>OY757317.1:93412721-94116590 GCA_963583905.1 Stenurella melanura
AGAAAAAATAAGCTGAAACAATATCAGGTAGATAGTGTACTGAAGTACTGAAAATATTCATCAATAGTATAAAAACTATTTTCAATTAATAATACCCTGACCTTTTTTTTGAAAAGTACTCGTCCTACTGAGGCGCACACTTTCTAGACATAAGTTTTTCCTTTCTCTAGTATTATAGTCATGAACATTCCCCCGAGTGAGAACAGTCCCTTCTTTAAATTTCTGTTTAATATACAACAAACAATAATAAATATAACTAGCAGGTAAGGTCATAATACTCATATTCTTGAAATGAGGTCTGCATGAATCGGTAGACTTTGCTTTAGCTAAGATTCTGATTGCTCTTTTCTGAAGTATAAAAACCTGATTCGCACTACAGGTATTACCCCATAGAATTATTCCATACACCATTACACTATGGAAAATAGAAAAGTATGCTATTTTTAAATAATTTTCACTCAGTCTACTCTGTAGCTGTCTTAGTAGAAATATGTGTGTTGATAAACGCTTACACAAATCGTTAGTATGATGAGCAAAACTTAGGGAAGAATCAAGGAAAATACCCAAAGTTTTTACAGGCACATTATTAATATTAGTATTAGCTGGTTTCACAGCAAAGTCAAGCGTTTTGGTTTTGTCTAGGTTTAAACTTAACAAGTTACTAGAGCACCATTTTTCAAGCAAATTTTCAGAGAAGTTAATATTATTAGTGTTATTTATTGAAGATTGACTTCTAAACAACAAAGTTGTATCGTCTGCATAGGCAGCTAGACGTACATTATTATTGTCTAAAATTAAAAAGAGATCATTTACGTATAATATAAAAAGCACAGGACCTAAGACAGATCCTTGAGGAACACCATATTTTATAAATTTTTGTTTGGAAATTTCATTGTTATATTTTATAAATTGAGATCTATTCCCGAGGTATGAGGCAAACAGATTTAATGCAGTGCCTCTAACACCATAACATTCAATCTTAGCCAATAAGATATCATGACTCACAGTATCAAAGGCCTTGGATAGATCATAGAATTTAGCAGTACAAAACTCTTTTTTCTCAAACGCCTCCATAATATTTGTAATAATTTCACTAAGTGCCAGTATTGTTGATTTTCCAGATCTGTAGCCAAATTGAGATTGACTAATATAATTGTAATGCTCTAAATAATCCAAAAATCTATTTTTAAGAATAATTTCAAATATTTTTCCTATAACTGGTATTATTGAAATTGGTCGAAAACTAGCGGGTTCATTATAATCACCTTTCTTATATATTGGAATTACCTGTGAAATCTTTAAAGAATCTGGAAAAATACCACACAAGATACAGCAATTTATCAAATCTGTAATATGATCAATTAATATTTCACCCACCAATTTAATAAGTTCATTACTTAAGCCATAAATATCACTAGATTTAGAATTTTTTAACTGATTAATGATAATTCGAATTTCATCACAGGTAACTGGAGCCAGGAAGAAAGAATGATTAGGATTAGGCAACCTTTTCAGATTGCTATAATGATTACTATACACATTTCCAAAATTCGACATGATCTCTTCAATAACATCAGAGTAGTAGACAGCAAATTGGTTAGGAGTCAGATTATTAAGTTTAATATGTATATTATTACGTTTCTCCCTATTTATAATGTTCCATGCAGCTTTCTGTTTATTTGAACTATTGTTTATATACTTATCATTGTTTTCCAATTTAGTTTTATTAATTTCTCTTTTATATTCACATTTTAACATTTTGTAAAGATTTAAATTATCCTATATTCCATTAATGTTAAAAATAAATCCTAGGTTATTGATACATTTTCTTTGTTTGAGACATAAATTTAAGAGCATCTAACATCAGTTCAATTGGTGTACACCTAATACAATTTAACATTATTCTCATTGCTCTATCTTGAAGTTACTGTAATGTGGTAATGTTAGTCACATTAATAAAATATAAAATAGTCCCACAGTAGTCAAAGTGAGGTGATATTCTTTTGTATTTTTGAAAATATCGATATTATATTGCTAACACTAGACAGTTAATTTTTGTGGCTACTTGTTTTATTATATATTGAAAATGCACTTTAAGATTCAATTGTCAATGATCATGACCAGATATTTTCTTTCAGATACTTCCCAACTAGCACCAAAGTCACAGTAACTGAGATAGGAACTTCGTATGAGTAACCATTATGTAATTGCGACTAAATTTACGACTTTGGTGTAAAAATAACTTCATTTGACAAGTCTACAGTCCCTGCCTCGTAGTTTCTACCACTAATGATTACTTTATAGTTATGCAACTTCTACGTAGCTTTCGTGGTACATGGGAACGTGGTAGTTACCAGTGGGATGACTTTAGGGTTTTCAGAACTTGAAGGTGGTAAACTATAGTAGCAGCGACTAACTCGCATCACTGAAATGTGACTTCAAAGTTGCAATCACCTTCAAGTAGCTTTAATAGTTGCCGCGACGTTCTGGGAACCTTCACTACTTCTTTAAAGTAGTGGAACTTGTAAGTAATATTCATAGGTGTTAATGACGTTACTGCTACCTACAGAAATGTGTACGGCTACTACAAAGTGCACATCACCTCTGAAATTTACCATGAAGTAAATTTCACCATCTAGTTCCCAATGTTGACTATAGATAAAGTTAAAGCAACAAACCTAACCTATATAATATGTATGCCTAACCTAGACTAGAATTATATGCTGCTATATTATGCTATGCAACATTTTATGTTCTTTTGAAGCAACAAAATTTAATATTTCAACACAGTTTTATTACACCTACCTTTTCTTCTATGTTATCTATCATCTAATAGTATATTATACCAACAAGGTTTATGTTTATTAAGTCGTTGATATATGGCTGCATACAAGTAAATTGCGACAGCTGATAGGTTTTTCAATGTGAAGTTAGGTAAATGATAAACAGCAAAAGCTAGGAACGCGTTCAGTCTAGACTTCAACGTACGGCTAACACGTACGTTCCGAATCAATATTGGGAAAAATGTAACCATGAAGTAGCAGCGGCAACTTTGAAGAGGTAATTTGTGGAAGTCACAACTTTGCTACGATTTTGAAGTGATGCTACAGTTCCATTCGCAGATTTGTGGTAAAGATAACTTTAAAGTTACCTATTTGCAGTTTTCGTCACTATCGCCAAGCAGCAAATACTTTCAAGTAGCATTTCTTGGTGAAAACGACCTTAAAGTCATATTTTCTGAAATACGCCAAGTTGATGGCCAAAATTATCGACGCCATTGTTATAATACATGAACCATAATTTCACAATTGACTAATAAATTTAATTTATCACCATTTCTTCACCAAATACAACAAATGAATACATAAAAAGTAGTGTTAAGTTCCGAGGAACAATAAAAAATAGGTTTCGGCATCTAGTGTGTCATATTCTCACATGACATTACATATTTTAAAAACAATATTTTCATTAAAAAATGCAAATTTTAAAGGCGCGTGGTTAGATTCGGACGTTTTATCATTATGTTTGTCAGTAAAATTGCATTCGTTTTAATTGTGACCCTTAGGCCATTGGAAAATAGCACAAGTTTTGCTGTCTAATATTACCTTCTGATATTCTATTAAATTTCTGAGTTAGGGAAATGAACAAGAACAAGAATCATATGTAAGAATGAAACATAAATATAATAAAATCGGTTGCAAGACAAAGAAGGGGCAACATCGATTTGAAAGAGTATGGGAGTGGTAAAGTTTTCTGAAAGTTGCGGCGTCTACGCCGCCACATCGCCGCTCCGGAGCAACAACGTCATTGGAACGTAGCCAGACAAGTTCCAGGAACGTGGCTGAAACGTTATCGCCACCAAAAAATATTCCCCATTTTGGTCATAAACACGTATTAGGAACGTTCCTATTACGTGCCTGTGACTAGTACCAAAACACTTTAAAGTGCCTACAATAGTCATTGCTACGTTCCCACGACTAATTGTGCTAGTTGGGTTGCTTTAATTTACTATTGTTTAAGTCCATTTTAAAAAGTTTGCGTAGCTCCAACATCTTGAAGCAAACAAATAATAAATAATTCACTTCCAACATCTTCATTTAAACAGTATTCAATTATATTTATTTATTTATTTAATTTATTTAACTGTCTTATTTAACGTTAACGTCCTGGCGGAGTTTAGCTAATGCTATTCCACCACTCAACCAGGTACATTTTGATGCTATACATACAATATGGCGTCATCAGCAAAGAGATTTATGAAGCAACTATTAAGAGAACTATTTATGCCATTAAATATAGTATAAAAAGGAGTGGTCCCAAAACCGAACCCTGAGGGACTCCAAACCTAATATTGAAATTTTCTATTTAGACATATAAGTACTAAATAGCATTTTCCCGAATAGAATCAAATAACTTACCTAACCAACTGCCTGACGAGGTACAACAGCGGAATGGTAATATGAGAGGAAGATTGTTCAAAATTTTCATCCGCATTAGCCAGCTCAGAGATATCAACACCCAGGGCTTCATTTAATGCAGTTTCGAGACCACCATCCGCCATTAGGCTCCAAACCAAAAGGTCCGTCATGAATCTATGTCCAGACCGACACATTTTTGGTTCAATTTCTTAAAACAAAAACAAAATATTGCTTGAAACTATGTATTATTTCATGGTTGTTGGTTTGTTGGGTAATGTAGTGTTTGTTAAAGTGCGATAATTCACTAATGTTGCTTTGATAAACCACCCACCTGTATTCAATAATAAAGACGACAAAGTTCTAGCTCTACCATTGGCGGTGGGCAGCAGAACGGACCAGCCAGCTTGGAGAGCAGCCTGTGCCGCTACTTGAACAGTTGACAGTATATTAGTAGCACTAGCTAAATATACCACCTGAGATTTTAAACTTGCCAGCAGTTTACTATTTGCACCCAGGCCTACATTTTTTGCGTCCAAGTTATTACTTATGATGCTGTGCAACTGAAAAAGAAGTATTTAATTCTATGGTACACTAGAAAAGTAATAAAAAAACGTTATATCAGCAAGTCTTTAGCCGGGCATTCTGTTTTGGTTGATAAAATTCATGATTTAAAAAAAAAAACAAAACTCACGATTTCAAAAAAAAATCAAAAAAATCATGATTTTTTTGATTTTCATTAATTTTTTTACATAAACATCCTAATATTTGACATTAACAATGTATTTAGTACTAATATTAACAAAGATAGTTTCTGTTTAAACTTTCAAATGTATCTATAATTGTAAAATAAGCTAAAGCGTATATACATAAAAATTCCTGTCAGAACTTGAAAACTCCCCTGTCTTTATAACGCGGGGATGATGCGAATTGCCATTATTTGCTAATCTGTCGCGTAACAAGTGAGAAAGCGAGTCTGAGTGATAATATTTATAGTATTTAAATGTTAAATAATTTTTTAACATGTCCTCAATAGAAGTGGAAGGAAAAAAGATCCTATGTGGCAACATTTTAATGAAAAACCAAGTAAGCTTGATGGAAAAAGTGGTACTAGAGCTACATGTAAAAAGTGTAAAGTAGAAATGCAAGGGGCTTGTGGACTGACTGAAAGTCTACTGGAAAAAATGTGCTTCGCGTAATGTAGAAAGTGTAGAAAACAATAATGAACGTCCCTCTACTTCAGGAACAGTGTCCAATGTAAGAAAAGTGTTATTTTATTTATATTTATAACTTCTTAGTAAGATAAAATATTAAGAGAACCTATTTTTTTTTAATTTACATATTTAACGTCGGTCTACTTCTGCGACTAAGGCCAATTATTTATTCAAATTTTTAAAATGATCTAGTGCTTTTTCTAGATTTCTAGTAACTTTCCATGGACAAATGTGACTTTTTCATTCACTCCTAGTTTTAAGAATAAAGTATAGTATCTATGCCTGTCTGTGTGTAGCTGAATTTAAAAATGAACAACATAACATTATTTTTTATTATAGGTACAATTGAACACGTTACAACAAGATGCAGAGGAAGATAGTGCCCCACCGCCGCTATTATCGTCTACGCTATTACATAAAAAAAGAAAAGTAGTGCCTAACTCCAGTTCTGGATCTTTATTATCTTTTGTTGTACGTACGACCAAGTCTAATAAAGAAGAAATAGATAAACAAATTGCTAGAGCTCTTTATGCGACCAACAACAGCTTCATGTGTATTGAACAACCTGAAGTAAAGAAGGCAATAACGCTTTTACGACCTGGATATGTACCACCATCTCGACATGATGTGTCCAACAGACTGCTTGATATGATGAAGTGTATAACGAGGGTAAAAGTAAATGTTTTAAACATTTATCAGGAAGTTGTTTGTCTGTCATTGGATGGATGGTCCAACATACACAATGAACCAATAATATGTGCAACTGTAACTATGGAAAATAGGTCTTCCTTTTTAGCAGACACAATAGAGACACCTGGAAATCCATATACATCTGTATATTTAACAAACTTAATTAAAACTCTAAAGACTGACTATACCTGTACAGTAAGCAGTTTTGTGACGGATAATGCTGTCAATATGAATACTGTGAGAAACCGAATTAAAGAACTAACAGAACTAAATGTTATTACTTACGGTTGTGCTCCACACATTTTAAACTTGTTATGTAAGGATTTGTAAATTAGTGAAATTAAGGAATACGTTACGTTCGTTGTGAAATACTTCCGAAACAATCATTTTGCCTCTGCGACATACGCAAAAGCAGGAGGAAAAAACTTACTTTACCTTCTGACGTAAGATGGAACTCACGAGGAACATAAAAATGAAATTGATAGCATAGTAAAACAGAAAATTTCAAACATGTATTTAAAAAGAACTGCTAAAGATTACTTATCACTACTAAAACCTATATCTGTTGAACTTGATAGGCTTCAAAGAAACAATGCAATTTTATCAGATGTCGTAGAACAATTTAAAATAATTGAGTCGTATTTTGACGAAACTGAAATTACCTTAAGGCAAATGCAAATATTTAGATACCGATATGACCAGTGTATCACCTTATACCATTTGCTAGCCTTCATTCTAGACCTTACGAAAACAAAGCATAAATTGACAGAAAGCGAAAAAAAGCGTGCTTTAGAAGCCGCTAATGAATTATATCCCAAAAGTGATTTACTACTATACTACTGATTATTAAATTTCTGGCAAAATCTGAGCCTTTTGCCGATATTATGTTTCATGAAGAAATTCTTAAAAACACAAAACCCTTGGACTGGTGGAAATCCCAAAGAAATATTGATATTATTGACAAATTATTCCTGATTATCAACCGATTATTTTCTGCTGCAGCTAGTTCAGCCTCGGTTGAGAGAATATTTTCAACATTTGGTTTGATTCATTCCATGATTCGAAATCGTTTAGGGACTGAAAAAGCAGCTAAGTTAGTTTTTTTGTACAAACTTTACAGTAATTAACCTAATTTAAAATTTTTGTTTTGGAGTAAATCATGTTTTATTTTCTTTTAAAGTTGGTTCTGTTTAATTTGTTTACTTTATGTTTCTGCTTTTAAGCAGCCACCTAATTCATAATGTACATTTAAGAAGGTAACTATAGGGCGCGTGCAAAATCTGACAGCTAACGAGAATGGAGGGCATATAACCTCAATGTTCCAAATTAATTAACGTGAAATTCGCTGTTTTCGTTTGGTTTTTTGACTTTCTTGTGTTATCAGCTATTAAAATAAACATTTTTAAGTTTACTTTTCATTATATATAGACAATTACGTGTTTTGTACAATAATATTTCCTTTGATTTGGCGAGATGTGCATTGTTTACCTATGTGTTTTTAGTAAATTTCTTCGTAATTAAACAATGTATGGGATTGATCTTATTATTATATATGGAGCATATTTAGATCATTTAAGATTTAAACGCTGTTAATATTTCTGTTGTCAGTTTACGACAAAAAGCCATCATATTCTGTGGTATTTGGTTGTCGAAGTCTCACCGAATGCCAATTTAAGCTTTTAAAGGTATGTGATTATTACCTAACATTGGAATTTACTGTTTATTATATAACAAAACATATTTAATAAATACATAGTAGTAAATACCTTCTGCATACACGAAAATAAAATTATTAATTATTTCAGAATGCCATCGATTTACACCAAAAGAAGAAAAGTTTGTGCTAAATCCAAAGAGCAAAGCGAAAAGAGCCTTAGAGAGATCCGATCTTACTGAGTGAAATGTGAAATATGGTCCAGACAGTATCTTAACAGATAATCTTTATTTATAATAATTTGATTTAAATTTTATACTCTACAATTTTTAGGAAAACCTGCTGAACTAGGTAAGGTAACGCATCTAAGATTGACTAACAAATAAATGTATGGGTTATGCAGCCTTAAAGCATTTAATCACTTTACTTTTGAACTCTTAATTGACCACAAACTTATCTTCTTTGATGTAATTCGATGGCAATTTGAAATAACTATAACTTTATTTTCGTGCGTGCGGTAGGTATACTACTATGTATTTATTAAATATGTTACATAATAAGTTTTAAATTCCAATGTTAAGTAATAATTACATACCTTTTAAAGCTTAAATTGGCATTCAGTGAAACTTTGACAACCAGATTCCATACAATATGATGGCTTTTTGTGGTAAACTGGTAACAAAATAATTAACAGCATTTAAATTTTTAATAATCTAAATATGCTCTATATATAACAATAAGATCAATCCCATACGTTGTTTAAATACGAAGAAAATAACTAAAAACACATAGGTAAACAATGCACATCTCGCCAAATCAAAGGAAATATTATTGTACAAAACACGTAATTGTCTATATATAATGAAAACTAAACTTAAAAATGTTTATTTCAATAGCTGATAGCACTAGAAAGTTAAAAGAGCAAACGAAAACAGCGAATTTCACGAATGTTAATTTGGAACATTGAGGTTATATGCCCTCCACTCTCGTTAGCTGTCAGATTTTGCACGCGCCCCATTGTTTTATATGTGTAACCTAACTGTTCTTTTCTTTTTATTTGAATTTTTTGTAATTTGTATCTAGCTTTTAAATAAACTGTACTTTTTATTTGAAATTTCTGAACTTTGATTTACTTAGATTATTGGCTTTACACAACTTGATTTAAATCATGATTTAAATTTAAAAAACAGTTGATTGAAATCATGATTTAAATCACGATTTAAATCAAATTGATTTAAATCGTCGCAACCCTGCGTGTTTTGTATTCAGCAAGTAATAATTAAACAGCTCAACAGAATATTAAGTTTGCTGAACTACTGCAAGTAAAAACGTTACCAGCTCTCTGTCTATTATACTTAAATAACACAACATACCTGCAGTTGCAGTAAATTTAATGCTGATATTGCCAGACACTCTTTGTCTTGAGTCGAGGGAGTATTATTAGCTATAACTATTTCCAACAGCTGATCAATTAATCTACAAAACAATTATTTACATTTATAAAGTTAAAATAGTGCCCCAACGCCCAACCCTTGGAGTACTCACTTAAAAGTGTGCTCACTGAGATCAATAACGAAGGGTAGTGATATTTTGGGGGTGAATGAGTTTACGTCTGTCCAAGCGAAGCTTTGAGTTGGGCCACAAGCAATCCCGACAATTCTCTGGCCTTTTAGAACATCGATCAGCATCGGCTGCTGAATATACATTTCGGAGTTGTCACATATTTGTTTGTTTTCATTTTTGCCCCAGGCATAAATTTCCCCATCGTCAGTTAGTGCGAGTACGTGAGCGGTACCAAGGCTGACAGATACGACACATTTATTTTGGAGGGCCTCAACAGGCTCAGGCACACGGACGTGGTCCTCATTCGCGTGTCCCAATCGCCAACCTTCACCCTGTAAAACAAAATGCGTGTTGGTAGGCCACGATGATAGGCGTTTAAACTTACCTTTCCCCAAGTGTAAACTTTGCCTTCCCGGGATAAGGCAACACTGAAGTGGGTACCACAGTAAACGTTTTTTATTTCAACATTTTGCAATTTCTCAACCAGACGAGGTACTTTCGAGCCATCCGAACCTCCTCGGCCCAATTTCCCGTAGTCACCGTCGCCCCAGCTGTACAATCTTCCCTGGCTAGTTATGCACAGAGTATGCGCATCTCCAGAGCCGCAAGCAACTTTTACGATGTGTTGGCCGGAAAGACCAGCAACCATTGTTGGAGTAGGGCAGTCCTCAAAGGTACCATGGCCAAGACGGCCATAATTGCCTCTGCCCCAAGTGTACAATGAGCCATTCGCAGATACAGCAGCGCTAAAAATAATTTAAATGTTATAATACCAAGAGTACTAACATCTTATAATGTTCACCTGTACGTAGCTCCGCATTCTATATCAATTATATCTTTTCCTTCGAGTGCTTGTATGAGAGTTGGTTCATCTTTAAAAGTATTATCTCCATGTCCTAAAAGAAAGATGAGAAAATTGTAATGTAAACCCAAGTGATATTTATGAGATTTACCTAGTCTGCCTCCATCTCCGTTACCCCATGAATAGACTTCAGATTCTTTTGCAAGAGCCATGAAATGTTTGCCCTCTGTATGTGTGGCAATTTTTATTACTTCTTTGTCTTTTAAAGCTGCAAAAACATACATTATTATTATTATTACTATTATTTGACTTAAAACTATATGGGAATATAGGGAAATGAAAGTAATATAAACTCCGATCTAAGAACTTATCCCTAGATACATAATGCGTTTTGGTTCGTTTGTAGCCGACATAATCACAGTCTAAGGCACTTCAGTTGCAAACATCCCATATGTTCCTAATTGGCCAGTCTATCTATTCATTGCTTTTATTTGGAAACAAATAACGCTTCGGACGTGATCAAATCCAGTTCGAGTATCGTAACCTCAATATTCTCAATTTAATGTGTCCTCGATTAACGCCAACAGGCGTTCGTAATATTTAACAGTAATTTAGTGCAGGAGAAGTGTTGTTTTGCACATTTTATTAACAATATACATATTACAAAATGGTGAGGTGTTGAGCCGTTTGCAAAATGCAGTTTAAAAAGGAAGTTAATCTATCATTTCATAAGTAATAGACCAAGATCCCAGAGCCGCCAGAGCCACGTCATTTTAGCAAAGCTAATATTTTGACAATAAATAGTGTGATATGTGGTTAAGAACCTATGCATAATTGCTAGCTTGAAAGCGGGGCCCTTTTACAGATAACAGGTACAAAAGGTACAAAAACACCTTACTAATCTGCGTTAAAGTATGATAGCTAGTCTTCATATATGTTTCACAGAATACTGTTAAAAACCAACATTCATTATAGCCAGACACTTTCCATGGGCCATAACTTCCGCCGGACACTTTAAAGCTCGAAAAAAATCCAAGCTAACCTAACAATACATTTTTTGTTTGTTTCGTTTTTTAAATAGTTGGTAGTAAATATGATTACTTAGTTACGTTAGGTTAGGTTGGATCTTCTCGAGCTTTAAGGCGTCCGGTGGAAGTTAAGGCCCACGTAAAGTGTCTGGCAACAATGAATCATACTTTAACGTAGGTTAGTAAGGTTTTTTGCACCTTTTGTACCTGTTATGTGTAAAGGGCCCGGCTTTCAAGCTAGCAAATATGCATACATTCCTAACCACATATCACAATTTTTATTATCAAAATATTACCTTTGCTAAAATGACGTAGGTCTGGCGGCTCTGGGATCTTATTCTATAAGTATAAACTTGATAGTCTTGACATGATGGGGTTCTATTTACGCGAGTATCAATAGTATGAAAATTTTAATATAATTCAATACATAATTCACTTAGAATTAAACTTGTATATGCTCTACCTATTATATTTGATAAATAGGAAGTTATACAAATAGGTGCATTATTTTTAATTAAAAAGATACCTATTTATGTTTTTACTTAAAAGACTTCACTTAAGTATGAGAGAAATATGGTGTTCTATATTGGGAAAAAATATTAATATCACTACCAACATAGGAAGTAAAGAGTGTAAAGCATATTTTAACAAAAGCTGAATTTCTTTTTAAATTACCAACTTTTTTGTATTAATTTCATATAAATAAATAAAGATACTTTAACACAATTGAAGATTTTATATTTGTATTTAACTTTCTGTACATCTGGTGATTGGAAATATTTCACTGACATGGTAACTCAGTGAGGTAGAGGGTATTGTACCCTCTTATTATATCTAAACTTTCAGAAAGAATAGAGCATTGTAATTTTTCTAAATGAGTCATTTTATGAATTCGTGACAACAGTTATATTTTATAGTTTATGCTAATTAAATTATTAAATATTTCAAGCATTTTCTTACTGTAATACTGAAGGCCTATATCAAACTTTTTTATATAAAAGCAGGTAATACATGACTTAGAAAAGCAACAAACAAGGCATGTACTAAAGAGATGATCGGAAGAACAGGATGCCTTTACGCTTTACTGAACCTCGCCCAGTAAAATCGTTACTCTAAATTGTAATATTAATTTGGTTAATAAAGTCCTTTATTATTATTATTATTATTATATCAAGCATTATCTTACTGTAATTTTGCATACCTACATCACATTGTTGTATACAGAGCAGGTAATGTAGGAATTACAATAATTTATTTTGTTGAAAATATTTACCCTTCTACACATACCCGCCAGTGTTGCCTATTAGATGTTATGATTATTTAAGTTTTTGTTATAGATATATATAATGTGACTATGTTAGGAGCAAATGAGGTATGTACTCAAAATATAGCTGTTATGTATTTAGACTTGTTCTTTGATCGGAGAGTATAAATATGCCAACAACAATTATGGATTATTAATGGTAACAAATAATTTTGTATTTACCTTCAATTATCTGTGGACACTGCGTCTCAGAGGTATAGTACATATAATAAACCTTTCCAGAACAAGTTAATATTAAAATTCCCCTATCTGAACAACACAACTGCTTTATAGTGAGTTCAGCTATAGCCTCGCAGGTTTGAGGCCCGATTCCAAGCACCCAAGATAACCATCCCCATCCCCAAACTCTTTGTCCATTGAAATAAGACGTCGACTGAAAAAACGGCATTCATGAACATACATATTAATACATTCAGCAAAATAGAGCAACCGGTACAAAAGGTACAAAAAAACCGTACTAGCCTACGTCAAGGTATGATAGCTGGTTTTCATATATGTTTGACAGAATACTGTTAAAAACCAACATTCATTATTGTAAGACACTTTCCGTGGGCCCTAACTTTCGCCAGACACTTAAAGCTTGAAAAAAAAAACAACATAACCTAATATAACTGGCAATTAAATGCCAATCATGTAGTAAAATATATCACAGCAGTTGTTCTGCAAGAGTTATGTGTTGTGATGATAATATAAACAATGTACAACCTGCAAAAAGCACTTCTGGGTGCGACGAAAATGACAAGGACAGGAAAACCCAAGATCTAAAGAAGGAGAACGAACAGCTTAAGGAAGCAAACAAAAGTTTAACCAACGAAATTAAATCACTAAAGCAAAAAATCAGTGACTTACAAGAAGAAATAACAGCATACAAAAATAGGCCGCAGAAGATCCAAGAGATGTCTAATAATGAACATTTACACACTGAAATTAAAACACTCATACAATCGGAAGTCAAACAAATAATATATCCTCTCCAGCAAGAATTAATTCAACTTCAAATTAAGTTTAATAAGTCTGAGGAAACAAAAAAATTAGCAAAAAAGTCTGATAATAAAACACCAGCAAAAAAATGTACACAAACAGATATTCTATCTAAACCAGTGAACACCAACAATTTAACCCAGGAATTAATTTCTAAACAAAGACAAAAGATGAACGAAATCATTAATTTAAACAATGAGGCTCCGGCCACCGGCACTTCCAAAACAAGTGATTACCATATAAATGAAGCAAATAACAATGATGGGTTTACCTTAGTTAGGCGTGGTAGACCCCAGAGCAACAACAACAACAACAATAAGGCTGTTTCCAATGCCTCCAACGCTAAAAATAGGATGACCATTCTCGGCAATGCAGAAGTTGATGATTCAAAATTTTCAGCTGTTGAAATTACTAAAAGAACATGGATTCATGCAGCGAACTTCCATCTTGACTTGAAACCTGAAGAATTAACTGAATATCTCAACAACAAATATAAAAGAAATGATTTCCTTTGTTTCAAAATCAAACCCAAACATTCGCATCCGAAGTTTAGTTCGTTTAAGATAGGAGCTGACAGTTCTCTTCAGAAGGTTCTTTCAGACCCGAGCTCATGGAACAAAGGGATATCAGTATCCAAGTTTGATTTTTTTCGATCAGCCAAAAACAGAGTCGCTTTTGAAAGAAGATCTGCCAAGAATGAATCAAACCAATAAGTCAAAGGTAAATCGACAAGAAGACACTACGTACAGTAAGAAAACAGCAAATTCTGAGATGACCTCAACATTTAGAATTGTACATCAAAACCTGCAGTGCCTCAGCACAAGTGTTGAAAAATTCGAAATTTTCTTGGATGGTATCGGCAGCTGTCAAATTGCCTGTGTCACGGAGCATTGGCTATCCCAAGAAGAACTGCCACTTGTTTCCATAAAAGGCCTAAATCTTGCATCGAGTTTTTGTAGAGGGCATGGAGAGCATGGAGGGTCAGCCATCTATGTAAACAGAGAGATACAGTGGAGGCCGCGGGAGGACGTGTGCAAATTGTCTGAAAAACTATATTTTGAATGTAGCGCCATTGAGTGCAATCTTAATAATACTGATTATGTAATTCTGTGCGTTTACCGTACTCCAAAGGTTTCCTCTGAAATTCTATTATACAAGTTAAATTTAATATTGGAAAGCTTGTTTGATGAAGGTAAGGCGGTAATAATTACGGGCGATCTCAATATAGATTTTGCCACCGAAAATGCGGACAAACACAAACTGGCAAGTGTGATCGAGTCCTATGGTCTGAAAATGACAGTTGCAGACTATACAAGGGTAACTCCAACTAGTAGCAAAATATATGACTATATCATCACAAATATATCACACAACCACCATACAGAAGTCTTGCAGTCACTAATTTCTGATCATAAGGCTCAATTATTCACTCTTAAAATATCGGCCAGGAAATCAACTTACATACATACAAGACGGTACACCAAAGAAAATATAAACAATTTTATAGCTGAATTAAATTTGCTTCATTGGTCCTCTGTGTATGAAGCAAGTTGTGTACAGGACAAAACTGTTAATTTCTTGAGAATTATTCATAACAGCCTGAATACACATTTCCCATTAGTGAGAAGAAAAGTTCGTAAAACACGTAAATTAGACTGGTTTACACCAAAGCTGCATGAATTAAAAAGCCAAGTACAGCTACTAGAAACCATTTCTAACATTAAACCGGAATACAAACCGGTTCTGACTCATATGAAAAACGTGTATAGTAATCAAATAATACAGGCAAAAAGTCGGTATTATGAAAACATGATTAACAATGCAACTAATAAATCGAAATGCACATGGAACTTAGTTAACACAACCATTGGTAATCTAAGGCCTAATAAACTACCCTCTAACAATGATTTTCACGCTCAAGCTAATAAATTTAACACATTCTTCGTCGAAACTGTTCCTAAATTATTAAAAGATATAAACCAACGCCATACATTAAAAAATTACAGTGAACTTGTCATCATAAATAAATATTCCATGTTTATATACCCGACATCTGAGGAAGAAATATGCACTGTGGTAAAGGGTTTCAAACCAAAGACGTCAAGTGGTTTTGACGGCATATCATCAAAGCTCTTGAAGCAATGTGTAAGTGCACTAGCTGCCCCACTTGCAAATATATATAATGCGTCCTTTGCTCAGGGGACTTTTCCAGAGGCTTTGAAATTGGCAATAGTAATACCTCTGTTCAAAAAAGGAGATCAAGATGAACTAGGAAATTATCGACCAATAAGTATGTTGTCAGTATTCTCCAAAATTTTAGAAACACTTATGTATAACAGACTTCTTGCTTTTTTAAATAAAACAACTTTCTTTCACAATTTTCAACATGGTTTTGTAAAAAATAGATCAACAACAACTGCCCTAGTTCATTTTGTGGATACAGTGCTGGGTGCTCTGGATGGTCAGGAAGTTGTCTGCGGGCTGTTCCTCGATTTGTCCAAAGCATTTGACACTTTAAACCATTTTTGTCTTTTGAACAAACTGGAGAGCTTGGGAGTCAGGGGAGATAGTTTAAAATGGTTTGCCTCCTATTTAGGAGACAGAAAACAAAAAACATGTATAACAGTCGATAACAAAAAATACGAATCAGACGTGCTAAGCCACAACCATGGTGTGCCGCAAGGAAGTGTCTTGGGCCCACTTCTTTTTATAATATTTCTCAATGACATAATAAATACTGTAAGTGACAGTAGCAAAATAAACATTATAAGTTATGCTGATGACACCAATCTTATAGTAAAAGGCAAAACATTTGCTGACATTCAGCAATGTATCACTCATACATGGGAAAATTTAAAGGACTGGTTTTATACCAACCAGCTTATTTTAAATGAAGCCAAGTCTAATTGCATACTTTTTAAGACCCACAATTCTATGTTTCAAATACCTGACCATCTCACTGAAGAAATAGAAATTCCTATCTCTAATAGCGCGAAACTATTGGGCGTGGTAGTAGATAATAATTGTAAATGGGTGGAGCACATTGATGATGTCATAAAAAAGTTAAACAAAACCTGCTTTGCTCTTAGAATTCTATCACGCACATTTAATTTGGACACTCTCAAGACAGTCTATTATGCTAATTTTTATTCCACTGTCAAGTATGCCATTGAAATCTGGGGCGGAAGCACCAATCTGGCCGGTGTTTTCAAAGTGCAAAAAAGAGCTGTTCGAATAATTCTCAAAAAAAATTTTTATGAATCGTGCAGAGGGTGTTTCAAAACGAATAACATGCTCACAGTTCCAGGATTGTACATTTACTCTTGTTTAATGTATTTAAAAGCAAACAAGCTTGATTTTGAAGTGTCCAACTTTAAACATGCTTATGACACACGAAATAAAGATAATTTTCAATTTCCGCAGCATCGTCTGACAATCACTGAAAAGGGACCATACTACTCTGCAATAAAATTCTATAACACTCTGCCAACAAATATAAAGGAATCCTTTCACCAGAACTCTTTCAAAAAGCAAGTTTTCCAGTATATCTGTGATATTGAACCTTATTCACTTCAAGAATTTTTAAACTTTTAATCGGGACATCATGTACTAATGATGTCTTTTTTATATATATGTTGTAATGTTTGTCTGAACTTATTGTATTCTTGTTTTTTTTTTCTTTATCAATGACCTGTTTTACACATATTATTGTTAATGTAATATGTCTTATGAAACTGAATAAAAAAAAAAATAAATAAATAAAAATAAAATAACTGTGGAATCATATCTACTATAAGGTGCGTACAAAATCTGACAGCTAACGAGAGTGGAGGGCATATAACCTCAATGTTCCAAATTAATTATCGTGAAATTCGCTGTTTACGTTTGCTTTTTTAACTTCTTGTGCTATCAGTTATTGAAATAAACATTTTTAAGTTTAGTTTTCATTATATATAGACAATTACGTGTTTTGTACAACAATATTTCCTTTGATTTGCCGAGATGTGCATTGTTTACCTATGTGTTTTTAGTTATTTCCTTCCTATTTAAACAAAGTAAGGGATTGATCTTATTGTTATATATAGAGCATGTTTAGATTATCTAAAATTTAAACGCTGTTAATTATTCTGTTACCAGTTTACCACAAAAAGTCATCATATTGTATGGAATCTGGTTGTCAAAGTTTCAATGAATGCCAATTTAAGCTTTAAAAGGTATGTGATTATTACTTAACATTGGAATTTAATACTTATTATGTAACATATTTAATAAATACATAGTATACCCACCGCATGCACGAAAATAAAGTTATAGTTATTTCAGATTGCGATCGATTTACACCAAAAGAAGAAAAGTTTGCCCTCAATCAAAAGAGCAAAGCGAAAAGAGCCTTAGAGAGATCCGATCTTACTGAGTCAAAGATGAAATATAGTCATAGTTCCAGACATTATCTTAACGGATAATCTTTATGGATAATAATTTCATTTAAATTTTATATTTTATAATTTTTAGGAAAACCTGCTGAACTGCGTAAGGTAACTCATCTAGATTGACTAACAAATAAATTTATGGGTTATGCAGCCGTAAGGCATTTAACCAGTTTTCTCTTTGACCTCTTAATTGACCACAAACTTATCTTCTTTGATGTAAATCATTGCTAATCTGAAATAACTATTAACATTATTTTCATGCATGCGGTAGGTATACTACTATGTATTTATTAAATATGTTACATAATAAGTATTAAATTTCAATGTTAAGTAATAATCACATACCTTTGACAACCAGATTCCATACAATATGATGGCTTTTTGTGGTAAACTGGTAAGAGAATAATTAACAGCATTTAAATTTTAAATAATCTAAATAAACTCTATATATAACAATAAGATAAATCAAATATGTTGTTTAGATACGAATAAAATAACTAAAAACACATAGGTAAACAATGCACATCTCACCAAATCAAAGGAAATATTATTGTACAAAACACGTAATTGTCTATATATAATGAAAACTAAACTTAAAAATGTTTATTTCAATAGCTGATAGCACAAGAAAGTTAAAAAAGCAAATGAAAACGGCGAATTTACGATAATTAATTTGGAACATTTAGGTTATATGCCCTCCACTCTCGTTAGCTGTCAGATTTTGCACGCGCCCTATATAAAAAACGAAACAAAACAAAAAATTTATTAGGTTTGGTTGGATTTTTTCAAGCTTAAAGCGTCTGGTGGAAGTTAGGGTCCACGACAAGTGCCTGGCAATAATGAATGTTAGTTTTTAACAGTATTCTGTCAAACGTATATGAATACCAGCTATGATATTATCACGTAGGTTAGTAAGGATTCTTTATACCTGTTATTTGTAAAAGGGCCCCGTTTTCAAGCTGGCAAATATCAACTACAGACTATTTATTGTCAAAATATTAGCTATAATATCGTAGGTCCGGCGGCTCTGGGATCTTGGTCTATAAGCAACATCAAAGAAGCATTTTGAAAATACCATTCGAGTCTAGTTACCTAAGGTGATAATTTCGAAAAAAAAAGAACAACTGAAATTCACCACATATTTCCAAAGTATACTATTTGAAAAAACAAAATGTATATGTATGTATATTAAGGTGGGGCTTATTTGACCTGTTTGTCTATGAAAAATGTACATGGATCTAAAAGCATATAAAATTCGGTCAAAAAATGTGCAACGAGTAACATGCCATCTGCCTGCTGTGGCAATGTGCGTTCTGCCACTGTCGATCGGCTGACCTTATTCACTGACATTTGTTCACCTTGTGGCAGCACATTTACTATATTTTTGAGATATAGTTTCTTCAAATTAGGAAAAATTAAAAAAATTTCCCACAAATGTTGTGTCTACGTTTTTGTCCGAATTCCGCATAGTTTCGTCGCTAGGGGGCGCGAAAGAGGTACATAGACTTTTGCGCCTTTTTTAGATTTTCAGCCAAAATTGTGCATTTTGGTGAAAAATATCATGAGAGCAAAGTTGTAGAGCATAAAATTTTTTACAATTTTACCGTTTTTACAGTTTTTTTCGAATTTCGCATAGTTTCGGTGTTAGAGGGCACGAAAGAAAATTTTGGCTGAAAATCCAAAAAAGGAACAAAAGTCTGTACATATAAATATTTTTTCGCACCCTCTAGCGGCGAAACTATGCGGAATTCGGACAATAATGTAGAGACAAAATTTGTAGGAAACTTTATGCTGTACAACTTTGCTCTCCTGATATCTTTCACCAAAATAGGGGGGTGAAAATCATGCTTAGGCAACCCAGATGCTTCATTTTTTACAGGTCTCATAGCTGTAGGAAGTTTTTCCATAAAACAGCGACATATACAGCTTTAAAGTTATGTAGCATAGAAACTAAGCATAGGATTGAACTGCGCCCTTGGAGACTTTTATTCAGAAAGGTCAAAACTACAATACACTAAAATTTGAATAAAATTCACAGAAAGCCACCGACCATTCACTTTGTGCGGCGTCCTTTCAGCCGCTCTTCTTTTTTCAGAAGTTTGAGAAGTCCTTTCTCGCCTTTGGTAACTGAACTATTTAAGGTCAGTTAACTTTTCAATAGTGAGTGTAAAAATAACTCTAAGACTAAGTTGATGAAACATGTCTCAGTACACTTCTAAACTTGTGAAAGATTTAAAAAACACATCTCACCTTATTAAACGATAATGGAGGTATATGTGGTGTAGCAAGTCTATCTAAGTGAGCCACAATAAAAACAGCAGCCTGTCTAAGGTCAATTTCGGAAGCCTCATCTCCAGGAAGTTCCAGAAGGTCGAGGAAAACTTTAGTACTCGTGACATTATCATCATTTTCCTCTTTTACAATATATGAGGTTTGTTCCGGTTGGATATGGGAAAACCTTCTGATAAATGGTAATAGTGGGGCACTGGCTACATCTACAGTCGATCTAAAAGCAAACCCGAATTTACTCGTATGTAATACTACTAGTGCTTTGAATTTTATTGGTAACATTTTCTTGGCAGTGTAGTTGCCTACAGTTTAAATTGGCAGTTTATCTGCTTAAATTCCAAGCTTTTCAGTGCAAGGAATTTAATCTTCGATAAATAAACTGTGAATTTACACAAATTATATTACTTTTAGGCAACTCTAGAAAAATGGATACATAAAATTTAAAAGTGCGAGTTGTATTTGGGGAGAATATTTCACAAATACATTAAATAAATACATAAAACATATGTTTAATATTAAGTTTTTTCCTCCGGGTGTTTTCTTACTATTTTTTGGTGATTATTTAAGTAGGTATCATTTAAGTAGGTATGTCAGCAAGATACATTTCCAAAGTGACTCAAAAACACAGAAGTATAAATATTTAACTAATGAGAACCGTTTGAAACCATGGATAGTGTCCAATATTAGACTAATCGGAGAAGTTTAAAAATTAAGTACAGGTTATTTTGTGAAACAGAATATTTTCTGAATGACTGAATAAATGTTACTATAGTTTATCTCAGTTTAAATGCAGTGCTTGTAAAGACGTGGAACGTGTATTCTTGCCTCTTTTTCAAGTCAATATCCTAAACCATTCTGGAGAAAACATGCGGATAAAAAAGTTACAGACAGACTGGCAGACAAATCTTTTTTTTTTGCTCAAATTTAAATTCTCAAAGTTTCATGACATTCTAAATCTATTTCAAGAAAAAATGTTTTTAAAATTTTACTATACTTCCAATCCACTACGTGGATGTGGAAATAATTAAACAAAGTTTTAATACAAAAATTAGGCGAAATGCATGGAATACATAATAAAGGAAGGCGAAAATGTATACAAATTGGATAACATAGTGGAACAAATGGAATGGAAAGTAGTAAATACAGGTTCATCTGATGAAGACGCTGAATTTTCTGCTTTAGATGAATTTGATATTCTCCCAGATTAATTTTTATCAAAATACCCATTTTATGTAAAACTAAAGTTGTTTAAGTAAATAATTTTTGTTACATTCTTTATTTCGTTACACAATTTTATATTGGTAACTTTTTATTTAAATATAATAAATCTGTAGTATCACAAACATTCATTGCAATTCTTGAATCCAAGATGACATCAATTTTTTTTACAATTTACTACAATAAAATTGTATATAGAGTCAAAAAGCCAATGTAATTTGGTTTATTATTAATAATGTCATTTGATAGATGCAATGATCACAAAAAATTGCATTTCATTAGCTTCCATGTTACTGAATGAAACAGTTATATTAAATATTGATAACAAAGAATAAATACCTATTGTCACTCATGTGAGTTCTTTTATCCCACAAGTTCAACAGTAGTAAGACCATATCTAATATACTACTCAAAGTGCCCTTTTGAAGGGCAAATTCAAGCAATAAGTTTAATGACGTGTGTTGGTCTTCGATAGGTACGCTACAATACTGCCTGCTACTGGTTATGTCACTACAATATAAAATGTCTTTAGTGTACAGAAAACAGAAATAAATTAAAAATTTCTCACCCAGTTACAACCTGGCGTAAAAACTTTGATGATCTCTCTACCACTTCGAGCCAAACGGGGGAAACATTATTTTCTTCAAAAAGCGTCGCAACGGGAAGCACTTTAAGAGCATCTAGAGATTCGTTTAGTAATTCGCTACATAAATCTATATCTTCTCCCAATCTCCACGCTCTCCGTAAAAAAGCAAAGGAAAAATTTAGGGCTGCTCTAGAGCCCACCCTAGCTAACCCTACAGCTGGATCTAAATTAGATTTTTTACTTTTATTCATATGTTTGGCCTCGTTCAAGTCCATACTGCTTTTTCTAGCTATAAAACCTTGTTCGAACTCCACAGAATGTGGTATTCTATTTAAAGCAATAAAGTATCGTTTAAAAATAAATAAGCGGTAGTATAACCTTCTAGCGGATAATGTTGAATTGGATGCCTCAGAACAAAGGGACTTTTGTTCATGATTTAAACTCAGAATTCCTTGTGATAGTTGATCTACACCTGCAAGTAGTGTAAAAATTGTAATTTCCATTCTCTAATCTTTTAAGATATTACTATTAGAATTAAACATGCTAAGAATGTTAATGTTCAAAGGCTAGATATATAACAAACTTATCAAAACACCTGTATTTAAGGAAATAACAGAAAATAATATATACTTAGACCTACATTAGGAGGTAAATCACTTACTAGGTTGAGGACCCCAAGCCCATCGATTGAGTAGGGATTCCATTGACGGTACTTTTTCCTTTTCAGGAACATTTTGAGATGATTCTTCAGCATCAAGCTTTTGGCAAGGTTGACAGTTACAACCACTGTGAGGACCACAAATGCCATCACAGCAAGTACATGTTAATACCTAAAGTAATAAATAAATTAAATAAATACCCAAAAACAAATGTTATGACATATCCAATAAGACCATTCATATCAGATAACTGTTGAGTCACAATAATTATTGTACTTTAAAATTAAAGTTGAATAACGCACTCAATAACGCATTTTCGATTACACATACATATAATGAACCTTTTTTGTTTTTCCTTTTCGCTGTACTTACTCTTTGACCACAGTAGAATTTCCCAAATTCTCCTTGTTTTGCGGTGACCCCAGCACTGTTCAGTAGCCCTACAGAAAAGTCTCCTGTTAACTCTCCATCAGTTATTAACCCATTCCAACAATTTATTAAATTATCTTGTCCATTAAATAAAGTTTCCAGATTTGTTTTAAGCCATTTGATGTCAAGTCGAGGTTGTGGCCTCAGTGTAGTCTCAGAACGAGACATATTTTAAGTGATTATCTGCAAAATAAACGAAGGCATAAGTAACTTTTTCTCTTGTAAGGCGAGCGAATGACAGCTGATTGACAACAAAAAATTTGACATATGGATTTATTTTAATTAAGTGCGAGAGTTTGAGCTTCGTTGTAGGACAAATTTAAAGTATTCTCGATCCATGCTGCTGCAACGTGACAGAAAATGTAATATTGTGTACAAACATGGTTATAGATTTATAAATACCTGTTAAAAATGTCATTATCATTTGACACGACCGACGAAGCCCGCCATGTTTGCTAAACAAGTATTATTTGAGTACGTTCTGAAATATTGAAAAGTGTATCCTGCGAGAAGCAGTAATGCTTAATGACGTCTTTCTATATCATTTTTGATTTAGGAATATAGTGCAAAAAGCAACTCTTCTCATATATCTGGCAGCGCTCTGCAGTGTTAATGATCTCGAGGTGTAGGTACTTGTGTACACATAAATTAGATCATGGAATGCGATTTTGTCACAGATTTCTGTACATAAAGGTGCACCCTTTTTATACAACATGATTCAGTTATTGCTATAGCATTACTTTGTATATTTTCTCCATAAATTTCTGAACACACTTAAGCGACGAGTGTTATGGCGGGAAAATGCATCATGATGACCCTAATAAATCAAAATTGAACATTTTAAAACAATAATATCCAGTATTACGAGATGCAAATCCACGCTAAATTTCCATAAATCGATAGCTTATTATAAAAATAGTGTAATAATGTGGTTTTTTACTTTAAACGCAATTATATACATATAATCTTTTATCTGATAGGATTATAATAATTGTTCCCCACGCCCTTACACGAAAATACGAACATTAGTTTACAAACTCTCCCCTTCTACATTTGAGAAGTGAAAAGTTTACACTTTTTAAAAAATTATTTGTTGTTTGGGTTTTTAAATACAGCCATTTTCAAATCCTTTTTTTTTTAGAGCGTTCACTTTTTGTGACCCCCGAACGATGGCTAGTTCGTTCATTGTCACAACTGACTAAATCTAGTCAAATGATTCTAATGTGGAGCGCATTCACTGCGCTCACCATATATTTTTTTCTTGCAAATGCATATATACTTATGTGACGCCCTGTATATACTTAAAGTCTGTGAGCTCTGCTATTTGCTAATCTCAGAAATACGTCCCATTTTTTTTGTTTTTGTAAAGGAGCATGCGCCTAACTTCGTCCCCATTGATTTGTGATCACGATTTTCGTCTGACGCGCATGACATATGGTTTTATTCAAAGTTTGTCTAGTAGCAAATGTTTACGTTTCAGAAAATCGATTTTTCAGTAGTGATGTCAAATACAGGTACATTTGAGTATTTATAATACCCGGTACTTTTCCAACGAGTACCCGTTACTTTGTACCCGGTACCGGTACTGGTAATATTGGTATATTTATATCGTGCCATACTGATGCCGCCCTAGGGAATACGTTTGTAGGACCGATGGCGCTCATTATTATCAATAATAAGGCAGATCGCTTGCTCCACATAACATATTCAATGGTGTTACACGAAAATCGACCTTAACAAAGAGCGACTTTCTGTGAAACTTCCAAATATTTCATGTTTTTCCCCGACGAATATTTGTTCCTATGTCTTCTTTTTTAATTTTGTTTCGGAATGTTATTTTAATTTTGTTTATTTATTTCTGTTAGTACCTTTTGTTTATTTATTTTTACTTATTAGAACTATAAATAAATTCATGTCCATTTTATTTTTGATGCTTATGTTCATTTTATTATAACGAAGTCATTTTATATTTTGTTATCACCTAAAAGCTAAGAAAGAAACTATTAGATTACGTACGTTATACAGTCAATACCGCCAGTAACTTGGAAATATTTGCGGTAATCGAGTACCTAGTCGGTAGTCGGCCGCCGGCATTACATACAATATTTAAAGTTCTCGGATACCCGCACGCGCACACTCGTACTAATACCAATACCGATTTGGATTTACCTATACCATTGTTCCTATAGTTTCCCATTCATTAGTTCATTACTTATACTCATACTAAGATAATACCGAAGTAACGGGTACTTTTTATACTGACTACCCGGTAATAGGTACTTCGTCCAGTAACGGGTATTTAGTACCGGGTAGATAATATATTGACATCACTATTTTTCAGTAATGTTGTGACTTGTTAACGAGTTGAGAGGCATGACTGCTTCGTACTAGAGATGTTATGTCACAGCTTTTTTCTGGAACAGGCAATACCTGTTCCTGTTCCAAACAGAAACCTGTGACGAATACCTGTTCCAGTTCCAAACTGTTCCGGAGCAACTTTGGTTAAGTAATATGAGGGTAAGTAAGAACACTGTGAATTATGAAATAAAGGTATATTATGAGTTCTGTCTCAGTCAACTTGCGCCGTCGCAATATCACCACTACCAAGATCTGTGTATGTTACGATGCATGATTTATGATTACAAATCTATTCGAGTCAAGCGAAGAAGTAATAAAGTATGTAAAGTTGTGTGCAAAATATAGCATTCAAAGCGGCATCCCTTAAGAATTACATCGCAAAGAGAGCCGCCTCGAGAGCCAAATATAAAAACAAGAATAAAGGAAGCCGCAAATGCTGCTTATATTTTGGATTTGAGTTTACCTAACAGTTTCGCGTTCACTAGCCATGCTAGGCCATCACATCACAACACAAGTTGCGTAGAGTGGAAGCGGAGTAGCGCAGCTCGGAGCATCTCGCGTTTATGGAACTGGAACTGTTACTTTTTATATTTGATACCTGTGCCGTGGAACAGGTGGCTGATACCTGTTCCAAAGTCACAGGTCCGGTTCCATCGTAACATCTCTACTTCGTACACAGAAATTGTTTTGGCTGGTTGTATATTAATTTTACCATTTTTATACGAATCAAGTCATGTATTCCGGTATTACCTGAAGTTCTTTTTATATTATTTAATCGTAATTATAAACTCGTTTATCTTAATACCAGTGTATTGCTTTAAACCAAAAAATGTGAGAAATCTTTTGTAAGTTAAACGCAACTGTAGAAATAAATAAATATTGAACAAATGCCTATTTTAGATTAGCGTCGGATTTCTGCCGACACATTTCTAGTTTAATAGGATTAAGATGGATTTTAAGAGGCAGGGAACACTTGAAAAAAGAACAAGCGTGTATAATCGTCTCCAATCACCAAAGTTCCATAGATGTTTTGGGTGAGTGAGTTAATTTTTAACATAAAATCATGGTGTAAATATTTCATCACGCATTGTACCTATTTAAAGTACTGTAAAATAACAAAGGCAAAGGAGTTTTAATCTGGTACAGCTTGACTAAAACAACAAATTAACAAAGAACTTTCTTTGTTAGTGTTATAATATTCAGAAAATAATACATTTCTTATTCATGCTTTATTAAAATTTGTGGTTTTCTGCAGGAATGTTTGACATATGGCATGCGATGGACAAATGTACTGTAATAGCAAAAAGAGAGTTATTTTATGCTTGGCCTTTTGGGCTTGCAGCTTGGCTTTGTGGGTTGATTTTTATACCTAGAGTCCAAACGGACAAAGCAAAGGAAATCATGAGTGAAGCAGTTGAAACAATTAAGGCCGATAAGGTGAGTTATTGTACATATTATTATTACGGTTCTACAGGGTAGGTACACCAATAAAAAATTCCAATATGTTGGAAAATAATATGGTAGATATTTATGTTCTGCAAAATCGAATTGCTAGAATGTGTAAATGGCTTCAGTTTTGAATATAGCTAAATCTAGGTATTGTCTGTAATCGTTTATTTGTAGCATATTCAGATTTTCTTATTTTTTATTGGGTATTTTGCCACTGAAAAATATTTAAAAATTTTAATGAAAAAACCTCTGCACCAAACGGATCAGACAGAGGCTGGTACTTGAATACTTGACTGTTTAAAAAATTCTCACACCTAAAAATATATAAACTAGAACAATGTAATCAACTAAAAACTGAAAATGAAAGCTATAGGTAGTTAACGTTCTCAAAATTTTTTTGGCCGTCAACCAGACAGTTCTTTATTTATGTATTTCCATAGTCACGTGAGGTTTTTTCATTAAAATTTTTAAATATTTTTCAGTGGCAAAATACCCAATAAAAAGTAAGAAAACCTAAATCTAGGGTTGCGACGACTATTAAATCAACTGATTTTTTAAATTTTAATCAACTTGTCCAAGAACCGATAATCTTCAGAAAATTGAAAAGTACCTACAGTTTATTTAAGAGCTAAACACAAATGTAACTAAAGAAAATTTCAAATAAAAAAAACAGTTTAGGTTAAGTACGTAGGTATAAAATAAAATTTAGCTTCTTAAATTTACAGTATAAATTCGGTGCCTACTTAAAAGTGTAGTAAACATAAAGTAAACAAATTAAACAGAACCAACTTAAAAAGAAAATAAAACATGATGTACTCCAAAACAAAACTTTAAATCCAGTTAATTGAAATACTTGTACAAAAAAACTAATTTGGCAGCTCTTTCGGTCCTTAAACGATTTCAAATCTTATTGGAATGATGAACCAAACCAAATGTTGAAAATATTCTCTCAACCGAGGCTGAAAAAGCTGCAGCACAAAATGATTGTTTGATAAATCAGAAATAATTTGTCAATAATATCAATATTTCTTTGGAATTTCCTAATTTCCACCAGTCCAAGGGTTTTGTACTTTTAAGAATTTCTTCGTGAAACATATGATATCGGCAAAAGGCTGAGATTTTGCTAGAAAATCAGTGGTAGTAAACCACTTTCGGGATATAACTCATTAGCGGCTTCTAAAGCATATTTTTTTTCGCTTTCTGTTAATGTATGCTTTGTTTTCGTAGGGTCTACAATAAAGGCTAGTAAATTTTCATGTGTGCTCTAGTTTATTTTACAATTATAAGTACAAGGCACACAATTTACTCCATATGTAAGTTTAAGCACAAAGTATCTTAGTTCATATAAGAACTTGCTATTACCAATTATTGGACTATTTACGTGAAAAAATCTATAAAAATAAAAGAAACGTAATTTTTTTGATTTTTTAAAATAATCGTCATTTCTTTTTTTTTTTTTGTTTAAATCATAATTTTTATCAACCCTGCCTATCGTTCTTTAATATGTTGTGATGTAGATTACGCTGTGCTGCAAAGAAATTTTTCATTGACAAGCATTTTAAATGGAGGGCATTTAAAAATGCTTTTTATTTTCAAGCAAAGTCCGTGAATAACAGAATCACATCTGCTAAATTATAAGTCAACAACATTTGATTATTGTGGTTCTTATTTATAGTATATGTTAGAGAAAAATAGGAGACTGGCTGTTCGTAGAGGTAAAGACATAAATATTTATTTTACTATGATCTTTAATTACAATAAATTTAAAACTGCTACTGGCATACCTAAAAGTATATATATTTAACAGTGCGGTTATGACTGCATGCTAGAAATAGGAGATAATAATATGCATATGAGCAGAATTGGTAGTGAAAAATTATACCTGTTCTTTAAATTCTTTCACCAAAATTTGGACTTTTTATTACAATACCTCTAATCCAATCGATATAATATTTCAAGAAATAGGAAAAGTACCTGGATGTTACATTTTCTCTACAATATTTCAACACTCGCATTCTTTATTTTTCTTGGAGGATAAATAACCAAAATACAAATTCAACACTGCTATCGTAATCGTCATGCAATATTTAACCTCCGTCTAAAATTTGATCCTTATAGCTTTTATAGTTTTTGAGATAGCACAAGTTATATTAAAGAAATTTTAAATATTGTGTATCGCCGAAAAGAGGTGTAAAATTAACATTGGGCATGAACGCAAGCCTATATCGCAAATCGCCCTCTGGAAATGGATTCAGCAGATAATTTTACATAACATGCATCTAATTTTAAAAGTATGTCCAAAAGTTGCATAGCAATAGAGAAATAAGCGGAATTTCAAATATTGGATCCCTGATGACTGCAATAAATATATCCTTTTCCACGGGAAAAGCTGTATTGACAGTAATCAATTATTATTTAATCAATAATGGGGATATTGCTTTATGGATACACATTCATTTTCTAAGAATTAGGTAGTTTTAAACTATTCTTGTGCAAAGGTTTAATGCTGTTATTGGATTTTATTTTTCCTGTTAAAAAGGAAATTGTAACATTTTTTTAAATTCATCATGAACCCTTTTCAGTACCAAGAGATAAGCAAATAATACCGGTTGAATATGTTGATGAAACTTGTAGAAAATGATGAAAAATAGAACATTTCTTATTTTGATAGTTTATTCGTTTTTTTGTTGTTGTTAAATGTGTTTTTTTACATCAAACAATAAATTTCTAGATCAGTACAAATTATAAGCTACTTTAGCTCACAGATATGTTTATCATTATGAATATCTTTCGCAGGTGTGATAATACATTATATTAATATATCAGATGTTAGCAAATAAAAATATCTATATAAGTATATTTTCGAGCAACATTAATATACAGAGTTGAGCTTCCAGCGGCTGATATCTGCAAAACTATAAGTTCAATTAAAAAATACCCTTAAGATAGTTATATTACGATTCACGTTATTCAAGAAAGTCAGGAAACTTGCTGCAAATTTAATTCACATATCAATAAACATTCTGCTAAAATATGTACTCCATTTACCGTTCCGTTTCCGAGATTCATTCGTTCAAAGTTCGCAGTTTTTATCGACATTTAAGATTGCAGCAAAATAAATTGTCTTGACGCTATTTTCCCTCTTACGACTGATCCTTATTTAAGAATGATCTCAAAAACTAAATTAATTCTTAACGAAGCATGTGCATAAATATCGAGATGGTTCACCATAAAATAACGTAATGTAGTAGACGTCGCACTATTTCTAATACTTACGCAGATATTTAAAAATACTTTGCGTATTATTTCCATTTATCACTACACTGGAGATACACTTCTTTACCTCTAAGGTGCAGATAGAAGTATCTGTATCCGTTATCCTTAAAATGTATTTAAATACATGTATTTAGAATACATTTATTAATAGGGTATTTGTATTTTAGTATCCGTTATCCGTACGATATATGTAGTATCTGTATCCGTTATTCAAATAGTTTCATCAGGTATCCATACCCAGTTCTGATAGATAGATAGATTTTGACACATCAAATAGTACAATAAATACAATAAAAAATAATTTGTAAAAATGTACAATCTTGAAAAAACACGTATATAATAAATAACATTAAAAATTTAATTAAGTAAAAGTGTAAGTTATAATATCAATCATTAAACATAGATAACAAATAGTATTAAAGATTTAGACTAAGTCAAGTAATTAATTTAGTATAATTACACATCTATATAATTAAATTCATTGATGCTATAATATACCTTGTCTATAAGATGGATTTTCAGTTTTTTCTTAGATAATGTCAATGGTGCATGTTTTAGTGATATCAGAAGAGAATTAAAGAGTGCAATTCCGAAATTGTTACTTTTTGTATACGTTAATCTTTGCTGTGGTATTTGTATATCATTTCTATTGCGGGTGAGGTAACTGTGGTTGTCACAATTTCTGGAATATTCATCAAGGTGGTCTTTGATGTATATTAGGTTGTAATAAATTATGCAAGATGACAGAGTCATTATTATACTCTTGGTAAATACAAAACGAAGAGTATATTGCATTCGATCGGCACATTTCTAAAACCGGTAATATTGCTCGTAGAGAAAAAATTTTCATGTCACTGTTGGTGATCGAATTCTGAACAAATTTCAAAATGTCTGTCCGTCTGTCCAGCCGTCCGTCCGTCATGTTTCTTGTAAGCACGATAGCTTAAGAATGAAAAGTCCAATTGAAAAGTGTCTGTCTGTCCGTCCGTCCATCTGCCCGTCTGTCTGTCCGTCCGTCCCTCACGTTTCTTGTAAGCATGATAACATAAGAACGAAATGTCCGATTGTATTGAAATTTGGGCAGTAAGTTAGTGTTAGCTAGAGGAAGTACCCTATTGCTTTTAAACAATATCGATCAATAAATAAAAAAGTTAATAATTATTTATATAAAAAAAAATTGTATCTTTTGTAATTAAACAAAAAAGTGTCTAACACTGATATTATTTACAAAAAAACTGCGAAGAGTATCTTATAGAATGTGCAACAATTATTATTAATATTAATATAAAAAGTGCAGTAAGGCGAAAAGTATAATGGCAGATAAATATTTATTACTCCATTTTATTATTTTGTTTAATATTTGAAAAACCACAAGTCTCACCCCACCAAACTCTATATCTTTATAATTATAATCTTTATAATTGATGAACAAGTATCTATCTGAAAATGTAAAAATATACATCCATTTAAAAATAACTGCCTATAACATCATATCTCGAAAAACACGGAGCTGTAGGAAATCGAAGTAAGTCACTGAAAAGAATAAAAATACTACAAAAACTTATGTTAAGGGTATTTTTCAATCGAACTTATAATTTTGCCAGAAATTAGGTGTCTTCGCATATTTGTTCCACCCTGTATATCATATATTATTATCTAGATTAGAAATCTGATATTAATTTGTTTATTAATATAGGAGAAAATCTATTTTTATCTCTGTGCGGTGTAATTAAGACAGTGTATAATATGACAACCACAATGTCTAATATATTCTCTCAATCTGACCATAGAATCAGCATTTTTCAATATGTGCATTTGACTCAATTTAATGTATTTTTCTGATTAATATAATTGTTTTGAAGTTTGAATACAAGTTGACTATTTTTCTAATAATGTACATCTGTATGTATGTCTCTTTGATGTCTGAATGGTTTTTATAGAATATTTATTGTTTCCGCATTGATAGAAATTAATATTTATTCGTTCTTTAATTTTTAATTCATTGTATTTGTTTATCTTTATCACTTGAACGGTTTTTAAAACTGGAACTAAAAATGAAGTCGAATTACAATTTTTCACTTCCACTGTCCAATTTATATTGTTTGTTTTGCTTACTTCTTGACAGTAAGGTAGTATACAATTTGGTGAAATGTCAAGGAATTTCAATTTTCTCTCGCTCCTGTCGGGACGAATTTTCGATTTTGACCCTGCAATTTACGATTAGGATTCATCGCCGACCTTCTCCTTTCCATAGAGACATAGAAAGAACTTCCACTCGACGTATTTATTTAGTTACAAGCGTTTGAAAATTCCATGTTTTTCGACCTTTCAGGTTAAATTTCAAAGGTCCCAGAATGCCACTTTTCTTACGTCACTTGCGTATAGTGACGTCACAAATGAGCGCTCGGTTTTTGCAACTATTACTAATTTCAACTCCTTGTATTTCGAGAACGGGAAAAGTTAATAATACGAAATTTTAAGTGCATAGTGAGAATATCGAGTACTATATGAAAAAATATAAAACCATATGAAAAGAATATCATGGAACAAGCCCATATTACTTGAAGTGTATTGATTTTAATTACTTTTAAAATTTTTATTAATAGGTAGGTATTTTGTAGATAAATTCATTTTAGAAATTCTTTCATAGATTATTCTTTCTACTGTTTGCAAAATCTTATAAAGAATATGATTCATTGCAAGTTATTATTTGCCTCAGTTTTAGTATTTATTCTCATTCTAAAATTGTGGTGCATATTTGGCTCATTGTGTGTACAATTTGTTTATTATTTCCATATAGTTCTAGACTTGTTTACAGAGCTTATAATAATATTGTGAAAATACATCTTTTTACCTGTCTCATGATTTTATTATACACTTTCTTTATAAGATTTATAATAGTCCTCATAGATATGATTTTATTTTACTTTTTGAATACCTAGCCTTTAAATCATACAGATGATAACCCTATTGTCCTCCACTTATTATCTTTTTGGAACAAGTTTTTTTGGTAACAAAGAGTTCTAGTAACAATGCAAGATACTGTTAAAAGCTATATACTTAGTTTCAACCGTTTGCTTGTAATAAGCACTATCGTAATTCATGCATTGTTTACAAATTCTTCAGATTTTAAAATACTTGCTTTTAAGAAATATTTGAATGTATAAGGTTTGTACTATGTAATAATTTTTTGAGTAGTGTGATCTGACACTAGATCTGTTTCTAGGACAGTTTTATCTATTAAATTATTTCGTTACATAATCAATATTATTCTAAATATAGTAGGCTTGTCTAATACCGAACAGATACAGTAAATATTTACAATGTGAATAAGATTCACATTATCTTTCTTACAAAAATTTATATTAAAATCTCCACATATAGTTAGAAATATTATCATTACTACAGATTATATCTATATATTCTTCTAGAAAAAAATATATTAATATCTGAATTTGGCTTCATGTAGAAGGTTATTCATTATATTTTAACCCCCCTCCTTAACTCTTGTGTTTTTAGCGTTCTAATAAAAGGTTAAATATAAAAGTTGTAGCGTTGCACATATATCCGTGTATTTTTTTTAAATACCATCAAATAATCTTTTATAAACCATCCCCAATATGGTGGTCTATATGAAAGCTTTCAAAGGCTGAAAATATATTTTTTTAAAGGAATATTGATTATGAATCATTGTTTGGCATCTGCTAGACCGTGATTTTAAGCTGGAAGTGTTAACCATTTGAGTAACCTTATGCATTATATAGTCTTGTCGATAAAGTAAAAATTACACCAGAAGCTTGCAAAAAATGTTATCCGAGATTTTCCTTCAGTAACTGTTAGTGGGAGGATTAAACATCACAAAATCACAAAGATCAGTTCTGGGGGTGCCGCGCAACCCCCCCAAATAACCACCCCTTTGATGAAAAAAGCCTTATTTTAAAGATAGCTCGTTAACCGCTGAAGATATAAAAAAATCATAAAAAAGAAAGCTTGACTAATTGCCTTAAAAAAAGTCCTATTGTAATTTTCTTGTATATGCCATCGTTTTCGAGAAAATCGATATTGACACAAATACCAAAATTTGTATTTTTAATGCGCGCAAATTTTCGTTTATTTGAAATTTTCACATTTACAAATTTACCAGTATGTTGAAGTTGGCCAAAAAAAATCCAAAAAAGGCTGCATGTTCAATTTTTTGATGATATTTTTTTATGCAATTTTTCAACTATTAAATGATTAAAAATAATAGTTGTATGATATATAAACTCAAACAAAATTTTTTGAGCTAAATTTTCAAGACGTTTGGGTCTTTTTTCGGAAGTAATAAAAAATTGGCCAAAATTTGGCTAACTTCAACATGCTGGTAAATTTGTAAATGTGAAAATTTTTATTCCTAACTTTTTCTGCATTGAAGTACTAGCTTGAACTAAAAGTTAATGCATTTATAATTAATATTAAAGTCAGTTATTTTTTATGGGCCTGTGAATAGTTAAAAGCGCAAACAATCAAGAGGTAACTTTTATTATATTGTTATTTTTATATGCTAATATATGTCAATAACCATAAAAAATGGACACACAAGAGATTATTTTATATCCCCTTTAAAACTCATTTTGATTTCTCTTCCTAGCTTGTTTGGTTTTCGAGCAATTTTATTTTTCTATAGGCCGCGCGCAACAAATTTCAAAGAAACGAAAATTTGTACGCATGAAAAATACAAATTCTGCAATTTTTTTCAATATCGATTTAAAATCATGGCATATACAAGAAAATTACAAGAGGACTTTTCTTTTGGAAATTAGTCCAGCTTTCTTTTTTATGATGAACAATTTTTTTATATCTTCAACGTTTAACGAGTTATCACTAAAATAAGGCCTTTTCACCGAAGGGGTGGTCTTTTGGGAGGGGGTTGCGCGACACCACCAGAACTGATTTTTGTGGTTTTGTGATGTATAATCCCTCCACTAACAGTTACTGAAGGAAAATCTCAGATAACATTTTTTGCTATGGAGATTTTTATAATTATTGGACTAATAGATCTAGGGTATTATTTACAACTTTGTAAAAATCTACAATTTCAGTGTAAATTTATTACCTCAATTATGGGACCCTATTTCACTTTTAGTTGACATTAACAACTTCCTCTGTTTTAAATATTCATTCAGATGTGAAAAAAATAACTAAAGAGGAAACAATTAATTTGTCTAATTGATTTATATTCAGGGCTTAGTAAAACAAACATTAAAATGGATTAATTATCTCCTAGAAGGTCAAACGCCTGTGGATTTTCAAGTGATAAGGGTATCTTTAGTTTATTTGCAAAGTGTATCAATACAGATTACTATCAATTATTTGGATCCTCGCATATACGTTTTTTTTTATCTCTGTGTCAACATTTGTAGCAGTTTTATGATCATACGGATTATTTATATCTTATGTTTTACTATTATAGATTGTAGTACACTGCACTTAGATTTGCTCAAAAATTGCCCAAGGCATGCTTTTTAAATTTACTGTTTTTTCACCACATCTAATTTGAACATGAATTTTATGTGAATATTAGGGGTTTATAAAAAAAGGTTCATTACAAAGTTGAACGGTAATTCCGTTCTCGGCAATTTAGAACTTCGCACAACCCTCTATGGTAAAATTACAAAATACAAAACAAAGAGTATATTGCATTCAATCGGCACATTTCTAAAACCGGTAATATTGCTCATAGATAAACAAATTTCATATCACTGTGTTCGTGATCGAATTCTGAACAACTTTCAAAATGTCCGTCCGTCCGTCTGTCTGTCCATCACGTTTCTTGTAAGCACGATAACTTGAGACCGAAAAGTCCGATTGTATTGAAATTTGGACAGTAACTTAGTGTTAGCTAGAGGAAAAACCCTATTTTGAACAAAATCGATCAATAAATAAAAAAGTTATTAATTTTTTAAACAAAAAAAATTAATTATGTTTTGTAGTTAAAGAGAAAAATGTCTAAAACCAATAGTATTTACAAAAAAAAACTGCGAAGAGTATCCTATAGAATGTACAACAATTATATAAAATATGCAGTAAATCAGCGAAGAGTATAATGGTTAGTTTGTTTCTTAATATATTGAATATTTCATGATGTTGGTCTTATATTCAACCATTTTGGGTTCGCCATCTTGTATTTTTATTGTTTTGTCAGTGTAGCTGTTAAAGGTATTAAAAAATCTGCACTATATTTTTGAACTTTAATATAAAATATTTATTGACGCATATAGAATTTGCATGATTTTAGGAACAACTTCTTTATTTATCTAAAGAGAGCATAAATAATTCAATAATTATCTTTGATTTCCATTATATTGAAAATTTAATGTAACGGCTAAAATTTCGAAATTTTTTCAGTAATAGTGAACTAAATAATATTTATAATTTTTAATAGTAAACGTAAAAAATTTCAAATTGAAGGTCGTACCTAACATAAACTTTTTGATGGCATATTATTTTATTTTATTGAAGATTTCATGTTTTATCAGAAAATATATCGAAATTGTGTGATTCTTTCCATGGGAAAAACCTTAGTTATCGAATGCACTATTGTTTTGTCTTAAAGAAAGTTTTAAAAAGGTCTTCAAGAACTTACATTAAAACTAAATTATCTTTTAGTCTTTATTGGCTTATGATGATTGATTTGTCAACCTTCAATAAAACTTTATAGCTGTTAAGGTCAAGTTAGGAGGATTAAGTTTTATAGAGATTAAGCAAATGTGGTTTTATCATTGCTTTTTGATGTTGTTAATGCTGGCCTGTAAATCTAATATGCTTTGAAATCACTAAGTTTCAGGTCGAACCTTCATAAGACCAACTGCTTGCTAGAGTTTTAATGAAGCAAACAAACATCTGTAATAAATCAGTCATAAACATAAAAGGATTTGGTTTACCATTTTCCCCAGACTATAATGTTTTAATGTTTAAAATAAGCCTACAAGTTTTAAAAAATATTTTAAGACCAATGAGGCTTAAACTATACTTTTACAAGAATAAATCGAGATACTTAAAGAGTAATTGGTAATATAATAGGCATTTTAAGACAAAACATTTTTGAAGTAGGAATTATTCACAGCTTATAGGGTTTATACATTTTATATCCGTGGATGGTATAAAATAAGCAACAGCCAGCCAGATGTGTGAATGAAACAGATAAGTTTTTGTTTATGTAGCATTAGCATTGGTTTATTTATTAAATTTTAAACAAGAAATGGAGTTCAAAATGAAAATATATTAAACATATTATATAGGTAATAAACATAATATATAGGTGATGAAATGGAAAAACTGTTTCAAGTAAACAACATACAGGGTGAGCAAACTATTCCTTCGGACCTCTTTTCTCATAACGCGCAAAAGAAAATATTGTTACCACGTGATAGGGCCCTTCCCAGCAACTCCACCGTAGATGAATATTTACTTGTGGAGCGGTTAATAAATTAAAAATAAATAAATAAATAAAAGCTGCCAGATTCAGAGACAGAAGAAACAGAAAACTTAGTAGAAAAGTAAGGCGATCGAAACTTAAAAGAAGCATGAAAACTGAAAAGAAGCATCTCGCAAACACCTGCACCACACCTCAGCCGATGACGACAAATGGAAACTTAATAGAAGCATGGAATCTTAAAAGAAGCATCTCTCAAACACCTACACTTCCCATCCTATATTCCCACCCCATGCGTCATGCGGCTCTCGCTGCTGACAACAAACATGTCCAATGTCCAACCCGGCGAATGCAGCCGGTCCGGCGGTATATAAAACATCCGAGATTTGGTTCCGGCACGCAGTTTGGCCGTCCGTTGGGCGTGTTCGATGGACGACCAAGCTGCGTGTTGAACCGAACCTCCATGGATGCCCAGAATCGGCAGCAATGCCCTCCTTACGCTAGCAAATCAATCAATCAATCAAACCGTCAAGGAATATAATGGTCAGCCATATTGGGAATGTCCCAGATTCAACAAAAATATGAAATTTGTATCTAATAGTAATGTTTTATAAAAACAATTTACATAAACTAAGCTATATTATGGGCGGAACCTAAAGCTATCTTTATTTCACAAAAAAAAATTTAATTGTTTATATATTTTTAAAAAATTGTGTTTTTAGGGCTCGTACGGATTTTTAAGAACTATCTAATACAAGTTTTACAGTAAACTTAGCCTCGTTGAAAATTTTAGCCCACTATAAGTTGTCCCATCAATTCATTACAAGTAGTCCATCTTTAACTATTTTTCTGAACTGTTCTTGGTAGTCGCCAATTGTCCATTTTATAACTTATATATAACTATATAGGCCCATCATAGTGCATGTAAAATAGATTTATTTGCATTTATTTTTACTTCATTAAATACAAAAAGTCCGCTCAAAGTCTTTGTGTGTATCTCTTAAGTTTTGATATGGTAGGTACCTATCCTAAATCAAGTATGGTTCTATAATACTCTTCAGATACTCTATGAGTGAGATAATTCATTAAATCTTAAAAGTTTTAAAGAGGCATGTAGGCTTAAATCGGCTTCATAGCGTTCTTCCATACTATTTGCGTTTATAGGTAGTCTTGGAAAAAAGTTTTTAGGATAACATATAGATTATTTTAAAACTACAATTGTTACTTGGGTTGCTTCAATTTTGCTGTTTGTGTGCTGTCCAAGTCTCATGTGGGTGTAATTATTTTTGCTTGTGTCCGTGAAAAAAAGCATCAGATAAAATCTGTTTAATTTTTAAGAAACCCCGAACAATAAAATTTAGGTTTTTGTTGTAAAATAAATTATGGTAGCACTATTACATATTCTAGAAAACCGTATATACATTTTTTGCATTATTTATGAAGGCCTTTAAACCTTGTTTTTTAAAAATTAATCCTCTATTAACCTAAAATTGATAGCTATTTCATAGGAGAGCAAAAGCGTTTGCTCTCTTATTGTATGTTAAATTTAGATATTTAAATACACTAATTATCCTATAATCATGTTAATCCGAATAAATATTTACAAAACATGATGCCTTGTTTGTATTTCATGTATTTTATAATCGATAACTTGCTTTAATGAACCCTAGCCAATAATAATAATTCACATTTTTATATCACTAATCGCACCATTTACGGCAAAGTACTCATTAATTAAATGTTAGTAAACAAATGAATGATTTATAATGCATATGGTATAATTAACAAATCAATATATCTGATGTTTTTATGTTCCTTTTTAAGAGTTAAATCACTTGCCTAACAAACTAAGTAGGTCATCGCAGTTTTTAGTAAAACTGTTAAATTAGAATTGAATGAATCTAATTTGTGATCTAGTTAAAGACGGGCTTTTAGCGAGGTTCAGAAAATGAGTCTTGCAGCACAGACTTGGCCTAACTGTGTAAGATTCACCTCTGTTAATTATTGTCAGTTGAGCGGTGTATTTAACAATAAGTTATGTAAATATATTTGTTTATTGTTTGCTAAATCTATTTACTACTACATGTAAACCTCTATATATATATCATATAAACCAATATTAAAAAACAATTTGTAAAATCAATACTTCCTAAACAATCATATAGATGATTTATAACAGCTTCTACATTTGCAGATTTCTTTTTTAATAGCTTTTGTGAAGACAGTTAAATATCTACAACATGGCAATATGGTCATTCACTAAAATGCATTCAATACATTTTTTTTACATCAGCGTGAGAGGAGTGTGATGTCATGGCACGGTTGTTAAAATAGATGTGCTGTAGCGCCTTATGCAGTGCAGAAATTTAGTATCGCTTCTCAGTTTTGACTTATCTATGAGAGTTGTGTTTATGTCTGAGTGCTCTCGAATATTTTGTGGTGTAGTAATTGAGTGTATTTTGCTAAAATGTCTGTAGAACCTGGCTTTATTAAGGCTGATTCTGGTAATTTACCTGAAGTTAATATGATTATAGACTATTTTAATTGGAACAAACACTATGTTAGTATCGAGATGAAAGGAATCAAATTGAAAAAGTAAGTTGGATTATCTTAATCATCAGATATCTTGATTGTCATATAGTAGTAGTTTAAAATTTAAAATTATTACAACTTTAAACATATTTTTTGAAAATACTGGGATTTATTTTTCTTATGGGCACGAAGATCGTTATTCATTATTTTCGAAACTACTGAGCATTGAAATCCTATTATTGAATCCTGAAAATTAACTTATGCATTACTGTTCATGTATTTTGCTTTATAAATATTCTTACAACACTTCACAATCATGTTGTAGTTGGGCAGTAGTGTGTTTTTATATTTTATAAATTTATCTAGCATATAACGACTGTAAATATTAGAATTAAAAACTTTGTTAGAAATAAAGATCATTTATAGATACCATAAATATTATATAACTTGAAAGATAGAGATTAAGGAATTACAGATAACAAATTGGATTGATTTTTTTTACAAATCATGCCTACTGCTCAATTTTTAGTACTTGACTGTTTATAAAATTTATGATTTTATAACATCAAATTGCTCAATATTGATTTAACTCATTCAGCTGTTTATATATAATTTTTCTTAATTATGTAGGTAATACTACAGGTAAATTAGCAGCAAATATGGCCTATTGGTTAAAAAAATGAGGAGATAATTGAATTTTTAGTGATGATTTTATTACAGTTTGTCATATTTGTTAAAGTTTCTCACATACAGTACAAACTTTATATTTAAAAAAACCACATGTTTCCCTAGTTCTAGAAAGGAAATTTAATAGAACAAAACAAATAAAAATTGTTGTTAACTTCAATATTAACACAGCAGTGATGAGCACTCAAACTGATTTCATTATGAACGTAGAAAACAAAAACATACATACGGGTCAAACTGAGAACCTCCTCTTTTAAAACATTTTTTAAAGTATGTTAAGAAAAAATTTTTTCTATGTCTGATAGATTATTGAAAGCAGAATTATATCTCGGTGCTAACCAGCCATGAATGCTGCAGCAGATGCTTCAATGGTTAGCACAGCTATAGAAAGCTTAACTCTTCGGCTCTTGTAATTATTATAACCGATGATAAGATGGATTTATCTTCTTACTAGTGTTTGTGAAAAAGGATGTCAACTTCCTGTACAACAAAATTAACAGATAAACAGCTGAATGTATTGAAAATATGTCTTCGTTCCCTCATCTGCAGCCTGTGATACAAACACGACCTTGTATGCTTACAAAATAGACAAAAGAAGGATACCGAAAATTTTTGAAAAAATCAAATCTCTCTTGAGAGAATTTTCAGTTCTTAACAACTCTGTTGTGTTGGCGCTATGGACTATATCAAATATTCATAAGAGATGCTTGTAAAGTATTCCACAATACTGTAAAAATGTTCTAAAACGATTTGTGTGTGTGTGTTTGATACATTTTACTATTATTTTCATGTTATAAATACTTGTTCTATATAAAATTGTTTGCTGTTCTTAATGTATTTCAGAAAGAGTTACCTGATTTTAACTCTAGTGTTAATCAGTGATATTCATATTATAACTAGCTATAGAGAAAAAGAGTTCAAAACTGAAATGATGTTCAAAGGGTTGTTTAATTTCATATCAGATAATAAAACTAAAAGAAAAACTAAATTCCCAAGGAATTCCTCTTCATTCCATATCATTTTATCTACTTGAGCTATTGAAACCATTTTTGAGGAGAGTATCTGAGTATATTTGAACTATGTTTTTTGCCATGAGCAGTACCAAAACAGTTTGTGCCCTAAAACAAGTGCTTACTCACGTATCGAGTTTTTTCCATCTGTGGCGGTTCAATTCCTAAGCAGGGTGACCTCCACCTTAACAATTTTAAATGGCAATAGGGGTGTTGTGGCACATGTTTACAACTCTTACTATTTTTTTACATGTAGAATCAGCTCCCAAGTTAATGAAAGTTACAGCCCTAATGATTATTCCTCTGTTCAAAAACTATTAATTCCAGAAGATCTAGTCATCCTCTGTGTATATTCTTTGTTCTCGGTTTCTTTTATAAGGTATCTTACTTAAATTTATACATACAGCCGATATATTAATCTATAGAAAAGTTAATCTCACTTTAAGTATAATTACATATCTGTCATTCAACTTAATCTTAATACCCATGTCACTTTTCTATGCTGGGGGTAGAGGTCACAAATTAAATTTCTACATTTAAATTCTTTTCTTATTGTCGATCTATATATTTTCTTACAACTTTCGTTGCCTGATAATAAAGGTTGTTTAAGTAAGATTTTATTTAGTGAATATATATCACTTGATTTGCTGCAAGCAATGAAATGCTGAGAAATGTAGAAGATAAATTATTTATTAAGATGTACCTTGGTGCAGCTATTTTTAGTTATCCTCTTGGCCACTTACCAAAGAAAGTACTTGCCAGCATATATGCAGGGTGTGCTTGTACATAGTCTTGGAGAGGAAATAGATCCTTTAGAATTGGATTGTTTCCTGCTGCATCGAGAATATTTCCTTGTAAATACCTTTAAGTCCCAAGCAACTAAACATCTTGTTAATTTATTTTACAAATGTTAGGAAGAGAAACTCTCCATGCACTGTCTACTAATGCAATGGCTTCTGTGAACATGTCCTGTAATTATATCACAAATAACCAAGGATGTATCAGACAATTTTTAGAAATAATTTATGTAACTTTGGGCTAAAAACATTTATTTGTAATTAATATAGTGTTTAATCCTATTTTTAATGAAACGAATTAATATTGCTGCACCTGATCCTTATTATACATAACTTAAAAAACAATCTGTACAAATTTCTACCAGCCCTCAATTTTGTCTGCTATTTTTGCTTACTTCGCGGACGAATAAAGCTAATAACTGGTACAAATTTTGTAGATTAATTCAAATTCTTCTCTATTTATATTTATTTATATTAAACACATATGTATTTATCCAATGCATCTATTGGTATGTATTAAAGAATCGTCTTTTAAAACAAGTAGACATGAAGGTTGATATAGTAACCATAAATTAGCTGAGATACAGATTATACAGGTAAAATGAAATCTATCTACAGTTGAGCCTCAAATACAAGAATGTTAATAAGTGCTGTGAGTACTGATAAAGTTAAGACAAATTACGAAAAGTGTAGGTACTTAAAATCAATGATATTAACATAAAAGTGGGTAGGTTACCGATAAATTTTATCTATTTTTGTAAAGCACTTGTTTTGTTAAAACTCAGTGATAAAATTCCTCATAAATCTGACATTAGATGATATATTGAGTTTTTTTTTTAGATATTGTAATAAGTAAAGAATGTTGATACTCGTCATCTATTAGTGCATTATATTTCAGTAAAAAGGGTACTTTTTATCATTAGGTGACACCATGTGATTAAAAGATACTTTTACTTGTACTTTCAAGATCTTATCTAATCATCTTGCAAAATACAGCCAAAGTATAATGTTGATATTTTATCCCAATTGTGAACATTTATACCTACTCCAAATTGGTCTTAAAAAATAACAGAAACAATTTGTTTGAAATTTGTTTACAAGCTTAGAATTCACATAAGTTGAGTTCTTTGCAGAAAATTACAACTGCTTAAAAATACAGTATTCTTCTTCATTTGTGAAGTAAATGTCGGAAAAGATTAGTTTCTATAATTTTGTGAAATTATTTTATCCGGTATACATTAACTAGGGTTGGTTTTTCATAATTTATGAATAGGAAATCTCCAAATTGTACATTCTGTTCTGCCAATAGTGCAAGTTATTTTACACAATGTTTACACTTCTGCTAAATTTGCTGTTATTCTATAATTCATAAAATATAATTATCAAACTAAAGATTTCTAATGAAAATCGTCTTTACATAATAATATGTACTGTTGCTAGTCTTTGGTAGTGTTGGCGCTATGGACTATATCAAATAATCACAGGAAATGCTTGTAAAGTATTCGAAAATACTGTGAAAACTGTTCTAAAACGATTTGTCTGTGTGTTTGATATATTTTACTAATATTTTCAAGTTATAAATACTTGTTCTATGTAAAATTGTTTGCCGTTCTTAATGTATTTCAGAAAGAGTTACATTATTTTAACACTAGTGTTAAACAATGACATTCATTTTATAACTAGAGTTCAAAACTGAAATGATATTCAAAGGGTTGTTTGATTTCATATCAAATAATAAAACTAAAAGGAAATTTACTAAATATCAAAGGAATTCCCTTCTTCGCTAAGTCTCAGTCAAATTGAAATACCATTTTATTATTAAAACCATTTTTGAGGAGATTATTTGAGTATATTTTAACAATTTTTTGCTATGAGTAGTACCAAAACAGTTTAGGTCCAACGGCTATGGCATTACACCCCTTTGTGCCTTAATACAAGTGCTTACTAATGTACCGAGTGTTTTCCATGTGTAGCGGTTCAACCTCTTGACAATTTTAGATGGCAAAAGGGTATTGTGGCATATGTTTACAAGAACTTTTATTACTTTTTTTTTACATGTAGGATCAGCTCCTAAGTTAATCCGGTTTCTTTTGTACAGTACTTTACTTAAATTTATACATGCAGTCGATATTTTAATCTATAGAAAAGTTATTCTAACTTTAAGTATAGTTATATATGTCATTCAACTTAATACCCTTGTAACTTTTTTATGCTGGGGGTGAAGGTCACAGAATAAATTTCTACAATTAATTTTTTTTTTTTTATTGTCGATCTGTATAATTTGCCTTATATATTTTCTTACAACTTTTGCTGCCCGATAGTTGTTATATTAAAGGTGGTTTAAGTACGATTTTGTTTTGTGAATATACATCACAGTCATTAAAGATAAAAGCATAAACATAAAAAATGAAGAATACATTTTTTTCATTTGAGAATCTGTTTTACAGATAAAAATCATATTTTGTTCAACTTATTGTAACAAATGTTCGTTTACTATTTAGAGTGGTTAAGGACTCTTCAATAAGACTATGGTGTCGATTAATCGTTTATTACGTTATCACAGATATAGCTTTACATGTTTCGTAGCGCGCCACTACTATACGTCCTTTCGGCCTCATGGATCGGAAGCGAGAGAGCGTTTTACAATTCTCCGTGTGGAGTCTGCGCACTCGCGCTCATTCGTCACACACCCCCCTTTCAGTTTCTAACTTTAGTAGTTATTGGAAACTCTAACATTTTGTTTTGTCCTGTCTGTCCCTAATTTTGTAATTATCCAATTCTAACTAACAAATATAATCCTGTGATTTACAAAACTGTTGCTTACAATTTACCTAACAAAAGTGGATTTGGGCATAACCTATCCCTAGGACTAATGTGTCTTTTGACGTTACCTAACCCATTATATTTTTACATACGTTTGGACGTTTGGTCCACAAAAAAGAAAATAACCTCGGGGTGTGTGCGTTTAATCTAATATGAAGTCTAATATGAAGTCGTCGAAGTGTTTTGGTCTCTTGACTTCTCTCCCTTGCCTCGTCTCGCTTGCTTGCTGGGCTTCGCTGCTATTTCTCTCTTCCTCGTTCTCGTTGTTTCCTTGCCGACTGCGTTTCCTCTTCGGTTCCTTCCTGCTTGGCCTGTCTTTTGTCGAGTCCCTCTCCTGGGTGCTGGCTCCATTCTCTCTGTGAAAAGCATTGTTCGTATTAGGACTTGGTAATGCGTCAATGTTTATATTTTCGCTGGTAATAACACTATTCGTGTCTTTGTCACTTATTGTCTTACTAGAGTCACATATATTTACCGAGTCTGTCATTTGGTTATCATTTACTAGCGGTACACTTATAAAATTGTCTTTACTTGCTACCCTACTTACGGTTACGTCGTTGTTGTTACTTGCGCTTTGCTGCCCCGTATGCCTTCTGCCGTCCCCTGTCTGCTGCTGCCGTACCTCTGCTCCTCGTTTGATGATCTGGTTTACGTGTCTTTTCCACATCTGATGTTCTTCGGTCTCACATAAAAACGTCGTCTTCCCTATTTTCTTGAATATTTCTGCCGGAGCCCATGTTTTTCTGTTAACCTTCCTATAGTCTCTTATCATAACTTTCTCCCCCTTTTCAAAACTTCTAACATTGCCTTTACTATAGTAACTTCTTTGTTTTTCCTGAGCTTCATGCATGTTCTTTTTTATTTTATTATCTGAGCGTTCTTCTTGCCTCTTTGATTTCAGCATGTCAAATCTTGTCCTAATGCTTCTGCTGAACATTAGTGTACCGGGTGCCTCCTTTGTTGAGTCGTGTGGAGTTATTCTGTAGCTTAACAGAAATCGACTCACTAACGTCGACAATTTCTCGTTACGGTTCCCCGGGTCTTGTAGAGCTGCTTTTATTTTTGTTTTGAATGTTCTTACTGCATTTTCTCCTTGGCCGTTGCTTTGGGGATGAGCCACAGGTGTCGTTATATGTTTGACTCCGTTTTGTCGTAGGAAGTTGCTGGCGAGTTTTGACACAAACTGTGTACCATTGTCAGTTACCAGAGTAGCTGGGAGTCCGAATCTTGCAAAACAGTCCCTCAGTTTGTCTACCATCTCCTCCGCAGACATCGTGTTTACCATATACACTTCTGGAAACTTCGTATAAGCGTCAATAATCAAGAGAAAATATTTACCTCTTATCGGGCCCAGATAGTCTGCATGTATCCTTGTCCATGGTCTCGTCTCTGGTTCCCAAGGAGTAAATTGTGATTTTGGCGGGCTTGCTCTTTGGTGCAAGCATGCGTCGCATGATTTTACCAGATTCTCTATGTCCTGATCCAGTTTGGGCCACCAAAGATAACTTCTGGCCAATGCTTTGGTTTTTCCTATTCCTAAATGTGCAGTATGAAGTTCGTTTAAAAGTTGATTACGCAGTTTTCTTGGTATAATCACCCTGTGTCCCCATATTAATGTGTTGTTTTCCACCGTTATCTCATCTCTTCTGTCGAAGTATGGTTTCATGCTAGCATCTATGTTGTTGGGCCACACTTCCTCCTCTAAACATTTTTTTACCGCTTTTAGTTCGGGATCTGTCTCCATTTCTTTGGCTATCCTGCTGGCACTGATGGGGTATTCTTGACAAGTTCGCACAAAATGTAAGTAGTTACCTTTTCCCTCATACTCTTGATCGATTGTGCGAATCTTTAGCGGTGCTCTTGATAAATAATCTGCTAATTTATTATCCACTCCTTTTATGAACTTTATTTCATATTCAAATCCAGCAAGGAAAATTGCCCATCTTTGCAGGCGGTTCGCATGCATTTGGGGTATTTGTTTATGCTCCCCGAACAGCGTTACCAGGGGTTTATGGTCGGTGACCAGCGTAAATTTATTCCCTATAAGGTAATTCGAAAATTTGCTCACCCCATAGTAAATGGCGAGCGCTTCCTTGTGTATCGTGGAGTATTTTTCCTCTGGTGGAGCTAATGTTCGAGAGACGCAAGCTATCGGACGTTCCTCTCCTTTTCTGTTTACGTGGCTCAAAATCGCTGATATACCTGCATTTGAAGCATCCGTGTTTAAAACCAGTGGCAACTCCGGATTAAAATGAACCAATGTAATGTCTTCGGCTATAAGCTGTTTAATTTTATGGAACGCGTCTTCACACTGTTTTGACCAGTAAAACTTCTTTCCTTTCTTCAGCAAATCGTATATTGGTTTGAAAATCATAGCCAAATTTGGAATAAATTTCCTATAGTAATTTACCAAGCCTGCGAAAGCTCGAACTTCTTTCAGATTAGTCGGTCTTGGGGCCATCGTGATAGCTCTCGTTTTATCGTCTGTTTTCTTCAACCCATCTTTGGTTATACAATGCCCCAGATACCTTACTTCGTCTTGGAAAAACCTGCATTTTTCTTTTCTCACTGTTAGTCCAGCTTCGCTAAGTTTTTGCAGTACCTTTTCCAACGTTTCAAGGTGCTCGGCTTCATTTCTTCCTGTGATCAGGATATCATCTAAAAAATTACATACGTTATCTAAGCCTTGGAATAACTGTTCGATATGACGCTGAAACTTTGATGACGCAGGACTAATTCCATACGGCATTCGATTTATTTGAAATAATCCCCTATGACTGCTCCAAACTAATAATTTTTTTGCCTCTGTGTCAAGCTCAAATTGAGCGTAAGCTTGTGATATATCTAATACGGTAAATTTCTCACCTGCATTGATTTTCGCAAATATGTCTTCGACCTTGGGTAGTGGATATTTGTCCTCTTCTAGGAATTTGTTGACAGTAGACTTATAGTCTCCGCATACTCTGAGAGTACCATCGTTTTTCGGGACTACCACCAATGGTGTCCCCCAGTCGCTCCTCTCTATGGGCGTTATAATTCCTTCCTCCTGAAGACGTTCTAGTTCCTTTTCCAGGCGTTCTCTGTATGCCATCGGTACGTTTCTTGGCTTGCAGTAGACAGGCTGGGCATTGGGCTTGAGCTGTAATGATATTTTAGCATGTTTAAAAAGTCCTAGCTTATTATTAAACACATTATCATATTTATTTATAATTTCATTAATCTTATTGTTTTTTGTCACCACTTTAACCATTTCTAGTTTTAAATTAAATAATTTTATCCAGTCTCTGCCTAAAATGCACGGCCCTCCCCCTTTTATTACATAAAATTTGGTAAGTTTTTTTACATCATTATACGTTACGTTTACACAAAAGTAACCTAGCGGTGTGAAATTTCGTCCATTGTACCCTTTTAAAATTATTAAGTCTGATTTTAACTTAAGTTTTTGTTTAAAGTATTTGTCATAAAATGTATCGCTAACACAACATAAGGATGCACCACTGTCAATTTCCATGGTGAACTTTGTTTGGTCTATTAAAACTTCAATGGAAAATTGATTAGCATTAATTTCACTAGAATCTCTTATATTAAAAACCCGTTCTGCAGAGTTCACGAATTCCGTGTTTACAAAGTTCACATTTTCAGAGTCTACAAAGTTCAATTTCCTGGCCTTGTTCCTACATGCTACAGCTAAATGACCTTTCCTATTGCACGAATTACATATGTAATTAGAGTACTTACATGGTCCTTTATGCGCTTTCTCACACTGTTCACATTTTTTTACATTACCAAAATTTGACGTATTTGTCTTCGGTGGTGGCCATCTTGTTGATCGGTTACCTGCGGCGCGCGTCAATCCTATCGACCTTGCTCCGCTGTTTGCCGCTTCTGACCGCACTGGCGCTGCTCCTCGTCTTGCCGGGAATTTCGAAATCTTGTTTAAATCTTGCTCCCTGATTATGCCGGACTCTTTCTGCATACCCAACTGTACTAGTTCCTGCAGCGTTTTTGATACCTTCTCCTCGCATAATCTATCTTGAATGGGTCCCGATACCAAACCCGTGACCAGCTTGTTCTTCAAGTTTTCATCCAAACTTGCGCCGAATTCGCAATTTACTGCCATACTTTTTACCCTTGCATACCAGTCGTTCAGCGGCTCCCCTCTTTCTTGTCTTATTCCATAAAACTTGATCCGTTCTCTCCACGCTGACGTGTGTGGGCTATATTGCGTTGTTAATATTTTACACAGCTCCTGGTACGTTTTTTCTTTTGGGAGTGCGGGGTGGCATAAATCCCTGATCATCTTATACGCCGATGTCCCAATGACACTTAATAACGTAGCTACTTTTATATTCGGCTCTGTGATTCCATTTGCACAAAAGTACTGATCCAATCTCTCATTATACACTATCCAGTCATCCGACAAATGATTAAATTCACTTACATGACCTATTAAACCTCTATTACCGGTAGCCATATCCACGTGTTCGGCCGTTCCAGGGCCGTTCGTCACTTATAGCTTTTACCTTCTTTCACCTCGTCGCCAATGTAACAAATGTTCGTTTACTATTTAGAGTGGTTAAGGACTCTTCAATAAGACTATGGTGTCGATTAATCGTTTATTACGTTATCACAGATATAGCTTTACATGTTTCGTAGCGCGCCACTACTATACGTCCTTTCGGCCTCATGGATCGGAAGCGAGAGAGCGTTTTACAATTCTCCGTGTGGAGTCTGCGCACTCGCGCTCATTCGTCACACTTATCAACTGTTTTTTAACGTTTTATATCCTAAACACTGCAAGAGAAAATTACTTTCGATAAATTTTATATCTGCTTGCCTTGCGGTGTTATAGCAGAGTCGATAATCTGTTTTTAAATGCACCCTGGCACAGTATAAGTTGCAGTAGACTCAGCTGTCATTTTGCAGCCCGATGTGTACGTGATGTTATATTTTACCCAATTGTTAGGCGTATAATTTACAACTATTATAATAGATATGATTAAATAATCTGGATATAAAATTTATAACTAATAATTAAAGTCGATGCCTTTTGAAAAATACGAAACGATTGAAACAATTATAATAAGTCATAATAATTTATCGCCAAAAATATAATCTTGAATATATAATATCAAGCAGATGTCAATTTCGAGTACTATGTCAATAATTTGAAAATAACACCGTACATAATAAATATCTTTTGGTATTGTTTTATTTGAAAAGATAATCTTTGATATTAGCTGGTCGCATTCTATGTAAATTTTAGTTTAGAAAGGTGTCAAGAAATGACATTTGTACATTTATGGCTACATATTTTGTTATTTTTCTCTTTTGGTAGATTTATTAGTGGACATAATCTCCAAAAAAAGTCATCAATCTTATCTACAACTCCTTAACATAATTTCCTTAAAAAAAAATCTGAAACAGAAATTTACTTTAGCAATATAAATAAGTTAACATTTGAAATTACATTCACACGCATCCACAGTATACCAGAAAAATGTTTAAATTTCTTTACTGTTAGTGGAAATCAAACCCACTGCAAGAAGATCGGCTGATCCTTGTGTCAGCTCTAAGCTGTCTCTATGTACTTGGTAAGCATTGCTCCAAATTTACCGTTACCAAGGAAATCAATGCGAAGTATTTTAATTCCCTTCTAACCTTCATACGCTTCGTTGACTCGAAAAATGATTTATATCAAAGTTTCTTCTAATGAGGAAGCTGAGTAAAAACACTCTTGCAAAAGATAATTTCAGGTATCCGGGGAGGCAATAAAATGGAACCAAGATGGCACTTTAATTTGACAAGTGTTTTCATTCGAATTCCTAATTATTGAAATAATTTCACAATGAGCTCGATTTGCAGTAAAATAGCAATATCTTTTTTCTAAAGTAAAACATAGAAAATGTTAAGGCATTTATAGAGTTATACCAAAATCATAATGAGAGAATTAAACAAGAACATTTGGCGAGAAATATGATGATAATAATAATATATTTATTGTCCCAAAAGTGTATACCAATGCAAAATGTATATATTGTGTAGGACTAGTCAAACTAATAACCTTTTTATCTCTAATAACAATAACATCGATCACATATTGGATTAGGTTTTAAGTTAGGTTAGGTTAGGTTGGGTTACAGTCATTAATGTCATTATTTTATCGACATTCGAAGTAACCGCAGGCATTTTGAATGGGTGTTAAAAGTTTTGTTATTATATAAAAATCTTTTACAGATCATTACTGTTATTATTATTACTACAATAGCATTTTCCAGGTTTTGCTTTTCTAACTGTGCATTAACAGAAATTCAAAAAATCAATCCAATTGTCTCAACTGTTTTTTGTAAATTTAAATTAACGTTTCAGGTAAAACTGTGGGTGTTCCCCGAAGGTACAAGAAGAAATGATGGGAAGATACATTCTTTTAAAAAGGGTGCCTTTCACATGGCTATAACAGGACAGATACCTATTATTCCAGTGGTTTTTAGTCGATATTATTTTTTGGACAAAGTCGTGAAAAGATTTGACCATGGTAAGTGGAAGTTTATCTTTACGTCTATGTTAGGTAACTAAATTTGTTTAACTTGTACAATGCATTATTCACGATACAACAGTTTTTCTGTCTAAAAATATCTGGACCTCTGAATGTTTAACATTAGCGGCTGAAGAAGAAGGCCCAGTTTTTCACCCGAGTAAGGCATATCTTTTATTTTCCGAAATTTGTTGAAAGGTATTTGTTGTTCCGTTGTTTTTATTTCAAATCGGTAAGTTTCTTGAGTACAATAGAATGTTCAACGCCTCCGAGTTTGGTTTCAGAAAGTACATCAGGTGCTATTCGTCATCTTGTCAATTATATAAGGTGATGGTTTTAAAGTGAAATATCGCCGTAGTAATGTTTTTAGGATATCAGTAAGGTATTTGATTCTATCTGGGCCAATCTTATTATAAAAGCTAACTTTCTATGGTTTTCATGGAGTTATTATCATTCCAAAACCAAATACAGATCAATGATCACTCAAGAGCAAATCGGCCAATTACTTTGTAATTTCTGTATTAGACAAACTTCTTGAGAAACTTATTAAAAATAAAATACAGGCTTTAATGATAGACAAAATTCCGAGACACAAGTTTGGTTTTAAACAAAAACGCTCCGCATTACATCCATTCACGATTTTAACATCAAATACTCAGTCAGCTAAACTAAATAATTGCTAAACAGCTGCTTTAGTTCTAGATTTCAAAAAGACGTTGATAGTGTATGGCATTAAGGTTTATAATGCAAACTAAAAAGACCCAAGTTACCAGACACTGATGACAAGTTTCCGTGAGAACAGAAACTTAACAATACCATGTCTCAAGAATTTACAGCCTTAATCTGACACGAACGTTCAATTACAAAGGCAAGGGACAAACTTAAAATGTTATTGAACAATACTCTAGCATGAATTATCAAATGGAGACTGCAAATCAGTCCGCTGAAATCGTATTTCATTTTATTCAATCACGCATTATCCAATAATTCTCCCTCTATTGAAATAACCAAATTCATCCAGTAACCAATGTCAAATATTTGATTTATTTAGATAATAAATTAAACTTACATTCTAAAATGGCAAAGAAAAAATGCGTATCCAGAGCGAAGCATTTTAGCGTATTGAAGTTCAATATTAAGGGAATAAAAGCCACAACAGCTGCCAAAGTATACAAAACTATTAGTAGACCTATTCTAGAATATGGACATATGTTATACATGACCAGCGTAAATCCAGCTAAGAAAAATTTAAAGACGGCACCCCTGCAATCCTTTAGAGGACCCTCCTAATGCACTTTTGTATGATTTGATGCAAACACTTCCCATCAAGACTAGAATACAACTCTCCGATCAAAGAACAAGTCTAGATACATAACAGCTGTCTTCGTCAAGATTGAAGATTGAAACCATTCGGTATAACTGATTGAGTGTGCATATAGGGACACTTAACGATGTTTCATGCAAAACCAAGGCAATATCCATGAATAAGTATGGAATATTTATATTTGACATTGACTGATAAAAAATATGTTGGACAATATTACATTGTATAGATACATCAATAGACAAATTATACTTGTTAATTATGTTTAAACGAATAAAATAATATCAAACAATAAAATTACATCACTAAAGATACAATTTCATCCTAAATAAAATACATGTTAAAAATACAAACAAAACATATTAACATGCAAATCTAAAATGGTCAATAAACTCTTGGATCTCGTAAAATGCATTCTCTTTTAGAAATATTTTGTTCGAATTAGAGATCGTTTATACCATATGATAATATGGTAAAGTAATGCAGTGTTTTTGATTTTTATAAATCCATTATATCTTCAGACTGTAAATAAATTGTGATATTTTACTACATGATCTATTTCTAGGTAAAGTTGTAATCACAGCCCTGCCTCAAATCGAAACCAAAGGTATGACTATGGACGAGATAGAAGGACTGATGGAAAAAGTAAGAGGCCTCATATGCGCGACCTATCACGAAACTACCAAAGAAGTCCTGGAGGGCTTGAACCCAGTCACTAGTCAGAAAATAAATTAAATGGACCACTTATTTTTTTTACTGTAGGTACTAAGACATAAGTTTACAAAGCAAATCCTTTATTTCAAAGTATCTTGAAAGAAGTATCGTGATTTAATTAGTTTGGGCGACCAAAAACTATTTACACGATAGAAATAGACATGCTCTCTGGTTGCATAATTCTTTTCTTGAAAAAGAAATAGGAAAAATCCCACTCAACGATAATAACAATAATATTACACATCACTTAAGTTTAACATTTATAGTTTTAGTGACACGGCATAATGTTAACACCCTGTATTTATGAAATTTACAGGTTCATCCTTGGTTCATTTTTATCATACCATTTACAAAAAATAAGCTACTACAAATACGAAAAAACGTTTCAAAGGTCAAGTTTTGCAGTACAAATTTTAAAATGAATCAGGTTTTTAGCATTAGGCCATCGAATATTGTGTTGTTAAAGGTGTTTTATCTGTGAATTTATGCCTCAGTGTGTATTATTCATAAAATATTTCAAATGGTTTCAACTTTGTTTATAGAATTGCTTATTTCAAAGTGAAAAACAGTAATTTTACAACTATTGAAACGTAACTCAAATGGATTACTCATATTTCTTTTGACGTGTAGCTGAAACATTCAATATCCCATGGCACAAAATTTATAAGATAAAATCTTTAATAACCATTGTTTTTACATAATAGTAGGTAGAACAAGGAATTGAATAAGAATAGGATATCCTATAAGGCTGGATTTTTGCACAGGCCTGTTCATTAGGCTGATAATGAATGTGGTGAAACCACTCAACCACAACTCTTAAACTCACTTCGCCATTTAAAGAAAAAAATGACGTGGAGCGTTGATTTGTTTTGCAAATAACTTGGAATTCGTGTCTTGGATGTGGGTTATAGATATTAGCACAATCCACCGATCCCATTTTGCCACAAATGCGAGTTAAGAATGTGTGGCGCATTCCTGTGGATCTCCTTCTTTTCATGGTTTCATTTAAATAATTTTTAATAAATGATCTGTGCAAAAATCCAGCTTTATTGGATTCTTTTTTTAATGAGAATTAAAGCGTCTTTGTTATTTGACTTAATTCTATTATAAATCAAATATGTTTACTTTTCTTGTGGTCTGAATTCGAAATGAATCTGATTTTTGACTTGGTGACATATAGCAAATGGCTTTCCAAAAGAACAAAACTAGTTATAGTGAGTTGTTCTAGTTCCCTAATTAAAACTAAATAGTTTTCAAAAATATATATAATCATTTTATTCATAAGTTTCTATATAGACCAGTGACTTTAATTTATAAAAGTATTGTTGCTCTTAGCACTCCATTTTTTTTTTGTAAAAATAGTAAAAAACTAGCCATATTACGGGAAAAATACTCTTGATGTAATTCACCCGTCGCTAAATTTATTATTGCAAAATTACTGCAAAATTCCTAACTGTTTATAAGCCTTTTTCTCTATAACTTTTGTTCTAATGGTCCGATTTGAACTTTCCAAAGCTCATTTTACTCGATAAAAAAATGTACTTTTAAAGGAAATTGATTTACATAGCAAAAACTGGTAAATTTTTGCAGAGTTCCATATTCAAAGTTGCATAAGTATACGAATTCATCAGTTAGATTGCTCAGATTTTTTATATACACTTCAATGGTTACCAAATAGACTCCCGGTATCCGTTTTATCATAAGTAAAAAGTCTAAGATAGCCTCCATTTCGAATTTTTCGAAAATGTTAATTACAAGTCTCAACAGTATTTCGGCTTAAAATGGTCCAGAAAAGGTCCACAAAAGGTGAAATCAACGTATTTTTTTCCGACGAATCTAATGCCGTTTGAATCTCATTAAAATTTGCAACTTTGAATACGGAACTCAAACTTTGCAAAAGTTCGCCAGTTTTTGCTATGTAAAAATAGTATTTATTATTCAAGCATAATGGAATCGATTTCGTTTAAAAGTACATATAGTATTCCCGAGTAAAAAGAGCTTTGGAAAGTTCAAATCGGACAATTAGAACGGAAGTTATAAAGAAAATGGTTTATAAACAATTATAAATTTTGCAATAACAAATTTAGCAACGGGTGAATTACGTCAAGAGTATTTTCCCCGCAATGTGGTTAATTTTTTACTATTTTTACAAAAAGATCGGCGTGGTAAGAACAACAACACTTTTAATTTATTTGTTGGCCTAAAATCACTGGTCTAATAGAGTAATAGTTAGTTCTGTATAAATTATATATTATATGTAGCAAAAAGTTGCGTTCGTTATTCTGTAACCATGTGCTGTTGTTTTTCAACAACAGAGGTAAGGGGTGCTGGTAACTTTTGTTGTAAACTATTCTCCAGTGAACTAGTCGTTATTAATTATTTGAATATTTTTTGCCCCTTTTGTTAGAATACCAGTGCACACCCATGTTTGGTAGTTGTATTGTTAAAATCAAAGAGGTATTTATTTGTTTATTTTATATGTTTATTGAAATATGAAATAGACAGAAAGTGGCCACAAGAAAAGTGACTCCATATCGCTGCTGACACATTTCCACATGTAATATTTATTTAGCTGAGTTTTGGTTGTCGAAACGAACCAAAAGTACAAAATGCCAATTCCTGACAAAAATCTAGTCAATATACTTTGAAATCACATATTTCAGTGCCATTAATACATTGAACCACCAAAGTTATGATAAGTTAAGTATTTAATTGGCTGTTATTTTTTAATTTTAGTTATACCAAAGGCAATATTTTAAAAATAGGTTATATCAATTTTTTTATTTATATCATTCCATTTATCATTTTAATTTAAGTACCTAGATCACGTATGCAGTATGCAGTATTCGTCCTCACGAAATTATCTTTAGGAAACACTTCACCTGTTAAACATATTGTTTATATACCTAACCTAGTTTTTCGAATTAGTGTGTTAATGTTTTGTGTGTAGGTCTGATGTTTTTGTTACATTTTAAATAATGGCTCACCATTGTTCCTTTTTGTTCTCCACCCTTCTATCTTAACAACTTTTAACAATAAAAAAGTCTGTAAAAAGTGTCTTATAATAAACTTTTTAGTATTATTAAAAATTTTCTACAAAATTGTACAATTGATTTAATGTTTGTTGCAAATTTCTCTTATTAAGTTCAGTACATCATTAAAGACGATTTGTACTATTATTATTATTATGGCATTTTAAAAGCCAAAAAAATTGGCTGCTGTTTAGATACATTGACAAATATGTTTTTAATGTGTTTTTGATTTAATAATTTGGTTTTTCTATAATCGGTACTAATTTGTTGTTTTCTAGGTAATTAAATTTTATTTATTTATAAAATTTTTCAATAAAATAATTGCAAAAATTATCGTGTTTTTTTATATGCTAATTTTGCTAATCCAATAGTGAGATCACAAGACAAAGATTTGTTTCTAAAGCATCCTGGTTATAACTTAGCCTCATTCTTTTGTGTCACTGATTCATTAACTACATGGTCAGTCTGTGCCTGATCAAACGTCTGCTGTGTGAAGCTAAGGTGACCGTACGTCCCACATTTTGTGGAATTGTCCCTTGTTTCTATGTTGCGTCAGGCAAACGCAAAACCCACAGATGTCTCTCATTTAAAAATTTTGTCCTGCAAAAACTTATACACTGATATTATTAGAAATCTGTTGTAACAACTGTTCTTAAAAGTTGTTTAAAAAATTGCAATAATGAATCATAGTGTGATTGGAAAATTGCAACATCGTTCATCAAGGATCGCTAAATTCATGTCCTTGTGTAGCCCTCCATGGGAAAGATCTAGAGTTTAGGTTAGGAAACTTTGATTATCTGGTATATAGAGGGCCATAGTAGACATAGCGGTTTTGTTGATTCTCAAAATTGCAAATTTAAAAATATTTTAGACCAGGTAAACCGTTTTCTATTAGGGCAGTTTATAATTTTCCTAGCTTAGAAATGGAAACAGTGATGCGAAAATGTTCTTAAAGAAATACGGTTTTTATTGATTGCATTGTTGCGAAATATAGCGATAATTTTGTACAAAAATAGAATGGAATAAATGATCCATGCGCAGTGAAAGAAAATTCTAGGAACTAATTATGCTGTTATTAATTGGAAATGTTCTGCATTTTGCTTCCTGAGATCTAGGCACCTTATGTGAAGCACTGTGGCAGGTGAAGGACTGGACGGATGTGAGGGAAGAGGCGAGTTAGGCTTAGAAAACAAAAGTACTTTTGTTTTCTAAGCCTAACTCGCCCGTTATTCCTTTTGCTGGAGCATAAATTCGTAAAACTTTATATCTATAAAAATGTTGGAAAGGAAACTGAAAACCATTTATATATGAATAAAAAGATGTAGGTACATATAAATATCACTTCAATGCTAAATTATACCGCTGAGGGAAAATGACAAATATCTAAAAAAAAAAAAAAAACAATTCTATAGCATGTTGTCTAATTTTTGAGAGCAGTTTTCGAATACAACTTCGCCAATACATTCGTTTGAAATGAAATAAATTTAAAATTGTAGTCTCCATACTAATAATACATTCTTGCTAATCCGGGCCTGTCTATAACCAAAGAGAAATGTCAAATACGGTAACTACTACAAAAATTAATTCGGTAAGAAAATTCTGGTTTCATTTGATCTTTCAAGCAGCGATGTTGAGTATATGTACTACATTAAAATAAATCTGTTGATTGCTTTGCGCCTAGTCCCGTATTTATTTTCTGAGTAGTTCATTTGCACGTTAATTTATAATAGTTCTTTGCGATTGGTATTGATGACACTGAAGGAAGAAGAAGAGATATTCGACATTCTTTCTGTCAAATCTGTCAAAGGCCACGGTGAATTATATATCAGCAAGTGTTAAGATTTGTATATGATCGAGATCGAATTCTAGAATATTCCTATTCAATTATAGTTTATTGTCTACAGGTATAAATAGATCAATAAACAGAAAGTTGTCGCCTGACGGTAAAATAACTCCTAACCTAACCGCTGCTTTTCGAGAGTCTTCAGGAAACAATATAAAGATGGCTAGTAAAGTCGAAGAAGTAAGTACTTTCAATCGATATATAAACAATTCTAAAATGGGATATTTTCAGCTGAAAAAAGACATTGCCGAGCTGGAAAGCCTCGAAAAACAAGCCACACGGCAAAAAAGTAAAGACATTCTCAGTATTGAAATTCGCAAACTCGTTTCAGAAGTAGTGAAATTAGAACAAGCATTGAAAGAAGCTTCTGCTCCAGTAATTTCTCCCACAAGTGCTACAGCAAGTTCCGGAAATAGAAGATACGAAGTGAAATTAAACAACTACGGTATTAAACTAATTTCTTGCTCGTTCTTGTATGCTTAATTTTATGTTTTTTAGCATGGGACCAAACCAACAAATTTGTCAAATTTTATGTTACACTTACAAATGTCCACACTATACCAGCTGAAAACATAAAATGCGAGTTTAGTGCCAAAAGCTTAGAACTAACGATTAAAGACCTAGATAATAAAGATTATGCATTTAAACTAAACAATCTCTTGAAGGCAATAGAACCTGGTGAAAGCAGTTGGAAAGTGAAAACAGGTAAATGTGCATCCAGAATTTGTACTTACTTCGATTCATCTTTTAAATGAAAACTAATAAAATTATATTTTAGATATGGTTATAATAAGTGCTGCTAAAAAGCAAACAGACCACTGGTCGCATGTTACTGAATGGGAGAAAAAATCTAGTGATTCCCAGAAACTTGTTGATACAGATGCAGACAAAATGGGAGATCCTTCCGAAGGTCTCATGTCTCTTATGAAAAATATGTAAGTATTAAGGTCGGAAGACTAATGCTTAACACAGAACTTATGTTACCTACATACAATATATTTTCCTTGCTAGGTACGAAAAGGGAGATGATGAAATGAAAAGGACAATTGCCAAGGCATGGACAGAAAGTCAAATGAAAGGACCTGCATTCTAAGATGAATCTACTAAGTTCAAGTTTAGAATATTTAGGTTATACACTTTTGTATTATTTTACACTTCCCTAATTATTATGAATTATATTAATTTTTTCAATAAAACAAATTAAGTAAGTAGATTTTTGCCACTTTGGCAACTTACATACCGAGTATCAACGAGATCACTTTCTGGTCGCCATTTATTTATATTTTAAAGGATCGAGATGAAACTTGGTATGTCTCATACTACCAAACCAACAGTTTTTGATTTATCTGTCAGGTTTTTGCTACTTCAATAGCATTCTGTAACCTTAAAGCTATCAATAAACACAAGCTGATGATCACACCACGGCTCAAAAGTGTAGTTATGCCAGAGACAGACACGTCACACAGATAAATATGTTTTGAATCAAGAATCTTATGTTCATATAAGCAAATAAATACGTTATTTATAGGAAACAAATACTTTTGCGGTAAAAATTAAAAGTATGATATAAAACTTGTAAAGTAATAAATAAAAAATTGGGGAAATTATGTATTTGATATAGTTGGGCAAGTAGATGTAAGAGATGTTTACTGAAACTGGTGGATAAAAAACACCAGACTTCCGCACATTATACCTGCAGTGTTGGTCTGATTGTTCCACCAAAAACAAAAGAACTATATCAAACAATTGTTAATTTAAAACATTATTTTTAGCTGTGCACATAATACAAAGTACTATAAAAGGAATTCTAAAAAAATTTAAGATTTTCGACACCGCAAAGACAGTGGCACTCTTGTCACTCTCTTTGTACTTTGTTTATAACGGCTAATAGGTAAACAATAGTAATAGTATTTTCTAAAAGAAACCTCAAATGGCGTTTTATATTTAGCAGAAGACTTTAAACATGACAAAGGTACTACAATCATTATTATTTCATTACACCACTACCTCTAGAGCCTGTTGTAACGTGGTGGGGGACATGGCTAGAAGCGGCATCGCATAATTATTCTACTTTTGACGCCGTTAAATCCGCAGTGCAAAACTTTGATCCAAATGAGTCAATTGCCATTTTACGTGCACAAGAAATGTTTAGTGATCCAAATAAAGTATAGCATATATACATGAATATTATATCTCATGAATACATCTAGCCATACGGTACCCTCAGCGTAAGCACGAAACATCTGTATACAGTAATTGATGCAATGGAATATTATATTTGATCCACGTCAATATATATTTACAGTATAAGGGGGTGTTGCTGAGACAGTGAAACACAAACTGGATAGTGTTAAGAAACAACCCCGGTTTTTCAACATTTTGGTGTGTGATGGACCGCATATGGCAGTATTTGCGCCAATTTCATTGCGTGCTATAGCGGTTATTGATAACTGGATGGTTGGCTCATGCTTAACGTTCTCGCTTTGGGTGCGAGAGGTCTCCGGTTCAACAATTAATGTATATTTTCACAAATTTAGGTTTGATTTGACGGCAGAAATTATGTTTTTCTTCTTTTTCCTATAATAATTTCTCACGTGATGGTGGTTAAGTGGTTAAATTAGTTAGGTTGATTTTTATTTTGCTATCTAATTGTTAATAAATTATATAACTACTTTATATGGTACTGGGAGTAAAAAAATATTGACTACTTTTACTGGGAACAGTTTTTGCACTTGTCTCAACTCTGATTTTAATGGATTATACTGGTTGTAACATGTTTTTTGTCTATGTTCTGCTAACGGTTATCAAAACGAGGAGTCAATACCCTTTGAGACCAGTGCCGGATTTCCTAATAGGCAATGCAGACAGCCGCCTAGAGCGGCAAATTCTTTGGGGTGGCAGGCCGTCAAAAGATTATCATAATTATTATCCATTTTATAATTTTTAAAGAAAAGTAGTCATTGTTATTCACTACAAATTATTGTATATACAAATACCTACTTAGGTTTTTGTCTTAAAAAGGGCGTCAGATTCAAATTTGCTTACAGACCGAAAACTCCTAAATCCGGCCCTGTTTGAGACAATAGTGGTACAGGCATGGTTAAATAATATACGATCTTGAATAATATTTTATTATCTTATTTTGAAAAACAGTAATATATAAAATAACAATCAACAGTCAAACTCTCTATAAAAATATGTTTCTAAATTAGATAATACAAAATCAGATTCTTATTCGCTTTAATTTGGTAAGTATTGCACAACAGCATGTTTATCGTTGAATAATAATTGAAATCATCGATTCTAAGAAATAATTACATTAAAGAATGGAAATGATAAAAACTAAAAACTATTTTTGGTTTTGTTAAATACCTAATCACTAAAAATAACATAAATAAAAAGTCTCGCTACTATAATCTCAAAAGTACCACAGACCCAACTTCAAATAAAACAATGTTTCTGAAATAAATAAAAAAATCGTCAACAAGATAAAAAAAATGTGATAGTTTTGAGGTTTAGTAACATCTACTAACGTAACATAAATAAACTGTAATTTTAAGTATATGGCATATTTGGTGTTTTTCGGTATATCAGCTGAATTCTAATCTAGTAAAAAAAAAATTGCCTATAAAAGTTTTACAGTTCTTTGGTTGATGATTGCATAAGAATTTTATTTTACTAGATTACAGCTCACTCAGTTATTACTGCAATTTTAACTCCGGAGAAATACTACAACTTGGCACTTGCAGTTTTTGTATAACATCGTGCATCTGAGGATGATTGTGTCCGCTGTAAGATAACAATATAGGACCGTGCAACGTCGTTATGCACCCTTGGCAATTTAAGGTTTTCTTTTTAACGCACACCCATAGAGATCTATTGTCCTTTTTATCACAGAGAGTATATATGTGGCCATTGTGAATGAGCACCAGTTGTCCTCTTCCACTTTTTAAAAGAATGAGACCTGAGGAGTACAAAATAAAGCATAGTTATGACTTTTTACTACATACATTAGAAAAACATGGAATAAGTGGTATCCTCTTAAAGTGGTTTCTTGAAAACCACAACTAATTGTCGAAATTAACTCATGGGTAAATGGGACAAATAAACAAAAAGACAAAAGTAATAATTTTAGGGATTCAATATGTGTTCCCCAAGGTTCTACATTGGGACCTATACTATTTATTGTAAATAATTCACCTTACATTCGAGTCCCACGTGTCACAATGTACGCAGATGATCATAATTCTTTAATAAAGCAACAAGATGAAATGCAGCAAAAAGCAAATTAAATTCTTAATAATGCATTTGTCTGGTACTGTGGTACCCCAGATGAGGTACTATACTCTTGTAAACTTTCTTAGTGTTAGTTTTTTGAGAAGATATAATTCTTTACAAAAAGTTTCGCTTATCTTCGAAAGCCATAAGCAGGGGTCAAAGGACACCGTATCTTTTAAATGCAATTTGGAATTCACTTCCGGGAGGCGAAATTTTGCAGAGGTAGTTCATGACATGCTGACATTCAGATCGCCTGGTTTGAAACAGAGTACCTGCTGCTGCCGTGGGGCCTAAGTGCTACCTCCTTCCTTACATAAAAATGTTGAGAAAGCATGTCTCCTAGCATTGCTTCCGTAGCTGCTGTGGGACACTAAGCAGACAAGGCATTCTAATTTGTGCAACTTTCCTTGTGCTAATATTTCTTCAGTTTTTGGCCACCATACACATGATGCATAGGTTACTATGGGTTCCACAACCGAAATGTAAGACCAGTAGATCATTTTCGGTTTTAGACCAGAAGTCTTACTGAACAGCCTGCTGCACGTCCGTCCAAATAATAATAATAATATTTTTATTTAACTACATGCATATGAAAACATTTGTAGCAGGTCAGAGGAGAATACGTAAAAGATATAATGTATATGGACATAGATACGTGTCGCTAATAGTACAAACAACATATATTAGGTGTATAAAATTGAGCAAAATAAATCGCTGAATGATATTGGTGGGTGCACTACATGTCAACTGAAGAGTTGGTCAATAACTCCATGCATTTTTGAGAGGAGTAAAAACAGTACAACAATAAGAACTGTTATTCTTATTTTAAAGGCATTGTAGTTTAAAGATCTTAAATTTGCAGGTAATTTATTGTAAAGGTTTAGATTAAGCGAGTTTTGTTCGGAGATTGAGAATTTAAACCTATGTGTCCTCAATATGTCCTTGTAGGATAGTTATGCAACTCAGACTGGACAGAATATGAATGCTTCTTTTTATGTATTTCTAATACTAAATAGAAAATATGCAGTGACACAATTGGTAGAATTTTATATTTTATAAAATATGGTTTGTCCATTTTAAACGTCATTAAGGGTGATGCCCAGCAGTTTTACATGACTGCCATTAGTAACATTATTATTAGAATAAAAGACAATTCCCTCGATTTAATTGATTGGGTGTAAACCATTGTTCGGACCTGTTTTCGGCTTCAGAGGCCATTTGATTTAATTTTGAAATGTCACTATGAGACTCAAACAAGGAGGAGTTGTCAGCAAAACATGCATGTTCCAGGGAGCAGTGAACAAAAAATATCATTCAAATAAATAATAAATAGTGGTCCCAGGACTGATCCCTGGGGCACACCTTGTGTAACTTTTAAGTAGTCTGATGATATACCATTTACTACGACTTTCTGCGTCCTATTTTGTAGGTAGGATTTAATGAAATTTAAAGGTATGCCCCTCACACCATAGAAATGTAATTATCAGAATGTCGTGCGAGACACAGTCGAAGGCGTAAGTGCTGTGAACTTGCCCTCCTCAAGGCCCCCCACTATGTCTCACACCACCCTGCTAACGGATCGTGGAGCAATTTTTACGGAAGCCGAATTGACAACTATTCAGTAACTTATTATTTTCGAAGAAATGTTCTAATCTGGATTTAAAAACGATTTCGATTATTTTGCCAAAAATTGGTATTAGTGAAACAAGACGATAGTTGTTGGGCTCATCCAGTTCTCCTTTTTTGGGAATCGGAATAACCTTTGTAACTTTAAAAATATCGGGGAATATGCCTTGAGAAAAACAAAGGTTAGTTAATTCGGTGAGAGGAGTTACTAAAGTATCTACGGTTTCTTTTATAATTTTTATGTTTAAATCGTAAATGTCGAAGGAATTTGAATTTTTTAAATTAAGTATAGCAGCCCTGACCTCTTCCTCAGACACTGGTTCTAGGAAAAAGGAGTGTTGTGGGGCCGCCATATTTTTCAGGAAGTCGGTGGTACAATGGACAGTGCGTGGTAGTGTTTGTCACATTTTCTGCTACATTAGTAAAACAGTCATTAAAATGATCTGGGCATAGGCTACAGAGAAATCTAATACACAGTGACGTAAACGCAGGATGAAACAGGAAATATCCGGAAGGGCAAATAAGAACTTCTGGCCTGACGATTAAAAAGTAATTTTATTGGTGGGATTTGAAATTACTCGGCAATCATTGGGTGTCATGATCGCGTGATTCCACCCAGCACTGGGAACCTATTACGCTGACGGTGGTATCTGGAGATATCGTGCAATCCTAATAGGTAAAATCTATACTCTTGGGACGTAATATCTACATGTTGCACACACAAAAATATTAATTATGACGCAAAAAAATAAAAAAATCAACCGAAATCATTATAAAAAGAATATTTATTTAATTTCCAAATCAATACCTGAAAAAAATAATGACGGTGACCGATTTTGGTTTTTTGACAGTGGTCGCAGACATCTTAACTAGGTCATGTAGAGCATTTGTTGTCGATTTTCCAGGTTGATAGGCGAACTGTTTTGGATGAAGTGGAACGAAAACTCGAATATTCACCACTTCTCGTCTACAGTCCACGTGGACTTGTTCCGCCTGCCACTTAGAAATATGGGCAGGATTAGATGCGTAGAGTTTGATTTGTCAACTAAAAGAGATGCCAAAACTTTACTCCAAGTTTTTGTTTTTATGCTGTTCCTATTTAGATCGTATATACTATATCTGAAACATGTTCAATTTGCCATGTTTTGAATTTTTTTCCTCTTATTTATTAACCACGTTGCTGAAAACACAGTAAGAAAATATTTAATTTAGGTACTTTTCCTTTATCATCTCTGTTAAATTTGAGCTGACATTCAAAATGAATCCCGGTGATTCACCCACTATGTTTTACTTTCCTCGTTTACCGAAAGAAAGTATTACAATAACAAACAAAAAAAACTCGGCTTTCTTCAAATTTTCACATTTCGGATTATGTACATTATAAAAATTAAGGTCTTACAATTCCCTTCGTGTTAAGCGTCAACAAATGTGTAGCGTGCTGATAATTATTGAATTACAGCATGTGACAATGGCAGCCTTTACTCCACGGGAGTATTGTGTCAATAATCCTGCAAGATGCAGTTAACGAAAATGTATAAAAGGTATATATTTAGCTCGCCAGCATTGCTGAAGCCAGTCCCTAAAGGGAGATGTGGTTTAGTTGATGGCGTGGTAACGGTCCCACAGCACAACTAGGAGGGTACGTCACAGGAATTTTTCTTTTGTAGCTTTTCTTTTGTCATGTTTTAATATTTCTTGCCAGGGGCATTACATCGTTTTATGTGGACCCAATTCAGCTGAAGCACCCTGCATAATTTGTAGAAAATAAGATACATTTGGGACAATAATGAAAACCATGGCTCGATATAAATGATATTTATTTAAAAAAAACTTACAATTATTCAGTTACATAACTCTTCAGGAGAAAAAAAGAAAAAACAGTCTCACATTACCTCGATAACATTTATATTTATATTATTAATACGCAACTTAATAGTTTAAAATACGTCGTTACATTCCGTCTTTGTAAAAAAAATTGCTAGAAACTAAAAAAAATTCACTGGAGTCAAATGGTACTTATGCAAGTAATAAACAAAAACATATATTTAAGTCAAGCTGTATAATATTTATATATACAAAAAAAGTATTTCAATAGAAATAAAAAAATATATAACGCAAAATAAAAAGTAATAAAATGTTTTACGTATACTTAGTAGGTTTCAAAAAAAAGTTATCAAAACTCGATATGAGATTCAATTTTGAGTATTTAATAGTCAAGTTCACGATCTCACCATTGTTTGTGTAATTTTAAACGCTACCCTACATTGTTTTGCAAAAAATGTTCTGGTATTAATTTAAAATCACTTGTTCGCACAATTGTCACTTATTCATTAATTGTAAAAAGTATGAAAAGTTTTTACTTCCTCAATTCTTGCTACATACAGGTGGGAAAAATAACTAAGCAATTTCAAATGGTTGCTTGGAACTTAAGATTTGCGAAAATTTTAATGATAGTTTTGTGAAAGTTTCAATGTTCACATGGAATTTCTGAAATATGAAATTAAACATAGTCATAAAATTTTTGTGAAATTTCAACAAATTATTCTACGATATTATGAACATTTTCATTTATGATATTTCACACACACCTTCAAACTCCTCTCCATCAGTAACTATATCTAATAATATAATCCGTCCAGTAACAAATTCAACATATCTCTCTCGGCATGAACTTGGATAATAAACTAAATATGAATCTCCACACAAAAATAATATCCAGAGCGAGACTTCAGAACACTAGCGTACAAAAATAAAGGCATTGGTATCTGCACGGCTTCCAAAATCTATAAAACAATATGCAGACCCTCATAGAATATGGACACATCCTATACCTAAATTGTAAAAATCCTACCTTAAAAAACATCCCAAGTTGTCGAAACGTCCTCTCCCAAGAGTTAACACAAAAATTTGCTATCTTACAAATCCTCTGTATCACCCATCTAATACGTTACTCTACAAAAAAACCAAAATCCTACCAATCACCTAAAGACGGCCGATACTTTCTACCAAATTTGCCAAACAGGCACACAACATGGAATATCTGGAAACGCTTTTAATAGAAAGAACAGAAGCGAGACCTAAATCCAAACATCCTACAAAGACACCTCAAGAAATTCTCTCATCCCTACCACTGGAAAACTGAATGTAGTATATAGCACACCCAGAACATATTATTTGGGAATATATCAGAGAAGACAAACTAAGACAACAACTAGTCAATGAATATTGTTATATTTATGCATATGCATACATGATTTTTTTTACACACGCAATAAGTAAATTATTATTACTTCATTAAAACAGTGTACATATTATGGAAGGACTTCAGTCGATGGCCATTTGGTTTATTCAACAAAATACTTTTTATTATTATGATTATTAAAAAATTATAAAACCAATTTCAGAAACTGGTCTCATAAATTTTCATTTTCAATAAGGTTTAATTTTTTCATACACATAATTTTTGTCTTTTAGCAAGATTAGGACTTAATAATAATAATAACAATAAATATATTTAACCAACTCAGAATAACAAATATACAAGGTGAGTTACTAATTCTTCGACGGTCAATGTCTCCTCAAATGTTTGAAATTTGGAAAAATGTCTCAGATTAAAATTGTGGGAGATCAAAACTGGAATATTTTAATATTATTCATAAATCTATAGGATGTTTCACATAGTGGCAGCAAGCTAATGCTTGTATTTATTAAGTAGAACACCCAACTTTTTTATATATTTATACGTTAATTCTCTATCCAGGTAAATATCATTTTTGAATTTACACTGAGTAGCGTAATGCTAAAAATGTATAATTTCAATTTATTTGAATGGAACATCCTATATCTTTTTATTTAAAATTATCTATATGCTGTTACCACATAACTACTTTTTCTCGATGGTTTTGAAATTTTTAAGTCGAAAAAAGTAGTCACTATGGAAAGCCTTCGACCTTGTATGCCATGAAACTTTAATTATTAAGATGGAAAGATACGGTTTAAGAGGCAAAACTCTATACTGGCCTGAAAGCTACGTAAAAGGAAGGACTGAATTTGTTGATATTCATAACATAAGATCCTACCATCTACAAACTGATGTGGGTGTTCCACAAGGATCAGTGTTGGGCCCATTACTATTCATAATTTATGTTAATGATCTAAAATGTTCGAATCTTGTAATGTTTGCATATGATATGTCACTACTTGGTACCAGCAAAAACCTAAATAACACTATCACCAACATAAATACACAACTATCAGATGTCAGAGGCATTAGTCGACAATAAATTGGTATTGAATAATGACAAGTTAGTCTTTATTCATTTTAATTATCATAACAATGTTGATAAAAGTGTATTAATAAAATCTAATAAGGGTTCTTTAAGCAGGTTATTAGCACAAAATTCTTGGGCATACATTTATCCGAGGATGGTAGCTGGAAAGTCCACATCGATATGTTATGCAAAAAAATTGTACCAATCTGCTATTGTATAAGTCAATTACAGTACAGCGTCAATTTAGAATTACTAAAATTGTATTACTAGTGAAAGTTCAGGGGTATTTCTACTACAAAAGAGAGCAATTCGATATATAGTGTGCGTAAAAGTATGAGTGAGCTGTCGAGCCCATTTTAAAAATTTGGGAATTTTACCACTGCCATCTATCTTTATCTTAAATCTGTTGTTATATGCTAAGAAATAAAATTTCCCTCTACTAAATCAAGATAATCCCTACAATACATGTAGCAATGGCATATTGCAGATACCATTGCAAAAATCTTGTCTTTATGAACGATGTCCTAAATACCTAGCAATTAAAGCTTTTAAGGAACTGCCCAATAAATAAAAATCTCATAATGAAACACAATTTAAGAAAGAGGTAAAAAATTTCTTACATGACAAATGTTATTACTCCTTTAATGAGTATTTAGAGGATAGATTATGATTTGTTCTGTTTGCCCTTTTTGATTTTTAATTATGGCATAAGCATGTAAGTTTTGAATGTATTATTTTACTGGTTTTTTGTTCAGTTCTAGTTTGTCACTCTTTTTTTCTTGTTTTTATAATATTTTATTGTATGTTTTCCAGCTTATTAAACATGTCTGACCAGCTACCTGTTCGCAGTTCGTTTTTAAATCTATGTACTGTCTTTTATTGTTCTCTTTTTATACATTGCTTTATAAATTTATTATGTATTGACTTATCCCATACTGTGTAGCCACAATCTACAGAATAAATAAATAATTATTATTATCAGTATGTAATTAATTGCTGGAACATTTTAACTAAAAACATACAAGGTGTTCCATTTGATAAAATTGAGTTGACAGTTTAAAAATAACCCACGATTGTTGCAAATGCATTTTTTATTGGAAAAAAGGGAACAATGTGGCAATGCCGCAGTTAAGTCCATATTAGTGTATGCCTGAATAGATAACTCAATGGTTAAATATAAATATATAAATAATAATTAAAAAATCTAAGTACTGACTTCCTATAACTATGTGACACCCTGTAGTTTTAAAAATTTAAAATAAGCCATTTTCGATCTCCTACAATTTTTGTTAGAGATATTTTTTCAAATTTTAAAAGGCTGAGGATATATCAACCGTCCACACATTAGTGTCTCACCCTGTATATCTCAACCAACAAATTAGCACAAAATTACGGCATTAATATCGACTTCAGTTAAGTAAAATTGTATTATACGATATATACCAGTGTATTTTTTTTAAACAAAATAAATAAGTATTTCTTAATATGATAATAATGATAATAATAATAATAATAATAATAATAATAATAATAAAAGTACTTTATTGAGTAAAAAAACCAAAATGGCCACTGACCAAAGTCTTTCAGCCTAATTATTTCTTAATAAAGCAAAATATAGTCCAAGATGAAAGAAATGAAAAGCAGGATTCCTATAGACAGCGTTTTTAAGATAACCTCTAAAACAAATGCCAAAACACTCCCGAAATATTCAAATTTAGTTTAATACAACTGCAACTTTCTTGAAAGTTAAGAACGTTTTAATTTACAGATTAATCTGAAAATTCAGTAATATTCAGATATTTCAGAAATTTATCATTAGTTGAAATTCTCATGAATTTAAAGTTGAAATTGTAACTTTCAAAATTAAATTTGAAGTATTTTAATACTGATGAAGATATTGAATTTCTTCGAAAATGCCGTTAGATAGATCATTACCGTCACTGTCCAGCAGAACCATAAAATGCTACAGATATTGTAGATGTGTGGTTCCAAATACATGTGCTACAGTGCTTATTACCCAAAGAATAAATAACATTTTGAAGAAATTGTAATTTTGACTGGCCACCAAGTTTGCCTGATTTAATGCCCACATAATTTTTGCAAGTAGTCTCATATACTTGTAAAGTTTACATGACAAATTACACTCGGAAACCTCAACGGAAAAATATTTGCCAACTTGTGACCCAGTAATGTTTAATGTAATGTATAAAGAGTTGAAATGTGTGTGGTGTGACACCAATTTTTCTACAGCACAAATATAGAGAAGCTAGTCTCTCATGATTTTAATCCTTATTGTAAGTTCTGAAGTTAAATTGCTTCGTTATTTTCCTACACCCTGTATTTTTGTTTTAATATTACACTGGGTGTGAATTAGGCTAGGATCGACCCCTTACCATTCTTATTTTTTTTTTAACACAAATATATTCGGTTTCCCAGGAACATACACATATAAAACGTAAACCACAAAAAATTTGTAACCTCGTCAGTCTCAAAAGTAAAAATTAATAATATCAAAATAAATACATTTTCCACACAATTAATAAAAGTTGGGCAATGTACCATTCTGATGTTCGTTTTTGAAAGTGGTTAATGAAAACGGCGAAAGCAATAAAAAAATTGCTATCTCCACGGTTAATTAAGAGTAAGTTTGCGATCTCACCATTATTTGTGCAATTCTAAATGTTACCTTACGTTTTTTGCAAAAAATGTTCTGGTATTAATTTAGAATCAACTTATTTATTAATTGTAAAAATTAAAAATTCTTACTTCCGTGTTTATTGATACATAGTGGCAAAAATAACTAAGCAATATCAAATGGTCGACGTTTTTGTTCTACATATTTGCTACACAGTCGAATAATAAAGTGTTAGACGTCGAGTAGCCTCACGCAACAAATAAACAGATTTATTGAAAAATAACCATTTAAGTCAGTCATCACGTAAACACACAGTGGCCAGTACTGGGTGCAGGATATTCTTGGATTACACAGACCTGCAAAAACACTTTTCTTTTTTTTTAACCCAAATAAGTGATTCCGAAGGATTTTGACGTACTGAACACAATGCCGCTGGGCGTCTTGCACTATCACGTCACAATTTTGAGAAAATTTGACCTAAAACCATTTCTGCCTATATTCGTGCCCTTATAACTGAACAACGATACGAGATTGAGTTTTTGCTCAGACCAGACCATCTTATTCAGCTTTTCAGAATCTTCAAAATCCAATAATAACAATAAAAAAACATGACTATAGATGTTGCAAATATTATTTTAGTTCTGAGTTAGCAAGATATACTAGAATTTTTGTGGTGAGTATAAATACAAGTAAACTGGACCTAAATAGCTAGTTCCACAGGATTTTAACATGCCGAACACAATGCCTTTACCCATTTTGCTCTAGAAGGTCAGGATTTTGAGAAAACAACCTAAAAATGGATAAATAATATTTCTACATTATGAAAATATTATTTTATCGAGTTTGAGGTTATATTTTCTTAAAATGCTGACCTCATAGAGCAAAACGGGTAAAGGCATTGTGATAGGCGAGTCAAAGTCCTATGGAATTACCTATTTAGGTCTGATTTACTTACATATATACTCACCACAAAAATCTAGTATTTCTTGCTAAACTCAGGAATAAAATAATGTTTGCGCCTTCCATAGTTATGTGTCTGGTCCGTTTTACTCAATCTCATACCGTAATTTAGTTATTAGGGCACGAATATATGCAGAAGTAACGACCTTTTTAGCACTTTTAGGTTAGGTCTTCTCAAAATTGTGCCGTGATGCAGCAAAACGGCCAACGGCATCGTGTTCAGCACGTCAAAAACCTTCGGAATCACTTATTTGGGTTAAGAAAAAAAACCTTGCGGGTCAGTGTTATCTGTAAAACACTGTTACATCCACTTACTGTTGGAACAGTTTTACAATGGAGATACCATCGAATTTTTTCGAAATACCAACGAATAAATAATATATTGAGTATGATACTTCCATGGCCACCAAGATTGCCTGATTTAATACTTCTAGATTTTTTCTATGAGATTATTTGAAATGTTCACAACAAATTTCAGTGATTCGAGAACTCAAAGGAAATTATTTGCCAACTTGGCATGCAGCAATGTACATTATGATAAAAAGAGTAAACATTTGTTATAGCATGCCAACAATTCTTCTACAACACCAATTAAAAGGAAAACAAATAGTAGTTTTTCATAATATTAGGTTAAGGTCAAATTGCTTTGTTATTTTTCCCCACCATGTATTCGTTTTTGGACAAAAATAATACACTGGGTGTAAATTAGACCAGGAACCCTATAACATTCTTGTCTTTTTTAAATTTATAAATACATCCGGTTCCTCAGGAACACACACACATAAAATGTAAATCACAAAAAATTTTCAACCTCGTCAGTCTCAAAAAGAAAAAATAATATCAAAATAAATACATTTTCCACACAATTAATAAAGCAGTTACGCAACATACCACTATGATATTCGCTTCGAAAGTGATCAAAAACAAACGGGGAAAAACACAATTAAAAAAATTGCTATCTCGACGATAATTTGGCATTTCCGGTTAGTCAAGATTTAGCAAGTCAATAACATACCATGTAAAAATCGGTACTTCTTAAAATTACTAAAAAATGTTTGACAATACAAATTCGCCACTTTATAAAAAATGTACGAGTATCTTCCAACTTATCCCAACAAAATTATTAACGGCGTTTTTCATATTTGACCACTTTTCCAGATCATAAAATATATACACGTTATTATATAAACCTTTAGAGAGGAAAAACCTGAAGCTCTAACAACAGCTAAGAACCTTAACTTAAGGATGTCTGCCACAAAACTTCCTGCAAATTCTCGATAGGAACTTCTGTATCTTCATCGGGATTGAAAACATCCGGTATAACTGGATGAGTGTGCATATAGGGCCACTTGACGATGTTCCCGTTCATCGTCCAGCACACCGCCTGGCATTTTTCGGGGGTTCTGCTGTTTTTGCAGTACCAGAAAGCCTTCCCTTTGTACACGCTTTTTTTGTAGAAAACGTAGCCGTCTACTATCAATCTAGGATTACCTCTTCTTCCCAGGATGCACTGGAGGGTACCTGCATTAAAATAATACACAACGTTAGGCTGATGTACCAAAAAACGCATGCGTTGAAGGTGAAGCAATTCCCAGCAATGCATCTCAATTTGCATGCCCCCACGACAGCAATGGTTATTAAACGCATGGTTTCTGGTGCCTCACGCTTAACATTAAATACCAACACAAAAATACTACTTATATGGCATCTACGCATGCACTAAGAGCTATATACACAATATTTTACGAACTACATGAAGAAATGTATGAAGTGATGAAATATGTCAAAGATCGTATCTACAAGAAAGAAACTCCAATAAAATAACTTCATTTGTTCATTATTAACACAGGGTGTTTAGTGCATCGACTATCAAAGGTTTTGTTTAAATATAAAACTGGATGGATTATGAAAATTTCATTTTGATTCGATAGAGATGTAGAAAATGTGGAATTTTAGCCAATTTAAAAGAAAAATGAGGACTCAGGGTGGAGGAGGTGGAGACAGGTTTGTAAGAAATTGTAAAAATGTTATAATCATTCCTTGTCAATGTGGTGATGCTAAAATTTGATGGAATATACGCAATACAACACTTAGGGCACCAAAACTGTTACTGTTTGGTGGCACAATAATAAAAGTTAATAAGTTAGAGATATAGTAAACGCAGGCCCGCCAAGGGGGGGGCAAATTTTTGTCGTGATAAATATTTAATTTTATCGAGAAAAATATTCAATTGTAAGGAATACCCTCCCACCCCCCTCTTCGAAATTTGTATATGTATAAATAGTTTATTATACACACAATAGAATATAATTTTATTGCAAAACTGTGACAACAATTTTATAATTTCTGTTTGTTACATGTTCAAAAATTTCTGAGAATTCAAATTATAATGATAATGGTTTAACTTAGTAAAATAATACATCCTTTGTTTTTTAAGTACATGTTGTCCCATTCACTTCCTTTAGGGTGTAAGGTTCTGCAAGTATTAAGAGAGTTTTTACTGTATTTTTGAAAATATTTAGATATAATTTTTTCAGTTGGGTGGGCAAAAAGTTATAATAATCCAAACATTTATAAAAACAGCCTTTTTCTAGAATTGCTGTATTATGAATTGGGTATTTCCCAGTCATCGGGAGTTTTTGGTGTAAAATACGCGATTTAAACCAGAGTAATAGATAGTTAAAGTTAGTTATACATATCAAATTTTATCAATTTCTCAAGATTTTGAAATTTTGGAAGTGCACATCTTTAAAAATAAATTTGAGATTTTCTTCACGGATCGGAAATCTCTTTATGTTCCGACTTCATATATATACTATTTCTACATCCATTCATTTTTATTTTGAAAATTTAATAATCCAATAGTCACATGTTTCTTCTTTCATTTAAGCTTTGTAGAGCTTAATTTCATTAATTAGTTCAAAAGTTCCAACAAATTTAGTGTAGCGCGTTCGAGACCGTGCACACATCGCAAGCCGTACTTATGTGTTGCCACGTTCCATTCTTGTGCGTTAAACAAAAAAATTTGGAGACTACATTTTTGATTGTACAAAAAAACTTCATATACGTTTTTGATGTGAAATCTGTACTTAGTTTGAAGCAGAGAGCTTGTACATGGTCCATCCAATTCATATGTACATCAATTATCATTCGTAAGAATTTTGCATTTTCAGTGTAGTTAATATTTACATTGTTAATGTTTATTTCTGTTGGATATTCAAATTTATTTCTACCATGTTTAAATAAAATACAGTTTGTTTTATTATCATTCAATATCAAGGAATTTCGCTGAAACCAATCCGATATATTTAGCATCACACTAGTTGTTTTCATCACAATACTATTTTCATGTCATCAGCATACATAGTTATATACACTGAGTCATCATTTAGATATTGTTGCAAATCATTAATATATAATAAAAAAGGATGAGACTAAGCACACTGCCCTGCGGCACACCCAATACAACTCTTTGGGTATTTAAACAATACTCAGAGGAATTTGATGTAATACACGTCTTTTGATATCTTTCGCTAAGACAAGAACCAATCATAAGCCACCCCTATTATGCCCATCCTATCCAATTTATCCAATACTTTATAACAATTCCCTAGACAGCAGATTGTTCAGTGCATTCCGTGGAATATTAGAGTAATATTATTATGAGAAGATGCTTGCAAAAAGTGATGCGCAGAAACGAGTTTGTATGTGTCCATTGATCTAAGCCAATGAGAGCGATTTGCATCATATTTGACGTCGAATCCAGTGGCGTAGCTGAAAATCTCGGGGGGCCCCCCCGCAAAATGTATGGTCGGGGCCCTCACAAAATAAAAAACTCACTTAAATTATAAAGTTTTTCGGCAGTGGCATACATTCTCTTTAGCAAAGTTTTCGATGATGTGATCAGTATCTAACTTCCTTGCTCTCACTTTCTCAATACTTAATACACATAATGCTGAAGTCTTTCTTGTGTCATTGAATTTCGTACAAACGTCTTAATAAGCTTTAATTTTGAAAATGACCTTTCAGCTGTAGCAACAGTAACTGGTAGTGTTAAGAATAATTTTATGGCAATGAAAACATTTGGAACACTTAACAGTAAAGTTTTATGATTTTTTATAGGGAATACAGCAAAATAAAAAACTGAAGAGTCCGCAATTTCTATTATTTGTGTGCTCAAAACATTTCTTAGTAACAGAAGTTCGCGGGGAAAATCTGCCGATAAATCTTCAGAATAATTTTCAGCAAGATTGCTATCTTCCAAATAAAGCTGATCGTCATTCAACTTTGATAATGTTTTGGGATTCAAACAGGAAAATCTCTTTACCACTTCGCTCATCCGAGAAAATCGGCCAATAATCTGTTGAATGACAATATCAAGGTTGGCATAAAATACCTCTACTTTAAAAGATGTCTCGGAATCTGTAAGTCGTTCATCTTCTGCTAATTCATCAAGAAACTTTTTAACACGCCTTTTTCTCTTTTTTTAATTATTGTTCTATACCCCATTCATTTGACACATCCGAGGCCTCTACTAAAATTAATTATGTACGAAATAACTTTTTTGTCAACCATTATTATATTAAAACATTTATATATAATATTGACTATTGAATATTGATGTTTAAGACGAATGTAATTTTTAATTTCGATGATATTTTCGCGTCATAAATTTTAGACTCGGGGGCCCCCAAGAGCTGGGCAGTCAACCGCAGTCACAGGGTCTGTGCCGCAGTATACTTGTTATGTTCGCCGTTTCTGATTGAATTAAGTGATATAACCTTATTCTCAGTGAAAAATGTCATCATCGTAAACACCAGAGTGTGATGAGTTTTTAATCTACTACATTACACAGCTCCTCGACATCGAAAATTTGATTAAAATTATTATATATCCTTTTACCTCAGATGATGCTGTCACTGGTAGAAATATTCGCGCACGTTAGCTCCGCCCCAAGCATCTTCTCATAATAATACTACTTTACATCTGGTCGTCGTGTCTTAATTTATTTTCTTATATGATTTCTTTGAACAATGAATTATTTACAAATTGATTTAAGTATACACATCGCAAATATACTTGAAAATATAAAAATTTGCCAATTCTCTTTCTGTTGTCATATGTTGCTTATCCTTACCCAACAAAGAGAACAATCTGTTGTTTAGGGAATAGAGGTCATTTAGCGATATAGCACTTTCCCATTATTTATTTTTCATAAGGTATAACAAGTCAATTAGTCTAGGCGGTGTAGCTAATTTTGTTTATAAATCTCAAACATATTCGGAGGCAGATGATTTATTTTTTTATCAGTTCTCGGCAATATTAAAAAAAAAAATCAAACTTTTCTTTTTCAGTATTTTTTCAAAATTTTTAACACAAGTCGATGTATAGGAAAATAAAAAATATTTCCACAAAAAACAAACATTTCTAAGAAAAATATGTCTACAGGATTTCCGTAAAAATTACTGAAGTAGAAGTAGTGGAGTAAGCAAGGTGCGAATCTGCATTGAGCTATATTTGCAAAATATTACCTCAGGTACGAAATACATTATGAAAATTGCATTATAAAACAATATTTGTTAGAGGAAATAATAGAAAATAATAATTATAAATTATATTTATTCTATAAAAAGTCATACATAATAGTCAATGCAACTACTAAACACCCCGCAGAGTTCTCTAAGTACTTTCGGAAAATAAATGCCATATAATTCATTGGAAAATTTTAAAATTTGAGGTATTTAAAGTTAATTTGTGTATTATTTTATTGAAGGTCCCAGAAAAACACTTTTTCATTTAAACACGCATTAACTGATCACTGTACTCTCGTACTTTATGGATTTATTTTCAACAAAAACTACATATATTGCGTAAATTAACATACATTACATGCCCCCATTAAAATGAGAGTCAAACGGATTTTATTTCATTTTATTTTTTTAACACTGAACTCATCACAAACAAGCCACTTTTTTTCGTGAATGTTCACCACAAATGAATTTAAAGCACTGCAAGCATCTAGTTCTAGTTTAGATATCATTTTTCTTTGTGGCATATATAACCCCAAGGTGGCAAGATATTTCTTGTCAATTTTTTCCTGTTTGGGGTCTGGAAAAACTACATATAAATATTTTCCTATATCTGATAAGAGATTAACTAACGGCCATCTTTCTCCGCTCATAATGTATATTAATTTATAACTTTTCGACACTTTATAAGTAACCGCCGATAACGATTATGGTATTTTTGACTTAAAATATTTGTATATTTAATCACTTTACTGACTTCTACCAACAATAATAAAATAAAGGTTGACATACCAGGCGAGGAGGTATCCTGTGGCAGTGTTTTGGTGAAGTCTGGTGTAGGCCAATTTGGGAACGGTTGCGAGGGGGAGGGTTCACCTAAAGTCGTATCTAACATGTGGGATATATCCATATGAGGTTCCTCTGGACCTGTTATACATGAGAAATATATTATGATATGCATATTTCCTAAGAAAATGTGAAAAAACAATCAGACCATCAATGGTACTGACACACATTAAAGCATGTTTGTAAGTTACAAGTATCTTTCTTATTTTGTAAGACCTCAGCCAATGGTTAAATAATAAAGATTATTATCTCACTCTTCACAAATATGAAAACAAAAAGTATGTTACATTTGATAAAATTCTAAACAAGTTTCGAAATATCGGTGCACAGTGGGACTAATAAAAATTTACCATTCAAAACTCTCTACAGCCTTTAACTTTTGTCCGATTGCATTTTTTTTTAAACATCCGTCAGATTTCTGGCTACAAAACTGTCTAGGCAGATTTTTTTAAAAAATCGAAATTGAACTTACACGCATCGTTGTAGTTGATCAAAATCGGTCGAATAAGCAGAAAAATCAAAATAATTTCATAAATTGGCCAAATTACAGCTACTTTTTTCTTTTCTTAATTGGTTTTGAGTAAATAAATAAGAATATACTCTAAAAAAAGTGCCCTAAGGCTCTTCACCAAAAAATTGGCCAAAAAAATTACCGAAAGCAGTCAGAAGAAAATATTCCCGAATTTTAAAAATATTTACTTCCTTTATAGAAATATTTTATTTCTAGCTCTACTTATCCTAAACCCCTTAATTAAGATCCCTTTCATCTTATTATAATCTTCGCAAATACAAAACGAAGAGTATATTGCATTCGATCGACACATTTCTAAAATAGGTAATATTGCTCCTAGAGAAAAAAATTTCATATCACTGTGTTCATGATTGAATTCTAAACAACTTTCAAAATGTCCATCCGTCCGTCTGTCTGTCCGTCCATCACGTTTCTTGTAAGCATGATAACTTAAGAACGAAAAGTCCGTTTGTATTGAAATTTGGAGGGTAAGTTAGTACTAGCTAGAGGAAGAACCCTATTGATTTTGAACAAAATCGATAGATAAATAAAAAAATCATTAATTTTTTAAATGAAAAAAAAAAATAAAAAAATTCTTTAATGTTTTGTAATTAAACTAAAAATGTCTAAAAGTAATATTATTTACAAAAAAAAACTGCGAAGAGTATGCTATTGAATGTGCAACAATAGGGTCGTTGATCATTTTTTTAAAATATTATATTCAAGTAATTTATAAAATTTTATTTGACCCATATTTTTTTATTTTACATTCCAAATTCATTTTAATAGTGAAATTAATTATTTAAGTTACGAAATTTTGAATTGGCGCCTATGGTGACGTCAGATGTGAAAGTATGCGCAGTTAACAAATAGAGGAATAATCGGCGGGCGTCGTACGTTTACTGTTACAGCACAGAGTACTGTGGTTATAGTATCGACGTGAGTCATTGTCATATTAATTGTCTTCAAACTATTATTGTTCTTGTTATTAGGATTTAACTTGATTAAAATATGAAGTACACTGTAAGCTAAAATAAGTATGTAAATGATTTTCTATTAATAATATACTGTTGCAGATGTTTTAAAATAGAAAATAAAATTTAAAATTTTTAGGTTATAATTTAATGAAAAATCAACAGAATGTAAACAACAAATCTACCGAGCACTACCGCCAACATGATAGAGAAAACATGAAAATCTCTAAAATTGTATTCTCATTACATACGTCATCATTTACCGCCTTGTTATTTTGAAAACCAATTTTTTCTTGCATGTGATTATTAGGACGTTCTTTAATATGATATATGAAATATACATTTAGTATATTTTTTGATGGTATAATAATATTTTATAAATTTTGTTGAAGGAAACGACCCAATTCTGTCAAATTTCGAAACTTCTAGATCAGATTTATTTTGTTTCATCCAAAGGACATTTGAATATGCAAATGTCACTTTAAAAATTGAAAACATAGACGTACCATGAAGGTGATGTAAATTTTCAACAATTGGTAAAAATAAATCGATAGGTGTAAATGTAAATTTTCAACAATTGGTAAAAATAAATCGATAGGTGTAAAGTGCATATGGGATAAAAACTAAAAGTGTAATAACCAAGATATAAGATGTGTTTCAATCTACCTGATTGTGACGTGTTCTCCTCCTCTAACGGATCGAGTGGCTCTTCCTTTGGTTTAATAAAGGGCTCCTGAAACTCAGTTTTCGTCGGTGCAGTTGTAGTGGCAGGCATCTGGGGTGGCTCAGATTCTATGTGTGGTTTTTTCGCAGGTGGCTGTTGTGGCATCGGTTGTTGTGGCATCGGTTGTTGTGACATCGGTTGTTGTGGCATCGGCTGAAAATATACTTGCTAAGTTAACAGAGTTTGAACAGATAAAAGCTGATTTATAAAAAGTACCGTCTTTTGCAAAGAACCCAATGTTGTCAGTTGTCATAAAAAAAAAACACAAAATTGTGGGGTTACTAAAATTGGTCCAAAATCGAAAACTGAGATAACATCAAAATTATGTAATTTTTGACGTGTGTATACAATGTACAATTGTCTGATACAAATAAACTCTCTCTCTCTCTATGTTTTGAGGTCCCAGGAACACAAAAAAGTGGTTTTTAAAAAATGTCTGTGTGTCTGTAAGTATGTTAGCACGATAGCGGCGAAACTACTAAACGGATTTGGATGAAACGAGGGTTTCTTTAGTGTTCTAGAAGATCTGATAAGGCTTTGGTTGAGATCAGATTATGTTTAGTGTCGTTTTGGCACAACAAGTTGTTTATTTTATAATTATAATTTGTAATCGAACCATTGAAAGGCAGTTAAAAATTTCTCAAATGAAGGTTAGTTTATTACTCATATCAATTTATAAGTAACTTTAACTGGTCTTGGATCAGCTCCAGAATAATTCAAATACTTTCTTTTGTTAGATGCAATCTTACATACATTACTACATACATCACTACTTGGCCCTAGGAAAATTAACAATGATATCACCGGTTAAGGTGATAACCAAAGGCAATTCAACCAACACACAAATAGTGACGGCGAACGGCTAGCTGATCTGGTGCGTGGCTGGGATTTCGTGGGTTCAATTAATATATATTTTTTTAAATCAGCCAGAGGGTGAACCAATATTCTTGTGATATTTTGCCTAGCTAGTTTGTTCCAACACTCAGAGGTAGCTTAAAATGATGTAAAAATTATGAGCGCCATCCACGGAAAATTTAAGAGTTACTGCTACCCCTGTGATGGTGAAACCAACCGCCGTGGAAAGATTTGATCTTATGGCGGACAGACAAACAGAAAAAATGAAAAATTAAATTTTACGATAAAAGATACTTATTTATTAATTACTTCAGAAAAATCATCAATGTAAAAACAAATCAGCGATTTTAATCAATTTAAAAATTATAAAATAATGTTATCAATTATGAAATAGAAATATTAAGTAATATTATCACAATTTCCAACAGAAAATATTTATAGCTTAATTAATTTATCATTAAAAGAAAAGAAATATATTGTGCAATGAAAGTTATACAGTAAATATTATACAACAAAAAATATCAATGAAATTCTCAGAATCTCACCAATCCTCCTGATGATGGATAGATAGTGGATGAGGGCTCCTGGTGAGTTCTGGTAGCCTTTCCTAACAGCCTCTCCGAACACAGACTGCTCCTCGACGTGGTTTGACGTCTTGCTAACCTGTATAACGCTAGGGTTTTGCTGTTGGTTGGGATTGACTGGACTAAACTGGACTTGACTAAACGGAATTTCAATCGACTGCTGAACTTTACTAAACTGTGTTTGACTGGACTATCCGTCTTATGAAATCTAGCAGACATTTAACCATCAAACGAAAATGATTTTCCATGTGTAAATCATGTAGACTATTTGTACTAATTATGCAAATTATTTCGGTAAATGATTTAAATAATTTGTATTAACTATCTAATCAGTTATTTGTTAATTATCTATGTAATCAGTTGTTAAAATAATCAGTTATATAATCATCTATGTAATCAGTTGTTAAAATAATCAGTTATATAATCATCTATATAATTATCTATTTGGCAGCAAAACTCTACGTTTGGGAAGAAAAAAATATTATCAGCACATGTTTCAGAATTATGGTTGTTTAGTTAGCAGAAATGAAAAATATGGCTAAAGGCCGTTAAACACTAATGAGAGGAATCAAATAAATAAATGTAATTACCTTTTATTAGATAGATCACTAAGAAAAAGTTTGATAACAGCAGAAGTGTCACAACTCGCGACTGAATGATTATCAAAAAAAACTTAAAAGTCAAAGTAAATGCTGCTGCAGAATTGGCTACAGAAATGGCCATTCTCCTACCAGCTAGCTAATAAAAGAGATATCCCCTCTCAAGTCTCAATTAACATATTACCATACTATAAACTAAAAATTACTAAGAATGGGTCCGCGTTGTTATATGCAACCCATAATACTTCCTGCAGTATATTTGGTTTAACCAATAATTAAGAAATTTGTGCTGTGAAATAGATATATTTACTATGCGATCGAAGCCTCTGTGTTCTACGAGAGCTGTTAGCAAAAACTGGAATACAAAAAGAGTTAAATGGATGAAACATGAAAATATAATAAATGTGTACATTCCTAAATTTAAACAGATTACCTATGATAATTTAATGTCTGAGGTTTTAGTTACTAGAGTATGGTAAATACCAGTACATATTTCTCAAAAATTCATTCTGTTTAATAGAATTTAATAAAATTACTTAAAGTTGCCAGATGTACGCAACACACCCTTCTCCTCCGGAAGAAATATTTTAGCTTACTGAAATATTTCTTGATCAGCTGTGATCCAAAAAAAAAATTTTTAATTAGCAAAATGTCTGACTAAATGGTACTAACATCAAACTGTACTAAAATAAACTGTACTAAAAGTAAACTGTACTAAACTAAAATTGAAAATATTATGAATGCGTGAAATTTATTTCCTCGTAGTGCTAAAGTGAAATAGTAAACACCTCGTATACGTGGCTAAAAAAAAATAAATAATTAAAAAAATTATTTACTATATGTCCCAACTTAATGGTGACAAACTCACAAAGTCCAATTTCTAAAAAGAAAATATTGGAAACTAACCTGTATGCCCATAGACTAGAGCCATACATTATACAACCACGTGTAAAAAAATATTTACAACTACGGGTTAAATGTTTGTTAAATTTCACAACGAATTAAAGTATTCAACTACGAGATAAAAATTACAACAACGCATTCAAAAATATTTTGGACTAAGCGCCCAGACTATTATCCAGTTGATGAAAAGTGAAAACCAAAACTAAAAATTTGCTGAAATTTCTTTAAAGTATTAATAAACATGTAGTCAATCTAAAATCTCTTAACATCGTCGAACTCGAAATTTCGCAGATAAAATTTAAAATAAAATATTTACACAAGTGTAATTGGATATGCATCGATCCAAACACACCAAGTTGCGAAACCGAACTAAACTTAAAAGGCAGAACTGTGTCTGTCCGTGTGTGTCTTCACGCGAAATTAATCGGCAGTGTGAAGTCATCCAAACCCAAAAGTTTGACGATTTTTTTTTTTAAAGCAGATATTTGGTGTTGAGTATCGCTTTGTAATGCGGCCAAGTTGGAAGTTACGCATTTTAAGTGGCCCTATTTAAAGAACCTCCACCCTACCACCCTATATAATCTCAGCGACAAAATAAAAAAAAAACAATTAAAAATTCTTGCATTTGTCAAGAAGTATCACAGTAGATGCATGAGGTATGAAAAAAAATTATGTCGCTAAGTTTTCGTGCGATGTTATGCATTTTTGAGTACTTGTCTCAAAAACTGAATAAACAGAACTAAACCTAAAAGTTACTAAAATTAAATGATCGGCCAATCAAACTAAATCTACTTAAACCTAACTAACTAACACTAAGTAACAGTACTACTAAAATTACTTTTACCCTAACTGACTGTTATGGTGGTGTCTAAATATTTTCTGAATACTGCGACGCTCTACCGCAACTTATCTCACTATACTATACCTAACTATACCTAACTAAACCAAAGTTAAACCTACAGATGGTTCTAGAATCATTAAAGATCCGCGGTTGAGAGGTTTGGTTGCAAATCAACCCTCTCGTTAACACAAAAAGCGTTAAATTAGTACTAAAGCACTATAATTCAATTGAAACTGCGGTTTGAAAAATTTTCATTAATTTTCAATGTTGAAACCGCAAACTACACCTGACAAAGTCATTGTCCTACTTGACCTGACCTGAGTAAAAATCGCGACGTCGTTCGAACTAAGCGTCGAGACGGCGCTCATACTGAACTGAACTAACGAGATTGTGCTCGTCTTAAATTAAATTTATTTTAATGTCTTGTAAAATAAACTTATTTTATTCCATTTCCTTTCAAAAGAAATTTTAGAATATGTTAGGCGTCCCTAACCAAACCTGACTGAAATTTTTTGTTTACCTACTCTCACGTATGATTAAACAACTCAAACCTAACTGAACTTAACTGTCGAGACTGAGCTCGAACTAAACTAAATTTAAACTGTGCCCCCAGATTAAATTTATTATATTCCATTTTCTGAAATAGAAAATTTTGAAATATTTTATGCTTGGCGTCCCAACGCATATTTTTTTATGCTTGGCGTCCCAAAGCATACCTGACCTGACTAAACTAAAATTTTGTCTGATTATACTCTGTGGCATAATCGGACTTACGGGCAAACTTTACTAGACCTGACTAAACTGTAATGTTTGGGCAAACTAAACTAACTGAACTTAAATAAACTTAATAAGGGACTAGGTTGTACTAAACTGAACTAAAAATTAATCTTTAAGGACGTGCACTGCATACAAAATTTTTACAAAGCACTAAAAACATGTCCGAGCTTATGGTTCTAGACCTCGTGCAAGCTGGCGTTCGAGCCCAAATAAGGCTTGAGCTTCGATACATGCCAAGTACCAGCTGGAGTTCCGTCTAGGTGGTTCAGCTCATATGCAACTTTAGATAATACTTTCTTGACAATGCACGGTACATAGCGATTAGCTAATTTAGCAGAAAAGGATTCTGCGGCGTTACTCAAAACAAAATTTCTGAGCCAGACTTTTTCTCCAACTTTGAAAACTTTGTCTCGTTTTCTCAAATTATAATATTTGGCACCCTTTTGATACGCAACATTTAACTTAACTTGAACATCCCTATATAACTGAGGAAGTTTATCCATTTCATTGGCATATGATCTTCTACTTTCCCCAAGGTCACTCACATCTGAAACGTCGACTTCATCATAATAATCACCCGTCACAGGCAGCTTTCGCCCAAAATTCAGGAATGCCGGGGTGAATCCGGTCACCTCGTGTACGGCTGAATTAATCGCAGACTGAATATTTAAAATATTTTCGTCCCATTTCTTATGTGAACCCTTGAGAAAACTTCTGATCATAGTGCCAATTGTACGATTTACCCTTTCTACATGGTTTATTTGGGGATGATAAAAACAACTATACCACAACTTAGAAATTTTGAATTTCTTAACAAAGTTATTAAACATATTGCTAGTATGTGCTGTAGCATTATCTAGCAATAAAACTTGGGGTGTGCCATAAGTTAAAAATACTTGTTCGAGAAAAGTTGTGATAGCTTTTGAAGTGGCTTCACGCGCGGGTTTCATTAGCACAAATTTAGAGAAATAGTCTACAGCTACTAACAAAAACCTATTGCCCTTCGTACTTCTGGGAAAAGGTCCCATTGTATCGTATGCTACAAACTGAAAAGGAAAAGAGGCTTTCTTTTCTGCGCCCATTTGCCCAAACCTCTGCGTGTTCAGAGACTTCTCTCTGCCGCAGATTTCACATTTTCGAATGTACGTTAGTATGTCCTTTCGCATTTTAGGCCAATAAAAGTTTTCTGCTACTTTGTGTAGCGTTTTATAATAACCTAAATGCCCAGAATTTTCATTCTCGTGGCAGTCAACCATAACTTTTTGCCTTTCTGCTAGAGGAACTACTAATTTCCATTCTGAAATGTTTGTACGCAAAATTATTTTACTCTTGGTATGTTTGAAAAGACACCCGTCTTTGACCATCCACTGAGGAAACTTATGTGGATTTTTCATAATTCTCTCTCTAAGTTTTAGATACCAAGGTTCGAGATTATTTAAAGAAATACCCAAAGTATCAATTTCCGCTACTGGTGACACAACTGACTTACTAGACTTTAAAAAGTTTTTGACTGTTACTTTCCAATTATTCCAATCGGATAAATCCGTTTTTGGCTTGACCCTATTGAGAGAATTACGACTACTAGACTTAGAAATATTCTTTATTTGACTTAATCGTGAATTATAAAATATTCGGCCATTCTGAGGAGTTGTCTGACGTCGGCCTAAGTCGACAGACCTCCTTACTGGTTTTTTGGAACCAACCTAACCTCATTACAGATGGTACATGTTCTAACTGTACAGTCTGGTTTACCACACTTAAAACAAAACCTTTTTCTTGGTTCTTTGCACTGTATAAATTCGTGACCAACTTTCTTACAGTTGAAACACGTGCTTATACTTGAAACTTTATTTTCTGGGATTGTAGTTGTTGTCGGCACAACTTTATTAACTGAAGCTAAGTTTTTATTAGAAAAAGTCTTACATTTTTTTCTGAATATTTTATGTTGCCTTTTTGAAGATGACGGTTCTGAACTTTCTACATAAGCTAAATCGGATTCAAGGGCATTAGTTGCACTTGGAGGCGAATATTTATTCTTGGCCTGCAAGGCATCATCGATTTTCCTGCAATATGTCACTAGTTCACAAGTGTCCCTAACATCAACTAAAGCCAATCGCTCAACATAAACTGGTAAAATATTTTTTCTAATTATTCTTAACTGTTCAGCATCGCTAACAGGTGATACTAATCTATTAAATAAATTCTGCATGGTGGCAACATATATAGTTATTTTCTCACTACGTCCCTGCTTACGTGATTTAATTTCGTCTAATAAAGTTTCATTATACTCTAGTGGTAAGAAAGTATTGTGCATTTCATTAACTAACTGGTCCCAAGAGGTGACCTTATGTCTAACAGATCTGTACCAAATTAAAGCATGACCTTCAAATAAGTCTATTGCAGACTCACATAGTTCTTTCAAAGTGACGTTGCGAGCTTTTGACAACTCCACAACTCTTTCTAAAAAAGCTTTTACGCTTGTATGGCCATCATATTTTATATTCCACTTATATACTGGTATTGACTTTTTATTGACAGAGGTTGAGGGTAAAATTATGTCGCTATTATCTAACTCTACTGTTTTGATAACATTATTTGCTAGTTTAGCTTCTAGCTCTAGACATGTGGCTTGAGCATCTTGTTTAAACTCGGTATACAAGGTTTTAACTTCAAGTGGTTCCTCTGGAACTTTAAATCTATCCACTCTATACGTTAATGAAGCTAAACGCGAAGAAATAATTAAGTACATGGTATCAATTACAGTTGCTGAAAAATCTAGAATTAATGATTCGAGTTCGATAAGTGTTGTCTCAATCACATTTTTCTCAGTGTCCAATTCAAAGTTTGGATCTTTTAACTTTTTGATCTCCCCATTTGACTTTTCTAAAAGTCTTTTCAAAACGATTTTCTTGTCTTGCAATTTTCTACGAGTACTTATTACACCCCTGATTCTAAGTTCATAATCTAACTCAGCCTCTGTCAGATAAGAAGGGTTTATAACAAGCGGTGAGTCCATCTTGTCCACTAATGATACTTAAACTGACTCAAAAACAAATTAAAAATCAATACCTGTATATGTCTCTACAAGAAAAACGAACTAGGTATAAGTGGTATTAAAATAATACCTAACTGAAATTGAATTATCAAGTAAAGAATACTCTATAAAATAACGTAAAAAGTCTAAACTGAAATAAAGATTGTACTAGCGTACAATCGCTGACTCACTAAACTAAATAAATTTGTGTTAATTTCAATGTAGCAAATTTATTAAAATACGCAAAGTTTTTACTTGCTATTTTAAAATATAATTGCTTTGATTTAAAATCAAATTTGCAATACCTGACTCAACTGAACCTAATATTAAAATAAACGGAATTAATAATTCGCTATTTTAATTTTTTAATCACCTTGATATTTTTAATCAAATAGGTAATTTTAAACCCAAATGTACTAAACTTAATCCTTATCACCGGATACTAAATTCCTTAAAAGTGATAAGATTTCTTTTTTTGGTTAAATAAAAACAAAGAAAACATCGCCTGTTTTATACTGCTAGAAGAATTCGTATAGTCCTCTAAATTAGATATAAAATATTGAATTTTATACTTAGTTTCTGTACCTAGTATTTACCATATAGATAAAATAAATTATCATAAAATAACTTCCAGACATAAAATTATTGCACAAATAATATTTTCAAACTCAAAACCTAAATTTCTGTCTCTCATAAGATCAAACTAGCTTATGCTTGATACCACAAAAACTCTAAAATTCACCTCTTTACTCATTTAAAAATCTGAAACTTACATAACCTGACTGAAAAAAATGAAACTTACTGAACCTTATTCGGGCCTCACGTTACTGGGCACCATTGTTACATCACTACTTGGCCCTAGGAAAATTAACAATGATATCACCGGTTAAGGTGATAACCAAAGGCAATTCAACCAACACACAAATAGTGACGGCGAACGGCTAGCTGATCTGGTGCGTGGCTGGGATTTCGTGGGTTCAATTAATATATATTTTTTTAAATCAGCCAGAGGGTGAACCAATATTCTTGTGATATTTTGCCTAGCTAGTTTGTTCCAACACTCAGAGGTAGCTTAAAATGATGTAAAAATTATGAGCGCCATCCACGGAAAATTTAAGAGTTACTGCTACCCCTGTGATGGTGAAACCAACCGCCGTGGAAAGATTTGATCTTATGGCGGACAGACAAACAGAAAAAATGAAAAATTAAATTTTACGATAAAAGATACTTATTTATTAATTACTTCAGAAAAATCATCAATGTAAAAACAAATCAGCGATTTTAATCAATTTAAAAATTATAAAATAATGTTATCAATTATGAAATAGAAATATTAAGTAATATTATCACAATTTCCAACAGAAAATATTTATAGCTTAATTAATTTATCATTAAAAGAAAAGAAATATATTGTGCAATGAAAGTTATACAGTAAATATTATACAACAAAAAATATCAATGAAATTCTCAGAATCTCACCAATCCTCCTGATGATGGATAGATAGTGGATGAGGGCTCCTGGTGAGTTCTGGTAGCCTTTCCTAACAGCCTCTCCGAACACAGACTGCTCCTCGACATGGTTTGACGTCTTGCTAACCTGTATAACGCTAGGGTTTTGCTGTTGGTTGGGATTGACTGGACTAAACTGGACTTGACTAAACGGAATTTCAATCGACTGCTGAACTTTACTAAACTGTGTTTGACTGGACTATCCGTCTTATGAAATCTAGCAGACATTTAACCATCAAACGAAAATGATTTTCCATGTGTAAATCATGTAGACTATTTGTACTAATTATGCAAATTATTTCGGTAAATGATTTAAATAATTTGTATTAACTATCTAATCAGTTATTTGTTAATTATCTATGTAATCAGTTGTTAAAATAATCAGTTATATAATCATCTATGTAATCAGTTGTTAAAATAATCAGTTATATAATCATCTATATAATTATCTATTTGGCAGCAAAACTCTACGTTTGGGAAGAAAAAAATATTATCAGCACATGTTTCAGAATTATGGTTGTTTAGTTAGCAGAAATGAAAAATATGGCTAAAGGCCGTTAAACACTAATGAGAGGAATCAAATAAATAAATGTAATTACCTTTTATTAGATAGATCACTAAGAAAAAGTTTGATAACAGCAGAAGTGTCACAACTCGCGACTGAATGATTATCAAAAAAAACTTAAAAGTCAAAGTAAATGCTGCTGCAGAATTGGCTACAGAAATGGCCATTCTCCTACCAGCTAGCTAATAAAAGAGATATCCCCTCTCAAGTCTCAATTAACATATTACCATACTATAAACTAAAAATTACTAAGAATGGGTCCGCGTTGTTATATGCAACCCATAATACTTCCTGCAGTATATTTGGTTTAACCAATAATTAAGAAATTTGTGCTGTGAAATAGATATATTTACTATGCGATCGAAGCCTCTGTGTTCTACGAGAGCTGTTAGCAAAAACTGGAATACAAAAAGAGTTAAATGGATGAAACATGAAAATATAATAAATGTGTACATTCCTAAATTTAAACAGATTACCTATGATAATTTAATGTCTGAGGTTTTAGTTACTAGAGTATGGTAAATACCAGTACATATTTCTCAAAAATTCATTCTGTTTAATAGAATTTAATAAAATTACTTAAAGTTGCCAGATGTACGCAACAACATTGTCTTTTCTGTTGGATTTTTCTTGGCCTTCAAAACCTTCCCAGATGTCCAATAAAAGATGCAATGTTCTTCTCATCGGAGATTTGTTCAATATTGATAAAACTGTCCATAGGGATGTAAAGCTATGTTAGCACACTTCTAACACAAGCAAACTTAACCTCGAGAAATTTTTTAATTAGCCAACCACACAAATTCTCGGGTTAGTTAGCATCCGTTTTGATATGAGGTTTAATATACTGAGAAACATGTGTGGCGCTAACCTAGTTTATAATGCTGGCTAAAATTTAAACAAGGTTAGTTAATTAAAATATGGGAAGTGATATAATCAAACAGATACCACAATCAAATTGTTCTCACACGGACTACCTGAAAAATAATTCTCAAATAAATGACTTATCAGTCTTTGTACCCTGCTTTATAGTCGGAGGTAACGAATGTCATAAAACAATCCAAGTCCACAGATGTGTATAATCAATCGGTAAATTTATACTGTTGCGTACATCTGGCAACTTTAAGTAATTTTATTAAATTCTATTAAACAAAATGAATTTTTGAGAAATGTGTACAGGTATTTACCATACTCTAGTAACGAAAACACCAGACATTATATTATCATAGGTAATCTGTTTAAATTTAGGAATGTACACATCTATTATATTTTCATGTTTCATCCATTTAACTCTTTTTGTATTTCAGTTTTTGCTAACAGCTCTCGTAGAACACAGAGGCTTCGATCGAATAGTAAATATATCTGTATTTCACAGCACATATTTCTTAATTATTGGTTAAACCAAATATACTGCAGGAAGTATTATGGGTTGCATAGAACAACGCGAACCCAAATTCTTAGTAATTTTTAGTTTCTAGTATGGTAATATGTTAATTGAGACTTGAGAGGGGATATCACTTTTATTAGCTCGCTGATAGCACAATTGACCATTTTCTGTATCAAATTCTGTAGCAGCATATACTTTGACTTAAAGTTTTTTTGATAATCATTCAGTCACGAGTTGTGACACTTCTGCTGTTATCAAACTTTCTCATAGTGATCTATCTAATAAAAGAGTTTTGCTGCCAAATAGAAACAACTGATTACATTAATAAATGATCAAATAACTGATTATTTAAATAAATTACTGATTATATAGATAATAGATAATTAATAAATTATTTGAATAATTTAGCGAAATAATTTGCATAATTAGTACAAATAATCTACCTAATTTACACAAGGAAAATCACTCCTTTCCTTTGATGGTTAAAGCCTGCTAGATTTCATAAGACGGATAGTCCAGTCAAACATAGTTTACTCAAGTTCAACATAGTCTAGTGAAATTTCGTTTAGTCAAGTCCCGTTTAGTCCAGTCAATCCAAACCAACAGCAAAACCCTAGCGTTATACAGGTTAGCAAGACGTCAAACCACGCTGAGGAGCCGTCTGTGTTCGGAGAGGCTGTTAGGAAAAGCTACCAGAACTCACCAGGAGCCCTCATCTACTATCTATCCATCGTCAGGAGGATTGGTGAGATTCTGAGAATTTCATTGACATTTTTTTTTTTTGTTGTGTAATATTTACTGTATAACTTTCATTGCACAAGATATTTCTTTTCTTTTAATGATAAATTAATTAAGTTATAAATATTTTCCTTTGGAAATTGTGATAATATTATTTAATATTTCTATTTCATAATTGATAACATTATTTTATACTTTTTATATTGATTAAATTCGTTGATTTGTTCTTATATTGATGATTTTTCTGAAGTTAATAAATAAGTATCTTTTATCGTAAAATTCTATTTTTCATTTTTTTTGTTTGTCTGTCCGCCATAAGATCAAATCTTTCCACGGCGGTTGGTTTCACCATCACAGGGGTAGCAGTAACTCTTAAATTTTCCGTGGATGGCGCTCATAATATTTACATCATTTTAAGCTGCCTCTGAGTGTTGGAACAAACTAGCTAGGTAAAATATCACAAAAATATTGGTTCAACCTCTGGCTGATTTAAAAAAAATATACATATTAATTGAACCCACGAAATCCCAGCCACGCACCAGATCAGCTAGCCGTTCGCCGTCACTACTTGTGTGTTGGTTAAATTGCCTTTGGTTATCACCTTAACCGGTGATATCATTGTTAATTTTTCTAAGGCCAAGTACTGATGTAACAATACAAAACATATTTTATCGCTATCTGCGCCCATTACTTATCTGATAAATCTTATATTGCAGACCAGAATATTTCCCAATAAATTAAAAATAACCAAAGCCATTCTCCACTTTTTAAATCAGGAGATATAAATGATGCCATTTTAGCAAAAATGGTTGAAAAAATAATTGCTCAAAGAATTATTAATTATTTTGAGTCAAAAAACCTTTTCACAAATAAACAGTTCGGGTTCAGAAAAGGTAGAAACACATCAAATACCATCTTATTAATTTTATCACTGAGGGATTTGAACATAAGAAATCAACTTTAGCGATTTTTCTAGGCCTAAGCAAGGCATTTGACTGTGTTTCTAAAGGTACCTATCTTATTGGATAAACTAGAATATTGCGGTTTCAGAGATGTGGCTCTAGTTTATTGTCACCCTACATAACAGATAGACAACAGCGTGTGTTATACAATGATGTTATCGGTAGTTTGTTTCCTGTATGTAGGGGTGTCCCACAGGGTCTTGGGACCACTATTACTTTTTATTTATATCAATGATCTACCACGTTATGCCGGTGTTTTCAGTTTTGTTTGCAGATGACAGTACTTTTGCGGAACGACTATACGATATAGGTGATGCAAATATTGAAAGAAATAAAACCCACTTAAAAAATATTAATGAAATCTTTGCATTATTTCGATAACCTGACTAGTTATGGTAGTAAGTGAAAATTTTAAAATAAATTTGTCCAATTTCTTATTTGGCTTTCTCATTATAACACTAGCATCCAACATAGTCTCCTACGGCTAAGCAGATTAAACCAGTATCTACATGACCCCCTAGGGTGTGAATATTCAGCTAAAAATGAGAACAAAGGTCTAAAATGATTTTTTTTACCTACCTTGTCTTAAAACATTTTTTATTCTAATGGATTACATTTTCATAAAGTATCTCATTCAGTTTCTTGGAAATGCTTAGCCTTTGAAACATTTTTCGCCCTTATTCAGAACTCATCAGAAAGGCACAAAACCACTCATAACGATGTTTCATGCAAAACCAAGGCAATATCCATAAATAAGTATGAAATATTTATATTTGACATTGACTGATAAAAAACAGCAGATCTTCACCTATCTATTAGCTAGGTAGTATTGGGGCCTATATACTCTATGCATGTTTAAAAGTGAATTATTTATTATTTGTTAGCTTATAGTAATGAAACATATTCTTTATAGGATTTTGCAAACAGCAAACTAAAAGAAAAACTATATGTAAAAAACATTAATGAAATCTTTGGATTCTTTCGATAACCTGATTTCTGGTTATGCTAGCAAATGAAAATCCTAAAACAAAATAAAGGAGCACCACAATAGATCTACAGAGGTCGCGATGGTCAAGGCCCAATCGGCCAGCTCCTCCTGCCTAATCTATTCTAACCTCTACAAAACAAAAGTTGTTCATTGGGATAAACCAGAACCTTCTAAGATTAGTTTGCAAATCATTTTCTGTTTTCTTTTAGTAATTCGGTACGTAAAATTTCAATGTATTTTTGTATTTGACTACGAATTATTGACAAATCTCGAGATTTTAGTAGTAGACTCTTTAGGTCTGATATTTTTAATATTAACCGCTGAGATGAATAGATTTACTTGAGAGAATTATTACATGAAAATGTATTAACTAAAATTAAATTGTCTCAAAGTATACTCAAGCCTAGTGGAAAATGCGGACTTTACCTGTGGTTGTGGAGATTTCACTAATTTTGGGCTCTCAATCGGTCTTAAATGTTGAATTGGTCGGATTATTTTCTTTACGGGCCTAGGTCTTTTCATAATCTGTCGTTGATCTGGAAAACTGTAGTTGCTCCGGTTGGCATTCGTAAATCCATTCGTATCCTGGAAAGAAAAAATAATGTGTATTGTCCATGTAGGGCCGCCCATTTTTTTAACTTTGATAAAATAATAAATGCAACTAACTGATGAAATTTTAGTTATTTTAATTCTTCATTTTACACTTACACCTAGCAAAAAAAATATACTAATTTGTATATTATAAAGTATTAATTTGCGACGAAGAAAAATATTTACAATATAAGAACGACTTATCTAATCCTAAAAAATTTAACCCTAACTTTATAGTCGCATCATGTGGGAAATAAAAAATGTTCCCTATGATGCATTAAATTTTGTCAATAGTTTTTGTTTAAAAAATAATACATGACGTGCACAAAAGTAATTACATGTCATATTTGACATTTTCTTTGAAAAGTGCCAAAAACTGGGTTATTTTTCAAAACTTCGAAAAATGTCATTGTCTAAATGCATTTTGTGCACGAACTTCATAAATAAAACTGAACTTCATAAAGCACTCTTCCCAATAAAATTTTTGACACTCCCAAACCATCGTCACCATGATAGGTCATCAACTTATTAGAGGTTGGCATGATCCAATAGGAGTATCAACTGCTATAATGTTGGTTATCTGGACATAGTTGCTATTTTGCGGCATATTGCATATATTTTCATTAAACTTTAACACTTTTCTCCAGAAATGTTACCTCAATGCCTAAACAGAAAATTCATTAACAAAGGTGAGATTATTAAAACATTTACAGTAATAAGAAGTAAAAACCAAACAACAATTTGTCTATCAATAGCATGGAATAATATTAGATGAAATCTGACAACAACTTGTACTTTGTTTTGACTTGCTACGGTAACTGCAATAATGAAATAACTTTTTTGACAACGGAAGTCGAACAATGAAACGTCACCCTTTAGCCCAATCAGCTGATCGGCCAGACCTTTTAATTTTACATTTCGCCTGATCCGACCATTCACTTAACATTGGCGTTGGTGACCTAGGTATCTTGGAGGTCAGCATAGGTGTTGTCAATATAAACTAACCAATATGGAGTCCATTTTATTTTATGAAGTTCCTGATTTTGTGACTAAATGTCGTTCAATACATTTTTTTTTTTTTTATGAAAAATTCATCAAACCCGATGAAAAGTTTATCTAGTTTCAACAATTTATTCCAAAACCCGCTTTAACTGAATTTTTTACTAAGCAAATTAAAACAAAAAAGAAATAATAAAAAACAATCTCGTATTATTTCTAGTGTGCTTTTTGACACTCTTATTCTAATAACAATACACGCTAACACCAAAAAAAAGTAAGAAGGCTATGAAACCATTGTCTCGCTGTACAGAATTCGAAAAATGCCTCTTACCACAGGCAATTGGAGAATAGAAAAAAATAGAACCCGAAGAATACCTACATAAACATAGGGCAAATTCAAATTTCAATATTTATATATTTGTACACATTACTCGGTTAAATTATGTAGGGGAGAGGGGGAATAATTGATCAGGAGAGACACTTGATCATATCAACATTGTACAGTTAAATTAATTCGGAAAGTTTTAGGGAACTCCTAAACTTATTTAATGTTAAATAAAATAAATCACTGCTGTCACAACATGTATTATAATTTTTCTGAATTCTGTTAACTGGGCTGTTGATGCCATAATTAGAATTATGAAAGGAAATTGTGAACGTCGATTTAGCTCTCGTTATGTGGAGACAATTGAAGTTAAGTAAACCTAATAGGTAAGATGAGTCAACAGATCCATTGATCAATTTGAACAAAAATATGTCAGTATTACATTTACGTTTTCCAAGAGATAAAAAATTAAGCTCACTCAGCAAAGCACCATAATTATTATTTTCTAAGTCTAGACTCAGCTTAAGAGCGTAACTTCTTATAAGAGTGCTTTTGCACTCGTTCGATTGAGTCAATGTGAAGTTGAGTTGACAGTAAGGTGATCATACCATTGACGCGTATTCTAGACCTGGTCTAACTAAAACCAAGTTGTTTGTACCCATTAGACATAATGTTATTGATGTGGGTCTTGAAGTCTAAGTGCGAATCCAAGGTCACACCAAGATCAAGGATTTCAGTGACACGTACGAGTTGTTCGTTATTTATAAGATATGCGTGATGCTGAGGTAAGCGGGAATTCAAACCATTAATGGAAGACAATTTAAACAAACCATCGATATCATTTTGTAAGAGCAAGGCATCAGTGTCGTTTTTTTAAACACAAAAGATTTTTAAGTCATCCGCAAACGTTAAATAGTTGGAATTAGCAATAAACTGGTCAAATAAATAAGTTAAAGAAAAGTGGTCCACAGTGAGAACCCTGAGGTACACAGGACAGGAGGGTAATGCAAATTCATGTGATAAATAGTTGTTTATTCGAACACACTGATGTCGGTCAGAGAGATAGCTATTGATCTAATTTATCAATATTTCACCGAAGCCTAATGCGCAGAGTTTACTTATCAATAGTTGTCGGTTTACCCGGTCAAACGCCTTAGAGCGATCTGTATAGATACTGTCAACTTGAGCTTTATTTTCAAAGGCATTAATCAGATGGTTTTGATAGGTTAGTAAGTTGGTGGAAGCCGAACGCCCAGTACAAAAGCCTTCTTCTAGGATTACTCGATTACATGCTGCCGACAGTTGAACAGTAACTAGTTTATCAAGCAACCTGGGTAAAGCTGATTGAGTACAAATAGCTCTGTAATTTTGGATGCCTTCATTATTACCCGATATAAAAATAGGAACAATGTAACTATTTTTCCAGTAATTGGGAAAGGTACTAAACCTTAAAGATAGTTCAAATAAAAGGTGAATGGGTTTTGCAATGGTGCAAACGCAGGCCTTCAATAAAAATGGGAGGACACCATCCGGTCTAAAGGATAGTTTGGGTAATGTTAAAGAATCGGCAGTACTAGTTTTATTATAATTTCTAACAGTAACAAGGATGAAATACCATTGAAAACATCCACTACAGTAAGATTGATGGAGTTGATATCAAACACCTCTTATAGTCAAAAACTGGTATATCATATGTTTCATTAGAATAAATAGTTGAAAAATATTCAGCAAATAGATTAACATTTTCGTTACCGTTTTGAGACTGAAAACGAAACACCTTAGATATCTGTGTGTCATAAATGATGTAGACCATCAGGAAAATTATGTTCATTGAATGAAAATGATATCTGTGACATAAACCTTAATGAAAGAATTGGCATAACACCCGACCCGAATATTCTCATGAAAAGGAACGATTATATTACAATTTTATGAAACATCTAAATACATTTGAGAGATGCTAATAGACATCTCTTATGGTACCTATTTATTTAAAGAATATTTACCTATGTATTTTATGTCTTTTAACTGTATTAAAAATAAATTTTGTTTTATTATTCGATATAATTGTAGTTCTTTTATCATTTGATAGTGTTTATTTCATTTTTTAATATTTATGTAAACTCATTTATCGAGTATCCCTCTAGTGATAAAGTATCTCCTACCTACTCATCATGTATCCCACTTAGTGGGGATACTTGAGCAAATTACATTAAAAACAAAAATCTACAATTCACAATTTGTTAATGGCCTTTAAAGGTCGTTCTAAATATAAATAATCAAATCTATAACTACAAAGTTTCCAATGTATCTGATTTAGTTTCAATCATACAAACTGTTTTTCCAATTTTTTGAATTAAACAAAACTGTGATCAAGTATCCCCCTTTCCCATATATTTTACCTTTATTATTTTTGTAATATGCTAAACTTTTGAGAGTTTTTATGTTGTAATATTTTAAGAACATTTTATTTTTGTGGTCAAAATTAAGTACCTTAAGTATATTCACTATATATTTAATTTTTTAATACTTAAAATAAATCATGACATTTTGAAATAAAATTTTGTTTATTAAAATTGCTGATTTAGATCAGCTTTGGTATCTATGCCAGTAGAGATCTTTTTTTATATTTTTTAGTGTAATAACAATAACCCACATAACAATGTCTTTGTGTATATGTATGCAACACAAATAGCTATTATGTAATTCTAAAAAATTGTGTCAGCATTATCTGAACAGATAAGATGAAGCAACAATAAAATATGCTTTAATAACAAGATTTCAAATTCTAATTTTAATATAAAGAAGTACTTGTTTGTCAGTAATGCTAAACAAAACAAACTTATTATTTGTTCTTTTATATGAACATGATGTCTAAAATATTTCACAACTCATAACAATTATTTATTTACTAAATAAAGCATTATCACCATTCTAGATCTGCACATCTTTTTCTTTTAGTGTCTTATGACTTAACGAACACTAATCAATAATATTATAATACAGCATAAAAAAAAATACCAAACACATTTTAAAAATGTATAAAATCACAACATATTCTTAATTACAAATTAACCAAGTAAATTCTTACTAATGACTACTGTTCTGTTGATAATAAACAATTAAGAACTCCTTAAAGACTGATAATAAGATAAATTTTTTAAAAAGAACAAAGAAAGAGTAATCATACATTTAAATTCTGTGTAACAGAAATAAGACGTAAGGTGTGAAAATATACTTACGGAAGGTGAAGACGAACTATTATCTGTTAATCCTTTCACTTTTAAAGTCTCAGCCACCCTCATAAACGTAGGGATTTCCTCCTGGCTAACACTAACTTCTCCTTGGTACATAAAATGTAACAAACTACATAGTGCTCCATAATTAACATCAGGTAATATAACTATAGGGTGCTTACACGGATTCACTCTAAACAGTTCTTTAAAAAAAGGACTACACACCGACAATACAGTTTTGTGTGCTTTCAGGAACTTCCCTTCGGCTGCTAAAGTTACATCCACCAGGTCTTCATCTTTCAGTAATGAATGAAAACCAGCACTCAAGTTACTGTGAAAATTATTCCAGCATAAAGAAAATTGTTCGCCTTCCATTTTTACCTGGCAGGTAAAAAACTGAAGAAAAAAGTTGATGGTCAATTTTAGACCTACTTACAACTTATAAATCAACTGCAAACTTACCCAACTCCGCTACAACAAAACACTATTTATTCTGTACAAATACATGAATACGGTATTTTAAATACCGCAAGTATTGGATTTTCAGCTTTTCGAAGTACCCCCAATTTTTTCAGCATCAAACAAGCATGAAAATGGTGGAAGGCGAAATGCCGAACATCGAATTGCATCCTTGCTGTTTCATTTTACATCGAATTGCGATATTTTCTAATTCCTATTAGATAAATTTTATCTCTAGTTTCGGCAAAGACTAATCCTCTTCGGTTTCCTCATTACACCTAGGAAGATTTTCTATAAGCAGAATAATGAATCATGCAGTATACTATATGTACTGTAGATACTATCTAGGTGGATAGTATTTATTTATTTTTCAACCTTCTCCATCTCCCATTTTCGATGTGAACCTTTCTATTCGATGTAAAATATTGACAATAACGCTAACCTCAAAGTTGGAGTGTTGTCGATGGAGAAATGTCAATATTTTGATTGTATATGTACGCTAGTTCATAGACTCTAATTAGGGTACAGCTGGAAGAAATTATTGGCTCTGTAAGTAAATCAATTTCTCCAAAAAATTGTTCTATCCGTACAATGTACTTTACGTTTTAAAAAATATTTTACATGGCTCTGATGGATACAGATGATCGCAAGAAAACTGTACAAAATATTTTAGTGACAGTCCCAGATTACATACAAAAAGTGAAGTGCGATACTGATAAAAGGTATTTATATATTATGGTATTAACAGTAAATTTAAGAACCTAATAATGTCTTTATTTTTAGTACCAACCCGTTTAGGTGTGCTGTCAAAACTTGTCCGAATGTATTTTTGTCTTTCGAAGACCGTAATAAATACCCCTACAAATTCCATAATTTCCCCCGAAATGAGGACTTATGCAATATCTGGAAGGAAAAATGTGGCTTACCTCAAAACGCAAATATTCGAGATTTAAAAGTTTGTTCTGATCATTTTTCTTTAGACGACTACATCAGAAACTATAAAGAGGAGTTTGTAAATCCTCTATTTAAGCGAAAGTTGCAGGCAAACGCTATACCTCAAAGAAATCTTCCAACAGACGCAACAGGCAGTAGTGCAGGCAACGACGGTTTGTTAAGCTATAATGAGGTTAAGGAAGCAGTAGATGAAAACGAAATGTTGAAGAAAAGATATGAATGTCTCTTGAGAAAAAAGCTTGAGTTGAAGAGAAAAACTAATCTGTACGAAAAGAGAATTGGTTATAAGGCGAAAGAGTTGAAGAAATATGAGCAGATATTGGGAGAAGAATGGTCAAAGAGCAAGAACAATTGTAAATTAGAGAAAAATATATTGCGGAAAGTTTTCTCGGAGGCTCAAATTAATTTATTAATGGGAAAGAAAGTGTTTTGGAGCGATGATGATTTAGCCAAAGCTTTTACTTTGAGGCACATCGGCGGTAGAGAATGTTACTTATATTTGAAGAACACTCTAAATATGCCATTGCCAGCTTTATCCTGTGTTCAGAAATGGGCAGCTTCTCAGTAAAATAGTTCATAGGTTAAAATGCACAATTTTTATTTATTTATAAGCAGACTATAGCATATATCTTTATACTTTTAAATAAAACTATTTACGTACACTTTTTTTTATTTAATATTCCTTTCCCAGAGCAGACTACTTTTTTGCACAAGCACACAAAAAGAAGCAGTAAAAATATATATAGTTGCCTTCAATCGTTTAAGGCGCATAAAAAACCTCAAAGCTATGCCTTTGACTTGACTTACAGTATTAAGGGGAGATCAGGACAAGTCCATTTTCGAGCTAACGCCTGTATAACATATTAATTATGATGTATAACTTAATACATAGAACATCATTATTATACGAAATATTTTCAGGAATGATTAAAATAACAAATTGACGAAAACACATGTTCCAATTATTTAATTTATTTATTCTGTTCATATTAACTCGCCCCCCATGGAAAATATATTTATGACCTAACGGTTTTTAGCAAGGACGCAGAGTCGAACTTTTAATATTGTCAGTGTATCACGGAATTTCATATTGACCTCTGTGTGCTTTATAAAATAAAAATAGTTTGTGATCTGTGTTCTATGTTTACTTATATTTAAATTGTGAGAGCTTAAAAGGGTATTACTTTAAAAGGTATTATACATGATATTTTCCTTTGTGTTTTAGCATATTTTATGCAATTGTGTTTTTATAAATATTTTGGCGGGTAGAGAATTATTCGGGTATTTTGTGTTTATAAGTGGTTGTGGTAAAATAATATCGTGAAAATGTTTAGGCCTTGAGAAGATTCTCTACCTAACACTAGCAGAGAATGTCAAGAAAGTATGGAGATTAGTAACAGCTCACAAATTACAGAGAAAGTTTCTAGAGAACAATTATGTGAACATAGCCAAGAAGTAGTTTTAAATGTTTATAAAAATATAAAAGAGAGTGAAGGAGAAACCGGAGCTGTGGAAAAAATCGCCTACTTAACAGAAACTGAGCAACAAGAGGATATCTGGTAATTCTAATTTAGGCTCAAAATGCATCAATGCTCCACAAATAGTGTGCACAAAAATTTTAAATACGGCTCTGTGAGACATCAATTATCTTAACGAGCCAAATTTATGGTCCACCTTTTACAGCTTTTTTTACCTGCACTAAACGAATGAAGACAACTATACATGTTTTCAGCAAATGGTATGTCATAGACAATAAATAATAGAAGTCTTATTAAGGTATTTTTGTTAAAATTTATAGTTGTGTATATAAATTGAATTATTATATAATAATTATATAAATAAATTTTTAAGATTTAGATATGAATAAATTTGTTACATTGCAAAACCGGCATATAGTCCCTAATGTTTATAAACTTAATAGTAATAAATTTGCCACAAATGCGATAAGATTAAGAACCGGGCTTGGAGGCTTAAATAAAAACTAACATTTACGATAACACTGAGAAGAGTATTCCTTAGAATTTACAACTATATAAATAGTTCAATATATCGGCGAATAGTATAATGGTTAGCTTGTTTTTCTATAAAATTAGTAATGTTTGCTCATATTTGTTTCAGTTTTTAAAATGTTCTCCTGTGCAGTTTATGGTTGTACCAATGACAGTCTCACTAGTGATCCGTCAGTAAATTATTACAGTTTTCCCAAAAGTACTGTTGCTGTTCAACAATGGATTCAGGCGTGTGGCTGGCAAAGCGATCTTCTTATAGATCTAGACTTAGGTGGGTAAGAAAATTGGCCCTGTACAATTTTTGATATTAACATTCGATTAGTGTATTATACCGGGTGCCACAAGTAGTGGCTCGCCCTTATATTTCCTTTATTTTTTAACTTATTCATTTAAAATTTGGGGTGCATAAACAACCTGTAAAAATGGATTTTTGGACATGAAAAATGGTATGAGACCATTTCGGGTTTACCCGGAAATGACCGCAACTTTCTAATTTTAAATGGAACACCTTGTATATTTTTACATATTTGAAGTCAAGACAACATTCTGAGTATACCATGAGAATTTCGTGAATTTTTGAGTCTATGTCCAGTTTTTTAAGCATTTTAAGATATTCGTCTAGAGTGCTTTGGAATACCAAAATTTGTTCTACACGGCATGTAAAGTTCAAGGGAAAAATATAATATTTCATTTAATTTCATTAATAATCATTTACGAAGCCTCCAAAGTTGAACATATCACTTTTTTATCGAAAAAATTTTTTTTTTCAAATCTAGACGAATATCTTAAAATGCTTAAAAAAACTGAACATCGACTCAAAAATTCGGAAAATTCTCATGGTATACTGAGAATGTTGTTTGGAATCCAAACATGTAAAAATATACAGGGTGTTCCATTTATAATTCGAAAGTTGCGGTCATTTCCGGGTAAACCGGAAATGGTCTCATACCATTTTTCATGTCCAAAAATCCATTTTTACAGATAGTTTATGTACCCCGAATTTCAAATGAATAAGTTAAAAAATAAAGGAAATATAAGGATGAGCCACTGTTTTGTGGCACCCGGTATAGCGAGTGTGCCAGAGCCCAGGCAAATTTTTATAGTGAAATGTTGTCGATCTTGATATTTCGGCATTATCTTTTTGACACATAAGGCATTGCCTTATGATGTATTTTTGACTCTACAAGTATTTATTCAAACCAAATAAATAATGCGAGATTAATTATTTAAAAAACTTACGCCCATCTTCCATGATTCAAGCCATTCTAAATATTTGCTATAACACTGTAAAGTTAACGATATGACTATAATAAAAATTGAAGAAAACACTTGTTCATTGCCTGCACTAGCCAGCAAGAAACGCTGCTGTACCAGTGTTACAGCGTGCGTTCTGTTGAGAATAAGCGGTACAATTAGTAGAAATCTTGGATCAGGCCGACGAAGGATATCAACTCAATAGCAAAATTTGCAGTTGGTAAAAGCGTTTGATAGTGTTGAGCATGATATTCTCTTAAAGAAATTATGTAATTATGGTATAAAAGGTACAGCACTACAGCTAATAAAATCTTATTTATCAAATAGACATCAACAACTAGTAGAGAGTGACGATAGTGGAGCCAAGGTCAAATCAGACAAAGAAATAATTAAAAGAGGTGTACCACAGGGCTCAATTCTCGGACCCTTGTTATACATACTGTACACAAATTATCTACCACAAGTTGTTAATCATAATCTGGTGCAATTTGCAGATGATACATCTTTAATATTCAGTCACGACTCTAAAAACAGCCAAGAAAAAGACATCCTTGATGTGGTAATCACACTACAAAATTGGTTCACTAACAACAACCTGAAATTAAATGTTCAAAAAACCCAGATAATTACATTTTCGTACTTCATCCAAAATGAAGAAACAACTCTTACCTACAATGACATAAATGTTCCAAGTAGCCGATCAGTAAAATTCTTAGGAATCACTCTGGATTCAAGGCTTGACTGGAGGCCTCATGTTGACGCTTGGCTGGGGATATGTCACGGTATTGTTATGCTCTTGGGGTAGTGGCACGTTTTGTAAGTGTGGAAGCTGCCATGAGTGCGTATCATGCATATGTACAGTCACGTGTCAGATATGGAGTGATATTCTGGGCAAATTCTATATATGCACATAAAATCCTCATAATGCAAAAAAGATGTTTGTGACAAATATTTAATGTGAAACCTACAGATAGTTGTAAATCGGTATTTATAAACAGAGGCGTACTAACACTAACAAGCCTATATATTTACGAAGCAGCAATATTTGTAAAAGAAAACATCATACTTTTCAAATCTCTAGAGCATAATTATTATTATGACACAAGAAACAAAAACAATTTAACAACAAATAGAAAAAACTTCACATATATACAAAAAAATGTTGAGTATTCTATAATTAACATTTTTAACAAATTGCCTCATAACATAAAAAATCTCACCACAAAGACATTAAAATTGGAACTCAAAAGAATAATAATAAAAAAGGCTTATTATACGATAGACGAATATTTCAATGATGTTTCAATACACTAATAAAAAGACTTACTTTTATACTCTCAAACTAGGCTATTCCCAAATCTTATCTCTAGATTTACTATTTTACTTACATTTTAATACTTTAACCAAAGACATTTTTTATCCAAATTAGGCATATTATCTATTTTAAAATTAATTTTAATACTATTGTCGTTAGTGTCTCAATTTTATTGTGATATGTTATTTTTACATTAATATTAGTTATATTCTTTCTTTTCTCTGTTGTTTTCGCTTAATGTTTTGACATGTTCTACACCCAGTGGGGTATTGTATTAAAAAGGAACAAATAAATATATCTATCTATCTAAATAAATTAGTAGAAAATCCATTTCACTCAGTAATTCAGGCTGCTGAAGAAACAAATTTTCCTGGATCGAGTAGTACTGGTCGCCGGCGAGTAAGAGAATCGGAGCTACGCTGTCATCCAGCAGCACAGAAATACCTACTTAAAGCTGAACATAAAGAAGCTCGACTGGGAATTGCGCTTAAATTTTTAGTGCATGATGTAAATTTTTGGAACAATCTAATCTTTACAGATGAAAGAACTTTCCAGTCTACACACAGTGGTCGTATTCGTGTTTACCAACCTTCAAATACTCGTTTCGATAGTATATATCTAACAGACAAAAGTGGTAGATTTTCCGTTAACATGTGGACTTGGATATCGGCACATGGTCCTGGTGTTTTGTGGCATTTTGAGGAACGATTTAATAGTGAAACGTATGTTAGGATTTTAGAAAATATTATGCTCTCTTCTGTGTCACAATTATTTCCTAATAACGAATTCATATTTCAATAAGATGATTGTTCAGTTCATACTGCTCATACCGTGACTAACTGGTTTCAAGATAACAACATTAATGGTCTTAACTGGCCCAGTCATAGTCCTGATCTTAACCCTGTGGAAGACGTATAGAGACTACTCGTAAGAAGTATCCAAAACCTAGATGTGAGACCACGGAATGCCCAAGAATTACTGGAAGTATTAAATAATGCATGGGAAAATATTATTACTAATGATTATTGAATAATTTTATTTAATTCTATGCCAAACAGACTTATAGAAGTTATAAATAGAAATGGTGCAATAACAAAATATTAATAGTTAGTTGGATATCCTTCGTTGCCCTGATCCAGGATTTCTACTAAAACCGTACCGTTTATTCTCTACTTTTTTAAAATGTTAAACACAGAATTTTTGTTAATGTTATAACGCAGTGCAATTTGTCTCATTGACAATCAATCTTCTGCTTTAGCAATAACTACAGCACTACAATAAAAAAATATAATAAAAGTGCTGTTTTATTTCGGCTACTTATTACATATTCAGAGACAGATTTACATTAGGAAAAAATAGTTGTCCTATTTTTTTTGCTCACGACGGTACCTACATAAAACATTAGATTTTTTTTCTACATCTACATAAAACATGCTTTTATGATAAATATGCAGTACTGTCGCTTGTGAGAATCTTTCTATAAATAAGAGTGTAATGTATAATGTTCATGTTTAGTTTAAAATAAATATTAAAATATTTAACTATAATGTGAGAGATGACTATAGTACATAAAATAATAAGAATTTCAGAATAATTAACATTAAGTTAACTGGCAGCTGGTTATTTATAATTCTTAATAAGGTAATTGGTTGGTTTATTCTTTAAGTATGAATCCTGGCCGATGCAACGATTTCGTGATTCACTTCATTAATCTATGTTTGGCTGATATATCTTGGCAAATCACTTTAATAATGTCCTTCAAAGAACAGCTTTGCCTTGTGAAAGTACGTATAAACAACACTTTCTCTCCCCATCATGATGTCACGTTCATAGTTTGCCCGCCTAACGTCAGGGGCATTACACTTAGCTGGAATCATAAAACACAAGACCTAAATTGTACAATTTTTTAGCTCGTATCTGTTCAATCCACTTCGACGAGAGTGCCTACAACACCGAAATAAAAATGGTCAATTTCACAGCATGTTATTCAAAAACTTTGAGATCTGACGCTGTACCTACATTATACTTACCTCAAACTCAAATAATCATCAAAGACCCTATGGATGCGAGCAGTATCAAGAGTGTTGTTGTATACACGGTTAATTCAACGACATCAAGTGATGGCATTACCACCGTTTGTTTGCCAGATACTGCATTAACAAAACAGTTTTTCCAAATTCAACCTTCCACATCTGATATTAAAATAGAGACTCAAAGTAATTCAGTGAAAATAGAAGTTGTTGATAATGCTGAGCATTACAGTCTTATTAGAACTTACCCAGATTTATATGTGTTACAAGCTAATAATAAAAGTTTAAAAATGAAAAATGAGGCACTAGAAAAAGAAATAAGCAATTTAGAGAAAATATTGAGCATTAGGGAAACTGAACATGCAAAACTCGAAAAACAATGCCGAATATTAGAAGCCCAGAAAACTAACAAAAGTATGTCTCAACAAGAGCAGAAGATGTTGTTGTCGAAGGTTTTTTCAGAGTCACAGATAAAAATTTTGTTTGGAAAGAAGAAGTTGTATTGGAACAATGACGATATCGCTGTTGGGTACACTATTAGGCACTTAAGTAACAAAAGGTGTTACGCCTATCTAACAAAAACTTTGAATATTCCACTACCAGCCGTTTCCAGTATTAAGAGATGGGTAACCACAAGAAAGATTAAAGCACAACAAAATAGTAAGAAGAAACAAGAGGAAGTCGCTGCATGAACGAATTTTTGTATAATTTTTTTTCATTACTTGTAAGAGCCAAAAAATTTAACATGATTTCTCAGCCATAAAACTTGAATATGTATAATACTCTTTTTAATAAAATTATTGTCATATGAAATGATGATTATTTTAGTTATAATTAGAAAAATGTATAAAAATGTTTCCCATAGTTTTGCTTTTATTTGCTTTATACAGTGTTTTGAAAAGATTGGGACAATGCTTAGCCGTAGATCCTTGACATCAAAACAAGTCGATTGAACCCAAAAAGTAGCGGTCTAACTCTTTTCTTTTTCAAGATACAGGGTGTAAAAGAAAATATTCGTATTTTGTCTCTATCTTGGACACTATTATACATAATATTTACTTCAGAGTTGGTAATGAAATGTTTTTAAACATGCATAGAGTATATAGGCTCCAATACTAGTTAGCTAATAGATAGGTGAAGATCTGTTATTTTTTATCAGTCAATGTCAAATATAAATATTACATACTTATTTATTCATGGATATTGTCTTAGTTTTGCATGGAACATCGTTATGAGTGGCTTTAGGCTTTTCTGATGAGTCCACAATAAGGACGAAAAACGTTTCAAAGGCTAAGCATTTCCAAGAAACTGAATGAGATTTTATGAAAATGTAATTCATTAGAATTAAAAATTTTTTAAAGACAAGGTACGTAAATAAATTAATTTCAGGCCATTTTTAACTGAATTTACATATCGTAGGGGATCATGTAGATACTAGTTTAGCCTGTCTAGCCGTAGGGGACTATGTTGGATGCTAGTGTTAAAATGAGAATGGCAAATAAGAATTTTTACTTGTTAGCATAACCAGAAGTCAGGTTATCGAAAGAATACAAAGATTTCATTAATATTTTTATATATAGTTTTTCCTTTAGTTCTCATAGATAGTTTTTCTTTCTGCTGTTTGCAAAATCCTATAAAGAATATGTTTCAATATGATTGGTGCAGCACACGTCAGATAAAAGTGTTTTGATGTTCGTGGGAACTGACTTCACAGGAATCCAAATAACAAGTAATAAAACACAGATAGTTTAAGAAGAAATATATTTTATATAACTATTTTAAACATACACAAACTTTATATTTACAAAATAACCTAAATTATTACACAATATAAAATTTTCAAATTTACGTATACTTTTATACCTTCCGGTAGTTTAACAAATTGTGAACATATGTATAATACTATAGTTACTCATGTCCTACATATTATATGTGTTTAAAACATTCTCAACCATCAATTAGTTATATAATATGAACATAAGTAATTTTTATTCACTATATTTATAAAATACATACCCAATACGACTTGACATAACAGCAAATTTTTAGGCCTGTGTCACTTTGCGCCATCTTAACTAAACACACACACACTTGCCACAATCAGTTAAATATGAAATTTGCAAATTTTCTAACCCTAAAAGAGTATATATTTACAAATCTAAAGAATTGCATTATAATAAATATACTCTCACATTATGGGAGCTTCACGCAAATATAGCAATAAGCAAATATAAAGTCCAGATAATAAGAAAGAGTTAACTTCTATCACACATAAACACTACGGACGCAGCACTATAGGGCTTAATGGCTGCCGGCTGTTGGGAACTACAATCCGTAAACGAATATGTGTGGTGCGCCGACGCACTATGCCATAAATTAGTAGCGCATGCGCATCAGTTAATGAGATAAAATTCGAGTACGTGTATAATTTAATTATACCATAATGGACATGTTATGTACAAATTATTATGTATATACCTCCAGCAATATACACTGATGGATGTCAGTAGCTGAATATGCCATTTCATATTGTATATATATTTAAAAATACATATTCAAATTCCAGCATCTAATGTATATGCTGTAGATGTACATATCCATGAGATGTGTGGGATTATCATAGCCAGCATGCAATTACCTGACATATTTGTGTAAGCTAGAGACATCATCACTCCTTTACAGCATAGCAGATTAAAAAGTGACATAAGAATGTTTCTTAGTGGTCGAAACTTAATTTATAAATGAAATTAATTATTTGGCTCTGCAAAGTTGAAACTCATCTCATTTGTTCCTACTTGGATATTCTGGGAGACTTAAACCAGGCTTTCTTGCTGGCCAGTTTATTGTAGATGTAAGACATTTTTTAAAAAGATAGAAGCAACGGTTACAATATAAGATCTTGCCTTATACTGTTCTTATATTTGTTTTTATTTAATTTGGTTGTAGTTATAGCTGTAAGTAAATCAGTACAAGATATATTCCATTGATATTGTCTCCAAAGACCCTCGAGCTGCATCATGTTACCTTCCGGGCGTTATAATCTATCCAACGCACTTGGTGCATAAAATACTATTTATTATTTTTGGAATATTTAATAATTATGTATTATGTAGCACAGTCGAAAGCCTTGTTTAAAAATTGGAAATGCCCCTAAACATATGCCACTCCACACCAAAGGAGACAGTAGGAGTGAATTTTAAATCTACATCAATTACCAGAAAGGCTGCACGGACCCTCAAAAATGTTAAGGATGCAGACCAATCAAATCATTTTAAATAAAATAGGCGTTAAAAAACATTCTTTTATTAATAAATACTACTATGTTGATTGTTGGCACACTCACTTTTACAACATACATTCGTGCAATTTTTTGGTATACAAACAGAAAAATCTACTACAATAAAATAAAAACTTACAAACTTAACGTAAATAATTTTTATATAATAATTATTGCACTGCTGGAAATTTGAATCGCCAGACTTAAAATATGAGTTAAATTTAAATTAATGTACTGCCAAAATGGTTTGATCGGTATAATTTAAGTTATTTTACTAAGAGGCGAGCACAGTTGCGTTTTAACTATACTGAGTCAATATGGAAGGTTAAGCAACAGTGTAATCGCGGACAAAATTTGAATGAATGACCTAAAAAGAAACGTGGTGACCTTTATAGCTGCTTGTATATTAGCATACATGCAGAGGCCGTACAATATTTGACGATGAGGCGTAGTGGATATATCAACCTTTCGAGCAGATGTAAAACCGGCGGTTAGCCATGCAAATAGGTCAATTTTACATAAACGAAAACAAAATAAATTAGTTGCTATTCTCCTTTCTAGTTGTCTCAAAATGACATACAGAGTTACTGATAATTCGACTTATTCCTTTAAACACGTGATTGTAGAGGCAAATTTACTGTATTATGAACCCAAATACACATTATATAGTCATTAATTTCAGAGATATTACAATTTTTGGTTGTTTTCAGAAAAGTGCTCCCCGTGGTGATATTATCGTGAATTAAAAAAAAATTGCTTTTATGTCCGTACCGATTCATGTACTTTAAAGAGCATTTATCATGATTAAATCAAAATAACAACAACTTCACTGTTAAAACATTTCCAGGACAAAAAGTCTGCGTAAATCGAAGATTAACAAGCAACTTTCAATTTCATTGCGAACATATTTGTCGCAATTGTTGTGAGGCCAGCATATATTTACTTGATATTTTAAATGGTGCTGCATATGGAGATTTTCTAAATCAGCATTTCATGAAATTAGCCGATGAAATCCATTTAGCAGATCGGCACAAAAAGATAGTTCAACAAGATGGTTGTCCAGCACACTATCGTCATGATATCAGAGAATTGCTTGATCAGCATTTTGCCAATTGCTGGATTGGATGAGGAGGATTGATACCTTGCTGCTGGGTCATGGGGTCTGGGGGTACATGAAGAAAATAGTTTATGAAGTACAAATAAATTCCAGAAAGCAATTGGTTGATCGAATTTAAATGGCCATACAACACTTGAGAAAACATATTCGCAAGGGTACAAGGACAAAAATGCGAAAGAGGGAGGAGATGCTTGTATTCGAAATAAAGGTGAACACTTCCAGCATCAACTGTAAATTTTGATTAATAAAAATGAAAAAAGAGTTAAAAGTTTATAAATAAATCGGAGAAGTCTTTCAAATAATTTCCTTACGAAACATATCATCAAATTTTGGAAACATACCATTAACAAATTGCATATTGCTTGTTAATTTTTTAATTACGCAAGTTTTCTTGTCGAAGTAATCTTTTTACGACGGTTACTGTATTATTTTGATTTAATTATCATAAATACTCTTTTAAAGTACAGAACTGAAATAAAAAGTTTGGAAATAAAAGAGGACAATATTTTTATTCACGATAATATCACCGTGGGGAGTATTTTTCTGAAAACACACCAAAACTGTAATATTTCTGAAACCAATGACTTGGATAATGCATATTTTTTGGGATTCATAATATAGTAAATGTGTGGTGTTTAAAAGAATGCGTAGAATTACCAGTAACCCTATATGGGTAGAGATTAATTTTTTTGCCAAATTTCGAATCTCCGTTAGTTTCATGATATATTTAAAATGGTGTGTCAAGGATCCCGGTACCAGTACCAATTTTATCCTAGTATAAATGACTACGTCACAGTTATAAGTTTTTGGAGCAGTGGAACGTTTTGTTTGCAAAATTTTAATGTAGGTCAAACTCGTCCGTTGAAAGTCAGCATCAGGGCAAGGAATATTTGCCCCGTATTTGCAATTAAGAATAAATTGCGAAAACGGTGCAAATGCTCCTTGCCCTTCTTGGATACCACCTAATAAAGGCATAGTTCCAGATTACCTAAAAAATATTTTAACTAAATCCTGATGAATTAATAATTTTGTAATAAAAAAGCTAATAATGCATCTACGCACCATTCAATTTTCTATAAGGGAGTGGTTGAGTACAACCGTTTGGGTATTGATTTATGAGAAACTAATTTACATACTTTTAAAAGACTATTAAAATAAGATGTTCCGTTATGAATTATATACAATAATATACATGTTTCTTTAATGTCTAAATAATATTTTTTAGTTGGTTCTGGGTAGCTGTAATTATATGTTATTGTATAGTTAGCTTTAGGCAGTTTATTAGTTTAGTTCTAGTTTTGTGCCTATGTATGTGGATAAGGGGTACCAATGTAAAACAGCAATGTAAATTATGTATTTTAATGTATAGCCAAGGGTTAAATAAACGCATCTACCTACTAGCCGGAGAGCTCACGACACCGAGGGTGAAAGAGCTTTCTAAAATCCAATATTTATTTTTTAGTTTGTTTATTTATTAGTTTATTCAAAAATATTGGTCAGCCTGCATGCTGATAGAATAGTGAGCAGTCAGCTTTCATTTTCGAAGTGGACCCGTGTCGCTGGAGAAGTGAAATCTTCGGACCTCTTTGGTGGCCTCTATCTCACTTAAAAATTATCGGAACATCTCGTGCCTTAACATCATCGGACTGAAAAAAAGGAGGAGTTAATTTTGTCTGGAAAAAGTTGGAGCGGTTTATGCGAAGTGATGTCGAAATCGCATAAATTTTTTAATTCTATTGTATGGTTTTCCAAAAAAAATGGAAGTGCCCCCAAGAATCTGAAAATATTCAGGGGTACGTAGGGAGGCAAGAGAAATCGAATGGAGCAAACCGCTGCTTTGTATCTGGTTTTGTTTTCAAGATAGAGCTATCGGTAGTAGGTAAAAATCAGTCTCTTTAACCTACTTCCGTTGGCTAAATCTCGAAAACGAAACGAAATACAGAGTTGCGCTCTCACCTTCCTATCTCTGAATTTTTTCAGATTCTTGTGGGCACTTTGATTTTTTTGGATAAACCATACAATGGTATTAAAAAATTTATGCGATTTCGACATCTTTTCGCATAAACCGCTCTAACTTTTTCCAGACAAAATTGACCCCCTCCTCCTTTTTGTGCTCGATCGATTGGAAATTAAATTTCCAATCCGATGATGTGGGGCACGATATGTTCCGGTAATTTTTAAGTGAGATAGAGTCCGCCAAAGTAAGAGGTCCGAGGATTTCGCTTCTCCAGCGACACAGGTCCGCTTCGAAAGTGAGAGCTGTTCTAGCAGTGCGCAGGCTGACCAATATTTTTGAGAAAACTAATAAATAAACAAACTAATAAATAAATATTAGATTTTAGAAGACTCTTTCACCCTCGGTGTCATGACCTCTCAGGCTATACGGCACCCCTACTCGCTCCACGATCCAGTAAGATTTAAGACTATTGGACATTTGCACATTATTTCATTACTCATAAACTACTTCTAAGAGTGTCTACTACATGTCACATATAATAAAAAATTAAAATATGATAAATGGATGTTGTAAACATTCACCAGTTACATCATAACCGGGATAAAATTGGTTACCGGTACTGGGAGCCTAGACACACCGCATTTAACATTAAGGGAGATAACATGGATTTGGAGAAAACAATAGATGACGGTTGCCTCTACCTACTAATTTTATTGAATAAGGACCCCTTATGGAAATTGGTTCCCGATCAAATTATATAATAAGTAGAAACCGAGCTTAAAAAATGCTGTTTTTTTCCTATTGCTATAGAACTTAATTTGGCTAGAACAGTTTTATGAAAATAATTCCAAAAGGATTTTATTTAGTTTGGTTTGTTAATAATGAATATAATAATTAATTAGGATAAATAGTATGTTTTCGAAATGGGACTGATTTTGGCAGACAAAGCCCAGCAGGCAAACTGCTTAAGACGGAAAAATGTATTTGCTCGGTTGGTACATTTGTACATTTATTATTAGACCAAGATCCCAGAGCCGCCAGACCTACGTCATTTTAGCAAAGCTAATATTTTGACAATAAATAGTGTGATATGTGGTATGCATAATTAAAGTTGCTAGCTTGAAAGTGGGGCCCTTTTACAGGTAACCAGCTGCTAAAGGTACATAAAAATACTACGAACTTACATCATAGTATGATGGCTGGTTTTTATATATGTTTGAGAGAATAACGTTAAAAACCAACATTCATTATTGCCAGATACTTCCCGTGGGCCCTAACTTCTGCCAAACCCTTTAAAGTTCGAAAAAGATCAAGCAAGCTAGCTAATTAACTAACTGTGGACGCTTTAAAGCTCGAAAAACCTAACCTAAACTAACAAAACATAATAAATCTTTTGTTTTGTTTCGCTTTTCTACATAGTAGTAGCAGATGTGATTCCACAATTAGTTAGTTATCTAGCTTGCTTGATCTTTTTCGAAATTTAAAGCGTCTGGCGGAAGTTAGGACCCACTAGAAGTGTCTGGCAATAATGAATGTCAGTTTTTAACAGTATTCTCTCAAACATATATAAAAACCAGCCGTCATACTATGACGTAGGTACGTAGTGTTTTTATGTACCTTTAGCATCTGGTTACCTGTGAAAAGGCCGCTTTCAGGCTAGCAATTATGCATACGTTCTTAACCACATATCACACTATTTATTGTCCAAATATTAGCTTTGCTAAAATGACGTAGGTCTGGCGGTTCTGAGATCTTACTCTATATAGGCTTGTAACTTCTAGCCTATCCATTTCTGGGTATTGTGACCATGGCGACTTGATCAAAATGACCTAAAGTACACCATACTGAATTCTCAGCCAATTTGACCGGGAACCAATTTCCATAATATTTGTGCAGGGTTCTTTGGCTACGCATATAGGTATGAAACCCTGACACAGCTTGAAATATAATTTAAAAAAATAGTATCAAATTTCACCCTACATAAAAGTTTGAGATATATTTAAGAAGAATATGCAATTACCTACATAAATGACCGGTTTAAGCAAAAACTAGATTATTAAAATTGGTGAACTTGTTTAGGCAGTGCATGAATTTAAATTGAACCCATATTTTAAGCGAGTTTCTTCAAATTGTCAGTTTTAATAAATATTACATATAACACATAAAACTAAGTGTAATATCTTTTTAAAATTATAGATACAAAATCTCAAAATATCTACAAATATAGAAATTAAAATTCCTCACATTAAAAATAAAAAAAATTCACTTTAACACAATCTCTACAACCATTCAAGTCAAGTTTTTTGTTACTTCGTATATTGGCTACTTTTCAGCAAAAATAGCCCAAAATTTGAAATATAAAGGAAAAACTTAGGGATCAACTGATCAATAGTAATAATAATAATATATATAAAGTTGAAAGCTTATTCAGTTAGCTTTTCATTATTTTATGATATAAATTAACCAAGATATGGCAAAAAGTTCTCAAAAAGCGCACGTTCATGAAAATTCAATCATTTTAAGTAATATAACAAATGAGAACAAAATATAGAAGACCGTATTAAAGCTGAGAAAATGTACTGTGAAGAACTACCATTTGTTCCAAAATCAATCCTTTTGGCGTTTAAGTTAACGAATTTTTGAATAATCAATATTTCTTCAAACGTTTAAAATTTGAAAAAATGTCTAGGATAAAAATAGCAGATGATCAAGAGTGGCATATTTTAAAATTATCTTTAAATCTACAGGATGTTTCACATAGTGGTGGCAAGCTAAGATTTGTATTTTGTAAGTGGAACATTTTTTATATACTTATAATTGACCCTCAATTCTTGGTCTGTAGATCGTTGATTGTTGAAACAGTTTATGTAAAAACATACAATTTGAAAAAATTTAGTTATGATAGTTTAAAAATGTAAAAATTGGAATCATTGTGAAGAGCACCCTGTAGAATTAGATTCGACTCGGATAGATCTGAAAATTAGTACCTGGCCGTTACTAACATTCGGCGTGAAATGACGGTTAAATTTATCCAAATATGGTTTTTACAGATGTTACTCTAGACCACTGTAAACGCATTTTTTTGTTAAAAAAAAGTGAAACGTGGCAAATCACAGTGTGAGTCTGAAAATATACCTGAATAGAAAATTAAGAGTCAAAAAAAATATATATATTTGAAAGTTGAGTGTTATATTTTAAAAATCCAAGTATTAGCTTACCACCACTTTGTGAAACATCCCGTAGATTAAAAAATTATTTTAAAATATGCCATTTTGATCTTTTACAATTTTTATCCCAGACATTTTTTCAAATTTCACGCAGTTGACCGTCTCCGCAGTATTGATTCACCCTGTATATAGCATTAGGCATTCTACTACTATCGCAACTTTATATTCTCAACATATCTTCAAATTTCTTATGAAGTAAAAATAGGCCACAATAGAAACCTAAACATTCAATAGGATTCTAATTCAATTAATTATTGAATAAGGCGTTTTATAAGCTTAAACACATCTTTCAAATTGCTTTATTGTGTATAACAACTTAAATAATATAGTAAAAATAACAAAATAAACTACAAAAAACCTGACAATTACGAAATATTTAATTTAACAAATAGTATAATAGATAATAGTTATACTACAGTAGATGTGGTAGGAGCAAACAATTAAAAGCTTAGCAACACAATTTTGTGATTTAATACACTTACAAACCAACAAAAGTGTTTTACATCTGTCATCTGACACACATAAATTACTTAACAAGATTTCATTTTCATGAATATGCACTTTTTGGGAAGATTTAACCGTATTTTGACTAATTTTTATTGTAACGTCATGAGACATAGAGATAATTTTTTCCATATATTTCTATTTTTATTGCACTATACAGTCACTTTTAATAATTATTAAACAAGCTAGGATTAATCATCAGTAAACCTTGTAAGTATAGTAAGCCAAACAATATTTTTAAAGCTATAAAAAAACTTGTACTGATTTAATAATTAGCGACTGCTGTAGAAATGAAACACGAGCAGAAGTAAATATCACATATTTCAATATAAATACTTTGTCATAACTAGTGCTCTTGCCAAGTTTTGTTAGTGCCTAAAACATATCCCTAATGAAGAAGTTTTTAATACGGAACTAATGATAAAAATATCCAAAGATATTAATAAATCTATATTTTAAAATGCAACATTCGAGGATATACCTCCAATCTTCCCCGCCCTACACATAAAACCTTAGCAGTAATTGTATTGGCTTGTCTTTGTGGTACTTTATAGCTTTTTGCATTTTTTGTATGGTCAAATACGATTTGGTCTACTATACTGCTTTAAAGATCATGAATATACTAACGCATCATCCAAAATTCACCATCATTTTAAAGTTGTTTCTTTCCTAAACTGTCGAGTTTTAATCATTTTAATTTTATTTTGTGGGTTACCTCTTCTGGAATGTGAAGCCTGAAAAACACGCCTTTATTGTAACGCCCTGTATTTAAAGAAAACATAATTTTAACATAAAATAAGCATGGGTTTACATTCCAGAAAAGTTAACCTACAAAACAAAACAATTAAAACCGGACAAGCGATTGAGAAAAAAATGAAAGTGATGATAAATTTTCGGAGCTGTGTTAATTTTGATAACATAACCTGTGATAAGGAAAATATTTAAATCAAATAATATACAACATATACCTAACTTCAGTCATTTTTTAATTATAGAAACAGACCCTGAGCTCTCGGATATAAAAGTTTTTAAGGATTATCCATGTAAGGTGAATTAAATTTTTGGCTTTATTATCGATATAAATGAACAATTTAAAAACTGTTTCTAGGCAGTTCTCGCCTCAAAGCTACACAGGTATCTCAGAAATATAAGAATAGAATATTGGCAGTTGCAGATTCACCTTATGTATATCACCCTGTACATACATACTTTGTTTTTCAAATAGTTTGCAAATAAATTAAAATTACAATATCAATTCAGATAAGGCACAATGGCTGTTATGAAACTATATATATACACCTATATTTATTTCACAGCAAAGTATCACCATTTGTGTTACCAATAAGGTAACTAATAAAAATATAAAAATATTGATTAAAATCGTTGCTTACTTGAATATTAGGTCACTGTCACAAAATATTTAGGAAATAAAATATACAGGGTGTCCCACTTAAAATTCCTGGCGCCATTTTCTCAGTAACTCACTAAGGTATTTGAATTCTGTAAAAGGAATTCTCTAAAATATATAAATGACTTTAGTTTCCAGTAAAAATAATCTTTGTTCAAACTGAGGCATAGATAGCACTGGGATGCAAAGAAATTTTTCGATTCCAAGAACCTTGAAAAGAGTTGAAAATACTTGAACATCAATACTTATATTTTTTTAAGCAACAAAAATGCCATAACTTTTTTAAAATAAATTTCCTTTGGAACAGATTTCATAGTAAAAAAGACTAGTTATTTAGCTAATAATGAAATAAATTTATTTCAACTTCTGATTTGATCGGAAATTATATCATTATTTATTTTTTTCTGAATGGAGCACTAGGGAGGGACGAAAAACAATTTTATTATTTTTCTTATTCGCTATACCTTGGACAACTTGCCTCTCGGCCTCAAACTAATTTAGGTCGCACTGCTATACCTTGGAAAACTTACCCCTTGGACACACAGACAAAATAAAACAAAGAAAAGAAGAATCGGTTGAGATCTTCCGGTCGCCCATCGTTTTCAAGATTCCAAAAAATTAGTGAAATTCAACAAATCTTCGTGTTTTTTTTTAAATGTGTCAAACTGACTAAGATCGAACTGCTATACCGCGGAAAGCTTGCCCCTCGGACAGATAAGTAAAATAAAACAAAAAATCGTTTAATATCTTTCGGTTGCGCATCCTGCGACCCAAGGGCGAATTTGGCTCACCCTTCCTGATGTACTGCCATGCGTGGTGATGGCTTGTCTTACATAAATCTGTTTGCAATAGTCAGTGTTCCTTTTAACCTGTGTTTATTTTGAGTTATTAATGACAGTGTGATGGAAGTTTCCAAGAAAATTACTCGACAGGTGTTTGAATGCCCCTTATTCGGCCATCTAATTGTGAATACACTTTCAACTCATCAGGACATCCTCAAATGTTGTTTCCAGGAACGTTACAACTGAGCTCTGGAGACTAACAAGTGTGGTAGTTTTTCTAAAGTTTCTTTGTTTTATTTTATTTATCTGTCCGAGGGGCAAGTTTTTGGAAGTATAGCAATGCGACCTAAATCAGTTTGACGCCTTTTGCGTTTTCATTTCTTTGTTTTATTTTAGTTTTCTAGCTGGGGAGCAAGTTTTCTGAGGCACAGCGAATAAAAAAAATTAAAATTGTTTTTCGGCCCATTCTAATGGAGCACGCTATATATTTTCATCAGAAATTTGAGAAAATATATTGAACATTTTTTCAAATCTCAACAATTAATAAATTTAATACCTACAACAATTATGTAGAAATTTTAAGTCAGTTTAATTTTTGAAAAGTTATGGCATTTTTGTTACTTAAAAAAAAATGGTATTGAAGTTTAAATATTTCGAAAACCGGTGATTTTTCGAAAATTGTTCATATAAAAGTTGCTTAAAATGCAATTATCACACACGCCCCTTTTTTAAGGTTTCTGGGATTGTAAAATTTCTTTGCATGGCACCGCCTTCTATACTTCGTTTGTAAAAAAAAATAGCTTTTACTCAACCTTAAAGTCATTAATATAGCTAGCAAACATTTTTGTTAAAATTAGCTCCAACTCGACTTGTGAAAAAGACAAATTTACTTATTAAAGTAATTATGACGTAAAATTGACTGAAAAAATAGACTTCCGATAAAAATTTACTGATTAGTCTTGATTTAGATTTCAGTTTACGTAAATAATACCAATTAATCTATCTCATACACAATTTTCTTTGAAAGTAAATTTAACAAAAACGAGTGAGAATCTACTTAAAAAGTCTACCAAAAATGACCTCAAGGATAAATTTCCAATGATGCCGAAATAGGTAATATAATTAAGTAGTATTTACCTTTTTAACTACTAAAAATATTTCTAATAGTCGAATATCTTATTAGGTAGATTTTGTTGGAAATCCTGCGTAATGTATACCTAAATAGCAACCTATTTGGTCACTTTTATTACACTCCATTGGAGTAATATTAGGTCCGAAAGGTCGATAAATCCTACCTAGCTGATCTACCTGATTTCAACCATTAAGTCAATTACCGTTAAACTGACCTTAAGGTTACTCTGAAGAAATACATTTTAAACTTCTTTGTAGCAGTAATCTGGTAAATCGACTTCAAAGTGAACTTGACTATAAAATAGTAATTCGGAAGTTAACCCCTGTCTAACCTTATAGGTAGGTGGTTGAGTTATTATCTAAATATTATTTCAGTCACTAAAAGAAGCCATTACCGTAGTATAGTTGGATAATTTCACATCCAGATTTCCCATCCAAGTTTCTTAAAAGGAAATTGACTATATTTGCACTATAGTATGTGGAAATAACTGGTCATAGAATTCTAATAAAAGAGCATTGCCGAATGCCAGCCGAGCCTCCAGAACTTTCGGGTGCTGTCGAATACCAAGGCAATTTCATAGAGCTCCACTATGACAGTTTCGGTTCATTTACTTGTCAACATAATATACTAGTCGCGTTCAAATTTACACATAATAGGTAGAATTTACTGATACAATAGGTAGTATATTCAAAAATAAGGTAACATGAATAGATTATATTTACCTACAAGTAATTATTTGATATAACATCACTCTCAATAGGTAATGTTAACCAAAACATAGATTTTCATGGTCATTTTAACTTTGAAATCTAATTAGCACAAGACTCCATATTTTCTCAGGGCAGTTAAACTATGATACCAAATTGAAATTTGTAAAATGAGTATGTATGGAAACGAACTGACGAAAACGTAAAAAAAAATACATAATTATACCTGTACACCTATATTTAACAAATATAGCATACTCTCGGCTCAAACTATTACTATAATTTTTTTATTTGGCAGTAGGAATTTCTTTATAGATGAATATTTTGGATGTGCATTATTATTTTATGAAGTATAGCTGGTGTTATTCACAAAAAAATTTGCGACGCATTGATTTCAACAAGAGAGAACTGCAAATACTTTCCTTATAAATTGGATATATTTTAGTTATCGATATTCACTTTGTATTGTTATGCGTTAGGTATCTCTTCAGTTTTCTAAGTGACTGATAATAATTTGTACTTAGAGAGAAAAATACCAAATAAGTATAAAAATCTTATTTTTGGTGTCATTTTTCAATTTCACATACATTCATAGATTCTAGCTAAAACTAATCAGTTTCTAAAATTTATGTAAAATTCACCTAAGCAGGTATTAGTAACCAAATATACTGTGCGACCACAAGTACGATTTATGCGTACTTTTACCTGTTTTAGTTGATATAACTTAATTTAGACGTCGTCTTATTCTTCACTTATGTCATCAACTTAAATGTTACCAAAACATGGTTAATAATAATAAACTTTACTTTAATTCTAATTTTGCGACTAAATTTATTATACATAATTTAGGTAGTCCTGATGTCAAATAATACCTACATGTTAGTAAATACCTTTTACAGAATTAAAATATCTTTCACTTATCGAGAAAATAGACGTAGGAGTTTAAAGAGGGACACCCTATATAGTACCTAACAATATTGGCTCAAGTTTATAAATTCCCAGGCGAGATATTTAATGGCAGTCAACCAATAATCTAAATAACCTCCTTCTATTTCTCTTGGTGAAGCTTTATTTCATTAAAGGAGGTGGGTACATAATGACCTTTTTTTGCCTAGTATGAGATGAAAATAAAAAGTTTTTATTTGAGACATTCTTTTATATTTTTAATTTAAGTGTTCAAAATTACGTTTGGATAATATTTATATAAAAAATACTTGAGTATGTTGCATTAAAAACGTCTTTTCTGATATTCTCGACGTTATTTTGAGCTTCCATTCACATTTCATGCTGACATTCTTTATGCAACTTACTATAGTAACATGTTGAACGCTAAAAATATAAATATAAAAAAATGAAACAAATAAAAACTTTATTTTCATGATTTTCATAGGCCAAAAAATACCATTATCTGCTCACCTCCTTTTTTAATAATTTTGTGAAACAGTGACGTAACACCCAAAGATAAAATAATAAAATATCAAAATCATCCTATCTTAGAACATAATCAACAAAATACTGAGGGTAAAACTCGCAGTCAAAATATTTAACATACGTTGCACTATTATGTGCGAGGACAGTATCATATCCGAAATCCGGAAGAAAAATTGGTCCATTCACTTCTTGAACATTTTGCACTAACACATCAGCTACGAACATTGAGCGTAAGCGACTATTACTCCTAAGAGAGTGTTTATTGGCTAATGTGGGTGACACAGAAAAATAGACGCCAGGTCCATACTTGAATCTCTCTCCATATCTCCAGTCAAAATTATATGCCGCAATTGATGCTACATTTTCGGTGGGCGTGTCATGAAATAATGACAATATATTATAGTGCCCCCTTTGACAATACTCGTGGGCCTTAAGCCTAAATTTGGTATATAGGTATGGATTTTGAAGCCGGTAGATACCAAATATATGCGAATAATAATTCCCTTGAATTCTTAGTTCTATGTTTTCGAATTCAGGGGATAATTGCGGCACAGTAAAAATTTTAAATTTCTCTAAATGTAGATTCATTGGCTCCCAATGGTTTGGTACGATATGTCGCATGTCCTCTAGCAACATTGCGTATACTGAAATTTAGAACACGTTAGACGTTAAGTCTTTATAAATACTTCTGTTAGTTTTGGTTACCAAGAAGAAAACTGAATTTTTGTGCTTAAAAACTTAATATCAGAACTATTACTTTTAATTTTTGTATACAAAAAATTGATTAGGACTATTATCACTATTAGAAAATATGTTATATATTTTTCTAAACTACAAATTACAATTTACGTTTATTAGACCGCTCCGCACTCAATCACAATTTAATTGTTCTCTACTGTCAATTCGTCAATTGTCATTGTGGTTATGTGGTTTGTTGTAGTGGTACCATTAATGGTATGGATAATGTATGGTATGGTGTAGGTAGTACCCAATGTTACCAATAGTATCAACTTCTGCAACTATAAATATCCGCCGACTGACATAAAAAAGCCCGATTTTAGTTAATATGAGCTTCGAGCATATCATTGAGGTAGAAGGTACTCAATGGAGCATATTAACGAAGTGAAGGGAAGACCCTTCCACTTCGTTGGAGCATATAGATATGCTCGAAGAATATGAGATAGAAGGTTGCCAGTGTTGCCACTTGCGCAAATATTTGGTGCCGCCGTCTAATTTTGTTAAAAAATTTTCTAAAAATACTAAATTAAGAATGGGAATTTTTTAAATTAAATTGCCATAACATTCAGTAAAATTTAAAAAATAAACCACGTACTTTGTGTAAAAGAAGAGAAACAAATATCTGAATTTGATGTCAAAATAATCCGAAAAAGTCCGAATTTATTCAAGATCCGAAAAATGTCCACAGCGTTAAAAAAAAGTCCGAAAGTCGGACAAAAGTACGCAAATGGTCCTTATTACTACTGAGAAGTTCGCAAAATCACCGACAGAGGGTAGGGACACTGGAACGGCGGGAACGCGTTGTCCATATACATCTCGTGTAAACATCTACAGGTTAAATTTAAAATGAAAGAAAACCGCAATCAAGAAGAGTTAATAGCAAAATTTTGTAATGAAGTGGATTTGTTAAATTTTAATAATGCCGTATCAATGAAAGTAGAGCATTTTTAGCATTGTTGTAATATATTTAAGAAATATCTGCAAAATACAATGGGCTCGGATTAATGGCGCATGACATATAACCATCTCTATCTTAACACAAGTGCCTCTGTCTCGCTTCAACAAAAAGATTTGTTTATGTTGATTGGAACGTAACCTAACAAAGTGGTTTGTGGTGATCACTCGCAATTTTACGTAGTTTTCTGTTTTTATAAATATAAAATGCCTAAACATTGTTGTTATGGTGTATGTAAAACGGACAGTAGATATCCTAAAGAAGGTGTATTTTTTATAAGATTCCCGAAACCGTGGATAAATCTACAAAAATGTAAACGGTGGATTTCAGCATGCAAGAGGGAATGTTTTGGCATACAAAATGTAAATAATAATACTTTCATTAATTAAGTGTTTCTTTAAACCTCCCACAGGTAAATTTCGGCAAGCTAGCCATCGCTATAGGTCACTAACAGTATGATCGTCGGGGTTAGAATATTTTAAAGTAGTTCCTGGTACGTCGTTTTCGTCCAAAATGTCCATTTTGATATTATGATTTTTTATTATCAAAATTATATAAAACATTGACTTTTGTAGTAGGTCGATGATATAAAATAAATACAAGAGGATAAAATTTCTGACAGATGTCTTGACGTCTGCAATCATAAGGTTTGTTCATGTGTGTTGCTGGAAGCAGATCTGAGCAACTAAATCATAAATATGCCGTTCATTTGTGTCAGATCATATGATCTGGTTCTGTTCATTTGTGTCGAGCAACTTGCTTGAGATCAAATAAATCACTGATTTCTTGCTCGAGCTAAGGAGTCCGAGCAATAAAATCAGAGCAGGAAACATAACCTCTCAATCATTGGTAAACAAACGATAAACGGCGACTAAAATAAGTGTAAGTGCATTTATTTATTAAAAATGCCCAAGGAACAGGGAGATGTTATTTTAAATGCCATCGTAAGGGATGTGCAAGATGATCATTACATTCTGCAAACCGAGGGCGAGTGAAATTAGTACTATTGAGTAAAATATAATTAACTAGGTACCTTTGCCTACTTACATTATTAATATTTATTGATACATATTTTTTTACAAGGTGATTAATTATTAATTAGCGGTAGGTGCAATATTGTATAACCTTACAAAATTCGAAATCCTGCAATACCACCTTTCACGTGTTCGTTTGTGTTTTGAATTGTTTTGGTGTCATTTGTCAAAATAACCTGCTAAAATGCAGAGAGAATGACGAGAGGCGCAACTCCGTGCTAAATTTCTCTTCGCACGATTTGCATTGGGCCGCTGTAAAAGGGGGAATGAACGCAGATGGCGCTGGAGTATGAAATGCGGGAAATTTAAACGCCGCCCCTATCGTAATTGTCGCTTTTGAGATTATTATATAAAATATGTTTTTCAATTAATGTCAAATATTCATCTTTTAGCTCGATGAACAGCAAGAATATCTTTTCTAGGTTCTAGAAGGAATTCAAACTATGCATCTAACGAAAGACAAGTATTCAACATTAAAAGAAAATTATTTTATACCAAATTACACTTGAAATGATTTGTGGAAAATCATAATAAAAAAAATGCGCCTTTTTCATGGATTCAATTAAATTTATTTAATAAAATAATGTATAATAAAAATATAAGCTTCAAACATCAAAAAAGCAGTAATGATGAAATATTTTTTGTTTTCTGGCGGTGATAATTTCATCGTTTCTGTCCCTATTCTATCGCTTGCACTAACAGGGCATTGCAATTAAGCACACAGATTTAATACAGCTACGTACAAGGAGTTCCTTATGAAATTTGCAATTAAAATTAAAACTACACAATTTTGCATGACGAGGGTTGCAACTTTTCAAATTTTGCGATTTGTTGGATCCTTATCTAAAACGTTTTTAATAAAATAATTTAGAATAGAAATATAAGCTTAAACATAATAAACATATAACATTAAAAAACTACTGATGCTAAAAAATTTTTGTTTTTCTAACAGCGGCCGTTTCATCCTTTCTGGGTCTATTTTGTCACTTGCACCACCGGGGTATTGCAATTAAGCACACCGATTTTATGCAGCTATTTACATGCTGACACTGTTTACAGTTATTTGTCACTTTTATCAGATTGTTAAGAATACAGCCCGAAACATATGCTACAGAAACGGTTGCAGATTGTCCTGTTTTAACTGCACTGGCAATTTGTTCAGCAATTTGCGATGAATCTACAACAGCTGGTCAAGTTGTTTCTTCAAGAGTGGTAGGTTCATCAGTTTGTGATGATGTTTCTCCGATAGATAAAAATTCGTCAAGATTGCTGAGGATCTCATGTTCATCTTTCTCACAATTGGTCCCTGACATCAATTGTTTTGTGAAGTTGTTTAAAATTGCTGTTTTTAAACTCCCACTAAACCACAGTAGGATTATCACTACTTCCACATCCACCCCTGATACATCCAAACAAGTTCTCCGGCATCCTGGTTCAAATTTCTCCGTTTCAAAGTCACTACAGCCACAAACCATACAAATCACTTTTCTTGGTGCCATTTTCTGTAGACCATGCTATAAAAAAAAATAGGTAGTTTAATAAGCGACTGACACATGTATTTATAAGAAAAAATAACGTTTAATAATAAGTATTGGTTTAAGTAAGACGTTTTATTTACAGAATGAAATTAATATCCAAACTAGTTGTAGGTACGTGGTTGTATTGCAAACCGTGTTGCAAAGTGATAAAACATTAATCATAGATAAGAAATAATATTTTTTTATTACTTACCACCTTAAACACTTCTTATTGTGGAAAAACAGTAACTGTTCTAGCTGTAAAAAAGCAACATAACCTCGATGCTCACTTGTTGTCGTTTGTCACAAATCTTGGGATTTTCGTTATTGCTGCCTGGTGTTGGCTACATTACACGACACGAGAAACAGCGCCTCTATCCTTATTCCCCCTTTTGCTAGACGAGGACGACAAAATACCAAAATCAATATAAGCAATAAAGATGGAAATATACACTAATTACACCGAAAAGCGAAGGATTTTCGTATATAGCTTACCCCTCTCGTCATTCTCTCTGTAAAATGTGATTTTTTAAAATCAGTTGATCTCATTCTATCAACACAAATGAACAAACCTATAGTCTACTGATTACGCGCCGGCGTACTCTTTAGTTTGTTTGATAAAACAACACTTATTTACTTGTTTATTTGTAACAACTGTATATACACATCATAAAGGTTGTGTAAATATAGACAATCCTTAGTTTATCTCCTGTCAACTCATGTTTTAAAAGAAACCTAAAATAAAGTAAGTAACTTAATATTTCAAATTTTAACACGTCGTGCTCCAATGTAAATCTTATTAGAATCAAGTTCGCGCCTCTTTTGTTGTCCCTATTACTAGTAGTGTCACCTGGTGAGTATTATTTTAGTTGAGTAGTAATAAGTACCATTGACAACCGAGAATGGAGATCAGTGCTACCAATAACAAATAACAAAATGTAAAAATACTCAAAATATCCACCAAGTAGACCCACACAAGAAGGTGAATCAACAAGGAGGCCTCAATCAGGCGATCGCCAATCAATGTAAAACGAGCGAAATGACGTCAAATAGACAATATAAAATATTTTTCTGTTATTAGTACATGAATAAGAAAACAATCTAAATTCACCAAAATAACCACTGGAGACAAAAATTACAACGTTTCAGTTCAGTTATACGACCGAATAAAATAGGAAAAATACACAAACTTATAATCCTAAATAGTCTTTATGACAGTCTAATTCTGTCTATATCTAATGACGTCACAAAATGTTTAGTAGTTCACACTGAATTCTACTTCTTCTTATTTCATTGACCCTTTTAGAAGAAAAACAGCTTCTTCTGCTTCTGCGTGGTACACATTTGCACTATCATCTTAGACTGTTTTTGTAAATAATAGCAAGAATAGTTAAGAAGTGACGTCACTCGCATGATTTACTATGATTGGCTATTCAAGGAGGGGTCTACTGTGGATATACCCCATACCCATACCCCTCCTTCCCCCTTGCGTTCAATAAACATGAGCAAGAGGCACTGAGACTGAGCAGCACTGAGTCAGCTGTTGGCCATGTGTTCTAGTTACTTGAAATTTAAAACTTGTATTTGTTTTGATTTTATAGATAATGGCAAGTGCTTATTTTACTAGTACGAGTAAATATCTATCGAATCGATGAATTCAAAGTAACGTAGTGATTTTGTTAAATTTACGGGGATTACCTTTAAAATTAGAGAAAATGGGCAGTAAGGAGGTACTTACATTACAATTTGGCCATTACTCAAACTTCATCGGAACCCACTGGTGGAATATACAAGAGCAAGGATTTGATTATAATAATTATGCCTCGTCCTCAGAGATTAATAATGACGTTTTATATCGTGAAGGTTTAACAGATAAAAATGAGGTTACTTTCACTCCGAGGCTCCTTTTGGTAGATTTGAAAGACAGCTTAAAATCTTTACCAGAACAAGGAGACTTGTATCATGCTGTAGGATTCAATCCTAAAGAGAACATTGAGTGGGACCCAAATTTAGTGGAAATTAAAGAAAAACCTAAAAGCATTAAAAATAAGTATCAAGAGGACTTACAAGATCCTCATGAATCGAAGAAATTGTTCACCAAGTCATACGATCTTGAACAGGATGTGTCGGTCTGGTCAGATTTTTTATATTCAAGATTTCATCCAAGGACTGTTAACCTAGTAAGCGAGTACCAACACTGCAATGAAGATACACCATTTAATGTGTACAGTTTGGGTGTTTCACTATGGAAGTCACGACAATTTGAGGATGAGTTTAGTGATAAAATTAGAAGCTATGTAGAAGAATGTGATAGCTTTCAAGGTTTCCAAATCCTTACCGACTGCACCAATGCATTTTCTGGTTTATCATCTTCCTGTATGGAATATCTACAAGATGATTATCCTCGAAAATCCGTGTTGGTATTTCCAGTAATACCATCTTATTTTGGTGATAATGACTGTATGACCACAGAGGAAAAAAGTAATTCTATTATAAATGACTCACTGCGAGTGTTAAACTTGGCGTTCGGCTTTAATCAATTTAACATGCATTCTTCCTTGTTTGTTCCATTATGTACTGGGAGTACAGGATGGAGGCAACCTGGGCCCAAGAGGGATTTTTATCATACTGTTTACGATCACAAACTCCCATATCATTCAAGTGCCATTTTAGCCTCAGCTTTAGAAACGTTCACAATAAAATACCGTTTAAAGCAGAGTCATTGTTCCATGATAGACCTTTGTGTTGATTTAAATCGTAATGGGAGAAAAGCTGCAGCTGCTAGTTTATGTCTGCCTTTTTCCTTCAATGAAGATAGCGATCTTCTGGAATGTTTGGACAATTGGCAAGGCCCCTTGTCTCAAAGTGTTACTCCGAACTATAAACTAGGAATGGACAACTTAGTACAACATATTACTCTACGTGGAATTAGTGAAGATAAATTAAAAAGACCTAACCAAACCTCGAAACTGCATAATACAGCTGCTTATAACTGTAATAGTATTACCGAGATGTTAAATTTATATTTGTCGTATTCCACTTCAGCTACAACGAGTAATGTTACTGTTGTTTCTGAACCTCTCTCAGTTAAAACACCTTACCCAAATATATTTGATAAGTCTATCAATCAAAATGGTTATGTGTCTGCTACGCCAAGACCTGAGAAGACGAACATAAAAAGTGTGCCTATATTAGCCGGTGTACATAATGGATCTGGAGTTGGAGATATGTTGGAGTCTCTTCATACAGAAGCAAGACGAATCAAGTTTGGCAAATTATATCAGTTCACAAGTGGCAACATAGAAAAGGACGAGTTTGAAGAGTGCCTGGATAATTTATTTACGTTTCGTGAAAATTATGTTGATAACTATTATTTATAATTTTTTAAATAAAAAGCGTTAATAATGAGAGTAAAAGAGATCCTGATTTGCCAAAAGTTGCTCATCGTAAAAAAGAAAACTGGACTAATTGCCTTAAAAAAGTCCTCTTGTAATTTTCTTGTATATGCCATGATCTTTGAGAAAATCCATATTGAAAAAAAATGTAAAATTTGTATTTTTAATGTGCACGAATTTTCGTTTATTTGAAATCTATCAACAAGAAATTGGGATGGCCATGGGTTATCTCCAATATTAAGTAACATTTTCATGGAAAATTTTGAGGAAAGTAATATTAATAATCTAGCTTATAAACTCATTGTATGGTGGAGATATGTAGATGACATTGTTGCTATATGGCCTTATAGTAAAGAATGTATAAGTAATTTTTTGTATCAGATTAACGAATAAGAAGCTTCAATTAAATTTACAATAGAAATAGAAAATAATAATGAATTACCTTTCTTAGATATTTTAATTAAAAAATTAGATAACACATACCAAACCAGTGTGTTTAGAAAACAAACACACACAAACAGATACTTAAATTTCAATTCAAATCAACGCATTAGTGTTAAGAAAGGTGTTGTTAAGTGTTTGCATGACAGCCAAAATTATTTCTTCAAATAATTGTAATATTAAGGAACGAAAAGTAATTTATAAAAACTGTCTTATTAAATAATGAATATCCTGAGAGTTTTGTTCATAGTCAGTTATTGAACATTGGTAGTAAAGAGAATATACTATCAGAACCAGAGGTATTTAGGTCAATGGCAGTAATTCCATGTATACAAGGTTTATCGGATAAATTGGGAATAGGTTTTCCGTACGAACGGTTTTTCAAACGGGCTCCACGCTAAGATCGGTTTCATCAAAAACCAAACCTCTAAATATTGTTCAAAATTCAAAAAATTGTATTTATAGTGTTCCGTGTGAGTGTGGAAAACATTACTTAGGTGAATCATCTAGACCTTTCAACGTAAGGCTTGGTGAACATAGAAATTACACTAGAAGGGGAGAATTTGAAAAATCCAAAATTTTTGAACACACGTGAGATAATAATCACAGGATTCAACGTGGCTGGCAAAGATTTTGAAAAAAGAGAGCAACGGACTAAAAGAAAACTTAAAGAATCCGTGATTATTTTTTTAAACGAGGATAGATGCGTTTCAAATTATTCAATAGATTTTTGTACTAGTTGGTTGCCCATCCTTAGAGACGAAATAAGTAAAAATAAGATAAATATAATTTAATGTCTTACGTGATTATGGACATATAAGGAACTGTCATGGTTAACGGCCAAAAGTTTTGAGAACGGAAGTAGATTCTCTTCCAAAACATTAACTGGCTATAGCTTTTATTTTCATTTTTTAGTTTATAACATTGTTGTAGTTCATATATTTTCCGGTGTGAGACTTTTCGAAACAATCAAGTATTCAAGAACCAACCTCTGTCTGATCTGTTTGGCGCAAAGGTTTTTTCATTGAAATAATTTTCAGTGGCAAAATACCCAACAAAAAGAAAGAAAATCTGAATATGCCACAAATAAACAATTATAGACAATATTATATACAGACTCTATTTTACGAGGGCCACACCAAATATCTCGTTTAATATCTATTGTAGAAGAATACAGTTTTAGAAACAGTTATCCCATTTTTTGTGAGCTATATTTCAGTAAAAAGAAATTTGAAATCCATAGCCTACTTTATGAGATATATTACAAAAACCTGAAAAATAGGAAAACCACAAACGGTTATAGCTTCCTTATTTGACGAGATACGAAAAAAGTTAAAGGAATGAAAGTTGACGGCAAAGACAATAAGAATAATAATGTGTAACAAAAAAATCGAGAAATGCAGTTGGCTTTGACATACGCTATTGTGCAAAAATGAAAAATACATATCTCAAAGTAGGCCATGACGCCATTAATTCCGTTATTTTTTTCTCATTCCAACGATATAAAACATGTCACAGAAATTTTAACCGATAGTGTCAATATTTAATATTTTACGAATACCACAATTCATATAATTGAATCCATAATTAGTGAAAAACAATGTATACAGTTATTAATAAATTTGACAGATTGTCACTGTTATATGTTGTATGTTGCGTTGTCGAGTTCTAAGACAAATTTTATATCAGTAATTATGGTGTACACCAATAATAACAAATTCGATATGATTAGCATTTATTGTCAGTGCAATTTTGACGCTGAGATGGCAGTCACGGTTTACGGAGATAGATTTCCAGATGCTCCGCAGCCAAATCGAACTATGTTTAGGAAGTTAGTTCAAAATCTAAAAACGCACGGTTCATTTTCAAAAAAAGTAGTAAGGCGAGCGCATGTTGCGGATAATGTAAGAAAAGTGAATAGAATAATGAATTATGTTAACCAAAATGAGGAAACCTCTTTGAGACAAATTCAGAGAAACTGTCGCATAAAAAAAGGGAGTGCAAGAAAAATATTGAAAAAAAACGGATTTCGATGCTACAAAATGAGGAAAGTTCAACATTTAAATGAGGGAGATAAGCCAAGGAGAGTAAGATTTTGTAGATGGTTATTAAATAAGAAAAGGAATGACGCGCTGATATGTAGCAAAATTCTTTGGTCGGACGAATCAAATTTTTCTAATAATGGATTTTTCAATAGAAATATGCATTATAAGTGGACACGAGAAAATACACATTGGTGCAGAGAGACTGCTTTCCAAGAAAGATTTTCTACGAATGTTTGGTTGGGTCTTTTAGGGACTAATGTAATTGGACCTTATTTTTATGATGGCAAATTAACCGCTCGTAGATACCTTAATTTCCTGCAAAACGAATTTCAAGATTTTCTTTATGAATTAACAGTAGCAGAAAGATTAAATTATTCATATTTTCAACAAGATGGGGCTCCACCTCATACTGCTGTAATATGTACAAATTATTTAAATCAAGTAAGCCAGATAGCTGGATAGGCACCTATGGACCCATTCTATGGCCAGCTCGATCACCAGATATTACTCCCTTGGATTTTTTCGTCTGGGGTTACATTAAAGACAAGGTATTTCAAACTGCCCCTGAAAATATTGAGGACATCAAAACCAGAATTCGAAACGCATGTGAGGCAATTACTCCTGAAATGCTCCAAAATGTAATGCGTGACGTGTCTCGTAGAGCAGGTTTATGTGTCAGAATGCATGGTGCACAATTTGAGCATTTGTAGTTAGAAAAATAAATACACACAATTTCTTTTCAATATTGTAGTAGGTAGTACTGTTATACATAGTTTTTCGTTTTTTTCTTTGGATGTTCGTTTTGTACTTGTATTTTTATTTATGAGATATTTATTGGTTTGTATTAAGTTGTAATAAATAATTACGGAATTATAATTATAAAGTGAATTTTTACTATTATGGCACAGCTGATTGTTACGATTCAATTATATGAATTGTGGTATTCGTAAAATATTAAATATTGACACTATCGGTTAAAATTTCTGTGACATGTTTTATATCGTAGAAATGAGAAAAAAATAACGGAATTAATGGCGTCATGGCCTACTTTGAGATATGTATTTTTCATTTTTGCACAATAGCGTATGTCAAAGCCAACTGCATTTTTCGATTTTTTTGTTACACGTTATTATTCTTATTGTCTTTGCCGTCAACTTTCATTCCTTTAACTTTTTTCGTATCTCCTCAAATAAGGAAGCTATAACCGTTTGTGGTTTTCCTATTTTTCAGGTTTTTGTAATATATCTCATAAAGTAGGCTATGGATTTCAAATTTCTTTTTACTGAAATATATCTCACAAAAAATGGGATAACTGTTTCTAAAACTTTATTCTTCTACAATAGATATTAAGCGAGATATTTGGTGTGGCCCTCGTAAAATAGACAGTCTGTATATCAGCTAATGTAGAATTATTCACGCTTTAATATAACGCATTATCGCACGTTTTCTGTCCTTTTTTACCCGAGTTTACTCGATATTTCGTGGGATCCACTTAAAACGCGTCTGCCTTAGTCGACGACCGAACTCTTCTCCAGCTAACATCTAGGCTTTTAATATAAAATAACTCAAACAGCAGCAATGCAAAGTACGTAAAATTTTCGTCATTTGTTTTGCAGTGTATAAGGCTCATAGGGTTAGAAAATTAGCAGGGATCTAAGCGGGTCTAACTTTATAACTCAATGGGAGTTTTGTTATTTAATAATCTATATCGGCTAAGTTCATTGAAATAAAGAGATGATTATACATTTATATCGAACAATATTATCCGTCAACGTTAAGTAGCATTAAAGAGTACATACCTCAAGGAATTTGATCCATGTTAAAGAGAGGACCACACACAATTCTTATGGAAAATCGCTTCCAGCTAAATCGTCTGAAATCGCAATTATTGTAGATAATTTCTTCCTGATCAAAAGTTCTCATGGGCACAAGGTCGTAAAATGGGCAGATTTCCAGATATCGGGGGTGCTTGTTTCTTATGGAAAGTGGGCCCTGGTGAAATTCGCTGAAATCGATATATGTTATTCCTCTCGAGCTCCTGATCAAAAGTTCGTAGATATTCAAGTTAATAGACATTCTGCCGATGGTCTACATATCACTTTTCGATTTGTACTCTCGCACGAGCCATTATTACAAACGCATATGAATTCAGAATGTGCTTTTTTAGGATTTGTTGAACTATATATACACAAGATTCTTTCAATCATGAAACAAATGTTCCACACAATTACGTTTTGGTTTTCAAATTATACATACATACAATAACTTTCAATTGTTAAAATAAAACCACCAATTTCTTGGTAAAAATATATTTACTTCTAGCGCACACTGTGCTTAGGTTACAAAATTTGTTCATATAAGTGTATAAAATCTTAAAATTATCACATAAATTTTAACATATATAACAATAACGATAATATAAAATAAACTAGGTAAAACACGGACAGATCATAAAGGGGTCCACCAAATTTAACTAGACACAGTAGAAATGGGTCATTTTTCTAGACACTTCATTTCAAATGTATAGTTACTATGAGCAAAGTATTTAAAGGGTGGGGGACCTTTACAGGTTTTATTTGAGTCCGTGGAGCATCGTATTCTCCCAAATCCTCTCGATTTTCTACTACATTTGGTAAGGTCGTGGTATCACACCTGTAGCATTGCACGATGCTGTTAGACGTACAATTCAGCAAAGAGGCGCCAACTAGAATAACGCATGCATCACATAACGACTACCAAGACGTGAATAAGAAAAAGAAGAACCGACTTAATTTAAACTACAAATCTTAATTATACATATCGGTTCAGCTAAATATAAATATGGATGCAATAAGTTGAGGTGACTTTTGTCCACTGGCAGGAGTCGATTGGATATACAATGATTTCCGACATGAGACGATTTAACTAACTTGTAGTCATGCATCGTACTGCACTCCAGCGCTATTATTCATTTTGCTTAGAGAAGAGTAGAAAGAAAGAAGTTTTACAAACCTAAAATTTATCTCCAAGCAAAATGAAAGTTCATGACTTACAAGGAAGAAAGCAAATAATTAAATAGCATCTGATACAATTTCTTTGCGTCGCGATGGACCGAATATAGATCGATCTATATTGGAAATAGTTGTAATCAAAATTAATAGAAAAACATCAATGGCATTAGAAGCAAAGAACATCCTGTATAATCGGTAAAATGCCATTTTTTCATTTCTGAAACCCTCCATTAATAGGAAATTGCACAAAATAAAATTTCCATGGGTTTGATGGAGAATGGATTAAAAATTGAAATGTGTAAAATTTCTAAAATGTGAATTTTGATCAGCAGAATACATGAAAAACAAGATGTTTGGGAAAACCGTAAAAAGATAACGATATGAAGTGGAAACTCGAACTATACACCTGGTGATGCTTTCCAACCGCTATGAAAAAAAAATCAGAAAAAGTAGTTTAAAAAAATGCGAACTGAAATGATTTTTTTTATAACGACATGTACATTTTCAAAAATTGCATATGCCAGGTTATAGTCTTTTAAAAAACCATATAATTTTACATTTTCAGTATAAAATAATCATCTAAAAATATGATAGTTTTACATGGTATCCACATTTTTAAAAATTATGCATTTAAGATCGAGTTTTTAGAAAAATCTTGCTTGTTTCAGACATTGAAGGACACTGATTAAAAAATACAAGGTCTTTTATGGTTGAAAAGTGAAATTCAGAGCATTACGAACTCAGCAGAAAAGGAAGGACCCCCACAACAAGAACATGTCACAGGATTTGCCCACAGAGATTATATAAAAAGAACAAATATAACAAATTAGTTTTTGAGCTCCTTATCAGCCTTAGGTAATGTTTTGATAAAACCAAGTCTCTTAACTCTGAGTTTACTCCAAACAATGTAATTATTTAAAGCAATACTCTGTGCGGCAAACAATGCTGCGGTTTCTGGGTAAATAACGGTACTACAACCCAATCCGGAAGGCACATTCAAACTGGACCATATATCCCTTTCTAGATCCTCCTTCGAACCCGGCGGGCAATTAATTACCGGAAAATCTGTGTTTCCAGAAATAACTGGTCCCAAGCCGTTTGACCTACCGGCTACAGCAATAAATACTATAGGCACATTTAATCCTTCATAATAGCTAATGATATCCAAAGTGTATTCTGTTGTCTTATGAGCGGACGTTACTCTAATTTCTGTATTTAACCCTAGGTCCTCGCAGTACTTCTTGATTTTGTTGCAGTGGTCTTTGTCGGCAGGGCTGCCCATAACAATGACCACAAGATGGTCGTTTGGAGGTATTAAATGATCTAGTTGTTCGGCTACCCATTCAAAGTTGCGTTTTACTGTATCCAAGTCTTTATCTGTGACTGTGGAGAGGTTCCTGTAGACTTGCTTGTCTACCATCAGTCTTTTGTCACCTGCAGGCCAAAGACGCCAACTGTCTGAATCGATTACGTCGGCAACAAGAATTTCGCCTGGAAAAAAAAAAGAGATTAGTTAATTATTGCCATGCGCAATGCAACTATTGGTGAATTTTGTGACTGCATAAAAAACGTAAGGCCTACTTTGCATTTGCCCAAAAGTGGGTGGGCATCACAGAAATGAATTAGAGTAGAATTTATTTATATCTAAAAAGTTACAATCATCAGTTCAAGAATGTATAAGATATATATAAAATTTATTAAACTACACATTCCTTACGAAAAATATATGTAGATACATACATATATTCACAGTAGTTGTTCAGTGTAGATATTAAAATGTATGATTTAAATACTCTTTGTAGGAATAAAAATCATTTCCAAAAAGTACGTTCTTTACCTTATTTTTATACTATTTAACAGACAGGGAGTTAGATCTTAACGTATAATAATAATATAGTTTCATTAGACCATGTTACATAGTATAGGAACAGTTAGCAAAATATAGATTAAAATAATTTTACAGATTAAGTATAAAATTACATATCACAATACTGCCCTCCTAATAAAGAAGGTCGTACCTGACAATTGGGTCAAAAAACTGCTTCTCATTTTTTTAAAATTATTTGCTGAAATAAATTTGTAAAATACATAGATATTTACATAAATTAATTTTTTTGTTAATAAGTTTGGACAAAACATCCAAAAGTTACTTCATTAAGGGCCGGTTTTTGAATGTCCAGTTAAATAGCTTAACCGTCAGATAAAATTTATCTGGCAGATACACTGTTTTTCAACGTGTAGGTAAAATTTACCGGAGGGTTAAACTCACTATCTGAAAGTAAATTTAGCAGAGAGTTAAAAGTGCCAGGGATTTATTCTAATGTTAGTGGATTTGCACATGCGCATTTGGTTCAATTTCTGACAATTCTAATACATTCTAACCTATAAACTAATGTGATTGATTGATATGTTCGTTTTCAATTTTGTGATTTATATTAAATATATTATTGCCAATAATGAATTATAATAATAATATTTTGGATATGAGTGATGATGACGATGATATTATACAATTTATAAAGTATGAAAGGAGACCCTATACCATAAGGGAACGAGAATATAATTTTGAGAATTATGATGATAAAGATTTTTTTATAAGATTTCGACTGCGTAAAGAAACTGTTTTACATATCGTTGAGATGATCGAGGAAGTTGCAGGAATAATTCTCCACCAATCACTTAAAGTGTAGTTAGCATCTTTTTTCCTTTTTACGCTCTCTATTGCAATAATTATTGCTCATACACAAACCCACAAAATTAAGAACAGAACATCAATCAACACGCTAGACAACGCAATGAATTTTGAGGTTAAATTAGATAAACTTTCACTAAAACACGAGTGCAATTTGAATTAAACCAATTGAAAGAAACTTCAGGTAGAATCAGTAGTGCCAACATAGCTAAGAAATAATTCAACTCATGAATACGTAGCTGCCAGTTAAATTACTGTGATAAACACTACCATAGATATAACTGCCAGCTAAGTGTAACTAGCAGCTACCTATCTGGCATTTTTAACTGGACATTGAAAAACCGGCCCTAAGTAAAATAATTAAATTTACTTAAATAATTAATTAATAATAAAAAATGATATATTTATGCCTTTATGACAATAATTATTGGTATCATCGACTTATAATCTTTTGTAATAATTTATTATGAAAAAGTTCCGATTTAGAATTCGACTTACTTTTGGTTGGGACTGTAACGCCTCAACCTCCCCAAGTATTTTTGGGTGCTGAAACAGAATTTTCAATTTAAAAAATTTTCTACTGCATAGATTTCGAATAAATCCCGGTTTTTACTATCAAAGCCGTATTTTGGTTATAAAAACCGGGACTTACTCAAAATCTACGTAGTAGAAAATTTTTTAAATTGAAAATTCTGTTTTAGCACCCAAAAATACATGGCCTAGATCGTTAGATCACAACCTTTTTTCTGTAAACCTGTGTTACTATTGCTATTGTAATGGCTGTGGGGAAGACTTGTGTATGAAATTGCATGCTCAATACAAAGTTGTGTATGTTGTACAATTTTCCTGATATGTACAGTATGTCTCATTTTCCATGACTCCCATATCACAGTTCCCTTATTAACGATGTGATTTTAAAAAAAATTGGGTAGAATATACTTATTCATCAGGAGATTGTTTCAAGGTAAAATATTTAAAAATCCAACAGTGGCGTTCATCCTTATGAAGAAAAATGAACCTAATTTTCCAAGAAAAGATATTAGGCAAAGTTTTAACTGTGAAACAATCTCCTAATCTTATTCGTTGTTATCAAAAACTCGTTAATATCGAATTTCAATACGATAGTGTACTTGGTGTTCATGCAATAAAAAAAATTAAATCTCCCTTTTTAAAGAACCAATTTTTAGTTATAACTTTATTTTCGGACGTAATGAAGAATTTAACCTGGAGGAAGACAGGCTTTCCATTTATAATTAATCACGTGACTTCAGTCAGTTTACTTAACAGTCTTACAGCCGGTTTTACAATCGCTGGTTAGCTTCCAGTCAGAGTTAACTTTCAAGTTATTATAGAAATTGGGTTTTACAATATTATATCTGGTCATTTTCAATGTTGTAGTTATCTAGTAGTTAACTTTACTAGCAGATGAGATGTGGGTAAACTAGAAGTTGGCAATTTACTGGCAATTTATAACCTATAAAATATAATTTATAACCTATAAAATAACTGTCACAAAATGGATATGCACGAAGTAAATGCATATAGCAGTGATGAAGAGCTAAGGTAATCCTGTATAAACCTAACTTTTTCGAAGAATACGATGGAAGAGATTTTTTAAATAGATCAAGACTAAATACTACCTCATAAATTGCTTCTGACATTAATATTTGATAGCAGGTGATGTGACTTTGACAAAAATTTATGAATTTTATGTATATTGCCCATTACCAACATTATAAATTTTATTCACAACTCCTCGTTTATAAATCATCAATTAACTTTATATTGAAAAACGCAAGTGTCGGTAAAGTTGCAGTTAACCTGCAAGTAAGAGTCAACTAACATGAAAGTTAACTTGCGATCAGGCCCGTGTGGTGGGTTTTTCAAAGGTGAGGCGATACTTGCTGTTGCCGCCCCAGTCCTTACATCAAAATTATTAATAAAGACATTAATTTTTATGAAGGTATTTAATAGGTATAAAAAAACAGTAACGCAACAGCGATATATAGATAATCAAGACATGTATATTATTAAACAAAATAAATAAAAAGATTTTCTCAATAAAGAAACAAATTAAACATTTACAAATGAACTCGTTTAGTCGTTTAACTTTTTGCTTTCAATTCAGTTCAATTCAATTCATTTATTTATGTCAATACACTGTAAAATGTTTACACAAGTCAATACATAATTAAAATTTTATACAGAAATAAGAGCATTACAATAGACATTCTTTCAGACAATACAGTTTTTGTACATATATAACCAACACAATTTAAAATAACAATAAAAGAAGTACAATAGAAGAATAAGAGTTAAAAGTAGTTTAAATTAACAAATATAATATATTAAAATCATATATTTGGGGTGTCTACATTCTCCATGCAAAGTCCATCAAAGTCCTCGATGCTGTACAGACTGTTTGATGACAGAATTAATTTCAGATAGTTTTTGAATTTATTGAAAGGTAAGTTTCTAAGTGACCGGGGAAGTTTATTGAAAAGTTGAATTCCGATTCTATGGGTTTTTTTTAACCTTTGGTGAGGTATTACTAGATTATACCTAAATCGAGTGTTGTGATTGTGTATATCCTCATGAGTTACATAGTCCTCACAATGTTTTTTGACATTTAATAAATTTTGCAAAATTGCTAATCAGATCGGAATAATCTAATTCAGCTGCGATATCCGATTCTATTGAAAGAAGAGCTAAAGATGATAGCTTGGTTTGGCTAAAAGTTGATCTTAGATAGGTTTTTATTAATTTCAACTTTGAGAAACTTCGCTCACCAATGGCAACAGCTATCGGTAAAGTTACTATGATGCGCAAGGCAATGAGAATATTCGTATATAGGAAACCGTACCCCGTAGAATTTAAATAATTTAAAACCTCCACTTTGACAGGTCACCTAATTCTTCTTTTAACTCCGCACCATCTACGTCGCAGACCTCACCATCCTTCAACACAAGATGCAGATCATCACAATTTGCTTTTAGAACTGCTTCATTCATATCTTTTATATTATAAATGTTATATTGAAAATTATTACTGTGGGAGCATAACTGCAAAAAAAGTTCTTCCAATGAATTAAGCATATCATCTAAGAGAAAATAAGTCCACTTCAAGCTTGTCTTTTTCACTCAAAGTTGCTTCATTAGGTGCTTCATAAATATCTTCTAATTTAAATTCTGTTTCGATTTCTAATTATTCAGAATTTCTCGGGCTGAGACCCTCATTTTCACAAAACCGTTCGATCTAGAAGATTTCAAAAACTGTACAATTTTTTTCCAGCATCTCTACACATACTGCTATATTCATATTATGTGGCTGACTGTTACAAGGCGATTATCTCGAAAACGGTCAATTTCTGAGGCTAAAGACAAGTATACTTTTTCTCCATCGAAATGATGTAGGTTCATGGTTTTTAATAAAAAAGGCTATAACATTACAGGTGAAAAAGTTAGGAGTACATTAAGACCCCAAATATTGCTTATGTGGCGACCTCTAGAATTTACACCAAAAATAGGAGAATATTTGAATTTCTCATACTAAAAAAGCCATACACACAAATTTTCGCACCAATATTTGAAAAACTTCAGAAGTTATGTAGGAAAATTATAATATAATATTGACTTTAACACCCTGTACCTCTGTTAATATCAACTTTTGGACCAAGGTAAGTTTGGTTAAATCGTAATATTTTAATGTCAGGAATCCACTTTTCCTCTATGGTCCATTCTTTAATGGACACCCTGTATATTTTAAATTTTTACGATTATTTGAAAATTCAGAGAATTTTAGAGGTGAGGTAACTATTATTTTATTTCTCACGGCATTATGACATATTATCAAATAAACGAAAGACTAACAAATTATACAACACTAAACGTGTCAGAACAGCATGCAGACACCTGCTAAAATGCCGTCCCTGAATTGTGCTGCCTTATGCGGTCGCCTCGCCGCCTCATCTTACCGCACGGCCCTGCTTGCGATTGTAAAACCGGCTGTAAATCAAACATTAATTGACTTGGAAACAAAAAAAAGTTCAATTATAAACGAATTTAATTCAGGAACAATTCAACAAATAATAACATTTACATAGATACACTTGTAGGTTTCTGCTTGAGATTTCCAAACATTTTGTATGTTATCATTCTCTTATGTAAAATATTATTGGAAACAAAGGCATTTATTACAATTATTATTTATTATTATTATTATAACTAAATCACAGTTTGCTCAATAATTGTCATGACCAACTTATGTTCAAAAAGCAAATGTGCTTTGCTATTATCAGTGTGATTTTAGAAAATATAAAAAAAGTTAAATTTGTTTTGAATTGAACTTTTCATATTTCCAAGTCAATTTTTTTTTATTTAGACTGTTGCTGCCTTCCTCCAGCTTAATTAACTCTTCACTACGTCCAAAGATAAAGTTACGACTAATAATTGGTGCATTGAAAAGGAAAATTTTATTTTCCTATTACGTGAACACCAAGTATACTATCTTATTGAAATTTGGTATTAGTGATAACAACGAATAAGATTGTGAGACTGTTTTACATTTAAGACTTTGCCTAATATATTTTCTTGGAAAATTAGGATCATATTTCTTCATAAGGGCGAACGCCATTGGTGAACTTTTAAATAGTTTACAGTTACACAATCTCCTGATGAGTGAGTAACTTCCTCCAAAATTAAACAAAAATCCCATTGTTAATAAGGGCGCTGTGATTGGAAGTCATGAAAAGTGGGACATACTGTATAACTGGAGAAAGTCGCGTCGTAGACCCTTGTCTTAGGATCATTTCGACTATTATTATACAGCAATACAACAGTTATAAGTGATTTTCTTCTGTCCTATAGAACCCCATTATCTATTGATTCTCACTTATTTCATCCACTGTTTAATTAGTGGAAGCGACCATTAATAACTACTTCTATTTAAAAAATAAATTAACCAAATAACAATGAAGTAATTTAATTCTGTAAATAGATTGGATAACATTTTATAGTGTTTATTATGTTTAATTGAATTGCGTCACTCTCTGTTAGAGACACCACAGGGGGCATGAGTTTTCATCATCTTTACACGGACCATTAACACTGATAATTTCTTTCTAGTTTTGATAAAATATTCCGAGCAATAACATACTTGGATTATGACCTGCTTTAGCACCCAAGAAAATGTGAACAAATATTGATGTTTATTTGCTTAACAACTGCATATTTATGTTACGGGAAAAATAATAGTATTGCAACACGCAGATAAGCTTGACCTATTGCAAGAGTAGTGTTGTTGCTTATATCAGACTTTTGGAAAACTTTTTTTTTAATAATAAATTTCGATAATATTCCATGACATGATAATTCTGATAATAACACCTTGTTTCACAGGAATTATTTTGTTCGTATCTATTAATATCTCTTAATAACCCAAAAAAGGGGAATTACTAGGAGCAAAATTAAGAACAATACTTAGAAAAGCATTCTGATTGGGAACAAATGCACAGGATAGAGAACGATAAGGCAGGAACAAGAATATTTCTAATTCTCCAGTAGTTACTTGAAATACAGCAATATTTTGGCGCCCTTGAATATAGGATATATGTAATATTTTTAAGAATAAGAACCTTAAGTTGTTATACATATTTTTTCATCGTTTGTTATTTTGTCAGGATCAAGGCCAAGTACTGGGAATCAATGCCTGATCCCCACAGGGCCTCACACCCATAGATAATATTTATTATAAACATTGGTGGAATGTATTGATTCCTGCTGACTGGTTTAAATGAACAATGTTAAAGTTTAAAAGAGTTAGTTAGAAATAGTTTGGCAAACTGTTAAGCAATAATTGTACAAAAGTAGAAATATATAGTGGTGTTGTTTGGATTTGATCTATTTTAATTATTCACCCCCAATTAACCTTAAAGTCCCTCAATGGGCTTGTTACCGATAATTTATTTTTCGATATTTTTTCATGGTATTCAATAGTATTCAATGACCCAGACAAGCTGCTAAAATTTCAGTTTCATAACTATACCCAATTCTTAGATATTCAATGTTAAAGATTGGATTTCAGTACAAAGCGATGTCATATTGCATAAACGCTACGGCGGAAGGGTTTGAGTTTGCTATAAGTAGTGAGTAGTCCACTATAATCCGCCAAACTTTAATGTCATGAAAAGAGTTAATCTGAACTTTAAATAAAAAAAGTGTTTGTTTCCAAGATACAATTTAATAATCAAACACTGTTATCATACATACTTGACTTTCACTCGATCAGCATACAGCACTTTTTGTATAATTGTTGCACATTCTATAGAATATCTGCATTTTTATCGTAAATAAAAAAATATTTGCGAAGAGTATAATAATGTTAGTTTGTATTAGCAAGTGATGGCCTTGTCTAGCTGCGAGATAAATGAAAGCCGCCAAAGCTTTTTTGATAATAAATAGTGTGATATGTAACTAAGAATGTATGCATATTTGGTAGCTTGAAAGTGGGGCCTACAGATAACAGGTACAAAAAACCTTACTAACCTATGTTAAAGTATGATAGCTGATTTTCATGTTTGACAGAATACTGCTAAAGACCAACATTCATTATTGCCAGACATTTTCCGTGGCCCTAACTTCCACCAGACTCTTTAACACATTCAGCGCCAAGCTAATATTGTTGAATCTACGCACAGGACCACCCATAAGACAAGTTCGGCAGACACCGGTGTCTGATCTGGCCCTATATAAAAAAAATGCATATTTTTTATCACACCAGGCCATAGCGGACACATTTATCGAAAAACTGGTTAATTTTCTAGGCCGCAGCGGTCAATTTAGTGGACACAAATAAATCGCCGGACACTGCGCTATGCTGTCAATAAGGATTGACCCCCGGCCTCTAAAATACATATAATTTTAAGTCATTCTCAGCAGGCCACAGCGGTCACAATGGCGGACACAGCTTTCAAAACCTATATACATTTTTTTATTAAGAACCCATGGCATGTACGCCATTATATAGGCCCATGGCCGGCAATTAATAATAAAAACTCTTTGAATGTGAGTGTCCACTGGCCAATGCTGATGGCTAAGTAAAGCGGACATCGGTGACCGCTATGGCCTGATCTAACTGTAGCTTATCAGGCACCGGTGCCCGCCATGGCGCTGAATGTGTTAAAATTCGAAAAACCCAACCTAACCTAATAAATTTTTTGTTTTGTTTCGTTTTTTACATAGTTAGCAGTAGATATGTTTGGTTAGGATGGGTTTTTTGGAGCTATAAAGCGTTTGACAGAAGTCAGGGCCCATGGAAAGTATCTAGTAATAATGAATGTTGGTTTTTAACAGTATTCTGTCAAACACATATGAAAACCAGCTATCATACTTTAACGTAGATTAGTAGGGTTTTTTTGTATCTTTTGTACCTATTACCTGTAAAAAGGTCCCCCTTTCAAGCTAGCAAATATGCATACGTTCTTAACTACATATCACACTAATTATTGTCAAAATATTAGCTTTGCTAAAATGATGTAGGTCTGGCAGCTCTGGGATCTTACTCCATTACTTTGTAAGTCAAGAGTTAAATTTGTCAATCTATCGTTTGTATATGAAAATAAGGGCTCCCTCGTAAGTTTGGACCTTTGTATGTAGCACAACCAGAGTTTCACCCCTGACAAAGTCTTAATTTATCATCAAGTAGTATTTTATTTCGGTGTTTGAAGTTTGATTCCCACTGACAAGATAGCAAAAAATGATGAAATATTACTAATATTTCATCATTTCGTTGTTTTTATATTGTTTAGAAATGTTTCATCACATGTTTACAATATATTAAGGTTTTCATCTAACAATCTTCTATCGAATATAAATAAAACAAATTTAATTAACATTAGCTACCAAATAGTAGAAACCAAAATAACCTTTGTTAAAATCGAAAAAGTTTTTAGGTCTTGGAATCGATCATAGACTGGAATGAAAATGACATGACGATTGCTTAGAAAATATATCAAAATACATTGTAGTCATTAAGTAATTAACTTTGTACTATAAATTATTTTTTCATCTGTACTTGACTTGTGCACAATGTGCACTTTGTGTATTTAACACCAATAAATCATTCTATTCTATTCTATTCATTAAACATTAAAGGGACAGAACATTGAAAACTGAATTAAATACCTAATAATTCGAACTCAGCGTACCCAAAACCCCACGTTTACAAGTTTAATCCTGAAAATGTGTATATGTACAGTTTTCCCTGTTACCTTTATTCCACCCCTTGTATCAACTTTTCAAAATATTAAATGTATCAACGGATTTGGAGTACTTACGTTCATTCTAATACGTAACTTATTTATTAGAAGCGAGACATTTTTAATTTAATTTTCACAGCTACAATTACTTGGAATTCTTTCTTTTATAACTTTTTAAAATTACATTATTTTACACCCTTTTCCCAGCCCCTTGGAGGGCTGCAGCAAACACTGACAGCAGGGCCGTCGAGAGAAAATCGGGGCCCGGGGGTAGTGACAGGCGGGCCCCCCCACTCCCAGCTCTTCGATATAATTTTGAAGAGCTTGGGGTGGCATTCCTTATAGTAAAATATTTATCTCAATGATTGCAATTTCGATTTGATAATCCTTGCGATACAATTTTTTACCTCGATTGCGCAATTTCAAAGTGCAAGGGGGTGATTCCTTGCGACACAATAAAGTATATTCACGGAAAGATGAGAACGTGTTAAAACAAAGAAATATACGTAATTGCCTCATGATCCCAATGTGTTTTATTCCCATTGGTTGTATTTTTCAGGAGATTGCCAAGCGCTGTCTCGACTTCACGTGAACAGTGCATGTATTTGTTTTGACATGCTCTCGGCCCTCGGTGAATATATTATAAGTGAGTTTTTTACCCTATTTTGACCATCTCTGAATGAATTTGCAAAATAAAAAAGATTGTCAAGAAGTAAATATTTAATACTAGATATTATAGCACTGGCTAAATTTGATTTAGTTGTTAAAAATTGGTATTTGAACTATCGTCGATACTTGCACACTTTGTGTGCACCTACTTTAAGGGACTGTTGTATTTTAGAAAAGAGAGCTTCATTGAAAATTGTTTGTACATTGAATTCTACTTATTTTTGATCCATAAACTCTCGCCTTGGGAATGAACTAACCTTGTATAACTGTCTTGTGGTCGCCATTTAAATTAATTCTACAATTTATTTAACTTACCAGATGAATCGACGCCAAATTCAATCTTCATGTCTATGAGGGCACAGTTTCTAGTTTGCCACACCTTTTCCAATATTTCAAAAACAAGTATAGAGGTCTTGGTCATGATATCCACTTCATGTTTGCCTGAAAGGTAACAATGTATATTATATTATTTTTGATAAACGATTAATTTTTAAAAAACTGGACAAATGCAAGTCATATTTGTGCAATTAGGGTTCTGTATCATGAGTTGTTTTTAAAGGTAGATTTTATAGATTTAGACATATTATTGTTACAGGTACCTGTTGTTTTACTATTGATAATCTATAAGTGTTTCAAGCAACAAAGTTTGTCGTCGAGCTTTCCTTTTATGTATGCCAAAAGAATTGTATAATGGAATCCTGATAATTTTTGTTTAATCTACACCATATTTCCAATGTTACAGCTCCTTGTATGGTCACCAGTCTAGGTGCCGGCTCTCGATCGGCGAAGTTAAGCAACGTCGGTCGGGTTCGGCACATGGACGAATGACGCAAGTGCTCACTGGAAACCTCAGTCCATATTCTGAGCTGTAAAGGCCTGAATGGACTGAGGCGGCTTGACAAGAGAAAGAAACCAAGAGCTGATAACTGTACCAAGAGGCCCCCTATCAACAGACTCGAAGTTTAGGAAGGACCATGTCTGGATAAGGAGCAATAAGGTAGATAGATAGATAGATAGATAGATAGTTTATTCAGTCAATACAATATCCAAATTGTGTACACTCGTCAAATAACATATTCGAAATTACATCAATATTTAAAACAGGCATTTAAAATAACATTTACAGAAATGAAACATTTTTTTTTTTTTTACTTTAAAATATTAAAATATTACAAATATAACATATTAAAAATTCAACTAGGTATATAATAGTATATTAAAATATTAAAACATCACTTAAAAATTCAAATATATCATAGTATGCCTTTTTTAATAAAATTTCTTTCACTTTATACTTAAATGTTTTCAAATTTGTCATTTTGATCTCATCAGGTAATTTATTAAAAAATGTTGGTCCAAAATGATTTATCTACAATAGACCTTATAGATTGCAGTGGACAAAGCCAGGTGATTCAGACTAAAAAAAAAATGTTCATGACTCTTTTCAGACTTTTCTGATACTTTGCAGACAAGGGTGAGAGGACAGCAACTAGAGAAAAATACATGAAAGGAATAAATTATATATTTTTGAATTCGCTACAAAATGCACCTGTGTGTGAGACATGTGACGTCAACTACAGAGCGGTGCTGTGATAGCTTATCGTAATATACCTCTGCTATAAACATTAATTTATGTTAGATGGAGTGAGGCAAAAGTGCCAGTAGAAGAGTTGCATTTTGTACCAAAATGTACTAAAACAAATTAAACAATTTGGTTACTGTTCTGGAAACCCTAAAAATTCCAGAATAGTGGCTTGTAGAAGCTAGGAGGATGTTTAAGAAGTATCACTAACATCGATCGTGTACTGCTGTGATTGTTTACATTTTAATCTATCTAGTTCATTAAAAAAAAATCGAAGTTTCATTTGATTATCTATAGCTAGAGGATGTGAAAAATTATGAGTACAAATTGGGCAATGTCACAGCACGTACGAAACATGATGTTGAACAGCACAAATTTACCTACCAACCTGATAGAAATTTATTGTTAACAAAACTACAATAGTGGAGCAAAAGAAGAACAAGAAAAGAAGAAATGTCTGAAAAATTGCACCAAGAGAAGGAACCATTGACTACAGAACAAGTGCAAGAAGATCTATCTGAATATTTCACGTCGATTTACTATTTGTCAAATCTGTGAAAAAGATTTGAATACTTATGTATCGCTTTATCACCGGTATTCTGAGGTTGGTTTAGGTTCGCGTTACTTGCTAGTAGATCAAACACCATTTACATGTTTACATATTGTGGTAAATTACGCAAATAGGCTTTCTGATATTTCTGCCACGTTATATGTGTCAAATTTTAATAAACACCACAGATATATTTTCAATACGGAAATAATATTTTAACACAAGTTCTCCAGAGCTTTGTAAGACACGTGCCTGCAGCGTGAGGGCTAGAGCTTGTATCTAGGACGTCAATCCTATTTCTAGACCTGATAATCGGAGAACCCCAATTACAAATTTACGTATTAATTTTTTTTTTTTTAAATATACTTTAAAAAAATCCTTGTTTGATCCCAGAGTCTATTCGTGATCGGTGGTATAGGTTAGGTTAGAATTAGGGTACAATTAATTAAAGTACATATTAACTCCGTACCCGGACGTAAGACGCAAAAAAAAAGGTCCTCTATTTCAGTATCAATGTTTTTAACTTTAAAAATGTTTCAATTCGACCCATATGTAAGCAGGGTTTGAACCTGCTTCACTATGTTTTTATATTTAGAATTGCAAAATAACTTGTCACAAAATTTCATATCATGTTTACGACAATAAAATATTAATCAAATTTCCACAAACTTACCAATAATTACTCCATTGACCTTGAACTCTGCCGAGATAATCTGCTCCTCTGACCATTGGGGGTCGTGATTCGCATCATCTTTAAAGAATGTTTCATGCTTGGGTGGATTGAACCGATAACCTTCCTTAACACCAGGGTGGCGTTTCAAAAATGATCCGGTCGCTAAGCGACGAGTCACCCACTCGATTGGGATCATTTCACACTTCCTCGACAAAAAGGCATTTTCTGCTGCCGCTTTTATAAAAGCAGTTCTGACGCCTAGAAATTATTTTATTTTTTGTTAGTAGATTCCACCAACTATGAACAAATGGAGGGATGCAAGTAATGCTAATTGGCGCCATGCAACTCATTATTCACTTTTAAGAGGGATCATGGAAAATGTGACGAAGTGAACAATGGATGGGAGGGGGTTCACAAAAAGTGAATGTTCACACAAGAAAACATTGAAAAAGAGCTATGGATCATGTGCATAACAACATAATCTCACATTTTACATTTTTGTAATTTATTCTCATTTTTAATGTTTTTTTCGAATATCTAGATTGGAACCAGTATAATATTTAAAATGTCTCAAATAATTTACACAGAAAATTTTCATATTGTTGATTTTTAAAAATATACTGATATTTACAGGTTGGAAATCCAACCTATAATTAGCGGTCTATTTTTAATATTTCAACTATTTAACAAAATTATATGCATCCTATCCGAGAGAGTTCATTAATGTTACACTGGTTCCGATCTAGAAGTGCGAATAAAACCATTAAAAATGAGGATAAACTTACAAAAACATAATATTTGAGGTTATGTTAGGAAACAGATCACTTTTTTGTGTACACAGGCTCGCAATAGGAAAAAAAGTGGTCTGTTCCCGGGACCCGACATAGTAATCTCTATGTATTTCGACGTGCAGAACATGAATCCGGCGTCCGTTTAGCTCCATCGCCTGTCAATTGTTTGTAAATCGCGAAAATAACAGAAAAACTGATTTTTTTAGGTTATTTTTGCGATGTACTAAAAATTGGTGGGTGATGGAGCTACACGGACATTAGATTTGTGTTCAGCACTCGAAATACATAGGGACTACTATGTCGGGTCCCGAGAACAGATTACTTTTTTTCTTTTGTGGTCCTGTGTTATCTAACATGAATTGCAAAAACGCCGAAAACGTTCCTTGCCCTTCTCGAAAAAGAGAAATTGCAGAAAATTATATGCAAAACAATTTTTATGCAAATAGTAAATAGTCCTACAATCTTACAGGAATTTAGAGCGAAAAGGGGTGCTGGGTGGGTAAAAGAATGTAATTGCAAAAAATAAAAATCTAAAAAACAACTCTCAAATGCAACAAAAATGAAACAATACATCTCCCTTCTTACATCCTTTTACCCACCCAGCACCCCTTTTTGCCCCACAATGCCGTAAGATTGTAGGACTATTTGTAATTTGCGCAACATTTCATTACTCACAAAATAGTTCTAATAGCATCTACTACCCGTCACACCAAAAAAAAAAAAAATGACAAAAATTGATAAGTGGATGTCGTAGATATTTAAGGTGACTTCTTAGTGCATTAAGCATAAGGCGTATGGTGTAAGCATATGCCATAACAGAAATAAACATACCCAAATCCGTATGAGCATTCATAGTGTACATAACATAAGACGTATGTCGTAAGAAATGGTTTATTTTTATTTCATTATGTCTTACTCTTAAGTCTTACACAATCGGGTAAAAGAGAACGCTTTCGGGTACATTCGCAAAACAGTTTCGCCACAAATCTGACATTATAGGATAGAATATATTAATTTTAAATATAGAAAAATTATTGGTGATAATCGCTTAGGCTTTTATTGAATGAAAATAATACTAGAATAGAATAAATCAACAAAATGAAACTACTTCCGCACATCCACCGATCTTACGTTTAATGCACTCTGAGTGTACCTTTACCCTAGCTTCAAACTTGAATTAAAAATTAATAACAAGGATTCAAGAAAAATACAAAATACGTTTAGGACAAAAACTTACCAACTTTATTCAAAATTTCGAAAACTTTGCAATTCGTTTGGTTGGATATTACAGATTTCCCTACCAAATCATGTGCCTTTACACCATCACCAGCTGTAATTCTATCTTTGCTTAATAAAATGCAATGGCCCGGAAGTGAAGGTACGTCGTATACTTGCTTCGTTTTTCCTTCGATGATTAAGTTTCCTAGTTTATATTGTCCAACTAAAATTGACACAAAAAAATTAGTTCCAAGAAATAAAAAACTGTGATTAAAATCCATTAACAGTATTCATAATATATTAGATAGGTACATAAAAAAATACAAACAATTAACTCTAATTTACGTGAAGGTTGCTCCTTTATAAGATAAATATATTATTAGCAGATCAAGATAATTTGAAAAAAACAGCATGTAAAATTATTTTACTCATTACTTTTTGGACACCCCTGTCCTCTGTTTATAACCTGTTGATTGTGTAGCTTTGCTTAGATACAGATACCTGCATATCTAGTTACAAAATTAAGAGAGTAATCAATCAAAGCTTCATTACCTTGTTTCACATTAGTCATCGTTACTGCATTAATGGAGAAATGACTGGGTTAAAACGATTAAATTACACGAATAATTACAAAATATGATCTAAACCACGCGGTTACACAGCATCGAAACAGATCAAAACTCAAAACAAAACCGAATTTACAATTTACCGAATCGCATCTTACTCTTTTTATTACGTTTCCGAATCATATGCGCACGCGTCGTTTCAAAATTCGTTCTGTTTATAATAAAATAAATGGAAAACATAAATGTTATTCATTTTGTTATTTTGCCGATCTATTGAAAAATATTGCTTTGATAGCTATTTGCTATTTCACAACTTGGCAGCGTTTAAGCATCTATAGTTAATTTGGTTTAACACGGCAAATAGTTCAATAGATGAAGAAGGAACTAGGTACTTGCTATTAAAGTATATAGTGCACAATAAATAACATTTTACGTATTATTACGTAATTCACATCACTTGGCAAATTTAGAAAATATAAATTTGGTAAGTTATTTATTTATCTTCTTATAAGTTAACAATTTAAAATTTAGGTAGTCAACCGGTAACTAGCACGTTTTTGCGTTGTTGATGTTGCCTAATTTACAGGAGACTTAATACTAGGGATGTACAAAATATATTAATATATTGGAGGATATTTGATAAAAACGTATTTTTACATTAGATATAGTTTCATACGAATTTTTTAACCGAAACGATTCGACATAGCCACATTTACAGGATGTTCAAAGGTAAACTACCACAACTGTCGAAACGAATTCTTAATTCCAATGTAGCTTCGTTACCGAGATACTGTCCAAACAACCCTTGTTTTTAAAATTTTGAAGAAATTTTCAGTAAAAGTTTTTTGTGCGACTTTTACAATATATAGTGTTATAGATAGAGCCGTCAAGAGCCCGGCAGGTCCTAAGTTACTTCAAGGCCCTTGAAAAGTCTACTAAATAAGCTGTTTAATTTTTTACTTCCACATCCACGTAGTGGATTGGAAGTATAGTAATCGCAAAAAAATTTTCAAAAATTTTTATTCGTGAAATATTTTAGTTAAAATATATATTATTATAAAATAAGCGTTTTTACATTTTATTTAAAGTTGTATCTGGGCCTTCGACAAATACACGAGCCGACGAGCCTTAGGGTGTAGTTGCCTTTAGCTGGCCTCCACTCATCTTATCGGACATGATGTTACACCGATCCAAGAAATGAACTTTTATTTGATGCCTTATACTTGTTTATTTATTTGAATACAACCACCCAACAGGTAACCAATTACAGGGTGGGAACATTACAATAGAGAATACGGAAACAGTATAAATAAACTACTTGTATAAGTAATGTGTTAAAGCCTCCATCAGTATATTCAATCTGCAGCCGAAGTTGTTCTATTGATATAAGTAGGCATTACTATAAATTTTTTAATATAGATCATTTACCTACACCTATTTAATTCTGTTGAATCATATTATTGGACAATAATATGTGTGTTTGGGCTATTTCCTAAATAAATTAGTAAATAAAGACACTAGAATCATTAGAATCGACAATTAAAAATATTCATTAGACTACCTATGTGCATAAGATATTTCTGTGTTAATAACTTTTGCTTAACACTTTTAACAAATAACTATAAGCAAATAGTCTAACAGTATAGGTACCTACATTGAAGAGTTTACAAAGAAGTTGATACAATATATCAATACTGACAGTATTTTACTATAAAATACTACTTATGTTACCAAAAATATGAATGTAGAAAGTTAATACCTCTAAGTACTTAGTTCTTTGGTATTATACCTTTTATTTTTTATTTGGAATTTTCTCAGAAAGAAACATGAATAATTACCAGTTTTATTAAAAATCGTCAAGGATTTTCATGAAATGTTTTAAATAATAATATGTTTCTACAGAATTTAGGCGTCATATATATAGATTCTTATTAATAATCATATGTATGCCTGTTTTTAAAAACAAAAGTTGCAAAACATTCTAAAGATTGTCTTATGTAAGCATATTGTTTTGTCGAAAATTTCTTATACTTTTTGCTATCTTACACTGACGTAATAAGTATGTGTGGTAAACGTACAAAACCTGATGAAATGATGATTTCTCAATATTTCAGCAATTGATCGAGGTTATCAGTGTCAATGATAAAATATATGTTTAAAAACTTTTACCCCAGAACTTTCTTATCACCACCATATAAGAATGCTTTTATTGAAAAAAACTTTTTAATTTTACAGTTGAACTTTAATACATGTGCAAATATGTCCGGAGGCAACATTTGCAGTTACGAACACAAGAATGAAGAGGAGGATTTGGCATGTGCAATGGAAAGCGTTGGCATCAGTAGAAGAAAGGGTAGAGGGCAAGTTACTTCTGGATTGACACACGAATGTGGGGTATTTGGAGCTATTGGATGTGGGGAATGGCCGACAAATTTGGAGATATCGCAGATTATTTGCTGGGGTCTTGTTGCTCTACAACACAGGTAAAAATAGTACTATTTAAAATAATAATAAACATTCAAATTTTAAGCGAATTATTACTATTGTTTTTGTTAGCTGGTATATACTAAAATATAGTCTTTAATTCTTTAATTATATTTCAGGATGATTGGTTCTTAAAATGTCTAAGAACCGTCCTTTGTTTTAATCATTCTTCTTGAGATCAAGCAAATACTACATGCTTCTAATTGTAAATCGGGGTGGATCTAAACTTTTTTCTGTCCTAGGGGAAGTTATCATTACATAAATATTTAACATTTTGAAAATTTGACTTAACACAAAAAGTGTAAAACATTGTTAGTTATAAGCCAACAAAATAAGATTTCCAGCCGATTAAACAGGAAATATTTTAAATAAATGAACAATACTACAACTGCAAATAGCTAATGATTGTTTTTGTAAGTGGTTTATTAAGGTTGCGAGTTCACGCAAAAATCGAACCACCAAAACGAGAATATTCTAGCCGAAAACTGTGAAAATCCAAGAAACAGTCTAAAGAATATGTAATTACGATTAAATGATGTTTTATTCATAATAAAATAAAGTGCCAAAATTCCTACATACTTTGATGGAAGGCGATGAAAATAAAAGATTAGATTATTGTTATCGAGCCTAAGGAAACTTCTTAAATGACCAAACATTTTAAAGATATAAATAATAATAAAATAAAGATTACTGACGAGGCCAAATTCATTACCAACGGGACAGATTTTGGGCTACAGAAAGTCCTCTTTGAGTAATTAACTGCAAAAGCCAATATTCCCAAAAGGTCAACGTGTGGTATGCAATTCTTGGAGAGTGACCAATTGGCATCTTCTTTTCCCACACAGCTTAATTGCGAAAATTTTTTGATAAAGAGTTGGAAGAAAAAGAAGAAAATTTCTCATTAGAAGTACCTAAGACAAGAAATGTATTTCTAATTAGGTGAAGCATTGAGTGATAATTTGTTGATAGTTTGGCAATGGATAGACGTACATTTTCCACCACACTGGATAGGGGCGAAATAGCCCTTTTGAGTTCTGGCCACCGAGGTTCCCACATATTACTCCTTAGGATTTTTATTTTTGGGGAAAAATAAAGACTAAAGTTTACCAAACAAGACCCCAGAATCGTGACAAATTTTGTGCTAGAATAACCGAAGCCTGCAATCGAATCAGCGCAGCCGAATTAAGAGTTGCCGTAAATAATCGAAAGCATATTGAAAAGTGCATCCAGATCAATGGCAGGTCAGTCAAAAAAGATTACATTCGATAGAATTTAATTTGAGAGCTTCAATTTTAAACTATTCCTTATTTATTTTAATAAGTCTTTATTTTAATAAATGCTACACTAGCGAAAATAATTAAATAAAGCATGGAATTAACACAAAATAACTGAAAAAAAAGTGTAAATTTTGCACTGATAAATCAATATACAGGGTCTGAAACTTGGCCCATGACGCAAAAAGAAGCACAATGGCTGGAGTGTTATGAAAGGAAAGTTCTGAGAAAAATTTATGACGCAGTATGTGAAAATGGGTTATGGAAAAAGAGATGCAACTTTGAACTATATCGAATATGCAAAGAACGAACCATAAATTGTAGATTGTTTAAGGGCTCGCTCGGCTCTGAATAGCCCTTCTTCGCATCGACCTAAAAGATCTTTTGTGAATTATCCTACAATTAGTTGTTGCTCAAGACTCCCAAGCTCTTTACAAAACTTGTGATTTTCCTGGTGGCTTTTCCCTATGTCTTCAGGCATTAATTCCACCTTTTCTAGGCACTTTAGCCTATTGCGGACCAGCATCTTGCATTCGCAAAGAATATGTTCCGCAGTTTCTATTGCAGTAACACAGTATCTGCACGTATCATCATCTGCCTTGCCCATATTCTTAAGATGATGTCTCAAGGGGAAATGGTCTGTTAGAAGCCTTAAGTCGGACTTTTCAAGTTTGAGAAGCCTTGTGGCATTCTTTGTCGAATAAGTTATGAACTTTTTTGCTTGTCTTTGGCCTGGTGTATTCCTCCAGTAGGTCTATTTTTGTTCCATTTCCAATTTTAGGATCTCCTCCATTATGTGCCCCTTAGATAAGCCACAAAATGGTTCGGGCCCAGAAAATGGGGCTTTAGCACCTCTTTTTGCAAGGGCGTCCGCTGATTCATTTCCTTCTATTTCCTCGTGCCCTGGCACCCACATCAAGGTAACCTTCACCATAACCCAATTTGTTAAAATTAGCCACCTAAAATGGATTGGACATGTTATGAGACGAGAGGAAAAGGACCCAGTTAGAAAAACAGTGTTCAGCCGGTCAGAGGGTGCAAGGAGAAGACCAAAAGCATGACTTGTAGATAAAACTAAAGAAGACCTGTAGAAAATAGGAATTAGGGCAAGGAGAAAGGCGTGTGTTAGACAGAAACGCCTGGAGAGATGTAATTAAGAAGGCCAAAGCTCCCCAAGGGCTGTAGCACCAGAGAGACAGAATCAATACGCAGGAGGAAAGTCTGATTTTAAGCAACTATTTCAAATAGCTTTTTAGGTATCCCAACGCTAAGCGAGATATCGCGATTTCACCATCTTCAAATGGTCATAGAGTATAGGCCACATTTAGACACTTTGCTTAAGCTAAATACTTCAAACTTTTCAGTTTATTCAGCTCTATACTGGCACACCAGAAATAATTTATTTAACTCTAAAAATAACGAAATTACAAGGGTGTATTTATATTAAGTGCGACAGACTTGATGTGCATGCATATTTCATAGGCAAAATAATATGATATGATAATTTCAACCAGGCCTGTAGGCAGGGTGGTATCAGGGGGTGCAGAGTACACATTATCAAAAAATTTATTTTAAACTATTAAATTGTCAGATCCTCATAACATATATGGTAAATTATATCTTAGTTTTCAGCTTAAGCTTATATTCACACACATGATTAGAAATAGACAAATTTATATTTATAGATAACTAATTAGGAATTTTATTATGATAAACACCAAATAGGAAAATTTAAGAGCCATAAATAAGTTGATTGATACATTATTAAAACAGTGCAATTCTAGGATACGCTTATCTTAGTTTTGTTTTAAATAATGCGGTAAAAACAAACAAGACAGTGATTAAGTACTAGAAAATTTTCCCAGAGTAGATATTCAAGCATTCATTGTAGACAAAATATGTTAAAAAAACAATTTAAAGCAGGATACATAATAGAACAAAATATGTCCTGTCACCTTAATTAATCTATTTTATATCAATATTACGAGAATTTCATTTGCTTTTAGAATATCTAATAATAATAATATTTGCACATTTTTTTATAAAAAAATATATGTCTAGTAGTAATTTTCACTATTAAGCATTTGTTGTATACTTCTCATAAGAAAGGAGATATAATATAATTGAAAAGTTTTCAACAACTTACGTTACTAAAGCTTTTATAATTTGGTGGTGGTAATATTCAGAGTACCTTTACAAAGCACATCGGGAAGTAAGTCATGAACGGAGAGCTAGCTACGGAAATGATAAGGTGTAGTGAAAACTCTCCTTACTAGCTGAAAAGTACATAGCTCTGCAGCCAGAAGTCCTTCCCGGGGAGGGAAGCGTGGGTGAGCAGTCAAACGCGTTAATTTTTAATTATAATGAAATCTTTGAGTGCAGCTCTGAAACTTTGGGTAGTTATAGTTTCTAACTGGAGAAATAAATAAACAAATGCAATGTAACTTTACGATAAGAAATACAAGCCAAAAAGTACACCTGTACAGGGATTTGAACCGAAGAATCCGCTGCGAATGTCGTCGCTTAACGCGATGTGCTACAGTCAGGGTGGACTTGAAATTTCAATTAGTCTTGTGGGAAAAAGCAAAACATGAGATTTTGTTCATAACTGATAAATACATCAGCAGGAGGGCTTCCTAATGTCGATACCGAAAGATCGAAATTGGCATTTTCACGGCATCGTTAATTGCATGGGCAAAATCGAAAATTCGAGGCGACAGAAGTAAACGAAAAACAGAGTTTTTTGACATTTCGCGAATTTGATTTGTTTTTTGTTCCATTAATGTCACTGGTACGTTAATAAAAAGAAAATCAGGAAGAATAGGAAGATTATAAATATAAAAACAAAATCACCAGAACTGCACCTTGACCGCAGTGTCAAATTTTAATAATTTGAACAATTTTCTTACAACTTTACCAACTTTGGGTAACATTTAATCCCCGACCTAGATTTCTGGCAATAATTTAATGCAATTTCTATAGTTTTTATAACTACACAAAATTTCAGAGCTGCAGATTTTATTTTGATTAAAAATTAATGCGTTTGACCGCTCGCTCACGCTTCCCTCCCCGGGATGAAGTTCTGGCTGCAGAGCTACGTACTTTTCAGTTAGTAAGGAGGGCTTTTACTTAAAAATTTTCACTGCACCTTATCATTTTTAATTTCCGTAGCCAGCTCTTAGGCTATTACTACACAGAAATGTAAAAATATGGTAAATAAATAAAACATTTTCTAAAAATATTGCTAAGCAAACTAAGATTAACAACACCTGTCATCTTTGTTATAATTTTTACATTGGAAACCTGAACAAATGCATGAGACATGTTCACTTTTTGAACCATCAATTATTATTTCAGAGGCCAAGAATCAGCAGGTATAGTAACAAGTGAAGGAAAATGTTCAAAATCTTTTAATGTCGTGAAGGGAATGGGAATGATCAGCAATATATTCAACGATGAAGCCATTCGCCGCCTAAAAGGGAGCATCGGAATAGGCCACACTAGGTACTCAACTAGTGCAGCATCGGAAGAAGTTAATTGCCAACCGTTTGTCGTACACACCGCCCATGGCGCCTTGGCAGTTGCCCATAATGGAGAACTAGTGAACTGTGATAGTCTCAGGAGACAAGTAAGAAAGTAAATCTACAAAACGGACACTCAAGCTAACTTATATTTCTGTAGGTATTACAACATGGAGTGGGTCTTTCTACACATTCTGACAGTGAGCTTATTACCCAAGCTCTCTGCTTAAATCCTCCAGACGGAGAAATTAATGGGGAGCCGGACTGGCCGGCCAGGATCAAACATTTAATGCAATTAGCACCTTTAAGTTATTCTCTAGTTATTATGTTGAAAAACAAGATATATGCTGTAAGGGATCCATATGGAAACAGGCCGCTATGTTTAGGAAAAATACTACCCTTCAATGAACGTAAGATCTGCTTCCTTTTCCTATTTTAAATAGAGTGTGGTACTATCCAGAACTTTGAATCAATGTTAGGGTTGACGTGATTACAACCAATCATTTTTTAAATTTCATAATTGCTTATGCAAATCGAAATTTGACCCTAAACAATTGTACTGTTGTGGTCATTGCATGAATAACAATATATTTTTGATCTAGTAACAAGTAACTACTGTTAAATAGATAAAATGCATAGTCTGTTAAACACAAATAATCATATAATTAAATTAAAAACAAGATAACAGAATTATTAAAACTTCAACAAAAACCGCTTTATTAATGTAGCAAATAAAATATTTATTAGTTTACCTCGAAAGATAAAGAAGAAATGATTTGTTAAATAAATATAAAATCTAAAGTTCGTTCAATATTCAGTCAATGCAATATACTAAAAGCACATACAAGAGTACAAGAAACACAAAATTAGTCTGTAAAAAAGTACCCACGCCACAAATTATTTTATACAATAAGTACTATGCATACAACAGTAGTTCATTGGTCTAATTTTTTCAGACGCGATTTTCTCGAAAACAGTTAATCCTAGAAAGTTTCAAGTAAAAAAATCACCCCCATTTCAAAATTCTTTTTATAGCACTGTCTGGTGACTGTGATGACAGCAGAGAGGCTGAAGGATGGGTAGTTTCATCTGAGTCCTGTGGATTCTTATCTATTGGTGCCCAGTATGTGCGAGAAGTGTTCCCAGGGGAAATTATAGAGATGACGCGTCATGGTATCCGCACAATCGATATAGTTTCCAGGCCGGAACACAAACTACAAGCCTTCTGCATATTTGAGTATGTTTACTTTGCCAGAGCTGACAGTATTTTTGAGGGACAAATGGTGTACGCGGTTAGGCTACAGTGTGGGAGACAGCTGGCTATAGAACACCCTGTCGAGGCAGATATAGTTAGTTCCGTACCAGAATCAGGAACCGCTGCTGCACATGGGTTCTCCAGACAGGTAGGTCTTAACTACTTGGCTATTGGCGCAAGTTATGACAATTATGTAGGAGTATTTGATGCTATTACAATTTCATCAAATTATGTTTTGTTATGTGTATAATATGGAGTAAGGTTGAGGTTACACTTTTGCAATGGATCAACTTGACGACTAACTTACTGGTAGGAAAAAATGAGGCCGTGCTCCTAACAGGCAACCACGGCATATGGCGTGATGCTGTCAGACGTGCTATGCAATAACAGAATAATTAGAATAATGAATAATACAACAATCAATGGATATGTATTTTGTTAATGAGCAGAAATAAAAAACTAATTCCTTCACAATAATTAACGCAATAAATTCATGTCAAAGACATACACTGGTTGGTTATAGTTTTGCTACTATGAATAAATGAAATAACATATAAGAATAATACATTTATACACTCTGTATGAACACAATGGAATTGATTCTATTTTCGGAGATATCAGGTACAGCAGATGCGGAAAGTCATTTTACTTTCCTATCTAAGATATGGTAGCAGTAGCAACATGACAATAATATAATAAACTTTGGCACTATTATTCAAAAATTTTTAGATGAAAAAAACAGGACAGAGCATTTTTAATCTGGAAGGGTGGTTTTAGCAATATTTAATGATTATGTAGGTTCACGTTATCGGGGTACTAGATCGTAGCACGGAAGCGCGCGTCTACACCTTACTAAATTCACGATACATTTGACCTACCGCACTTAGTGCGACATTTGACCTACCGCCAACTGGAACTGTCTCTTCATAAATAAAATATTTAGACTCTTCGTTAGCATCATAATCCTCGTGGATGTTTTGCTCTTCAATTTCAATATGTGCAAGTTCTGTTTTAAAACTGGGTCCGCTGCTGTTGCTGCTATGCGACCAGTCTGTTAGCGGCACTTCAAAGTGTTCCCGATTTGTAGAAAACAACTCATCCATTGCTTTAAAATAGGGAAAAATTTTACCTTCGCTTATGATATCGGTATTATTTCTCTTACACTTCAAATATTCAGCTGAAAATTTACGATGAACAGTAATTACTATTTTTTAAATCTTATTTACCGCAAGTGATAGTTACCTTTGATATTCTTAAATTTAATTGACAGCTGAATGGCGGTTTTCTTGAATCCAGCCATGCTCATAGTTTCCTCGATGTCCTCATAAAAATCTGCGACCCTCAATTGTTTTCGATCAAACAATCCGTGCCGTTTCTTTTGTTTTAAAATGTTTAGAAAGCACATAATTTCGTCATGTTTCCACGTCAAACGTTTTCGAGGCAAGGCGCATACACGTTTATTATCAACGCTTGCATTATACATGTTTTTCTAACTATATTTCTCCCTCAATCAAGACGTAAATCATCCCAGCGAGATTGGATCGAAACTGAAACGCATTGAATTGTCAATACGTAATCCAAATCAAGTAACATAGTGCCATCCTCGTCTTACATGTGTTAATTTGTATTCTGTCTCTATTCTCTATTCAACTTAATCCATCACACCACCACACCAGACTGGAAGGTGCATTGGATTGGGAAATGTTTAGATGATAAAATTAGATATTTTGGCCAAGGAATTACAAAACGGAAAATGTCGATCGGTAAATTCGTGCAGACAAATACCTATATAAATTATTATGATGTACTTTATACGAACATACAAGTCTCCGAACGTTACACACTCAACTCGTATATATTTCGCCACCATATGTATATGGGCATCATCAGGAGATAATAATAGTATCGAGTCGAGTTTATTATAGTGTTCTAAGTCTTGTGTGTGTACTAATTTTATACTTTTTTAATTAGAATGTCAATCAGAAATAATTGACGTATTTCTTTGCCTTTCAGAGTGGAATATCTTTCTCAGAGGTTCTGTGTAAAAACAGATACGTAGGCAGATCTTTCATTCAACCTAGTAACCGGTTGAGGCAGCTGAGTGTGGCAAAAAAATTCGGTAAGTTTTAACAAACTATATGTGCAGAAATGCGGAGTGTTATTTCAATTCTTTTTTAAAGGTGCTTTGGCAGACAACGTTAAAGGAAAAAGAGTGATACTAATAGATGATTCTATTGTTCGTGGTAATACGATTGGCCCAATCATTAAATTATTAAAAAATGCCGGAGCTACAGAGGTACACATAAGAGTGGCAAGTCCCCCTCTTCTGTATCCTTGCTATATGGGTATTAATATTCCTACTAGGGAGGAACTTATCGCAAATAAATTGAATCCTAGAGAATTAGCGAGGCATGTCGGTGAGTAAATGTAATTTTCCTCTAATTGAATAATAAATTAGCTGAATTGTCTTTTGTAAAGCTTTAAAAATTTTACAAACATGCTGATGTTGCAATGCTGATTTATAAAAGGTTTGTTGCTAAAAATGGTTAACACAGTTTGTGCACAATGATTTTAAAGAGCCCAAACTCATTTTGCACAAACTCCTGATGGTAGAATCTCTTGTTTAGTTCCTGTAGGAACAGGACTAATGCTAGACTAAAACTAACATTGATTGTACTCACTCTTTTCTATATTTTGATAGAGTGTGTAAACTTTTTTCCGACCGTGTAGAAATTGTGTGAGAAGGTGGAGATAATGACCTACGCTACGATTTAAGGGTCACAAATTGGCATTAAGGGCGTCCTACAGCAAGAACAGCACATAGAATCGGGCTATGCCCATAAAACTTTTCATAAGTAGGTATTCATATTATAGTAGAACATTGTAAAGTTTCAGACAATTCGACAGAAAGCCATTTTCCATAAGAAATGTGCGGAGCCCTTTATATTGAAAATCGTTTTTTTCCTCACTTTTCTTGAGAACAGTTGAAACTTCTTGTCAAGCAGTAAGAATGTTGCTATTTACAGCAATTTTTTGGTGGTTCTGACCATCAACAAATTGCTTTGTTTTGCTATAATGAAACTAATATAAGTAACAATTTGATTTAGATATAGCAAAATCAACCACAACCAAAATAAAATTTAGCAAAACCCACACTGGTATTCCTAAGTAATTAATACAGAAATTGAGCTTTTTTTAGCAGTTATAGAAAAAATAATATGTAAAACGTGTGGAAATATCTCATTACAGTACCTACTCGTGTGATTGCTGCGTTCATTTTTGCTTCGCGCTGCAAATATTGTTTATAATATGACAAGATCTTTTCCACACTAGTATTATAATATACACTACACACTGGAAATGGCTACAATTTTGACAAAAATAGAGATGAAAAAAGCAGGGTTGATAAAAATCACGATTTTTTTAAAATAATCAAAAATCCTGATTCTTTTGATTAAAATCATGATTAATTTGATTTTTTTTATTTCTTAACAAATTACCAAAATAAATAAGTAGAAAGTTAAAAAATATTAACCTGTATTATTTATGTAATGACAAATTATTAGTATGTGTTTGACTTTTGTGGCCTGGTAATAGTATATGTATATAATACCATGAAACCGATAGTATCAAATAGAGTTTGTGAGAAAAGGACTAGTATTTATTTAAAATTTTTTATAAATAAAAATTTACCATGACTTTTTTTCAACTTAACATAGTCCTACCATAGGCATGCAATGTATTATACAAATACAAGTATTGTATTTTTTTACACCTGAAAAATTTTGCATCACAGTTATAATAAAAAATTATTCTCTATTACAGGTGCTTCTTGACCTAACTGTTTATATATAAAGCCGAACTTTTTTATCTTTCCTTTTAGAAAATAAACGAAGAATGTAAAAATCTCATAAAAAAGTAACTTTGGGAGTATTTGATTTAAATCACTGATTAAAACAAAAAAATCATCTGATTTAAATCATGAATTAAATCGCGATTTAAATCAACTGATTTAAATCCACTCAACCCTGGAAAAAAGTGACTCGTCAAAGCATTATTTTAAATTTACAATTTTTTGCAGGGGCTGATAGTTTGTCATACCTGAGCATAGAGGGATTGATAAAAGCTGTAAGATCTGACATAAAATCGAAAAACTCACACAAAGTCGGCCATTGTACTGCCTGCCTTTCGGGCATCTACCCAGGAGGCATACCAAATAAAGAGTCAGATTTGGATTGGTAGTCGGTCTATGTATGTTTTAGATATTAGACTTGTGACTATTAAAATGTTTTGTTAGATATCACGTAAAAAATAAGTATGTAAAAGTTCTGAGGTTGTAGAAGCCAGAACATTTATTTATTTTGCAGGGTAGCTCAGATAACTGGGCATATTTTTATTTGTTTCTAAGATAGCATTTAAGTACAAAAATTTATTTATGAATTTTAAATACTCTACGAAGAATCTCAAGTACATATTCCTATTAGTTTAGATATTTGTTATTTTTTATGAGATATTTTATTTAAAAAATAAAGGTTTTCAAATCATGGTATATTTTTATTTTTTGGTAGTGTAACGAAATATTATTAAGGAACAAAAATTGTAAGGAAAGTAAAAACACTTGAAAATTACAGTCAAATATTATCACTCAACATGCGTTTCGTCAATGAAGTTAATAGTTTGAAGTGTTTTGATGTTTCTGGAAATTATACTTCAAAAGCAGAATCCCGACAAAGTTTCCAACCACCGCCAGGCCTATTGCGATTAAGCTATTCAAAGAAGTATAGCAGAAATAATAGCACAATCGTTGGCACGTATTATTAACTGGTGTTTTCCTTGATGGACGGAACATAGCGTTAATAAAGGCAATTCAAAAAAACAAGATATAAGTAATTTCAAAAACTATAGTATCACATTTGGCAAATACAGGGTGTTCCAAAATCACCAGAGAAGCTCGAAATGATAGATTCTTTAGAATATTCCGAGACAAAAACCTTCATACAATTATGCTCCAACAATTTTTGAGTGGAACGGTATTAAAGTTTCGCAAAGAAAGATTCCCTCTGTGAAGCTAACGATTTATTAAATTTGTAGGTAGATGCTGTCAACAAAATGATTTTGGACATAAACTAAAATAATTTTATTATGGAGTTAAATATTCAAAATGACACCCATCCATCTGCACAAAAAATCGGTAAAGTTATTTACACAGAACTTCCCTCGTTATTTGTGCATGACAGTCACTCAAAAAAATTATTAATTACGAAATGACATTGGGAATAATAATCGGAATATAATTATTGGTATTATCACAAAGAAAACCTGATAACTTTTGGTCAAAAAAATATACAGAGTGTTCATCCAACAGCAAAAGTTCAATATACTAAATAACAGGTGCCAAATATGGGAGGCTTGCGCAAATACCTTTATAAATGTCCACCATGACTCAATTATTTCTTGGGATGCCATTATTCAATAAAAGTATATAATATGATATGCCAAATATTATTGCCATCTCTCACATTTTCAATCCCACATTCACGTAATGGAGTGGAAGTATAGTGGTGATTAAAATATAGAACAAATTTTCAAAAATGTTTTCTGTCTATTCTAGTGTTAAATTTTTTTCCAAATTGGTGAAAATATGATGCAAATTTTTTTTTCCGAAATAGGTTTAGAATGTTATGAAACGTGGAAATTTTAAATTTGAGCAAAAAAAATATTTCGTCTATTCTATAATGGTAATAAATAGATTACATAAACATGTTTTCATTTTTTTTTTTTATTTTCTAAAACATTTTTAAATTTGTTTTAATAAATTTGGAATGCCATGGAAACGTGGAAATTTTAAATCTGAAAAAAAAAATTCCATCTATTTGTGGCAAAATTTTTTCAAAAATTTGTAATTTTTTTTTTATTTTTCTTTAAATAGATTTAGAACGCTATGAAACGTGGAAATTTTAAATTTTGAGAAAAAAAAAATTCATCTATTTTGGTGGTAAAAATTTTTTCAAAAATGTTGGTAAAAAATTTTCAATTTTTTTTTTTCTTTTAAATAGGTTTAGAATGCCATGAAACGTGGAAATTTTAAATTTGAACAAAGAAAAAAATTTTTTTTAGTGGTAAAAATTTTTTCAAAAATGATTGAAAAAAATTTTCAAAAATTTTTTTTTTCTGAAATAGGTTTAGCGCGTCATGAAACGTGGAAATTTTAAATTTGAGCAAAAAAAATTTTTTTTCACTATTTATTCCGTTTAGACGGTCCACCCTGTATATTTTTCAGTGAAAATTCTACCAGTTCTTCGCTGACAGCAGTACAAATTTGACTGCTCTCCGTCAAGTAGTTTTTTAGTTAATGCACCAACAGACAGACAGACTGACGGAATTGAGAAACCTATATTTTCGGAATCTACGTGTTCTGAAACGTCAGAATCCGAAAAAATCTCGGAGGGTGATTTTTTCTCGAATACAATACTTCCCTTCGGTATGCGAGGGAAGTAAAAAACGTGCTCGTGGGCTTTAATTCAGCATAGTTCTTTGCACCATTTCTGGCATAACTATCGCTAATGTTTTAGTTATTTTATCATTTAGCTCGTCCAGAGTCTGAATAATGTCCTTAGTGTAAACATATTGTTTTAAATGACGCCAAAGAAAATGGTCCAATCGGGCAGGGTAGTTTATAGGGCCACCACGTCCTATTCATTTATTTGGAAACGTTCTGCTTAGAATTGGTTGTATGTGCAATGCATAATGCGGTGGAGCACCATTAAGTTGAAACATGTTTCGATGTAAAATAATGACACATCTTATAACAATTCCGGCACGTCTCCTGTTAAAAATGTCTCTTAGGTTTTTATTCTAAAATCCAATTGCAGAAATCTTTACAGGTCTGATTATCTTGCAGTAAAAGATTTTGTACACGTGCAATAATAATAATTTATTAATGTTATCGCTATTGCTTACAGGTACAGATAGGCATGATATCTGTTGTCCTTCAAAATATTTTTTGTGTTTTTTGAAATATTTAATATTCGCGTTGCATTTTGGACAAAATCCGTTGGACCTACAGCAACTATTTTATATGAAGGAACCGAATTACCTGTTTCTCGCATGATTTATTAATCTACGCCTGCGGCTTTTACATCAAAGGATCAGTTGAAGGTTCCTATTTTCTACTGAAGTTTCGAAAACCTATTCGCTTTCCTTTTTCAAGCCTTTTTTGAGAAATCTCTTATGCTGGGCATGTTGAATACATTAAGAATATATTTGTTATATTCAGTACTTCTCACATTAGAGACATTATCGTCACACGCAGATAGTAAGTTGACAGGGCGATGTATACAGATTAGACAAAAGCCCTGGACAGCTATCCATTAGCACTGTCCCATTAATGATAGTGGTAATAATGTACTACTGTTTTATCAGAAAATAAAAATTAATTATGTGCTTTGCCATTTTTGATTCATTAAATCAAAATGTTTGTTTTTTTAACAAATAGTAATTTCATTAGCCCAAATTCATTCTCCAGAAATCGACAATTTTAAGAAAAGAAGCTAAAAATTATATTTAAATAAAAACCATTAGAGCAAATGCTCAAAAATACCTCCTTCTTGAAAAAGTCAGTATCTCAATCCCTGTCATTTAATAGTAGTATAAATTATGATTTCTAGTATTTCTGTCATCACCAATGACTTCTTATGCCGGGAAGTGAAATGCATCCATACTGTGCAAAGTTGTGAATCACTCATTGCACTGTAGATAGAGAAGGTAAGGGCCTATTTGCAAATGTCCTTACAATTAATTCTTATCCATCTAACAGTATTATCTAGGTGATGCCATTTAATTAATTGCTTTCTTTCTTTTTAATTATAAAGTTTCATTACGAATTTTAGTTTATAGAACTCACCCGTACTGTTTTTCAAAGCAAAACGAACAATAGCACTGCAACATGATACGATACATGAACACAAATTGGTATTCGTGTTACGTCGGAAATCGTTTCTCAAATCGGTTCCTACCAGTATGGATGAAAGACATCTGGATATAGTGCATCTGTGTTCGTATTTGGCTAGTTCGATCTGTATGAGATGTTCTGTACAGAGTTATTAAAAATCTGGGATAAATTACCTATCCAATTTACAAAAAATAATGGTGATAAAATTTATTGACAGAAGTATATATAAATGTACAATCAATCAAAAGGGGAAGGCATTGCTTCAGACAGTTTTCAGCCTCCCCTATAACCTAAAACTAAAGTAACACCTAAATGTAAAAAACATATACATTGAGAGAAAAGAAAAACAAAAAAAAAACAAGTAAATAATAATGCTGCTTCATTAAAAATTTTACTTTTATCTTACATTTAAATTGGGACATTGATGGACTAGAAACAATAATATGAAATTCGTTCAGTAGCTTAGGTGCCAAATAAGAAAAACATGACTCGTATTTTTTAGTATAATGCATAGGGATACTATGTGTCGGAAGTTCTGATATTTACATCATGAGCTTGTGATCTGCGTTCAAGCAGGTTATACAAATATGCTGGGGTGTGCTGATTTACAATATTAAAAAGCAGACAGGAGAACAACATGGTAAATCGATAAACAATTTTTATTAAATCGCGGTTATTAAAATATGGTGTAATATGATGTCGCTTGTCGATGTTGTACGAATATTGTAAACAACTATTTTGCGAAACTTGTATTTTATTTTGATATGATTTCGTCAAATGCCAGTAGTGAACACCACTACAATAGTCAAAATTACTCAAAATTACAGAATTAAGAAGTTTTCATTTACTGTCTGATGCCAAAATACATTTAAATTTATAAAGAGTTCTTTCTGAATTTGACCTAGGATTGCTGACACTTTGCAATGATCATCAAAGATAACACCTAAATTTTTAGCACTGTCTGTTATATCTATCACATTTTGGTCCAGAACTGTTTAAATTCTGAAGCTCTTTGTTACACATGGCACTAGTTCCAACACACATCGCTGTTGACTTCAAAGGATTAATTATAACCCGTTGTCACTTGACCACTTGGCTATAGATGACAAAGCTACATTTAGTTCAGATACTGTCTCACTACTGCATGAAGGATCACAGGATATATAGATTTGTGTATCATCGGCGTAAAGATGAATCCTACAGCTGGCAGGTAGTATCCTTGGAAGATCGGCAGTAAAGATTGTAAACATTAAAGGGCCCAGAATGCTTCCTTGGGGAACACCACATGGAACTTGTACATTGTCAGTTTTGACTACTTGTGAGCGATTGGACAAATAACATTTAAACCAGTTCAAGAGCTGTGAATTTATTTTATAATAATGTAGTTTAGCCAGAAGTAAATCATGATTTATAAAATCAAAGGCTTTGCTGTAGTCCAGAAGCACCAGGAATGTAACACTTGAATTGTCTATAGCATAGGTCAGGTTGTCGCATATTTTTATTAAAGATGTTGAGTTACTATGTTGCTTTCTAAATCCTGATTGTTGTATAGATAAAATGTTCTCGCTTTTTAAACGATAAGTTAATCTTATGCTAACTACTTTTTCCATGAGCTTAGACAAGGCAGATAGTATATTGATAGATCTCAGATGATTAAGTTCTGTTGCTACATTAACTTTAGCTAGCGGCATTATAATCAATTGTTCCATATGCTAGGGAGTGTTCCAGTTTGAAGATGTGTGCTATGGCAAAAATACTGTGATTTTGTTGGTAATTTTTTTACATAATGTTGTAAATATCTATTTATCTACATTATAATTGACTAAATTTAGAAATAAATAATTGTAAAAACAAGACATTACTAATTTTAGCAGCCTGATTTGTAAACACTAGGGGGCATCGTCTGTCATGCTAAATAAAAGTGCTTTAGGTAGATTTACAACAAAAACATATATATTTTCACGGTAAACTGTCATAATACAACCCTAGTAGCACCAATATTGCACCAATATATAATCCATATAGGACCAATATATGAATATTACTCCTATATAGGACCAATATTCATATATTGGTCCCATAAGGATTATATATTGGTCCAATATGTTGTGCTACTAGGGAAATTGCTTTAAAATACAACTCTTTGTACACATAGTTGATGTATACTAAATAAGTTTTACGAATAAAATATTTGTTTTCTGTAATGGGCCATTTTATGGATTGAGGAGCCACAGACATCAATTTTGGAGAATAGCAGTGGTCCATATATATTTGTGCAATTATTACTTTAACTCTATACAAAAATATATTATATGTTTTTTAAGCTGGGAAAACACTTAATTATTTCTAATACATATTTAACTTAATAAATAATATGCCCATCCAAAGGATACAATTATAGTTCAAATTAAACTGTGTTTAGCTCCAAAAGTGAGATCTATATTTCTCGAACAACAGTCGCATTTTAGTTTTATTTTTAACATTACTTTAAAAAAAACTTTCTACAACAATAATTAAAACATTTTGTACATTAGCTAATTTTAAAACATATTATGTTATATGAATTTATCAAGATGTGGTGTCATTGACCCAGAGATGTTATTTTTTCTATATCGTCTATATGTTTTGGACACTTCCTGCTCAGTACCAAGGGCCCATTGACGGTGATTAAAACATCATCTTCAATTCTTATTCCGATGCCGTGATATTCCTCAGGTAAGGATTTGTTTTTATCACTGATGTACACACCTAAAATATTAGGAAAGTAAAAAATAAAGTAGTGGAGCCAGTAAATGACAATTTTTTTCAATTCAATATCTGCATGTTCAAGACTATAAAGTGTAGAAAACATTCAGTAAGGGATGGGGTACTTAGTTGGAAGAAGAGAAACGGAGAGTAACAAAGTTAACTGGTAGTGATCTAAAAAATGTATTGCCATCCCCTGAACTCCCCTTCGTTTACTCCACAGGCTTTTATGGATTCAAGTTTTCAATAAAATTGAAAGTGCATATATGGCTTTTCTGGCTTTTCATGAATTTTTCTAGTGAGATGTGGGTTCGATTATAAACCACAAATATCACTATTTACTACAGTTATTGCAATAAATGTTGAATTCAATCTTTGACAGTACATTTTTCAATTATCGAGAGACATTGCTGATTTCTTACGATATCTGATATCTTTTAAATGGCAAAGAAGTAGTTATATAGGAGTAACAGTTACATATCTATTATCTTGCTAAAAAACTTAGAGATGTAGATAGAGATATAGTGCTATAAACAGTGACACTGTATCGCCAACTTATAATTAGAGAAATTAAAAAAAATTATACCTGGTTCAATTGTGATTACCATTCCTGGTTCAATGTTGATGTTTCTATTTATCGTGGGTGTATCATGTATGTCCATACCCAAATAGTGAGAAACATGATGGGGACATAACTTGTATGCAGCCTAAAAAAAACAAACATTATATTCGAGTACATCAAGTGAAATAAAGAAATATTAAATATTTAAATACAGTATCAACTAATTTTAAGACTCAGCAGATCTATTCTCGAATCTCTATTAACAAGTCACATAATACTTTGAAAAAATGTCTACCGAAATATGCATACCCGAATGTCGCATTCTACAATTCACAGTAGAATGTTCAATGAGTGGTAAATGCCGTACAACACTGTCTCGCACAGCACCATCGATGAAGGTATTACAATATAATTCATTTGAACTCAACGATCAGCAGCACATGCAAGAGTTTAGGTTAAGTAAATATTTGGTAATAAATGTAAGTAACAGAATTGGTTTAGGGCAGTGGAAGTTTTTTAAGTGGACGAAATCAACCCAAGAAAGGGAAGAATATGATACAGCAATCACAGGACCAGACACTACAGAGAGATAAGCTATAAATTATTTTATTTAATTTAATTTTATTCTATTCTTTCTGATTACCTTAATAACTTTACCAACTTAATTATTTCTATCTACGTATTAATTCAAAACATATTTTAAACAGTTTCTTATTAATCTCAAAAATGAACCTGTGCTGAACAGGGGGCAGGTAATAAAATTAAAAAAATACGCGGAATTGGAAAACAAGAATTGAAACTAATTAATACAAAAACAAACCAATATACAGGGTATAAAAAATATTATTGGGCCGCTCTTACATTTGCAGTTGTACAGACATCTACGGATGCCTGTACAACTTGGTTGCCGATGTCAAAAGAAGACACACAGACTTAACATTGTATAAAAACTAAAAAAACTCTTATATAACTATAAAAACTAAAAAAACTCTTATATAACTATATCAACAGTTCTATGGTCTTAAGGTCTTTAACAAGTTGCCTAATGATTACAAGAATTTAAATGATAAATTATTTAAACAACAAATAAAAAGACTATTGACAGAAAAATGTTATTATGCAGTTGGTGAATTTTTAAATGACAATCTGTTAGATTCTTATCACTACTCTGTAATAATTTTAATTAGATATATATATGTAAATATGTATGTATACAATATAGTTGTGATTGTTATAATTTGTTATTTGACTTTCTGTATGATGTTTATACTATTAATGTTATTTGTAATGACGTACCATATACACATCTTATGTGTCAGAAATGGCCAATAAAGATTATTATTATTATGTAAATAGTAAGTATCTATGGATATTGAATATAACAAACATTCTTAGAGCTGTGTATTTATCATACACAGCAAAAAAGATTTTTCAAAAAAAGCCTTGCAAAAGGAAACAGAATAGATTTCCGAAAAGTCGGTGAAATATTTAATTTCAAGTTTTTATACCTACTTGTTTGTGTTGTTTATTTAAAAAAAGCAACCTTTAACTGATCCTTTGACGTAAAAGTCACAGGCGTAGAGGTTATTTACCAGTAACATACTGGTTAATTGTGATATTTTGTAGATTCCCCGAGCACCGCTTAAAAAGAAAACATACAGGTGGCAGGAAGTCCCAAAGAATTGAAGAAAAAAAATTGAGATAATGCCACAAATAACATTTATACAATTTCTAGTTATGTACCAATGTGACACCAAATCTGATTAGTTGGTTCAAATAGTAATTAATGGAACACATCTTGTGTATGTGTTAATTAAATAAAATAATAACCTTCATTAAATAATTATTGGAGGGTTGTTTTCCAATCAAACCGATTTCTTGCAATCGCTTTCCCAACAGTCGACACATTGATTCAAAAAGTTCATCCAAAGTTGGTAGCTCGTTACACAGTAAGATTAATTCTTCTTGCACACTGTAAACAATCTCATAAATTTCTCTTTGTTGAGTCGTAAACCTTCCATTCACAGGCCAAGTTCTAGTCACGTCACTGGCATAACCGTGATACTCACAACCTGCGTCCATTAAAACCATTTCGTTGTTATTAATAATCTGGTTATTGTTGATGTAGTGGATTATCGTAGCCCTACTTCCACCTGCAACTACAGGAGGATATGCCAGAAATTCAGCCCCCCTTAGTCGACATTCGTAGTCAACTTTGGCAAAAAGTTGATTTTCACTTATACCTAAAACAAACCATCTGGACAATAATTACATTTTACCTATCCTAGCCAGTAGGTATAATACAAGACAATTAACTAAAGCAAATTTAATCCAGAGTCCGTATCTCAACAAACCATTTGAGAAACATGTTTTCTTTGTTGAATTGCATCGCACGAGTGAAGGTTGCTTACCACCACCACTGTCTCTTTCAGAATGCAGAGACCATTATTAATGCGTATCAAGTTAGATAGTCACTACAGCGCTCACCTTTTAGTATTAGACTGGCGGTACATCACAAGTCAGGAGCAACATTTTTAAAATGCATGCCAATCATATATATGAATGTAATTACTATGAATATGCCAGAAATGCTAATTTAAAATGGATGCAATAGTACTAAATGAAAAGTCCTGAAAAAAAATCCTGCGAGAACTGATTGGCATGCAGTTTCCGTGCGCACAACAAATTTTGATGCGCACATTAAATCATAAAATTTGTTGGTACCTCCGAACGAAGTTAAAATGCATGCCAATATGTTTTATGACAAACTTGCACTGTCAAATGATGATTTACTGATTGGCATTCAGTTTTATAATGCAGAACATTATTAAAAGTTATTCCTAAAAATGCAAAAAAATTCAGGTCTCTCCGAACGATTTTAAAATGCATGCCACTGAGGTATCTTATTGGTAATGAAAAATATAGATGATACTAACAATTGGTATGCAGTTTTGGGATGTTTAAAATATTTGCCGTCAACAAAATACACAACAAATAATGTCAGGTATCTCCGAAGGAAGTTAAAAAGCATGCCAATTAAGTTTTATGATAAACTTGCACTGCCAAACGACAATTTACCGATTGGTATGTAATTTTGTGATGCAGAACGTTATTAAAAGTTATTACAAAAAGTGTAAGAATTTCAGTTACCTCCGAACGACTTTAAAACGTACGTTAATCGGTTTTATGAATAATTTGCACTACTAAACGACGATTTACCGATTGGCATGCAGTTTTATAAGTGGACGAAATCAACCCAAGAAAGGAAAGAATATGATACAGCAATCACAGGACCAGACACAACAGAGAGATAAGCTATAAATTATTTAATTTAATTTTATTCTGTTCTTTCTGATTACTTTAATAACTCTACCAACTTAATTATTTCTATCAACGTATTAATTCAAAACATAATATTTTAAACAGTTTCTTATTAATCTCAAAAATGAACCTGTGCTGAACAGGGGGCAGGTAATAAAATAAATAAATACGCGGAATTGGAAAACGAGAATTGAAACTAATTAATACAAAAACAACAATATACAGGGTATAAAAAATATTCTTGGGCCGCTCTTACATTTGCAGTTGTACAGACATCTACCGATGTCTGTACAACTTTGTCAAAAGTTATTACAAACCATGAAAAAATTTTTGGCATCTCTGAACGATTTTAAAATGAATGCCAATTACGTTTTGCGATAAATTTGCACTACGAGACGACGATTTACCGATTGGCATGCAATTTTTTGATGCAGAACATTATTAAACGTTATTATAAAAATTGTGCAAAAAATTTCAGTTATCTCCGAACACTTTAAAACGTACGCTAATCAGTTTTATGAATAATTTGCACTACCAAACGACGATTTACTGATTGACATGCAGTTTTCTAGCGCAGAGTGTTATTAAAATAAAAGGGCTACGCGTGGGGAAACGGGCGAAAGGCTTATTTCAACTTTGGCCGCTAATACATTTTTTTCAGTGCTTCGGAGAGTTTAACTATAAAGTCAATTACCAACGGCATCAGTTTTATTGCTGTGGGATAATTAGAACGCAAGGTATGAGCAATTTAAAAAAATATTAAAATCTAACATGGAGGTGAACTCTCTCTGAGAATGCGAAAACTGAAAGTTAAGGTTCTCATTCAAGACTCTTTCGAATAAGCAAGGAAAAATTACTTAAAATCTTTGACTCCCTATATAAAATTTGCCTATATGCACTCGGCTAATGGTCGCCAAACACGTCACTGCTTCCGTCTCGCCCGCACCTTCCCTTCACCCGATATCAGCTCTTCGAGACAACCTATTTAGTTAATAAATCTTTGTAATCAAAAGTACAAATTATTAATTTCGAGCACAACAATGATGCTAGGTATGATGATGAAAATATTCCGGAGGATGATGGTTTTAACATTGAAGATGATGCTAATGAAGACATGCTTATGGAATTGGACGCTGAATAAAAATAAATTGTTATGTTTTGGTTTGAAATAATAATAATAATAATAAAAGTACTTTTTTGAGTAAAAACCCAAATGGCCATTGACCGAAGTCCTTCAGCCTTTTTTTTACAAAAATATAATAAATTTTGTAATAAGAAGTATGGATAACAGACAGCAAAATTTAGATAGCATGTGAGAGAAAAGGTTTGATATATTTTTTTAAAATGACTTATTTAAAACCTACTAATTGTTCGAGTCAAATAATTCCCTTAGTCTATTTTTATTATCATTACTATTATTGTTATTGTTGTTGCTGTTGTTTCTGTAAGCTCCCATCAACAAGTTTCTATAGAAGTCACTTAATTTTTTATTTTATATTACACCTGTTTCTTCTATATAATATAATAGGTATAAAAAATGTAAGGAGCGCTCGAAAAGGTGTATTTTAAGAATTGCAATAATTTTTTAGGATCCAAAACACTTTAGTACACGTTGAAACTGCATGCCAATTTTTAATATTATCTTTTGTTTTCATTGCCTACAAAATACTGCAATGGCATGCATTTGAAAAAAGGTTCAAATATACCTGCACGGTTTACAATAAGTTTTGATAACGTTCTGCACTACAAAACTGCATGCCAATTAGTAAATTATCGTTTGGTAGTACAAATTTATCACAAAATATATTGGCATGCATTTTAAAAACGTTCAGGGACAACTGAATTTTTTTCCATTTTTAGGAATAATTTTTATTAACGTTCTGAAGCATTGGCATGCATTTTATTATCGTTCGGACATACCGGATTTTTTTGCATTACTAGGAATAACTTTTAATAACGTTCTGTACTAGAAAACTGCATGCCAATCGGTAAATAATCATTTGGTAGTGCCAATTATTCATAAAACTGATTAATGTATGTTTTAAAGTCGTTCGGAGAGATCTGAATTTTTTTGCATTTTTTGGAATAACTTTTGACAACATTCTGCATTATAAAACTGCATGCCAATCGGTAAATCGTCGTTTGACAGCGCAAATTTATCATAAAACATATTGCCATGCATTTTAACTTCGTTCAGAAATACAACAAATTTTACGATTCATTGTGCGCACTAAAATTTGTTGTGCGCACGAAAACTGCATGTAAATAAGTTTCCACAGAATTTTTTTTCGCGGCTTCTCGTTTGGCACTATTAGCGTCCATTTTAAAATCGTTCACAGACATCGATTTTCCATGCAATCGGAAAATTGACTTGTACACCCTTCTGCACCCGTCGGCTGCCTAAAATTAGCATTTCTGGCATATTCATAGTAATTACATTTATATATATGATTGGTATGCATTTTAAAAACGGTGCACCTGACTGGTCATGTACCGCCGTTCCATATATTACGAGTGTGGTTGAGTGGGTAAACTGCAAATGGTGTGATTATTCACTACTGTGTAATTTCAGTTCTGTTTATCAATTATGTTTCCTAGGATTCCTTCTCAATGTATAAACTGATGGATAAAGGGCAACCCCAGACTGAATTTCGATGGTACACAGCTTCATCGTGAACGATGTCAACAGGTTCACCTCTTGACAAACTTGTTCGAGTCCGCTTCTCTTAAAATGGCTCACTGATATACGGATTCTGTTAATCCATCAAGAGTAATAACATTAACATACCTGGTCTTGCACATGACATTGATTCTATGAAGGCCTGTGCTGTGATATTACAGGCCTTTTGCATTAGAGCTATTTCAGCAGGACTCTTGTAAAGCCTCAATTTGTGGATAAAGTTTTTCGGATTATCCCATGTTCTCTCACCACTGTCATTCATGTATTCACATATAATTTTATGTACATTGTTTTGAACCGGTCTTAAGAAATCATACCTAAAACAAATAATAGAAATGCTTAGAGTCCTCGTTAGAGTCCAACTACTACAAACTCAACATAAATAAAAAAGCATCCTCACCACATAGTGGAATCTTTATATGATCGCTTATAAGAGTGCAGAAAGTTTTCCAACTCACTAATCGGTAAGCTTTGTTCCACCCCAAAGAAATCAGGTGCATCTTCTGGGTGTGTTCTGGGACCGTCCCACATCTCGGCATGTTCATCTTTATCTCTAGTAAATAATGTTGTGCAGTGATCTCCAGGGGAATCCCCAGTTGTTATTACAACACAGCAATCTGGTTCTTGGCAACCGGTTAAATAGAGAAAATCTGTGTTTTGTCGGAAGACATAAGGAATTTTGTCAGACATATATTGCTTGGAGGCAGCAGGAATCACAATCTGAAATAAACATACAGTATACCTACTATAATGCTTATGTGGATTATAATATAAACTTACCACATTATTACTTTTTCGCGGATTTTCCTTAGAGGCAGATGACAACAGTTTTTCGACCAGATTATGCCTACGTTTTTGGTATTCTAGTTTTGTTATCGCCGGAGTTACCTCACCTTCATTAAGAAGATGTGGATGTGTTTTACATGTGGCCTGGCCAAAATATTTTTTAGCGACGTAAAAGGTTTTCGCCCTTGATTTTGCTGCTTTTATAGAGAAATTTCTAAACAAAACTAAAACAATTTGGGTTTGAATCATTAACAAAGACCAATCTTTTCATACAATAAAACTCACTAAATTTAAGAGAGACTGCCAGTGGACTTGATATAACAAACATTTCTAATATCACAGAAAAATTTTGAAAAATATAGTACTTTTCCAAAAACTTAAATTAGGTTACATTATTTGGACTTTTGACATATCTCATATCTAGTTTCACGCCTGCTAGATTGGCAACACTGACGCTATTATGACCAGCGGAGATTTAAATTTCATGGCATGCTAAATTTCATTATTCACAAGAATGTACCAACGATATTACTTTGTTTCTTCACTGGGAATCCAAAGAAATCTACAACAATCATCTAAATTTGCACAAGAATTTGTACGATATTAAGTATATGTTTGGTAAGTTTTATTTTATCTTCCAAGTATTCAAATAAGAAAGTTATTTTTAAAATTATTTAAAACTTGGACAGAATAATTTATTTATTTTATCTGGATCTGTGCTAGGTATTTGGAAGCTACGTTTCACGAGCTTTTGCGTCAAAAACGCGAGAAACTTTGATTTTAAGAAAAATGGAGACTTGTAGCAGTACATCAAATCAGAAAAGCAAGTTACACACTAGGAACCCTGAAGGAACAAGAATTGCTAGAAGTGAATTTGATATAATTAATGACAAACTTAGATCAATTCGTTGCCCACTTATCGATTTGCCACCGCTCCGATATGAAACAAAATTTTTAGGACGGTACCGGCTGTACATAGGAAATATTTCCAACGCTGTTTCTAAAGATGATTTGGAAAACATGTTTAAAGTTTTTGGAGAAGTGAATGATGTTTTCATACAACAAAACAAGAACTTTGGGTTTGTAAAGATGGATTATTTTCATAATGCAACTAAAGCCAAACAGGAATTAAATGGCACCATTTTAAAGGATCGCAGAATTTATGTCACATTTTCCCCACAAGCGAGCATTACTGTTAAGCACTTATCTGCTTCCGTTACAAATGAGCTATTGCATATAGCGTTCTCCGTGTTTGGAGAGGTTGAGTATTCGTTTATTGTTACCGATAAACGTGGGAAGTCTACTGGAGAGGGCGTCGTAGATTTTGCGAAAAAAAGTTCGGCCATGGCAGCTAAGAAGTTCTGTACCGAACATATGTTTTTTGTAACCAGTTCTCTTAAGCCTGTTACTGTGGAGGAATATATAACTCCGCCAGATACAGATGGATTACCTGAAGGATTGGTAAGTTCCATTTAGATTATAAAATAACACTTTTTTTACTTTTAATAGAGCTGCATGTATATTCATAAGCAAGTATAGTCATTTGGTGTAGCAATGTGACATATATTTGACATGTACTTGGAGAACAGAGTGCAGCACTATGTAGTTATAGAATTTGTAACTGCAGTTACAATAATTTTTAACTAGTAATATTGCATTGTTTCCTTTATAAATGAAATATACATACACTGGCAATTTTTTTTTCAACAACTTTTGTATATTCCACAATCCCCTATGACTGCAGTCATCCTTCTTGCTATACGTATCATAGCGTTATATCAGTCATGTCTTGAGACAAATTCTCTCGTAATCCAATATTAGAGCTGCTCCCAATATTTAACACGATAGGTACATGACCAAAACCAAATTTCTTCACTTTTGGAGGCAATTGCCAATTTTTAAAGAACTGCATCTTCTGTAAGTTCTGGACGTACGAAACTCGATTTGGGCTTTAATGGTAGCAAATTTAAAAATGGAGCTAAAGTCTCTTCTGTAGGACACGTGGTTTAGGAGATATTGAGCAAAAACCGAAACAAGTGCAAAAATTTCGCTGTTTTTTAGGCATTGCGCAGCTGGCACAGGTCTTTCGAAGCTACATACTTGGTTTCTTGCTATTGGCAAAGGTCCTAAACATATTAAAAAGTTACAATTACATGAGCTTTTGCAAAGTCGAGTACTTTTGTGTATATATTGACTGGAGTATGTCTAGTGGGGGCAAATAAACGAAAAATGTTCGTAAAAATGGAACGATCGTGTCATCAGCAGCATGAATTTTTAACCTAAGTCATTTGCCCAGCATGTCTCATACATATTCAATTGTATCCAAGTCCGGGGAACATGCAGGCCAAACATTGCCAGTACACGAGTGGTGTGTGGGCGAGCATTATGTTGAATTAAGAGGAAATTTTATCTGATGTGGGGCGAAAAGTACTTACTTCATGATCTCTTGTAGAACATCCCTTATGTGCCTATCTGCCGTTAAAGTGCCGCCATCAATCACCATGAATTCTGTGCGTGCCCCTTAAAGTATGCTACCCCACACCATAACTGAGCATCCACTGAAAGAGACACTATATATATTTAAACAATTACTTAGATAAATGCAATGAACTTTAATGCATAGCAAATATGTGTTTCAAATGTAATGCCATTGAATATATCTTTTAAGCAGGAACAATTGCGTTAAAGGATTTTTATTGTTTAATATGACAGATGTGAGTGACAGACGATAAAATCACAAAGTACTACTAAATTCCGTGGTGCGTTTTTGAGAGCCATCTGAACAAGCCCTCTTTTAGTTTTTTCCCAAAATAGTTCAAAAACAATGCAAATGGAGATTTACAAGAATACTTTGTTGTAGAAAATTAAATTTCTCACCCAAATGCCGCGTTAAAAATTTTTTTTCCTATTTTTAGTATTAAAAATACTTAATTAAAAAACAAAGTTAAAAATTGACGAAACCCCACTTCTTTTTTTTGCCAGTAATTCGTCCATAACTGTTTTTTACGGCATCCTAGGTATACAGGGTGGGGCAATAGTGCGTCGGACCTCGATACCTCGAGTTCTACGATAGCTAGAAATAAAAAAAAAAAATTGCAAGTAAACTAGATAAAAAAGTCTATAACTGGAAATTATTTTCGAACAAACAGGGCAAGCCAAGACAAAATTACAGGACCAAGTGCCTTTTTTTTAAATGGAATGCTATATATATCAGTACATTTTTTGAAGCCTCTTTATAGGCTCTATTCATTCCTGTATTAGCATTGAATATCTCCCAACCACTTGGATGTAATGAATTTTTTTGTTGAAATAATGCAATCTGCAGATGTATATTAAGAAAATCACCACAGTCACAATTATGGGTTTTAAGAAAAACTTATGTGAATACCAGCTATGAGACATGTTTTTGAATCATTTTCATTTTCTAAAACTGTACAGGGTGGCCAAAAATTATTTTTTAATTAAGAACTTTTTAAATTGAACTTTCTCAATTTTTTTAAAATGGAACACACTGTATATTTTTCAACGATGTGATGTAGAAATGAAAAACGAACATTTTTTGTAAGTACTTCCCTATGGCTAATTGCAACCATTTTCGTCTTATAAATAAATGTCAAATTCAAGAATAAACTTAAAAAAAGAGGTTCCCGCAAATAATTCATTAGAAAAATTTATAATAGGTGTTCGACGTGTTGCCCATTTTGACTGACACATGTCTCTATGCAATTTTGAAATGAAGCTACTTAGTGGGACCATTTCTTCCAATCCATTGAAATGAGTAAATAGTATTTAACAGGTCCTTAACTGTAATGTATTTTTGTACATTTTTTGCCATTTTCGTAATTTGACAAGCAATAAAACCTTAATTTGGTATAAATTGTCGTGTACAATGGGGCATTTATCACACTTATCGGTCGTTAGTTACAATTTGTATTGAATTTAAAATATTTGGAATTTTACAATATGAATTTTAATAAAACGGAACTTGTAGACATGACTGTTGTTTTGGGCGAGTCAGACAGAAATTGTTTACTTGCCAATAGAATTTATCACAATGTTATCCTGAAAGAAGCATTCTTGATATTATTAGCAGCTTCCAAAACCTTCTCGATAGATTTCTGGAAACTGGAAATGTCGCATATAAAAAAAGTGAAAGAATAAAACGTGTTGTGAACGAAGAAAATGAGTTTTCTGTGGTGCTGGCAACGGTTGAGAATCCCCATGTTAGTCAAAGAGAAGTGAGCTTATTAGCAGGAATAAGTAGACGGTCTGTGGGTCGAGTCTTAAAAACAAATAAGTTGCATGCATATCATATTCAAATGCACCAGGAATTATCTCATGATGATTTTCAAAAGCGCCTACAATTTTGTAATTGGGCCAGAGGTAAAATGCAAAATGATATCAACTTCTTCAATAATGTTTTATTCACTGATGAGGCAACTTTTCATAAAAATGGATCCGTTAATAGGTACAATTTTCATTATTATGCTTCGGAAAATCCTCACTTTTTTATGCAACTTGATAACCACACGTTTGGAGAGGAAGTATTGGAGAACATGTAATAGGGCCACATTTTGGAGCTATTTATCTTCATTTTTTGGAAAACTATCTGCCACAATTGTTGGTAAATCTTCCTAAAAGAATTCGAAATAGGATGTGGTTTCAGCAAAATGGTGCTTCACCACAGTATTTAAATGCAGATAGAGACCACTTAAATAATACCTACCCTCATCAATGGATTGGAAGAAATGGACCCATTAAATGGCCTGCTAGATCCCCAGATCTTACAAAAATGGATTTCTTTTTATCGGGATATGTGAAGGAAATTGTTTATAGAGACACATCAACAACAGTACAAAATATGAAGGAAAGAATAATAACTGCCTTTAGATCTATCACACCGGCAGTTTTAGGAATAGTGGGAACCTCATTTCAAAAGTGCATAGAGATGTGTGTCAATCAAAATAGGCAACATATGGAACATTTATTATAATTTTTTCTAGTTATTTGAAGAAACCTCTTTTTTTTAAGTTTATTTTTGAATTTTGTAATTATTGTTCAATAAAACGAAATTCGTTGGAATTAGCCATAGGGAAGTACTTACAAAAAATGTTCATTTTTCATTGCATCATCTTAAATAACATAACTTATTTGGAATGCAATTGTTTTCTGTTTCCATAGCACATCGAATTTAGATACGAAAATGCAGCAATGTCATGCACGGTTAGTACTTAGACAGGTGATCTAGCTCAGGGAAATACAGTGTTCTCGCTCCATATAACGGCTTGTATATCAGCGCATACGTAGGAGGTATGTAACTATAGGCGGGGGTTACATACCAGATATATCATCCTTCGGAGGGGATGTAAAGCAATCGGTGTCTTGTCTATTAAACATTAGGCAAGTAAAAAATCCCCAGTCTTCGACAGAGAAGAGGTTTGGCAAAATTTCCAGGTTGGGTGAAGTTCATCTTCTTGGGTTGGTGACAGGCCCCAATAACAGAAATAGGTCGACGTTAAATAAGTACGAAAAAAAAGAAATATATCAGCACAAAATAATTAAAAAACCAAAGGTGCGAATTTTGCGCTGAAAATTGATACAAGGGCTAAATATTTTTCAAAAATAAATCTAACACGAAGTGAGATATCTTTATTTCGCCTTCTTCAAGTTTTTATAGTAGACCACGTTTAAATATTTTGCTTAAGCTAAATACCTTAAAAGATACAGTTTTTAAAGCTCTATTTTTGTCCCAGAAATTATTTATTTACCTTTAGAAAATAACGAAAATACAACGCCGTTATCAAATTAAGAACGACACACTGTATTCGATGATACGGTATATAAATTTAATCGTACCGTTTTAATTTCCCAGATTAATAATTTAAAAAATTATTAGGTTCGTAAAACACGCTTTCACTATGAAGATCGAGAGCTGGGTCCCAGATTTGCGATGCCCGGATCATTTGAATACGAATATGCTCAACGTTTCAAGGAATTGTGGGAGAATTACGACATGAAATTTAACACGCTTAAATCTAAACAAGAATTGGACGAAAACAAGCTCGAAGTTGATCTTATGCGAACCAGGTATGACCATGAGACAGACAGGTTGAAAAAAATGATTCGGCAGAGAGAACTGGAGAAAGAAAGGTATTGCCAAAATCTAGAGAATGGCGTTAGACTGACACAAAGGGTGGAACCTCATTTGTTGGATGAGGAACCTAAGAAGATTGCGTTTAAGCCTCTCGATAATCTGTTTATGCAGGCAAATGAGCTGAACGATATGCTGGATTCAGAGGAGCGGAAGATGGTTAGTGTTTTTCAAAATAAGTTTTTTCATATACCTTAATTAGGATTTATTAAAATGACAGTGCCACTTGTTGAATTCTTATTCTATTAAAATTAGTAATGTTTATCAAAAGATTACCATATTGTTCACACCTTCTGAGCTAAGTAACAAAAATCAAGTTTAAGTAAGTGTAGTGTTTCAGCAACAAAATTTCAACGTTTTTTTTATAATATAAATAAAATTGCTATTATCTGGGTTCAGATACCAGCAAGAAGTCCAAACATGACACAGACTTTAGAAAGCTGAAACTTTACATACAGATTTGCCTTTCCCTTTCGTTTTTTTCTTTGTATGTAATGTGTGCAATTTCTACACATCCATTTAATTATTGCTATTATACGAAACATAAGTTAGTGTAAATGAATTTAAAGACCTTGGTCAATGGCCATTTGGAGTTATTCATATATTTACTGTAACGCACCCCCCCCACCCCTATTATTTTGTTGTTAAATTCTGGTTTGATTAAAACATTAATTACCCTCCCTTCTCCCCTGATTGTCTAATTATTAAAGACAATTAAACTAATTTGGCTGTGTGATCGTCTAGTTTAGTGGTAGGACTCAAATTTACGTTTGTGATTTGTAGTTTATTGTTACCATAGTTCTTTTTCTAGGTTTGATATTACTGTTTCTATTTATTGATTGAATTGATAATTAACTATTTATTATGACATTTAATGATTCGTTCTTTACACTAAATATTGCTATTAATTAATTTGGCAAAGTTCTAATTATAGTTCTTTATTTAATTGTTTAAATTAAGCACTGAATATTGTTTTGGCACTTGTTTAATTAATTGATAAAATAATCAAGTATTTTTATAATGCCCTGTATAAAGTTCAAACTCAAAATTATTATTTTTTATTTAATTTACTGAATTATTTATGTTATCTTTTATGTTAAATTTTGTTTAAGTTTTTTATCATATTTTAGATTTCATTTTTATTCACTATTGTAATGCTCCAGTAAACCTTATGTTTACTTAGATTATTTTAAATATTTGTTTTATTTAAGCCCAAGTAAATCTTATATTTACTTGGCTAGTTTTTCTGGTAGTTATGCACTTTATTTTCAATTTCTGGTAAAGGTAAAAAGAATTAAAACCAAGTAACGTTTTAATACGTGTAATCAGACAATTGTCAGAAAGTATCATTATAAAATATTGATGTGGCAATGGCCAGAAAATAGTTGCTTACATATAAATTAAAAGTGAGTAATTTAACCACAAATTTATATTACAGCAACAGATTTCGTTGGGACAACAGTCACGTGTAAGTTTGTCGAATGGTCAAATAAACAACTCCAATAATCACTAAAAATAATAATGATTATAACGAGAATGTTCGTTCAAAACTGAAGTAAAAATGTTGAATTCGGAACATGTAAAGTTCATACTTGGGTGGCGAAAACTCGCAATAGTTTATTGAATTGAATGCACGGCAAGTTGAAATCTCTAGTAATTGCCCATTCAAACATAGTTTGATTTCGAAGCGTAGAATGATGTGATCTGCTCAATAAAATTGATACAGAACTAGCCTATTGGCTACCAATTGGTTTTTGTGTGTCGAAGATTGTAGTGGTCCAAACAATTGAATGAACAAGCAATTTATATCAATTTCAACTCGCCCATGACATAAATATGTCATCGGAATGAATAAAAGGTAAAACACCCAGTACAAAGTTTAACATGTGATAATATTTAAAAGGATAATTATGTCAAACTAGCAGGGGGCAAATCACAGGCCTTATCAGTGGATGACCCACAAAAGTCCAGTGACAACATCCCTTCGAGTAGGACATAAATAAACCGGCAGGTCCGAACAGCTGTAAACCATTCGTACCCTCAAATATTGTAGAAGTTCATTGACCACACGACAAAACAAACCGCAACAGAAATTGTTTACCAACAAAAATCTGCCGCTGTTGAAAAGTAAATATTTGACAAGTTATTGTTTTAAATATGACAGGATTGAACATAGTCTGAAATTCAGCTACAGCTAAATTATGCTACAAATAAAAATTAGCATGATAGAAATTTTCTAAACAATAAAATTCTAACCAGTCTAAGTGCCACAATGCCAAAACGCGATACCGTGAATTTAAGTTCCGAAATACAGAGCCGAAATGTAACAAATTTAATTAAAGTTTTTCCCGGTCCCGTTTCATTTGAATTTTGTAATTATTTAACGAAGTTACATTTAAAAAAACAATACTTCTCTCTTTCAGCGACATTAATTATTTATACCTTGCGTATAAATCGCTAGGTGACCCGGGTCACTGTTATTTGTCTCGTCATCCTGCATTTCCAGCATATTCGTTAACCTGACACTTCCGTGTGTCGGTTACAATGCATAAACTGACCAATGTCCCTGTAGCGTTGTGCGGGTACAAAAGAGATCGCGAGTTTTGGGGTCGCTTCGTAAAAATCTCTTTCTGTCTCGTTCCCAGTTCAGCTTGGTTTTAACAAGTATCTGGTGGACAATGGAAAGTACAGCGGATGCTGTGGTCAGTTGGTTCGCAGCTCCCAGTCTTATTTCAACGAGCACTATGGCGAACAATAAAGTCCAGTGTATAATCTTAGCTAATTATATTCAAATAATTGGTCAACGGAGTAGTGGTCAGTTGGTTCGCAGCTCCCAGTCTTATTTCAACGAGCACTATGGCGAACAATTGGATTCGGTCAGTGATAGGTAGCGACTGACCCCGATATAAAATTCCCTCGCGTATTTATACTTGAAAATACCCCCAAAAGTCGTGACGTTACATACCAAATGTCTGTTACTAGCCCAGTTCCCGTGAGACCGTACACCTTTGTTTATGTTATCGCCGAATGTTGATGTTAACTCTATTAACTGAAGTATCTTATCGGTGTGAAACATTCTTGCTTCGCCCGGGATGTACGTTTCTAGAGATTTTAAAGCTACACGAATCGACTGCGTTTTAAAACTTTTAAATTTTACTACCAGAATATACGTGAAATATTTTTATGCGAATACTGGGTGATATTTGGTTTCCTACCGAATCGTGTACAATTTTCAGAAATATGTAAATTTTGATTTATAGGCGCGGGAATAAGTTTTTGATTAATATAGGTGGGTACGGTCCGTTTCACTCTCCCCTTTTGTTGATTATGGAATGACAGCGAAGCTAGTTATTTTATAAGCTACAAACTGCGCGAATTTGATCAAAGTGGCACTTATGACTCGAGAACAAAACATTTCTCAACCTAGCTTGTTTCCTATAAGTCCAAGCAAAAAAAAATGTTCCCTAACCTAGTGTAAAAATACAAATAAAAATTATGAAGTGTAACTTCTAACTAGACTAATAAAAAGCTAAACTTTACTAGACCTATATTATGTGACAGAATGTTGTAAAATCTGAAAAAAAATTAGAGAATTAGTTGTACCCATTCAATTCACTGAAGAAGCAGACTGTTGTGGGGCACGTTGTATTCTACTCCTCCCGTTCCGCTGCGGTAACATGTTGTCATGATGTCGATCACTCCACCATCGCTGCCTCCGTCTCCTAGGGTAGGTGCCACCTTCACGTAACTGTGTCCTCTTCTGCCAGGGCTGGTTAACCCTTCGCCGATTTCTCCTTATATTTATGTGTTGGTTCCAATATCTGCTGCGCCTCTCCTCCGTAGCCAATTTGTTTTGTGCGGATATAGGCGGGTGTGTGTACGGCTTGTCGAATGTTTCCTTCGTAGGTGGTATACTGGGCGAGATAGACTCGTGTGCACTCCCCTTAACCTCAGACACTACGTGGGTAGCGGGTTCCGTGTTTGTGTTGTACCACCGGATCGTGTGTAGGTACATGGTTGGCCTCGTGGACGACGGTGTCGGTATCCTGGGGTCCCGACTGGGTGGGTACTGTTCGAAGTCTCGACCCGGCGTCACCGGCCTGCCGTCTTCGTAAACTACGATAGGGATAGCATCCCCCGAACTATAGGTGGCTCGGATTTCTAGTGCTTTTTCTTGCTGCTTTCGCTTCTTAAAGTTTTCGCGGATCTGTGACAACGTGAGGTTTTCGGACATGTTGTTGGTTAGAAGTTTGTCTTGACACTGTTATGTGTAACATTTTTCTGCATACCATTTTTTTCAATTTGCCCTGTTTCATAAGAGAGTGAAGTGTGCCTCTTATGTGTATTGACAAGTATATGATGTCTATAATTTAGTCGAAAAGATATGGCCGTATATTGCTGGTGTTGAAAGTGCCTCTTATGCGATCATTGTTTATGTGAGCTAATTCATAAACATTGACGTGTGGGATCCTGGTTATCTTGAAAGGCCCTTCGTATAACAAGGCAAACTTCTGCGCTATTCCAGCGGCGGCGTTGGACGTGGGGTTTGTTTTTAACAGTACTAAGTCTCCGACTTTGAATTCTCGTATGTGAGACTTTTGTTTGGCCATACTTTTGGCGGACGTTTTAATAAGGAATTCTCGTACACTCTCGTGGAGCTCCTGGACGTCTGGTTGTGTTGGCTGTGGTAGATACGTTGCTAAGATTTGCTGGAGAAAATGTTTAGGAGACTTTCCAGTAATAATTTCGCTGGGACATCGGCCCGTACTTGAATGGGGTACGTTGTTCAGACAGTCTTCGATTCTAGAGACATATGTTGGCCAAGTGGTGTGCTTGTTATGACAGTAAGTGCGGAAGAATCGTCCTAGTTCCCTCATGTATCTTTCGCTTGGGTTGGAGGCAGCGTGTCTTATGGAGGCATAAGTTACTCCAATACCTGCTTGTTGTAGTTTCTCCCTCCATACCTTGGAAGTAAACTGCGTTCCATGGTCGCTCAAAACCTTCTCGATCTTGAATATTTTGGTCATATCATTTACGATTCGGTTCGAGGCGGCGACGGCGTTAGCTTTCTTGAGGGGAAAAAGCTTGATGAATTTGGAGAAAATGTCTACTGCCACTAATAAGTAGGTTACTCCCCCACGTCCAGGTGGGAGTGGTCCGTAGAAATCCACGGCTACCAGTTCCCCTACTCGGCTAGTGGTGATGGGCTGTATAGGCCCAAACAGTTTGTTATTTGTCTTCTTGGTTTTCTGACAAAGGATGCATGTTTGTAATAAGTGGTGGATATGTCTTTTCATATTTGTCCAGTAATAGGACGGTCGTAAAATTAAGTAGATTTTTCGACCGGCGAAATGTCCCATTTCTAAGTGGTATTGCCATATTAATCTCTCCTGAAGTGGTTTGGGTACGACGATGGTTTTCCGTTTACTGAATGGGTCCAAATGTAACAGGATGTCCTGCTCGTATGAGTAACAGTGTAGGGTACGTAAATTGGTTGCGTTGGCGCATTCCTGTGGTTGGAGTTTCTGTTGTACAATCTCCTTTAATACTGGATCTTCTAGCTGGAGTTGCCTCAACCTTTTGAAATCTTCTAACAATTCTGTGGACCCTTCGACCGAAAAGTTAGCCAGTATAGGCTCGGCTGTTTCGTTGCCCTTGTATAGTGCGTCGTGCGGATACCTGGACAGAATGTCGGCAACTTTGTTGTCCGTTCCTTTAATGTGTGTGATGTCGAAGTCGAATTGTTGTAAAAATAATACCCAGCGAGTAATTCTTTCGTTGAGGAACCGACAGTGCTTCAAGAAAGTGAGTGCTCGATGATCGGTTCGAATGGTGAATTTAGAATACAGTAGGTACAAATGGAATTTACGTAATGATGCAGTTATGGCGTACAACTCTTTCTCAGTTGTTACATAATTTAATTCTGGTCCCCGGAGGCTGCGGCTATAAAATCCAACTACGCCCCTGGATTCGTCGTTGTTAACTTGGTATAGCACGGACCCTATAGCGAAGTGTGAGCTGTCCGTCTCCAATACATATGGTTTATTAGGGTCAGGGTGTATAAGTACGACACCCTCAATAAATTGTGTTTTAATTTCCTGGAAGTACTTGTCCTCGTCTGGTCCCCAACGCCAGGGCGTGCCTTTCTTTAGCAGATGGCCTAATTTAGAGGTATTGTCTGAGTATTTCGGGCAAAAGCGACGATAATAGTTACATAAACCAAGAAAAGCTCGTAATTGTTTAATTCTCGCTGGTTTTGGGAATTCTTGTATGGCCTGTACCTTTTCAGGATCCATAAGAATGCCGGTCGGCGTTAATATGTGTCCGAGGAATTTTACTTCTGTTCGTACGAAGTGCGATTTTTCTAAGTTGATGGTCATGTTAGCCTTTTTAAGTTGTGTGAGGACTGCTCGTAAATGTTGTAAGTGCTCTTCAAAGTTTTGTGAGGCGACGAGCAGGTCATCGATATAATTATGTGTAAATGGCCTGACTTCGGGTCCTAGGACGAGATCCATACATCTGGTGAAGCTTGCCACGGCAGTTTTTAAGCCGAATGGTAATACTCGATAACAATAGCTCTTCCCATTGTATGAAAATGCGGTGTATTTTTTACTATCTTGGGTAAGTGGTACTTGCCAATAACTAGATACCAAGTCAATGGAAGTCAAGTATTTTTGTCCATGAAAACGTTGCAATAATTCGTCGATGGACGGCGGACATTCATGGTCGCTGGTCATTTGTGAATTTAATTGACGGGCGTCAAGGCAAATGCGGACAGTGCCGTCCTTTTTCTTGACCACTGTCATGGGGCTTGAATACGGCGATGCGGCTCGCTCGATAATGCCCTGCTGCACCATCTCGTCGAGCTTAGCTTCTACGGCAGGACGGAGGGCAAATGGTATGGGGTAACTTCTCCGTAGGAACGGCGTCTCGTCGGACATCTGTATCTGGTGTTCATACAGGTGTGTCAAACCAGGTTGGTTGGGAAATAATTCGGGAAATTCGTGTAGTAATTGGCGGAGTTTATTTTTCTCGTGACTAGTTAAATTCGTTTCTCCGACTTTGGACTGTATGATTTCCGTGTTAAAATAAAATAAAATAAATAAGTTCTTTATTGGATAACTCCAAATGGCCATCGACCGAGGTCCTTCAGCCAGTTTACAATAATGTTATTTTGTTAACAATATTTAAATAAAAAGGAAAATTGCATATACTACATTGAACAAAAAAAAAAAAAAAACACAGAGTTATTGGTAAAAATAATTAAAACATTTAGAGAAAAAAAAATATATATATATATCAAGCTTGTATTAAAATTTCATGGCTCTATCTCTTGAAATTGATTTACTAGCTCCCATAATGTGTCGCTCGGATTTCTAGCTCTTCTCTGGGTTCTACGATCTCTAGATATACAGTATGGATTCAATTTTTCGATGTTGTTCAAATTGGCAAATTTTTTGTGGAGTTTTGGAAGCCTGAGATTGATCGGTTCTACTTTGACTTTCTGATAGAGAAGATTGTTGGGGGGATTATATAGTGGATTTTGTGGATGTCGGATTTTGGTAATGGTGCGGATTGCTTTTCTTTCTCCAACTTCGATATTCTTCTTTGCTGTTGGTCCACAGTTGGAAAATAGTAGGTGTCCATATTCCAGAATTGGTCGGCATATTGTTTTATAAATTTTTGTAGCAGATGATATGTTAATTCCTTGATTTTTGTAGGTTAAAGTTCTGAAATGTTTGGCTCTAGTTGTTATTTTTTTCTTAATGTTGTTTGAATGATTATTGAAATTTAATTTGTGGTCTAGATGTATTCCTAAATATGTTGCAGATGTCTTCGGATGGACTATTTGATTTGCCATGTTAATTGTTGGTGATGCTTGGGAAGGATGGTGGTTAAATATGACCAGCTGAGATTTTGTTGGATTAGCTTGCAATCTCCACAAGTTAAACCATCTGATTGTTTTGTCCATTAGATTTTGTAGTTCTTCTGATGTTTTCTTTAATGTAGTGTTATGTGATACTAGGGCTGTGTCATCTGCAAACTGTAATATATATGACTGGTGGTTAAATTCCGGAGTGTGGCTGTAGATATCATAACAATAAATATTATAGAGTATCGGAGACAGAGGCGAGCCCTGTGGAACCCCCTGCTCAGGTGTAAATTTGTCAGAAAGGAAGTTGTCGATTTTTATTTGTAGGACTCGATGTTCTAATAAATCTTTTATTAAGTGTATTAAATAATCTGGACACTCCAGTCTCTTTAACTTATATAAAAGGCCCATGTGCCACACGCTATCGAATGCTTTATTTATATCTAGAAATAGAGCTGCTGATTTTTGTCCCTTTAATTTTGTTGCTTGTACATTCGACACAAGTATAGCAAGCGGGTGCAATGTATTTCCGTGTTATTTGATTGTGAATTTGACAGGGTGAGGGTGGCGAGTTCATTTTCCACCGGCTCTAGTGTAAAATTTTCCTCGGCTTCGGTTTGTCGTAGAAGTGGAATTTCTATCAAAGTATCGTGTTGTGTACGGAGGTACAACTTTTGATTGCTTATATCCAGATTACAATTATTATTTCTCATCCAGTCCATCCCGATTATGCAAGGTTTAATTAGCCCAGGGACGATGAGGCAGCATATGTCGAAGTCGTTTTCAGCAACTCGTATTCTCAACATAATTTGTTTAGTGATGCGCTTACTTTTTGTGCCGAAAGCTCCTTGAATTAAAATTGCACGTAGAGGCAATATAGGCGGTTGTGTAGCTTTAATCTTGTTTAAATATATTTCTTCGGAAATACATGTAATTTCGCTGCCAGTGTCCAATAAAGTGATGATAGCCAATTCGCCATAATAGATTACGATTTCCGGTAATAACCGTTTGTGTGTGGTGGACGGCGTTGCTAGTGATGACATTTCAGCCCTCTTCCAGCGGCGGTGGGGGTTGTTTTTGAATTTTGTGTAAGTCTCCCCAGTAGTACGTAGGCCTTTTCTGCCAGGGTTCCGCTTGGCTATGATGGGGTTCAGTATGCCTTGGCCCCGACGTCCGAGTCCTAGACCTGCATGCCATCCCATGCGTTGTAACATGTGCCAGCCGATGGGGAGGTAGGGGTCTCGGCGGCGGAGCGGCTTATGGATAGTGGCGGTCGAGATTAGAGCCCCAGTTAATCCGACCGACGGTCGTTTCCCTCAATCGGAGTGTTACGCCTATTCTCTGGGGCTGGATGGCGCTCTCCCCTGTCCCAGCGGTAACGTTTGCTAGGGCTCTGCGGTGAGGCGGTTTGTGGCGGCGTTGGTGGTATTACTAGGGAGGTCGAAGGTGCCAGAATATTCTCCTGTTGTCGGAGGAACTCTGCAGCGCCCGCAATTGATTTGTTTTCCTTGAGTTGCCACAGAGACTGAATGTTGGCGGGGAAATGTTTCATAAGTTCGTTCACTAACGTAGCCTCGGGGAGCGGCTCAGTTAGCAGTCGTGCTAACCCAACATAGTGAGCGAAATGGGTCTCCATGGTCCGTCCATTTTTCTTGTTCCACCTGTGTGTGGTTAACAGGCGGCGCAGTTTATCCTGTTCGTCCTCAGACCAGTAACTACTGAGGAAATCTGCCTTGAAGTCCTCGAAACTTTCCCACGATATCTTGTATATGGCTGCCCAATCTTGAGCTTCTCCAGCGAGGGATTCGTGTACTCTGTCTAGTTTGTTGGCTTCTGGTACACGCATTCGACTTAGGTAGCTTTCTAGTTCGTGTAGGTATTTGACGGGATGGCGGTTCTTTCCTTTGAATGTAGGTAGCGTGGGACTAGGCGTGATGTATATAGGCCTGTTATCCTGTATGGGAAATGCCGACATTGTGACATCACGAGAGGCAGTCATTCCTTGTAATTGTTGTCGGAGGTGGTCGGTGGCGGCTTGGCGTTCCTTGTGCATTGCGATCAGACTCTTGCCCAGTTGCACATGAAGGTGGCGTTGACTCTCCCCTAATGCTCGTACTGAGTCGATTAGTAGATCGACTTTGTCCTCGAGGGTGGGCGGCGTCGGCGGCGGTGGAGCGGTCGGTACCGAGTCGGTGGTCGGGCTGCTGTCCCCCAGTGACTCGTCAGGTTCTATATTAAAAGAGGCAGAATCAGTTTTCTCGCGTAAGCATTTAAAATTCGTGGACGGCTCTATATTTCGGACACACGATAACAATGTCTGTTGTTTGAAGAACAATAGACAACATTATAAATTCACGAAACCAAGTAATATCAATTTAAAACTCTAAGATCCTGGTCACTACGGCACCAGTGTAACGCACCCCCCCCACCCCTATTATTTTGTTGTTAAATTCTGGTTTGATTAAAACATTAATTACCCTCCCTTCTCCCCTGATTGTCTAATTATTAAAGACAATTAAACTAATTTGGCTGTGTGATCGTCTAGTTTAGTGGTAGGACTCAAATTTACGTTTGTGATTTGTAGTTTATTGTTACCATAGTTCTTTTTCTAGGTTTGATATTACTGTTTCTATTTATTGATTGAATTGATAATTAACTATTTATTATGACATTTAATGATTCGTTCTTTACACTAAATATTGCTATTAATTAATTTGGCAAAGTTCTAATTATAGTTCTTTATTTAATTGTTTAAATTAAGCACTGAATATTGTTTTGGCACTTGTTTAATTAATTGATAAAATAATCAAGTATTTTTATAATGCCCTGTATAAAGTTCAAACTCAAAATTATTATTTTTTATTTAATTTACTGAATTATTTATGTTATCTTTTATGTTAAATTTTGTTTAAGTTTTTTATCATATTTTAGATTTCATTTTTATTCACTATTGTAATGCTCCAGTAAACCTTATGTTTACTTAGATTATTTTAAATATTTGTTTTATTTAAGCCCAAGTAAATCTTATATTTACTTGGCTAGTTTTTCTGGTAGTTATGCACTTTATTTTCAATTTCTGGTAAAGGTAAAAAGAATTAAAACCAAGTAACGTTTTAATACGTGTAATCAGACAATTGTCAGAAAGTATCATTATAAAATATTGATGTGGCAATGGCCAGAAAATAGTTGCTTACATATAAATTAAAAGTGAGTAATTTAACCACAAATTTATATTACAGCAACAGATTTCGTTGGGACAACAGTCACGTGTAAGTTTGTCGAATGGTCAAATAAACAACTCCAATAATCACTAAAAATAATAATGATTATAACGAGAATGTTCGTTCAAAACTGAAGTAAAAATGTTGAATTCGGAACATGTAAAGTTCATACTTGGGTGGCGAAAACTCGCAATAGTTTATTGAATTGAATGCACGGCAAGTTGAAATCTCTAGTAATTGCCCATTCAAACATAGTTTGATTTCGAAGCGTAGAATGATGTGATCTGCTCAATAAAATTGATACAGAACTAGCCTATTGGCTACCAATTGGTTTTTGTGTGTCGAAGATTGTAGTGGTCCAAACAATTGAATGAACAAGCAATTTATATCAATTTCAACTCGCCCATGACATAAATATGTCATCGGAATGAATAAAAGGTAAAACACCCAGTACAAAGTTTAACATGTGATAATATTTAAAAGGATAATTATGTCAAACTAGCAGGGGGCAAATCACAGGCCTTATCAGTGGATGACCCACAAAAGTCCAGTGACAACATCCCTTCGAGTAGGACATAAATAAACCGGCAGGTCCGAACAGCTGTAAACCATTCGTACCCTCAAATATTGTAGAAGTTCATTGACCACACGACAAAACAAACCGCAACAGAAATTGTTTACCAACAAAAATCTGCCGCTGTTGAAAAGTAAATATTTGACAAGTTATTGTTTTAAATATGACAGGATTGAACATAGTCTGAAATTCAGCTACAGCTAAATTATGCTACAAATAAAAATTAGCATGATAGAAATTTTCTAAACAATAAAATTCTAACCAGTCTAAGTGCCACAATGCCAAAACGCGATACCGTGAATTTAAGTTCCGAAATACAGAGCCGAAATGTAACAAATTTAATTAAAGTTTTTCCCGGTCCCGTTTCATTTGAATTTTGTAATTATTTAACGAAGTTACATTTAAAAAAACAATACTTCTCTCTTTCAGCGACATTAATTATTTATACCTTGCGTATAAATCGCTAGGTGACCCGGGTCACTGTTATTTGTCTCGTCATCCTGCATTTCCAGCATATTCGTTAACCTGACACTTCCGTGTGTCGGTTACAATGCATAAACTGACCAATGTCCCTGTAGCGTTGTGCGGGTACAAAAGAGATCGCGAGTTTTGGGGTCGCTTCGTAAAAATCTCTTTCTGTCTCGTTCCCAGTTCAGCTTGGTTTTAACAAGTATCTGGTGGACAATGGAAAGTACAGCGGATGCTGTGGTCAGTTGGTTCGCAGCTCCCAGTCTTATTTCAACGAGCACTATGGCGAACAATAAAGTCCAGTGTATAATCTTAGCTAATTATATTCAAATAATTGGTCAACGGAGTAGTGGTCAGTTGGTTCGCAGCTCCCAGTCTTATTTCAACGAGCACTATGGCGAACAATTGGATTCGGTCAGTGATAGGTAGCGACTGACCCCGATATAAAATTCCCTCGCGTATTTATACTTGAAAATACCCCCAAAAGTCGTGACGTTACATACCAAATGTCTGTTACTAGCCCAGTTCCCGTGAGACCGTACACCTTTGTTTATGTTATCGCCGAATGTTGATGTTAACTCTATTAACTGAAGTATCTTATCGGTGTGAAACATTCTTGCTTCGCCCGGGATGTACGTTTCTAGAGATTTTAAAGCTACACGAATCGACTGCGTTTTAAAACTTTTAAATTTTACTACCAGAATATACGTGAAATATTTTTATGCGAATACTGGGTGATATTTGGTTTCCTACCGAATCGTGTACAATTTTCAGAAATATGTAAATTTTGATTTATAGGCGCGGGAATAAGTTTTTGATTAATATAGGTGGGTACGGTCCGTTTCATTACTTACATTAATGTCTACAAATCATGTCTTTGATGAACATATACTATATTTACACCCACACATACTATAGTCGACACATAGGATAGACACCGTTAACGGTCTGCGAAAATTGTATCTACCTCGGGTGTACCTCAAGGCTCTGTGTTAGGCCCATTATTCTTCAATATCTTCATTAATGACATTACAGTGGAATTGACCGTCAATTGTCTTTTATATGCAGGTGGTAGTTATACAAAATAAAGTAAATGATGAGTGATTTTGTGGCATTGTAAACTGCCCTTGATAAAATCAATGAATGGTATAATTTAAACAAATTACAATTGAACATAATAGACGGAGAGCTGGATATGGAAATTAAAAAATACACCCGTACAGGATTCGAACCGAGAGATCCACTGTGAAAGTTATCGCGATGTGCTACGGTCGGAGTGGACTTGTAATTTCAATTAGTCTTGTCAGAAAAAGCAAAACATGGAATTTCTATATGTTTATAACTAAATAAATACATCAGCAGTAAGGTTTCCTAATGGCGATATCGAAAGATCGAAATTGGCATTTTCACGGCATTGCCAATTGTATGAGTGAAATAAAAAATTCGGGCCGACAGAAGTGAATGAAAAATTGCATTTTTTGACAATTCGTGAATTTGATTTGTTTTTTGTTCCATTAATATCACTGGTAGTACGTTAATAACCGGAAAAAATCCAAAGAATATTTCAAATATAAAGACAAAATCGCCAGAACTGCACCTTGACCAATTTAAATTTTAATAATTTGAACAATTTCCTTACAACTTTACCGACTTCTGGCAACGTTTCGTCCCCGACCTAGACTTCACAGAACTATTTCACAGCAAATATTTCTTTTAAAATTAATACATAACAAATTGAAAAGCTTGTATTTTGGCTAGTGCAAGAAATTTTCAGATACTCTTACGGAGAAATTGACATCACTGATTAGTAAATGTGTGGAGAAATAAAGTAGTGTTGGTGTTAGGGAAAATCAGATCACAAGAAGCAAAGATTGGAGTGATATGTCACCTAGGAGCCAATAGGAAAGAGTTTGATGAGACTGTGCTCCCAACAGGCAACCAAAATATATGATGTGATAGTGTTAAAAGTACTATGCAACAAACAGAAACCAACTAGAATAATGCAAGAATCATAGAGCATCTGGCAAAATGTGAATAGTATGATCTAATAATGTCAAAGTTTAGGGATGTTTGATAATTCTGTATGATCGTTTATGAATAATTCTTGTTTCTTGAATTTCATTTACATATTAAAACCATTTTAGGAGCAGTGGAGAATGGCAGAGTACAGAGGTGATTACGATATGGGAAATTATAAACAGGAGCCTTACTTTGATCGTGCCAAGAAAAGTCGTTGTGAGGTACCCGAGGTTACCAACCATCGTCAGAAAAGACAACGTTTTTAAATAAAAATTACTTAGTTGTTTCCAATATTTTTAAGATTTTATCTAAATATAGTCTTAAGTTCATAATACCACTGTTTTGTTATAATAGTTATTTGATTGCAATGTTATTAAGTACATAAAATGTTAAAGAAATTATTGTTACGTTTTCAGTAAAAATTTAAATAATGGACATGTTTTTATTAAATAATCTTGAGAATCGAAAAGATTTGTTGCAAAATAACAATTATTTGACTGGTAAATATAAACAAAAAGAAATACATAAATATATTTATTTAAAATACATGCGAAAATTATATACACATAACTTGTTACAAATCCGCACAAAATATCTCTAATTAAACAGTGACTGAATTTATAACTGTCCTTAACAAATAGTATATATATAAAACATGATAGCTGACTTATTAAAATTCTCAAAAATATACCCCTTACTTGAGTATCTTTAGCAGGTGTTAACTTCTGACGTCATTAATTGTTGCAGGTACTTGCACTTCTAATCCGTTTAATTTTTCACTTAAAATTATTTGGCACCCTAGTCTGGACGTGTCCGTTAAATCATATGCTAAATCGAGCATATCTAGCTCCTCGTCAGTGGGCTTGTCTGGTAAAGCTTCAAAATCCTCCTTTTTTAAAATGAGGTGGCAAGTAGAGCAAGTTAGGGTACCCTCACAAGCACCATACCCATCTAGGTCTATGTTGTTATTTACTACTACGTCTAATAATGATTCTCCGATTTTTCCCTTAGCTTTTATTCGTTCACCGTTGGCTTTTACAAAGGTTATTTCCACCCTGAAAAGTGGGTTAAGATTTATACATCGAAATATACTAGGTTTGTCTCCTTACTCTTTTTTATTTAAAGCTGGTTGGCTAGTAGTGAGTATTCTTAGGCTGTTTCTGAAATAATTTGACTTCAAAGTTCTAGAAATACTACTTCTAAAAACATTACTTAGGGCCATTTTTCAATGCGTAAATTTAGGGTGTCAATTTCACTGAGAATATTTCTTTCTTGTTGCGTAATACTTACTTTAAAAGTTGGTTTATCAAACCAATGAACAAAAATTTTGCAATAAATTTCAATTTATCACCTTGAACTTATGTGTACTAATACCAACAACCTTCCTGACAGGTGACAGCTGTCGAGAAATTCTTCCTTCGTGCGTACCACAATTCGCTTTCGTGTCAAAGCAGTAGTTCATATGAACTCTTTAGTCCGAGTATTTTTACCGAACGCACTCTACTAGCGTATTTGAGATATATTATTTCTCTCGAATTATTTAAGAATTAACAAACATTTTATTTCCATTCATAGTTATGATTAGGACAATAATACTTAGCAATTAAACAAGAGGGGAAATTTCGTACTAGAGGTTATCCCTCTTCGGTTTATAGGGGGGGGGGGGGTGTTCAAAAAATATTTAAAGGGAATGAAATGGTTATAAATAGTATGTAAGTAGGTATATTATGTTGATTGGCCCCCACTCAATTCTTATATAGATACCTATTGTTACCTCAATCAAATATTATACTAGTTGCACAATCTAAAACAATACTTTAAAATTAAAACGCATAATTAGGAGAAACAATTTAAAAAAATAACCAGTTAAATGCGACCTATAAACCCCTGAAAGTAGGCAATCCGCAACACAAGCGAGTATGAAAATTTGTAGAGTATTATTGTAGACACATATTACATATCCTTGTAGAATAGGTACGCCATTTTCAGAATATTATATAGTATCTAGAAATATATTATGTAAGTTCGCCTATCAACAAAATGTAGAGCTTTATCTTCAGAGCCTTAATTTTGATCCAAACCATATGAATCACAAGGCTCAATTTGTTTAGAGCTTCCACAACAGCATAATGTACTTGCAGTATAGGTGTATCGTGTGATTGCATACATTCGGGCGTCAATGCCGCCAGTGAACATTATTAATTTATCATTAAAATGGTTCACACTAGAACCATTGATTTTAATCAATGCTAGAACTCTATTATTTCTGTTATTTTAATATAAATATAGAATTCAATGACTCGATACTAAATATTATACACCTATCATCAAATAGGTAAGTACTGTAAATATACTGAATTATATGTTAGAAAGAAAGAAAAAATAAAATAACAATGCGACCTCATTTTGGTACAATGCAGACCGTCAGAATTTTTGCAATAATGGGAAACGCTGAAAAGTCGCTACAACAAAAACGTAGAAATTAATCAGCGGGATAATAGTTACCTGCATTAAATTCAAAAGTAAGAGAAAAGTCGAAGAATCGTGTAGCTAGGTAATGTGTGCATTGCAGATTGAGTTATAATTACCTACCTATTTTGTTTAGTTTCATTTTAATAACTATGAGTACCTATACCTACTGAGATTTTTGTTGCATAGCTTGAAAAATAATTCTGAACTTGATCTAGTTGTTCGTTTTCTAATTACTAAATTCCTGAAAAATAAAAACAAAACACTACCTATCATTATATTATTGGCTTATTACGTGTTCACGTGTTCAGTAATAAAATGGCGGGGTCGTACATTACAATTATTTTTGTAACAAAGTTTTAAAAGCGGCATAAAATAACATAAATAGTCATTTATTATTTTTAAATGAGAATAATAGTGTTAGTAAAAGTGCCTGTCTAGTTGTAGTTTGTACCTAGTGCCTTGTCTAGTTGTATATAGCACAATAATATAAGCAGTGATATTAGTATAATTTTCTCATAGAAGAAATTAGGTACCTATATGAAATTTTCGGGTGTTATTGTTATATAGACAGAGCTGTGAAATCGGGTAAGTGAAAACATTGTATTTTAATAAATTTAATTTTGTTAACTAAGTATGTACTTGACGGATCCCTATACGAATACCACCGAAAATAGCAGGAAAGTTTTTTTCCAACGGAATTTAGGAATTTAAAAAAATTGGTAGGTATTCTGCAATTTGTTATACCTATGTTTTAAGACTACGAAATATTTACATATCAGGTACCTAATTCATAGACCATAACTGTACTTAGTTTATCATGTGTTAGATATGCGGGAATATATAGTTAACTACTAAAAATTTTACTATTATTTGTAAGCTGCTAAAGGAGTGACCAGGGGTGGCTCTAGGGCGGTGCGACCGCACCGGACGCCGTCATAGGGGGCGCAAAAAATTCAACGGTATGTGGTCTGGGCAATAATCCAAGTTCCTTTGGGCCTAGAGTTTATGAGGGGGGTCGGATTGCACTCTAATGTACCGAGATAAATGTGTTATTCAATAAATCTATTGTAAGGAATATTGTACTGTACCCCCCCGCTTTTCGAAATTTGTATCAAGATGCATATAAAGTTCACATAGATATTGTTATGAATTACACCCCCTTGGAAAAGGAGATGGTACGCCTATGCCTCTGATGGTGACTGGAAAGGCTCTAGAAAGAGCCAAGGACTTTTCTAGATTATGGCTGGAGAAGATTCTGGATTAATCTAGAGCTAATTTCGGAGTATATAAGGCGCGATTACAAGCGCGGGAAAGGAAGTTTATTGGAGAAGTGACACGCTCGGTAAAAAGTGAGGTTAACTATTAAGTAAACAAGTATTGTAGTCAGTAAATTGTTAAATAAAGTGTTAGTAGTGTTTAATCTCTTGTTAAAATTATTTAGAACCCACGAATTCATACAGGGTGTTTCCTAAAAGGTGGAAATCCGTAACATTTTGGTGTCGGAAGCGGAATTTTGACAAGAGGATTTTTCGGAAGTGTTCGAGAAGGTTTGGCAGTGTATTCTCGAAGTTGGTGCTAACACGGAGGACTAATTTACTGGACGTTGTTCGATGGTTATTTTCGAACAGGAAAATAGTGTCAAGTGCATTTTTTGAGACATTGTAGAACATTTTGTTGGACATTAGTGGTTAAGTGATAAAGACTCTGAACAAGACTTTCGTGTAGTTATTAAGTGCATTTTCGTGAACTTTCTAGAACTTTTCTATTTGGACAGTAGTTTAAATAAAAGACTTTCTCGTGCTGTTTTGCGATTTCTCTGGACAATTCCATTACCGATATTGACATGATTAATAAATTTTGTTGATTTTATCATAATTATATGCCGGTAACAACCAGAAGCATGGCATCCGAACAACAAATGCAAGACTTTATGGCCCAAATGCAGAAGATGATGATGGATCAGGAAAGGAAGCGCCAGGAAGAGAAAGAAGAACAGGAAAGAAAAGAACAAAAACGTCAAGAAGAATTAAGGAAAATTTTTGAGGATCAAAATAAACGACATCAAGAAGAAGAGAAACGACATCAAGAAGAAGAGAAACGACGTCAGGAAGAATTGAGAAAAATCATGCAAGACTTGGACATTAAACAACAAGAAGAAAGAGGCGAACTAAGGAAAATTATAGAAGGCCAACAGAGTGCCATATTTGCCGTTACTGAAGAACTCAAAAATAAGGTAGCGGAAGAAGTCGGTGGAGTCAAACAAGAGGTAAGCGAAGTCAAAGGAGAAGTAAATGAAGTCAAAGAGAAAATGCACCAGGTAGAAGAGGAAATAGACCTGCTTAAGCAACAGTTGAGGGATAGAGGAAGCCAGCAAGTGGTATTATCAGATCAGCTGTTCGAACCTCCCTCCTTTGACGGCCAAAGTTCATGGACCATTTACAAGATGCAGTTTGAGGCAGCAGCGAGTGCAAACAACTGGAATGACGAAGAAAAGGCTATGGCGTTAATCGTGGCATTAAGAGGCCAAGCATTGGAAATACTCCAGACAATCCCAGTAGACCAACAACGGGATTTTAAAGTTTTAGAAGCTGCCCTAGATCTACGATATGGCGATCAACACCTTGCCCGAGTGTACCAGACCCAGCTGAAATCACGTGTTCAAGGGGCTGGGGAAAGTTTGCAAGAGTTTGAAGCTGCCGTGTGGAGACTGGCTCACCTGGCTTACCCGGATGTACCGAAGGAATTCCAAGATCAACTGGCAGTAGATGCTTTTCTGGATGGTATACAGGATGATGAGATCAGGCGAGTCCTCAGGTTATCTCGATACCAGAACAGCAGCGAAGCGTTGGTACGTGCACTCGAGGTGGAAGCTGTCCTTCAAGATACCCCGAGTCCAAGAGTACAAGCTATGAGTCTCGAAAGATCGCAGTCTGAAAAGGAGAACCAGAACGCTATGTTGGCCGACATATATAAGATGTTCAATCAGTTACTGGCTCAAGTGGATACTGCAGAAAGACAAGGCAAGCCAAGCGGGGGTATTAAATGCTACAACTGCGGCAAGATAGGACATATCAAACGAGACTGTCGACAGCGGAACTCGAGGAAAGTGAATGTTGGAAACAGGGCAGAGACACAGAATAAACAAAGTAGTGGAAGGCCAAGTGGACGGCGTATGAAATGCTACAGGTGCGGGGAACTAGGACATATCCAGCTTGAATGTCCACAGAGGAGCTTGGAGAGAGTGAAGGCCGGAGATGCTGTGAAGCCAAGGGGAAAACCAGAGGAAGCCGTTACCAGAGAGGCTGTGACAGATAACGAACGTGGTGCCCCTAGAGAAGTGAAGATTTCCCAGCTTCGGAGCATTACAGAAAGGCCACCACTACAAGGATATGACGATAAAACGAAACCTGAGAGAAATGCAAACATTTCATCCGGAAGAAGGTACAAGGAAGGTTGCAAGCACAACCACTGGGAGAAACTGCAGGTCACGGGAGCAGTCAACACCGTCAAGGTGGAGGTGCCGGATGATAAGGCAGATGAAGCGCTCAGACAGGAACAATTGAACGATGTGGAAATTGGGCCTATATTGAGAGCCAAAGAAAGGGGAACTCGTCCAAAATGGAAGGATGTTTCGGGCAAAAGAGTGGGGCTGAAGGCACTATGGGCGCAGTGGGACTCACTGAAAGTCATGAACGGGCTGTTGCGGAGAGCATGGGAAAGCCCGGATGGAAAACAGCTGGTTATGCGTCTAGTGATTCCCAGGTGTCGAGTTGCGAAGGTGCTTCAGGAAGTGCACGAAGGAACATCCGATGGACACTTCGGTGTTAACAAGACCCTGAAGAAAATACGAGAACGATTTTATTGGATACGAAGTCGTCAGGATGTGGAGGCTTGGTGTCGCAAATGCAAGATTTGTGCAGCCAGTAAGGGACCACAGACTGGAAGTAAGGGTGAAAACAAGCAGTTCAACGCCGGAGCTCCTTTCAAGAGGTTGGCTAACGATATAGCGGAACCATCACCAGCCAATGACCGAATGAAGGCTCGATATGACTGGAAGGGTAATTCAAAGGAGGTCATCAAGGTGGGAGAGCTAGTTTGGCTGTACAACCCCCAGCGGAGGAAAGGAAAGTCACCGAAATCACCTTGGGATGGACCGTACACTGTTATTACCCGAATTAATGATGTCTATCGCATTCAGCAAAGCAGAAAGTCCAAGATGAAGATCGTGCATTTGGACAGGCTGGCGAGATACACTGGTGATCCTGAGTTGCCTGATCGGGACGATCAGGCTTAAGGAGGGGGCAGTGTTATGAATTACACCCCCTTGGAAAAGGAGATGGTACGCCTATGCCTCTGATGGTGACTGGAAAGGCTCTAGAAAGAGCCAAGGACTTTTCTAGATTATGGCTGGAGAAGATTCTGGATTGATCTAGAGCTAATTTCGGAGTATATAAGGCGCGATTACAAGCGCGGGAAAGGAAGTTTATTGGAGAAGTGACACGCTCGGTAAAAAGTGAGGTTAACTATTAAGTAAACAAGTATTGTAGTCAGTAAATTGTTAAATAAAGTGTTAGTAGTGTTTAATCTCTTGTTAAAATTATTTAGAACCCACGAATTCATACAGGGTGTTTCCTAAAAGGTGGAAATCCGTAACAATATGTAGGTATGCTTAGGGCCGTCGAGAGAAAATCGGGGCCCGGGGTTAGTAATATACGGCCCCCTACAGCTTATTGTTAATCATTAAAATTAGGATTAACAATAAGCTGTTTTTTGCAAATCGGGTGATGTTATTTAACTGAAAATAAGTGTAAGTTATACGTAAACAAGCTAACTATATTATACTCTTCGCCGATTTACTGCACTTTTATATAATTGTTGCACATTCCATAGGATACTCTTCCTAGTTTTTTTGTAAATAATATTAGTTTTAGAAATTTTTAGTTTAATTGCAAAACACAAATTTTGTTTTTTATTTAAAAAAATGTAACTTTTTTATTTATTGACCGATGTTGTTCAAAAGGGTTCTTCCTCTAGCTAACACTAACTTACTGTCCAATTTTCAATACAGTCGGACTTTTCGTGCTTACAAGAAACGTGACAGACGGACAGACAGGCGGACAGATGGACGAACGGACATTTTGAAAGTTGTTCAGAATTCGATCACCAACACAGTGATATGAAATTTTTTTGTCTACGAGCAATATTACCGGTTTTCGAAATGAGCCGATCGAATGCAGTATACACTCTTCGTTTTATATTTGCGAAAAGTATAATAAATACTACAGAAGACTATTTTTGGCTAAAATTTGATTATTAGGAAGATATCTCCTCATTTGGTGCTTTATCCGCCTCTCTACTAGCCTTAGGTAGTGTTCACTCTTAATTTAATTAATATCTGTGCTTATTCGATTCCCGAGTTGTAATTTATTTTCAATGTTAAAGTATTTCAATTTTTAACATTGGAAATGTTAATGTTCGTATATGGGGGGTCGAGTTACCAGTTTTCGTTCAATGTCAAAAGACAGCGGTGTCGCGGTCGAGTGAAACTGTCGTATATGCAACGGCTGATATATGCAAATGTAATATGGGTTGCACATATCACAGGGGGTCAAGTTACCAGTTTTCATCTAAGGCCAAAATACAGCGGTCTCGCAATCGAGAGTGGATCGTAGCTGTTTATGTATTATGTATGGTGTTATCATTTCCAATGTCCCAATGGTTGCAAGAATTGCGAAATCTGTGAATTTTTTAAACCTTACATCTCCTTACGGAAATATGTCTAGACGTTTTAGGTCTGGAGATCATGCAGGTCAATGCAAAGTCAAATCTCCCTATCCATAGAGGATATTTATTATTTAAACAATTTTTCACATCGCCTGTGTTGTGGGAGAGCCTCGTTCTGCTGTCAAATCATTCGGTATTACTCAAAAATAGGCATAACATCTGTACAGTATTTCACTTTGTTTCACGGAATATTGAGGTAATTTTGTCGAGTCAAAATTCGCCTAATATATGGGTGTAACACGCTTATGGTACACTCAACTTTTTTTCCTTTAATTTTGAAGATAAATGATTGAAATTTGAAACATCTTATATACATAATAAACGTCGCATTTTGACATAAAAAAAAATCCACTTCCGGATTCACCGAAAGTGGCACTAATTTAACATTTATAGTACTATTAATTTATTCATATGCCTTATTAAAATGTGCGATAAATACAATCAATACAACCGATAAGAAAATAAAACTTATTTATAATTACTTAGGTATACATATAAGGTGGCTTTGCAAGACAAAGAACGAACACAAAACATTGCAACAGCTGGTCACAATGCTGTCCATTAACGTCAATGTACCTTTGTACTTGCATAGTTGTATCTCGAAGAATATTCGCCAATTGCTGGGCCATTATGCTTTTAATTGAGCGTTTTCTCGTAGTTTCATGTTTTCACGGGTTATAATGGCGGTTGCGTAGATAATAATTTTTAAATGACCCCAAACAAAAAATCTAGGTGAGTCAAATCAGGTGACATGGAGGCTGGCAGGTGGTATTGGAATTTGAAATGTCACTGATGTGGTATCATTGACTTTAGAACATTATGCAGAATTAAAAAGTGCAATAATATATAAGGTGCTCTATTTGAAAATCAAAAGTGTCACTTTCGATAAAACTGGAAGTGGAAACAAAATCATTTACATGTCAAAAAGTGACGTTTATTAAATATATATAATGCTCCGAATTTCAATCATTTATTGTTCAAACTAAAGGATAAAGGTGGTTGTACCATGATCGTAGTACACCCGGTATGAGGGGCAAATTATTTTACTCTCATAAATTCTTCACCAAACATTAACCTCCTTTGCTTCTTGATTTTACGAACGGCATTAACATGAATTCGTCATAATGATCTATTATATATTCTTCACATGTAATCTTAAATTTTTAAAAATTTTTAATCAGTCTTATAATATAGAAGTAACATTTTGGAGCGAGATAATTAGCAAATCTTTGGCTAACACTTTTGTGAGTAGATATGCTTGTTGGATACTTTACAGATTGTGGTTGGTTACGTCATTTTTGAGATGGTCGTTCTTAAGGACACATGAGGAGTGTGCATATAAAGTACGAATATCACAAACATCACTTGAGTAAACCATCCTGGCTGGGTAGAGCTTGTTTATTTAAAGATTATTCTCAAAACATGTCCCTCAATTGGTAGAATGTAAAAACTAGTTACCTTACTTTATTCGTTAAATAACAAATGTTATTATTCCATTTCAGGTTGTTGTCAATCTTTATCCCTAAATATTTTATATCATCTACTTCTGTAATTTTTTCATTCAAGTTGTTTATTTTAATAGATTTGAAATTGGGTCTGTTTATGTTGGTTATCGGTTATCGAATTAGATTTTTTTACATTTAATGATAGTTGATACAAATCTAACAATTTTTTAATTGTACATAGCCCATTTGTTACTCTTTCTTTTACCACATCCCATGAGTCACCAGTGAATAAAATTACTGTCATCTGCGTAAGATACAATTTTACTATTTATTTTAAGTGCAAGTAAAATGTTTATGCACAATATGTTTATGTATAAACATAATGGGACCCAGGACTGTACCCTGTGGTACTCCTGTCTTAATACATTTTGGATCACTTATCGTCTTTCTAATTTCAACATGCTGTTGTCTACTATCTACATAGCTCGAAAAGACGTTCAAAACTGCGTCTCGAATCGCATAGGGACCTAGAATTAAAAAATATTTTTTGGTTGTTAACCGTGTCAAACGCTTTTGCCAAGTCTAGAAAAATTTCTTGTTTCTACCAAGACTACATGTAATTTCTCTTATAACCCTATACATTGAATCACATGTACTGCTTCCCTGTAGGAATCAAAACAGATCTTTATAAACAAATTATACAGGGTGTCCCAAAACTCCCGCCTTCCCCTTTAGGTGCTAATTCTTCATGCAAAAAATAGTAATAAAAGTCCTCATAAACATGTGTCCGGAAATGCTTCCTAAGGGTGCTACGACCTTCTAAGGATGTCGCAAAAATATGTGTTTTTACTAATTATTTCGGAAATAACTTGGTACAACTTTATGAAACTTGGTTAACTATTTTCGATCATTAAAGGTTATTGTTTTACAGTATTATCCAAAATTAATTGTATCCAGGGGCGGAGAAACGATGGGTCGGTGTCCTTTGTTTCTACATATTAATGTTTCAAGTTGACATTTTTAGTATTTTAATCCCTGATTATGATTCCCTGGTTAATTCTGCATAAAAAGGTCATCTTTACAATTACCCATATGGCAAGCCCTTTTCGAGTAAAAGCGGTCTAAACGAAATGTTGCGTATTCATTTGCTAAAGGCGCATTATTTATTTTTCAAAGTAGGCGTATGTCATTCAGTAACAAAAATGGCAGGGTACACCTCATAGAAGTATCTCGATATAATTATCTGTTATGGTATGATTTCCTAAAGGAACTACTTTCAAGTATTTGGTGATAGTGTTAAAAAAAACATTTGCAAAAGTTTAATGAACATTTATGATTTAAAAAACAACCTGAATTAACATTATTATTATTACAAAATGTGCTCAAAATGCCTTCCTTCCTGCTCAATGCAGGTTTCTACACGGCGAACAATATTGTTTGTGGCTTTTTGCGTCATTTCCCTGATAATAGTGTCAAATGCCGCAATTATGTCGGCTCGCATGTCGTCCTCACTAACTGTCTCATTAAAATGAACCAAATTTTTAATATGGCCCCATACAAAATAATCCATCGGATTTAAATCCGGCGATCGAGGAGGCCAACTTATTGGGCCACTTCTTTCTATCCAGAGCCCTCGAAAAACTCGGTCCAAATGACGCCTTGCTACCCTACTAAAGTGCGCCGGAGCCCCATCGTGCATATAAATCAGATTCAAGCGAGAAAACAGCTTTCGTCCAGCAAACCGGGTAGTTGTCTCCGGAGATATCGTACATAGTTCGGGGTCCATTAAGTAAATATTATTTTCAAGTTTTACTTAACTTATTAGTTACCCAATGAAAATGTAAATGTACTTACCATTAGATTCCCTATTTGTCCCGCCCAAACATTAATTGAAAATCGGTATTGAAAATGTGTCTGTCGAATTAAATGAGGATTTTCATGGACCCAGTAAATAAAATTCCTTAAATTAAATATTCCATTTGGAGTAAATGTCGCTTCATCAGTCCACAATATCTGATTAAGAAATGAAGGATTTGCCAAATGATTTTCTAACAAATCTGAAATAAAAAAAAAAAATTGGTTGATTTAACTAGTAGAATACCGTTTTCGTTGCGGGAATCGGTTCGCGTACAGTCGTGCGGCTGATACAGCTTGTTGATGAGTCATACCATAACAGATAATCATATCGAGATACTCCTGTGAGTGTACTCTGCCATTTTTGTTACTGAATGACATACGCCTACTTTGAAAAATAAATAATGCGCATTTAACAAACGAATACGCAATATTTCGTTTAGACCAATTTTAATCGAAAACGGCTTGCCATATGGGTAATTGTAAAGAGACTTTTTTATGCAGAATTAACCAGGGAATCATAATCAGGGATTACAATACTAAAAATGTCAACTTGAAACATTAATATGTAGAAACAAAGGACACCGACCCCTCGTTTCTCCGCCCCTGGATACAATTAATTTTGGATAATACTGTAAAACAATAACCTTTAATGATCGAAAATAGTTAACCAAGTTTCATAAAGTTGTCCCAAGTTATTTCCGAAATAATTAGTAAAAACACATATTTTTGCGACATTCTTAGAAGGTCGTAGCACCCTTAGGAAGCATTTCCGGACACATGTTTATAGGAACTTTTCTTACTATTTTTGCATGGAGAATTGTCACCTAAAGGGGAAGACGGGAGTGTCGAGACACCCTGTATAACGTACGTATTATCAACACCAGAAAAAGGGATGCATCCAAATATAGAGGAGAATATAGAGGATTTTTAGGATTTAAACTCAAACAAATTTTGAATGGCTGGATTATTTTAAAAATCAAGGAAATTATGGGAGGTTTTCATTAATAAAAATAATTCTGTACCTAAATCGTTAAATCTTCATTAACCATTCTCGAATCATGTATACCTACAGATTTTATACAGGGTGTGTCACTAGTTCGTGGACGGTCAATACTTCCTCAAATGTTTGAAATCTGAAAGAAAGTCTCAGATAATATTGGTAGCTACAAAAGTACCTCGTGACGTATATTAAAAAATATTAAAGTTATGCGTATTGCAAGACACTGAATTATACAAAATAATTCAGGGAACAAAAGGGGCCACCCTGTATCCCGGCACAGAAACACGGGTGTAAAACAGTCGGTAATGACAATTCGATGGTGGGTGGGGATCTGCCACCCCATCCGTTTCCAAGGAGACGGCACACGCTCGCTTCAGTTTTCCATGGCCATATCTGATATGTTTGTATAAAGATTTGATACCAATTATAGTACGGTTTGCCAAAGCGCTTCTTTATATATGAAGTACACTTCATCACAATAGGTTTCTACCCTCTATTAGCTCTAAAATGCATCGGCGTTTTAACAGTATTGTTTTTTGTTGCTTTAATTTTGTGCCTCTTGATCGGACAATTAGTTTTGTGCCGATAAATATAAATTTTATCGATAACAAACAATAGAGAATATTTCACAAGAACTGTTAAATGTGTATTTTCCTGTAATGTGGGGTTTATTTTCATTACTTTAGCCCGACAAAATCGGTGGAGTATATATCTAGAGATTATTTGATTCATTAACATGGTAGCCAATGAAATGCCATTTCACCCATTTTTTGATATTATTGCATCATTTGCATCGATCAAATGTCACTACCATAGTCATAAATTAAACTGGATCGGCTTTTGACGGCTCCCGTATGCAGTTTTATCGCGGGAATAAGCTCTTAGTCCGGTTCGGTCAACAAAGAAAACCGGTAGTAAGACGAAATTTTCAAGATCGCCGATTGCAAATCTCTTGTGGAAATTGAAAAATTCAAAATGGCTGACACGAAATAGCGTGAATTTTAAACTTAAAAATGCGATTTCTGACGTTATTTTAGATTTTAACTGATCACCATGAGAAAAAAATATGTTTTGTGTACAATTTTACATCAATTTTTATGTTTAATTTTTTTATGTTTACCCCCAAACACCTCACACTATTAAAATAAACTGATAGAATTTAATATTTTTTAATTGTCAATAAAAGGATAACTACAGTATAAGGCATAAGGGAAGAGAGTAATAGATAGAAAAAGGGGCGGGGAGGGGGTTGACATAAAAGTGAAATTTTTGCTGAAATTCATAGTAAATGAGTTGTTACAGTGAAAGGATTTAGGTAAGAGAAGGGGTCCTGTACTAGGGTGGGGGTAAACATAAAAAAAATCATTTACGAAAATATATACACAAAACACTTTTTTTTCACGTAGTTATCATTTAAAATCGAATATAATGTCAGAAATTGCATTTTCAAGTTTGAAGTTCGCGCCATTTCGAGTCAGCTACTTTGAACTTTCCAATTTTCACAACAGATTTGTAGTCAGCGACCTTGAAAAGACATTTTAAATACTAAACCGTTTTTTCCAGTGTTAATTTATTATGCATATAGAACGCACTTATGCATGTAATTTTGGGTCCTGAAGAGCTCCTAAATGGTTATAAATGACACTATATAATGAAGGACGTTTAAATAATAATGAAACAATACATCTTCAACAAATCTAAACTTTTTTAAACAGTATAAATTTGAAAACACGAAGAGAAAGGAGCAAAATCACTAAGAATGCACTTTTATGCATAAAAGTGTGTATAAATATTGTTGCGTTTATTCACCTTTTGGGAAACACCCTGTATGAATCCGTGGGTTCTATATAATTTCAACAAGAGATAAACACTACTAACACTTTATTTAATAATTTACTAATATAATTATATGCAAATGCAACTTCCTGGAACTGTAAAAGCTCTATAACAATAGAAACAAATGAAAATATATTACTAGAAAATACTAGTAATTATTCAAACTTTTACAAAATACTTATCACAAATAAGTTTAAAACATATATCTTTCTTATAACAATTATAACAAAGAAAATATGCCCATTATGAACAGTACAACTGTTATCATAATGTTATTTTTAATTTTCTTTGTTATAATTGTTATAAGAAAGATATATGTTTTAAACTTATTTGTGATAAGTATTTTGTAAAAGTTTGAATAATTACTAGTATTTTCTGGTAATATATTTTCATTTGTTTCTATTGTTATAGAGCTTTTACAGTTCCAGGAAGTTGCATTTGCATATAATTATATTGATAATTATCCCTTTACGGGGAATTTCCTATAATCTAATTTTAATTTTTAATATCCTGTTCTGGTAATCCTTTGATAGTTATAACACGAGTATTTGCTTACATATTTCAGTTGATTGTGAACTTTAGAAAAAGCCGCACCGAAGAGACATAGATGTCGAAACACGTGTCTGTGGATGTTCTAAAGTTTTGTGTTATTGCTATATCGGTAAGTGCTTTTGTTTTGATTATCTTTGGGTTTCATTGAGCAGGATAATTTAAATTAAAAATAACATTATGATAACAGTTGTACTGTTCATAATGGGCATATTTTCTTTGTTATAATTGTTATAAGAAAGATATATGTTTTAAACTTATTTGTGATAAGTATTTTGTAAAAGTTTGAATAATTACTAGTATTTTCTGGTAACATATTTTCATTTGTTTCTATTGTTATACAGCTTTCACAGTTCCAGGAAGTTGCATTTGCATATAATTATATTGATAATTATCCCTTTACGGGGAATTTCCTATAATCTAATTTTAATTTTTAATATCCTGTTCTGGTAATCCTTTGATAGTTATAACACGAGTATTTGCTTACATATTTCAGTTGATTGTGAACTTTAGAAAAAGCCGCACCGAAGAGACATAGATGTCGAAACACGTGTCTGTGGATGTTCTAAAGTTTTGTGTTATTGCTATATCGGTAAGTGCTTTTGTTTTGATTATCTTTGGGTTTCATTGAGCAGGATAATTTAAATTAAAAATAACATTATGATAACAGTTGTACTGTTCATAATGGGCATATTTTCTTTGTTATAATTGTTATAAGAAAGATATATGTTTTAAACTTATTTGTGATAAGTATTTTGTAAAAGTTTGAATAATTACTAGTATTTTCTGGTAATATATTTTCATTTGTTTCTATTAATAATTTACTGACTATACAATACTTCAAACATTCAAAATAACTTTATTTACTTCTTATTTAACCTCGCTTTTTACCGAACGTGTCACTTCTAAAATAAACTTCTTCTTCCGCGCTGGTAATCGCGCCTTATATACTCTGAAATTACCTCTAGATTGAACCACACTCTAGAAAAGTCCTTGGCTCTTTCTAGAGTCTTTCCAGTCACTATCAGTAGGCATAGGCGTATCATCTCCAGTTTCAAGGGGGTGTAATTCATAACAATATGTTCAACGACCTACCAAATATCCGCGTTGGTTGGACTTGCTTCTGTAGACCTCAAACAACAATTTAAAAAAAAATGATGAACCTAAAATTTTGCCTTCAAATGTTGGCCCGGCCGAAGTATCTAGACAAATGTATGGCTATTTGTCTATAATTGTTTATTTGTGGCATATCCAGATTTTCTTACTTTTTATTAGCTATTTTACCACTAAAAAATTAGAGAAAATTTTAGAGAAAACACCTCTGCGTTAAAAGGATCAAACAGAGGTTGGTTTTTGAATACCTACTTGATTGTTATTAAATGTCTCACACCTAAAAATTTATAAACTAGAACAATGTTATAAACTAAAAACTGAAAATGAAAACTAAAGGTAATTAACGTGTCGGAAGGTTATCTACTTCTGTTCTCAAAACTTTTTGGCCGTCAACCATGACAGTTTGCAGCTTATGTATTTCCAGTCACGTGAATTATTTTTCCGAAAATCGTTCGTAAATATTGACATTTCTGACAAATGTTTTAGAAACAAAAGTCAATATTTCCTTACATTTAGTCGTTGCCAGGCAACGAAAAATAAATGTTAGAAAATACTTATTCATTTTTGTACTGTAAGGAAATATTATTTCGCATAAATAACTAAATAAAACACACCACTATGTGTTCTACCACTATGTATTTATAAAAATTGCGACTGCAGTTTCGATTTACAAAGCCATTGTCAAGCGGTGAATCGAAAATGACTGATTTACAATTGCACAGAAATGTTATATATATAGACAATTTTGGATTAGTATATATTTACGATAAGGAGTTAGGCAGGTAGATGACAATAACAAACTAAATTATGAATATTCAATTTTATTATGGGTCTGCCTGCTGAAATTAAAACAAATTATAATCTTTGATATTATTGTGCTTATGAATTTCCAGAGATTCTAAAATGTTTAATTTAAAGCTTTTTGTTGAGAAATGTAAAATTTCAATGTCGCCTAATTCCGGAAAACGATGGTTGTTTTCGAGGCAGGCTTTCGCGAAAGATGAATCAGTTTTTTTTTTACCTATATGATCTAAGATGTTCTTGATACCGTGTTTTGAAATTTCTACCGCTTTGCCCTATATAGATAATTACACTCTGTACATTTTAACCTATAAACTCCAGACTTGTTAAATTTATGTGTTGGGTCTTTTGCATTGTATAATAAGTTTGATAAATAATGTACTCTGTGATTTAAAAGTTATTTTTAGATTGTGTTTAGAGAGAACATTAGCTACTTTTTCGGATAAATGGCCACAGTAGGTAATTGTTTTGTGAGTTAATTTTGTCGTTTCTTTTATTACTTCCACATCCACGTAGTGGATTGGAAGTATAGTAATCGCAAAAAAAGTTTCAAATTTTTTTTTTCTTGAAATGGGTTTAGAATGTCATGAAACGTCGAGATTTTAAATTTAAGCGAAAAAAATTTCTGTCCGTCCGTCTGCCTGTCTGTCTGTCTGTAACTTTTTTTTTTTTTGTCCTCACGTTTTCTCCGGAACGGTTTAAGATATTGACTTCAAATTTGGTACACGTATATATTATCTGGAACTGGATTGTTTTTTGAAGATATCCGGTGAAGGGTTGGAGGGTAAATAGGGGTAAATAGGGGGAAATATGTAAAGCAAGCTGGTAAGAGTACAGAAACTTGAAATTTGATGTATCTACTACAATCCAAGGCCTCAAAATTGTTCATCCCCCCGCCCCCCCAATTCATTATTAAAGGAGTTGATAAAATAAAATTGAGATATTCAGTTAAAATTTGGTACACGTATATATAATAATGACATCAGGAACTAGATTATATTTTGGGATTATTTTGATGGGGTTGGGGTTTAAATAGGGGTAAATAGAGAAAAATAAGTAAAGCAAGCTGGTCAGAGTACAGAAACTTGAAATTCGGTGTATGTACTAGAAGCCCAGGCTTCAGATTTTTTAATAATATTTTTCAACCCCCCACCACCCCTATTCCATTATTGAAGGGGTTGGTAAAATAAAATTGAGATATTCACTTGAAATTTGGTACACGTAGGTATTATAACGACATCTGGAACTTGATTATATTTTGAGATGATTCCGTTGAAGGGTTGGAGGTTAAATAGGGGTAGATAAGAGAAAATAAGTAAAGCAAGCTTGTAAGACTACAGAAATTTGGGACTTGGTGTATATACTAGAAGCGAAGGTCTCAGGTATTTTATAATAGTTTCCATTCCCCACCATCACCACTGCCTTATTAAAATAGTTGATAAAATTAAATTTAGATTTTCACTTGAAATTTGGTACAAGTATGTATTATAACGATATCTGAAACTAAATTATAATTTGATATGATTGCGTTGAAGGAGTGGGGGGTAAAGTAAAGGTAAATATGGAAAAAAGTAAAGCGAGCTGGTAAGAGTACAGAAACTTGATATTAGGTGTATGTCCTAGAAGCCAAGCCCTTACACCATTATTAAAGGGGTTGATAAAATAAAACTGAGATATTAACTTGAAATATGGTAGACGTATATATTATAACGACATCTGGAACTAGATTATATTTTGAGATGATTCCGTTGAAGTGTTGGTGGTTAAATAGGAGTATATAGGGGAAAATAAGTAAATCATGGTGGTAAGAGTACAGAAATTTGGGATTTGGTGTATATACTAGAAACCAAGGCCTCAGATTTCTTTCTAATATTTTTTAAACCCCACCATCTCCGCTCCATTATTAATGGGATCGATAACATAGAATTGAGATATTCACTTGAAAGTTAGAACAACTATTATGTATTGTAATGACATCAGATTGAGATGACTCCATTGAAGGGGTGGGAGGTGGCAGGTTGTGAATAGGGGAAAATATGTAGGGTAAACTAGAAACGTCATTTTTATCGTATATAGTGGAAACCAACGCCTCAAACTTTTCTATAACATCTGCCCCAAATATTATTAAAATTCTATGATCAATAATTTCCACATACTAGAGTGCAAATCTAGTCAAGATGTTTACTTTAAAGTGACTTGAATGAAAAATCTTAATGTGGAAATAGTGATTCCTTAGGCAGCGGTTTTTACTTTTTAGTGTATTTATTAAATAAAAGCTTTTTTCAGTCGAATACCTGTCGAAAATGCCTCCTTAAGCAATTTTCCAATACAATTAAATTTTGTTTTAATTTCATTTCTCCTACTGAGCAACCGAAATATTTGTTAACAGTACACGAGAAACACCAAACAAGCAGACAAAAGAACCTGCAGTAATTGGTTTAGTTTAGTTGACTGGAAGGCAAGCAAGTGTGATGGGATAACAATATGGAGCGCCGCTGAACTTAATAATGGGACACACGAGTCATTAAGAGACTCCCCTGTGGTGTGGCGTATGACTTTCCGCTAATTTGACGCACAATTATTTTGTGCCGTGACACGTGAACGATAATCACACGGTGTATATGGGAATATTATAGGAATAAAAGCGTTTTGTCATGATATGGAACTGATAGGGGAGAATTTGGCTTTCTAATTTTAACAATGATGGGGTTTAAAGAGAGCAAGGATAAGAAATAAAGACGTTATAATTGTTTATCTAATCCCGTTGTGTAATGTCAAGTTTTAAACGCATTTCTGACGTTACGAAACGTCATGTTTTTCATAACTTTTTCATTACACTTCATTACATAACTAGTGATGTAATTAATTTTTATGTAACTAATTATCATTAAAGCCATCATTTAGACAAAGAACTTTAAGACTAAGACACAAAAAACACTATTAATAAAAGGCAAATAAAAACTTCCCGTCATCAGCATTTCTAATAAAACTTTCAAAGTTTTCTCTTGTTAAAATGATTTTTTAGCGTGATAACCGGCATATTTTTTCTTCAGAAATGCTATTAACATGATATACTTCTTATGTCAGTGTTTCTTTTTACGTCTTCATTTTCTGCCTTTAATATTGAGTTGGTAGTTCATATTGTAGATGCTTTATCGTTTCGAAGTAAGCTAAGAGAATCTTTTCACAAACATCTTTTTATTCCTTTTTGGTGACATCAATTTTCAAATTTCGTACCTATATACTTCTTCATATATGCTTTTACTTTACCAGTTATTATTGAATTTACTACTAAATTAGCCGATTCTTTTATATCAGGTGAAATATCCACATCTGAATCAATCATTTTTGACTTAATTTGCTTCAAGAAAAGTAGATTGATAACTGAAGCTTTTTTTGAGTGGCTTCGTGCCTGTTTGTTGAGCTCCAGAATAAAGGCGAAAAACGTTTCAAAGGCTAAGAGTTTCCAAAAAAAAAAGAATGATAGATTTCATGAAAATGTGAAAATTGAAAATTGAGTAAAAATTTTTTAAGACTATGTAGGTAACTAAATTCATTTTAGGCCTATGTTCTCATTTTTAACTGAATCTTCATCGTAGGGGGTTATGTAGATACAAGTTTAATCTGCATGGCCGTACGGGACTGTGTGGATGCTAGTTGTTGAATGAGAATTTTCAAATAAGAAATTAGACAAATTCATTTTAGGATTTTAATTTGCTAGCATAACCAGAATTCAGGTTATCGAAAGAATGCAAAGATTTCATTAATATTTTTACACATAATTTTTCTTTTAGTTCTCATAGATAGTTATTTTTTCTGCTGTTTGCAAAATCCTATAAAGAATATGTTTCAATAAAATTATAAGCAAACAAATAATAATTCACATTCATTTGTATGCAATTTGAGTAAAAAGATGAAATTGAATTTTTAAATGTATATATAAATAATCGCGGATTCTTTAAGTTTTTTTTTTTAGTTATGTTGCTCTCTTTTTTCCAAGATCTTCACCGAGACCCATTTAATCCTGTGATTATTATTCCACGCGTGTTCACAAATTTTGGATTTTTCAAATTCTCCCCTTCTAGCGTAATTTCTATGTTCACCAAGCCTTACGTTAATTATTTTATTAAACGAGGATAGATGCGTTTGGAATTATTCAATAGATTTTTGTACTAGTTGGTTGCCCATCCTTAGAGACGAAGTAAGTAAAAATAAAATACATGTAATTTAATGTCTCACGTGACTATGGAAATACATAAACAAAGAACTGTCATGGTTGACGGCCAAAAAAGTTTTGAGAACGGAAGTAGATTCTCTTCCGAAACGTTAACTACCTATAGCTTTCATTTCAAGTAAAAAAATCTGAATATGCTACAAATAAACAATTACAGACAATAAATTTTCTTTCCATCATCTATTCTATAGTAGTGGTAAAAAAATTTTTGAAATTTTTCAAAACATTTTTTTCTGAAATAGATTTAGAATGTCATGAAATGCAGAAATTTTAAATTTGAGCAAAAAAAATTGTTTACACCTTTTATTCTAGGTAATAGTAGTTAACAAGAAAAAAATTCAAAAAATGTTTCCTTTTGATTTTTTTTTCTGAAATAGGTTTAGAATGTCATGAAACGTGGAAATTTTAAATTTGATCAAAAAAAATTTTTTTATTCGTTTTAGACCTGTATATTTTCCAGTGAAAGTTTAACCATTTCTTCACCGACAGTAGCGTCAGATACCTACCAAATTTGACTGTTCTCCGTCAAGTAATCTTTTAGTTAATGCACCAACAGGCAGATAGACAGACATACAGACTGACGGAATGGAAAAACCTATATTTTCGTAATCTACAAGATCTGAAACGTGAAAATCCGAAAAAATATCGGAGGGTGATTTTTTCTCGAATGCTTCCCTTCGGTATGCGAGGGAAATAAAATCGAAAATATTGGCCGAAATTCACATCAAAAACGTATACGCAATTTCTTTGTACGATAAAAAATCTAGGCTCCAGATTTTTTTGTCGCACGAGAATGGACCGTGGCGACACATAAGTACGGCTCGCGAAGCGTGCGCGGTCACGGACGCGCTACACTAAATTTGTTTTAACTTTGAACTAATTAATGAAATTGAGCTCAACAAAGCTTAAATGAAACGAGAAACATTTGGCTATTGGATTATCATATTTTCAAATATAAAAATGAATGTATGTGGGCATAGTACATATATGAAGTCGGAACATAAAAAGATTTTCGATGAAATCGGCAAAGCTCTACCATTCCTACAATTTTCAAGATAGAAACCTTACTGCAAGAATATTATGTGAAAGTTTCAGATTTTTATCTTAAGAATTGTAGAAATGGTAGAGCTTTTACCGATTTCATCGGAAATATATTCCGACTTCATATATGTACTATTCTTACATACATTCATTTTTATATTTGAAAATGTGATAATACAATAGTCACATGTTTCTCGTTTCATTGAAGCTTTCTTGAGCTCAATTTCATTAATTAGTTCAAAAGTTACAACAAATTTAGTGTAGCGCGTCCGAGACCGCGCATGCTTCGCGGGCCGTATTAATGTGTCGCCACGTTCCATTTTCGTGAGTTAAACAAAAAAATCTGGAACCTACATTTTAGATCGAAAAACTTCGTATGCTTTTTTGACGTGAAATTTCCCCCTCTATCGCCTAGTGCTATTAGTTTTCTGATATACATTTTTTTATTTTTCAAGTTATTTGCCAAAAACCGAATTCCGGTCAATATTTTCGATATTTTTAGGGGTCGCCGGCACCTTACAGATGTAAACATTTTTTTATCGTATTCTATCTACACCAACAAAAATACTTATTTTGAAAAATTCAGCCATATAACATTTAGTGACCGGTTTTTATCAATTTCTGTCTCTGACAACTGTGCTATTTAGAATAATGCATTTAAATAATTTTTTGATTTCCGTTTTGGATCCGCCATTTTGAATTTCTTACTGGAACTTATAACTGAGACAATTTGAATTTAAAAATAGTAATCAGTAATACTTGAAACTTGTCAGTATTAATGGGCTTGTTCAGCATTTTTTTTATTTCACAAATCGTAAGTGCGAGTATAAAATAATGTATCTGCAAAAAGTCAGAATCTTATTCGCACGTTTAGTATCTTAAAAACTATTACAAATCTCCACCTCGCGAAAATGGGGAGTGGCCAGGCGCTACGTCACTATACGCATAGACTCGACGATCTCAATAGGCTTGATGCGCCTTAGTTATAATTATAAGTGTTTTCGAAGTATTGTTTGTTTTGCATTCTTCTTGACAGTAGGGGAGTACGATTTGGTGAAGTGTCAAAAAATCACAATTTTCGCTCGCTTCTGTCGGAACGAATTTTCAATTTTGACTCTACAATTTACGATTAGGATTCATCGCCGACCTTCTCCTCTCCGTAGAGACATAGAACGAACTTCCACTCGACGTATTTGTTTAGTTACCAGCGTTTGAAAATTTCATGTTTTTCTACCTCTCGGGTTAAATTTGAAAGGTCCCAGAAAGCCACTTTTCTTACGTCACTTGCGTATAGTGACGTCACAAATGGGCGTTCAGTTTTTGCAACTATTACTAATTTCAACTCCTTATATCTCGAGCCTATGAAACGTTTTTCGTCCTTATTCTGGAGCTCATCAGAAAGACATAAAGCCACTCATTTTAGGATTTTAATTTGCTAGCATAACCGGAATTCAGGTTATCGAAAGAATGCAAAGATTTCATTAATATTTTTACACATTGTTTTTCTTTTAGTTATAGAGTTATTTTTTCTGCTGTTTGCAAAATCCCATAAAGAATATGTTTCAAAACAATTATAAGCAAACAAATAATAATTCATTTTTAAACTTGTTAGTATTAACTTTAAGGAAAAGATTTTTTATCATATCTTAGCATTTTATAGCCGCCATATTGATTCCACCATCTTGCAGGTTGGTTTAGGACAATTTGGATATCGGATTCGTGATCTCGCGACCTAGGAAACCCCAGAGTAGCAAGATTTATGTAAATTGGTTTAAAAAAATATGTATCTGTAAGGCTTCGCCATTTAGACACATTAACCGTCTTTAGGTTTTCATATTTTAAAAATCGGCCATGACAGATTTTTTCGTAATTAAATCACGAATATTTAAAAAATATATATCCCAATCGATTGCAAAATAAGTTCTAGACAATTTTGAACGAAAAAACTTTTTTATGGACCACTAACGATACAGTTAATAATGTTCAATTAAACGGGCGACACGACTATAAAATTTTATTTAATGATTTTTTGTGACCGTTTTTTGTTTAAGATGGTTCAATTTTCATCAATCGTTTTTTCTTAATACGAAGCAATAAAGCATCTTATTCCAAAACTTTTGTCCGTGGGTCTTGAGAGATCAAAAATAATTTTTTAATAATAAAACTTCAATTCCAAAACATCTTGACTAGTTACGTGTAATATGGACGTGTCATATGACGCCACTAATACTGGTTGGAAGTTCAATAAAACACAAATAAAAAATAACAGCAACTCTTTTATTATTTGGTTGGGTATAATAATTAAATATATATAATTAATAATAATTGGGGATTATTTTACAGTATAATATTTACAAATATATTCACAGTCAAAAATTATTGTCGTATCTATATAAATAAAAACGAAAAAATATATATATTTACAAATAAAAGCAAGTAAAAGTATATCTAGACTATCTAGTATCAGTTAAGTAAATAAAATTTGAAACATGTCTACAAATAAAAATAAAATATACAATAATAAATAATATTACTCCTCATTTTACAGCGTATGGCACAAAACTCAGGGAATTTTGGAACGATTATTTACAAGAGTCACCCTCGTCACTCAGTAATTTTCAATAAAAAATATATAAAATATTTATTTTTGTGATATTTTCCTCCTCAAAATGTTTTCCCTGTACCGCTGTACTCTGTGGGCCATAAACACAACAGAAATCTTTGGTTGTTTTAAGTATATTACACGTTTTGAGTATGATGACAGTCATTTTCTTCTATTCCCAAGGCGGCTATTATTAAATATATTTAATTAAATGCAAATTCTGGAGTACCTCAAGGCTCCAATTTAGAACCCCCGCTGTTTGTTCTTTCTATAAATGATTGGAATATAAAAGCAGAATGTTTACTTTACGCTGATGCCATGAAATTCTAGTATAAAATAAATATAGACGTGGACTGTGTATTTTTACAAGGTATTGATATAGTATACGAATGGAGTGTTCCCAATTAACTACAATTTATTAGATATATAAATGTGTAGTAATGAGCTGTACGAGAAAAAGATATAAAATCATACATAACTACATAATTGGAATGAAATAATGCCTAAAGTAGACAAAGTTAAAGATTTAGGCGTAAAATATTACACTAATCTTTCACATAAGTGTTACAGCCAAAATGCAATCTCACATTCGTTCCGTAGTTGGGTTTCATTACACAAATCGTAAATTCTGCCATTAATTTTTTTAATGCCCTATTTAGGTATGATCTGGTATGGTTTACCATCTGGAATGTTTTTTCGGTAGTTTGTTTCCAACATTACTAAAATTGACGGAACTTGTCGGATATAAGTACTTACGCACGATTTGCAAACGACCTTAAGCAGCGACCAAGACGCGGCAGAATAGTGCACATTAAAAATATAAAATGATGATACGTAAAACATAAATTTGGAAGAAACAAGATAGACAACAACCACAACACACACAACAAACAAACAAACGTAAACTAAAACATTCCGTAAAAATTTAAATATATCGCTTATAAAAATATTCTTCTACATACAAAATTATATACGTATATTCTAAGTGTGACGAAAATCCTATCATAAAATCACAAAATCAGACTTTTAAACTTTAGATAAAAATACCTAGCGTATAGCTAACGATAACTTCTAGAATATACAATTTAAATACTTCAGGTAGGCACAAAGAAAACTAATTTATAAGTCAGTGAAAATAGTAAAATATAATGATCTATAATTATGGTCGTCCAAAATTAAAAGTATTGAGACTAGTATCAATTAGAACAGTACAAAAATAAATTGTTTTTCAGAAATCAAACGTCTTTTTTTCAGGTCTGATTGATGGCAAAGTGTTCGACGAGATTTTTTATTCCAAAATTGCTTTCTAGAATGATATATTTCTGTTAAATTTGTCAAATATTGAACACATGCTGGCATTTAAATTTCTCAAAAAAAAAACTACAACATTGACAAACTTATTTACGATATTATTATTCAGGGCATTGGAGTACTTTTCCTGAAGTGAATCACAATATCGGTCTTCCTTTTGAGGTCTTAAAATATTGTTCGTTTTTAAAAATTCAAGAAACAATCACAAGCTGTCTTCAGTCTCAAGTCACTGGATTTACAATGTCTAATGTGATGTAAAAACTATAAGTGAATAATCTTCACTCTGAAAACGTTATCTTTCTTAAGTGACACAAAAGAATTTTATACGTAGGTGAAGTACGAGATTTTAAAGAAATTGTGGCGCCTGAAGTGGGGCATTTACCCCCGCACTACATCTAATACAAATATTTAGACAATCATCAAAATACAAAAAATGTCCATGTATTGTTCAATCAAAACATAATGAGCAACAGTGATGAACCTAGAACTGGATCAAGAAATTGGCCTCATGATATTATAGTAGAAGAATAGCTTCTTTTACTTTAATATCATGGAAAGTTGGAAGCAAAATCTTATAAAGAGAAGAAAATCACTAGTTTGATATTTCTGGATAGCGAGGTTTCAGTTTAGAATGTATTGACTACATAATCATCTTCAATGCCAAACGACTTATTTATATTTGTGTGTGTTCTTTCAGCCTTTTCGCACCTATAATATGGAGGTAAGCTGTAGATCCTTAAATAGTCTGTAGTTGCTGTCGTTACAGGAAAATATTAAAAATCTCTCTTATATTTGAAAGAACATTTTGTGTTATTATGTGGGAGCGTTTCTCCTCCCTCCAATTGCGTCTCCAAATTTTTAACTTAGAGTTAAATTTTAAAACAGATTGTGACAAGTCATAGGTCGCCTCTATAATTCTTTAATCTTTGTTGAAAGAGTGTACTAGAATCAAGCATGGAGGCGAGACTATACTACAGTCTTCCCCATAGATCATCTTAAATTAATTCGTAAGCAATTGTAGATTACAATAGTACAAAAATAGCTGTCAAAACCTCAAATGAAAATTACCAAGTCTGGTACAAGCTTAAACATATTAAAATTAATTAAAACATTCGAGTGTTGCATGGCCCACCGGGTACTTGAATTTGAATGCGTAGTTTCCTATGCCTACTTAAATAAATTAGTACATTGTAAGAAAGTGGCACTGTAGGGAAAACCACCAGAGACCCGTTCATATCATCCGGGGTATTACCCATCCGAAAAAATTCCATGAAATAGTTCGAAAAGGAAATTTCATGGAAGATTTTGAATTTTTCTTAGCCTTATCAAACCGCACATCCACATTCATAATTTCACAACTTACAACTTACAACTACAACTAGTGAACATACTCGTTGGCCAATTGATATTGCTGAGTGTCCACTATAACACTAGTATAGTTCGCCGCGTGAGCCTGGTGCGGTACCGGTTTGAATTCGTGTCCGTGCCAATTCTGAGCCTGTGCGTGATTCTGATTATTATTAAAACAACTGATATTAAAATTATGTCCGTGAATGTTTTCCGCAAAATACGCGTTATTAGTTAAATTCTGATGGTGGAGGTGTTCACTTTCCGACGAGCTGCACGAGCTGGACGATGCACTAAATGGCCTCTGCTGTGATGTCACCGAAGCGTTCAGCAAATGATGCTGGCTGATCTCCTGGTCGGAATAGGGGTAGAATATCTCCTGGTGAGGGTAGTAGGGTTCTTCGTAGTTGTGGAAGAATAAAGAGTACTCTGATGAGGCGTATGTGATGGCTCCGTTGGAGTCGCTGAAGTCATCGTCCGTGGCTTGCGGGGATATTATCGTAGGAGGTAACCTCGGATGCGGCTGATGTGATTGATGTGACGGATGTGATGGCTGGTATTTGGGGTGTGATGGGATGGTCCTTGAAGGGGTGTGTAGGGGAGACTGTGGTGAGCTAGGTACTTCTTCCCTAGGCGAGCCTTGGGCTAGGTTCAGGACGAACTCCTTTGCTTCGAAGTCGCTGTAAATAAGGAGATACTGTAATATATGTGTACGTTTGTTGTAAGCCCAATATAATTCAGTTTTTTCAACAAATGATCATATGTCGTGACAAATTCACCTACCTTAAGACATAGTTGACAGAAACTATACAATGAGGTCTTGACGATCTGGAATTATGTACTATAGTTGCGTAGCTCTGCATCCACACCCAGCCCCCTCCTTTGCAAAGGAATCTGTAGTATTTCGTCGTTACCTGGCCCTTATGCAACACTGAAAAAATAAGAGATATTGTAAGTGAACATGATGTTTGAAATAAGCTTAGATATAATGTTTAAACAAACTGTTATCATTAGAATACGAGTAATATAAAGACAGAAACCAATGATCAAGTTGTGATATGAATTCAGATTCATTGCTGCAACATAAAAACGGCCATTTTGATAAAGACGATCGACGATCGGATGCTGCTTGGTCATAGTGATTTCATCCTGTCGATTTTAATTGAAGGCTCTAGTGTCCATATTATGATTTAAACTAATTATTATATCACGTATTTTATATGTGACGTATAACAAATTTTGCTTCACAATGCGTGAAGAAATATCTTCGAGTAAACAAAACCGCAGAAGGAATTTTTGGAAACAGTTATTTTTTCAGACTGTCAATACAATAAATCCGCTGGAAGTACAACAAATGAACTGTGCGACAATTTCAACATGACGTTAAAGATAGTTCTAATAACAGCTGAGATGCAAAAATATCAAGTAACAGTTTTTTAGTATAAAAAGTGATTGATATATTTTATGACTTTTGAACTAACTATTCTCGTCGTATGGTAGTTATGAGCTTAGGTTTAACGATTTTTGAAATTTATTTATCGAGTGCATCCCACAGATGCTCGATAGGATTCAAATCTGGCCCTTCCGGTGGTCATGGTAATTCATTGTGGCGAACTGCAATTAAAAGTAAGAAAGTTATGAATATGCAACTAATTAATAATCATAGAGACTACTAAATATATTTAGGTAATATATCTGGTTTGACTGATTATCTACAACAGTAGTGCATTATTCTATTTGATAATGTGCCAAACAAATCTAATGATGTAAACTAGTATTACCTACAGTCGCATTGTATTTATTTCGCCATCTCATCTTATCTAATCTCATCTCATCTCATCCCATCTCACATCTCCTCTCTCATCTCATCTCATTTCACATTTCATCTCACATCTCATTTCACGTCTCATCTCACGTCTCATCTCTCATCTCATATCTCATCTCATATCTCATCATATCTCATCTCATATATCATCTCATATCTCATTTCGTATCTCATCTCATATCTCATCTCATATCTCATCTCATCTCACATCTCATCTCACATCTTCGCACATTTCATCTCACATCTCATCTCACATCTCATCTCACATCTCATGTCACATCTCATCTCACATCTCATCTCACATCTCATCTCACATCTCATCTCACATCTCATCTCACATCTCATCTTACCTCACATCTCACCTCACATCCTACCTCACATTTCACCTCACATCTCATCTCATATCTCATATCCCATCTTCCATTCCATTTAATTCATTTTATTTTACTTATTTATTTTGTATCATTCATTTGTTCAAGTATTTTTAACGACAAAACATCCAATGCTTAATAACGACAGTACAATATAAATACGATTACATAAATATAATAAACACACTCTTACATACCGGTTGTCACGGAATAAGTTTCCCGCCGCCATTTCTTTATTTTTTAACGGACCGAGATGAAACTTTTCAAGTGTCGTATGTTACCATAACGACATTTTTTTTGTTTATCAATCGAGTTTCCACAACTTCCGGTTTCACCGAAAGCGACCATAATTTGTGATTTTCAAAATGGAATACCCCATATATTTTAGCAGTTTTGAAATTTATAGATCATTCTGCCCATGAGTACTACTATCTTGTCTGATTACGCCATTTTCTTTAACCCACCTGAACTTGTTTTTGTTAATTGTAGATAAAAATACATATAGCGCCATCTATCGACTAGTTATGTAATAAAGCTCTCTCGCTGAATAAAGAGCGTGCAAGCAGTACGATGAAAACCTTCAACAGGTGTGTTTCATTTTCCCGGTTATCCGTAATAGTTCCCAAAAATTCCTAGTTTTGTCTATAAATAACAGGTTATGGTCCCAGGACGTTTAGGTTCCTGATAGACAATACGTACCGTGAGTTTTAAGTTGGAAATTGGACTGGTGTGTTGAAAATACGTTGAAAGTTCGTACTCGCGTGTCTGAAGAAAAATGGCGGTCAATTACCTTAACAGTGTACCAAGGTTGCTTGGGCGTGAGAATTTCACCGAGTGGTGTTTTGCAGTCGAAAACGTGTTTGTTTTGGAAGGACTTACTAAATGCCTTGAAGGTAGAGGTGTTTCAAAATCTCATGAGCTGTGACCTTCATATGCGCAGAGACAAAATCTCTCTGGTGGACTCAGTTACACTTCTTAAAAATATTAGATTTATTGTTTACAATTTATCCCGAGCTCTTGTTTATGTATACAGCAAGGTAGCTGAGAGTGTTTTCAAAATACACTTATAAACCCAGAACAAACTTTGCCTTTTGCGCATTTCGCGGTTCATAAGATTCTGAAATACCTCTACAGAGACTGATACGATTCTGTTAGGTAAAGCGAAAGCAAAGTTAATCTTAACGTTGGATCCATCTATTTTTGTGCATATCAGAAATAAAGAAACGTGTAAAGATGTTTGGAATACTTTAAACAAGATGTATGAAGATCACGGATTTACAAGGAAAATTGGTCTCTTACGCAGTTTGATTTCTCTACGCTATGAAAACTGTAATTCAATGGAAACATACATCACGCAAGTAATTGAAACTTCCAGAAAATTGAACAGAACGGGTTTCAAAATAAGCGAAGAATGGATTGGTTCACTTCTTCTAGCAGGGCTGCCAGAGCGTTTTGCACCAATGATCATGGGAATTGAACATTCGGGCATTGTAGTGACATCTGATGAAATTAAGACGAAACTCCTTGACATGGAAACTGAGAGCGGTAGAAGTAATTTAGCAGGAGCTTTTGCTAATAAGGCAAGTTTCAAAGGAAAGTCGAAAGATGGCAGCACTCATTCGCAAAGAAGGGATCTAACCGACATCGTCTGTTACAAGTGTAAACAAACGGGCCATTTTCAAAATAAGTGCCCCAATAATTTACAACAGAATAAGAAAAAGGTTCGAGCAAATGCAAATGCTTTCAGTGTAATTTTTCTTAGTGGCGTCTTCGATGATGGTGATTGGTATGTCGATTCTGCAGCTAGCAATCATATAACTGCTCGAGAAGATTGGTTAAAAAATATGAAAGAGACTGACGTCAAAGAAATTACTGTAGCCAACAGTGAAAAACTATCAGTGAAGTGTTCGGGTCAAGTGGAGATTTCCACAGTTGTTGACGGACAAACATTTGACATTGATGTAAAAGACATTTTATATGTTCCAGAGCTGTCGACTAATCTATTATCTGTTGGACAACTTACAAGAAATGGTAATCGTGTAGTTTTCAGTAAAACAGATTGTCAGATTTATAATAGTGTCGGAGAATTAATTGCAACAGCTACTATGGAAAATAACATGTATAAGTTGAACTTAAATAATCCAAAAGAACATTTTATCGCAGCAGCAGCAGCGACAGTGGATGTGTGGCACAGGCGTTTTGGGCATATAAACTACAAGGATCTTTCCCTCATGCAGAATGTAGTCAATGGACTGGATTGTCAAGGTAACATACATGTTAATAAAGAAACATGTCAAATATGTTGTGAAGGGAAACAATGTAGGTTGCCATTTAAGCATGTAGGCACACGAGCGACACAAGTCTTGGAGGTTATCCATGCTGATCTGTGTGGGCCCATGGAGGTGGAGTCGTTGGGTGGCTCGAAATATTATTTGATCTTGACAGATGACTTTAGTAGAATGGCGTTTATTTATTTTCTTGGTAATTCTGGAGAATAACGGGGCATTGGAATTTTCGCGTAATTTTTTCAGGGTACACTAATTTGGGGTCGTAGAACACGAATCTGAAGTCGGTTTTCAATGCAAATGCATAGTTTTTCCAAAAAAAAATTTTGAAATTTTCCACCATAACACGAACTTTTTGTCAGTGTAAACACCAAAAACACCTCGATTTTGACCGATTCGAATCCCGTATCCACAATGTAGCTGCTTTTTAGAACAATGCACCTTTTACACACTGCAAAAAAATTGCTTTTTCATAATAAATAGTAATTTTATTTATCTGAATCAGAACTCCATTATTTGACAGTTCAGCCATAAGATTGTCGCGCATGCGCATCAAAATACCCTGAAAAGTTGGTGTCTCAAGGCACAACAAAGAAATTCATTTTATAAATACCTACCTATTAAAATTGATAAAATAAAATACATAATTTAAATAATAATGCTTTTATTATCATCGTCGCCAATACCAAAACCTGATGTTTTATTAAGAATGTTTTCAATATATACTGTGTCCCAAATTGGTTTATTTAAAAATTACTCGTTTTTGTTATTGCCCACTAATAAGGACCAGCGGGGAGTTGAGATGACGCACATACCTTGCCAGGAAAGGAAATGCTCCTTGCTTTTCTGGGATACCACCTACTGACTTTCAACCTGATTATAATTAATAAATAAGTGGTGTCCGAGAAGGGCAAGGAACATCTGCGCCGGCGCAAATGTTCCTTGCCCTTCTCGGATACCACTTATTACTGATAACCAGGTTGAAAATCTGTAGGTGGTATCCGAGAAGGGTAAGGAGCATTTACGCCAACCTGGTTATCAGTAATAAGTGGTATCCGAGAAGGGCAATAAGGAACATTTGCGCCGGCGCAAATGTTACGTGCTCTTCTCGGACATCACTTATTACTGATAACCAGGTTGAGAATCTGTAGGTGGTATTGGAGAAAGGCAAGGACCATTTGCGCCGTCGCAAATGTTCCTTGCCCTTCTCGGACACCACTTATTAATGACAATCAGATTGAAAGTCAGTAGGTGGTATCCGAGAAGTGCAAGGAGCATTTCCTCTCCTGGCAAGGTATGTGCGTCATCTCAACTCCTCGCTGGTCCTTATTATAGTGGGCAATAACAAAAACGGGCCATTTTTAAATAAACCGATTTGGGACACAGTATATATTGAAAACATTCTTAATAAAACACCAGGCTTTGGTATTATATATAATAAAAGCATTATTATTTAAATTATATATTTTATTTTATCAATTTTAATAGAAGTATTTATAAAATGAATTTCTTTGTTGTGCCTTGAGACACCAACTTTTCAAGGTATTTTGACACGCATGCGCGACAATCTTATGGCTGAACTGTCAAATAATGGAGTTCTGAATTCAGATAAATAAAATTACTGTATTATGAAAAAGCAATTTTTTTGCAGTGTGTAAAAAGTGCATTGTTCTAAAAGGCACCTATATTGTGGATACGGCATTCGAATCGGCCAAAATCGAGGTGTGTTTTTGGTGTTTACACTGACAAAAAGTTCGTGCTATGGTGGAAAATTTCAAATTTTTTTTTTGGAAAAACTATGCATTTGCATTGAAAACCGACTTCAGATTCGTGTTCTACGACCCCAAATTAGTGTACCCTGAAAAAATTACGCGAAAATTCCAATGCCCCGTTATTCTCCAGAATTACCATTTTCTTAAAACCAAGGACCAAGCACTCGATTACTTTAAAGAATTTAAAGCGATGGTTGAAAATCAAAAAAATGTCAAAATAAAAGTTTTTAGATCGGATAATGGGGGTGAATTTTGCAGTTTATTATTTGAAAATTTCTTAACTAATAATGGTATCATCCATCAGAAGACAAATCCCTACACGCCACAGCAAAATGGGATGAGCGAAAGGATGAATCGCACCTTAGTAGAGAAAGCTCGTTGTTTGCTTTTCGATGCAGGGCTTGAAAAGTGTTTTTGGGCTGAAGCAATAAACACAGCTGTATATTTAAGAAACAGATCGGTGGTGGCAGGACTTAAAAGAACACCGTATGAAATTTGGTCACAAAAACAACCTGATGTGAGTAATGTTAGAATTTTTGGCAGTGAGGTCATGATGTTAATACCTAAGGAAAAGAGGCAAAAATTTGATAAAAAATCTAAAAAGATGATATTGATTGGTTTTTGTGAGAATGTCAAAGGCTATAGGTTATTTGATCCAATAACAAAGTCAATTATTATGAGCCGGGATGTTATTATTAACGAAAAATTATCAAATGGATCGATGGTTTTTGATCCAATATTAAACGATGGCAGTTACGGAGACATGCAGGTTTCAGTGGGGGATATGAGTGAAAACAGTAACATGGAGTTGAGTGTTGAACCAATTGAAGCGTTTTCAGAAAACTCAGATGAATACGATCCTCAAGAAGATTTGCCAGATAGTGACAGTACTAGTGATTTTCAGGACGTTGATAATTCTACTGACAAACCAGAAATAGTGAGAAAATCAACAAGACAAAGGAAACCTGTAAATCGTGATGATTACATGATGTATGCCTGCCAAACAAATGTCAGTATAGAGGATGTCCCCTTGAGTATGTCAGATGCCCTGTCAAGGCCAGACGGTGAGAAATGGAAGCAAGCTATTGACGCTGAGTTAGCATCCTTTGAAGAAAATGAGGCCTGGGAGGTGGTTCAGAAACCAGACAATGTGACAATTGTGCAGTGCAAGTGGGTTTTTAAAAGGAAGTTTGATAGTGACGATAATGTGCGGTACAAAGCTCGGCTAGTGGCAAAAGGTTTTACCCAAAAACCCGGGGTAGATTATGATGAAACTTTTTCTCCTGTTGTAAAACATTCCACATTAAGATTGTTAATAGCCTTGTCAGTTCACTTAAATTTGAAAACCACGCATCTGGATGTGGCAACAGCCTTTCTAAATGGTTCTTTGACAGAGACAGTTTTTATGATACAGCCTGAAGGCTTTAATAAATCAGTAGATAAAAACCAGGTTCTCAAGCTAAAAAAGGCCATTTATGGCCTAAAACAAGCATCCAGGGTTTGGTATGAAAAAGTGGAAAATGTTTTAAACATGTTAGGTTATAAAAAATCAAAATATGAGCCATGTGTGTATATGAAATATCAAGATAGTTTTAAAACAATTGTAGCATTGTATGTAGACGATTTTTTCATTTTTTCCAACTCTAATGCCGAAACAAATTTTTTGAAAAGAGAACTTAGTTTAAAGTTTAAAATAAAAGATCTAGGTCAGATGAAACAGTGTTTAGGCATGAGAGTTATTGTTGATAAAGATAACGGGTCAATATCCTTGGATCAAGAACAGTATATTGATGAATTGTTGTTACGTTTTAATATGATTGATTGCAAGCCTGTAAATACACCTATGGAAAATAATTTGAAATTAAGCAAAAGTGAAATTAAAAAGGATATTGTGTTTCCCTATCAGCAACTAATAGGGGCATTGATGTATTTGGCTGTGCTCACTAGGCCAGATATTTCTTTTTGTATTAGTTACTTGAGCCAGTTTAATAATTGTTTTGACGAGTCACACTGGAAATGTGCTAAAAGGGTACTGCGTTACCTGAAAGGTACAAAAAGTCATGGGCTGATATTTAGAAAAACAAGCATTCTAGAACTAGAGGGTTTCGTTGACGCAGATTGGGGCGCAGACATAATTGACAGAAAGTCGTTCACTGGTTTTTGCTTTAAACTTTCTGGTTCTACAGTGTCTTGGGAAAGTAGGAAACAAAGTTCAGTGGCTCTCTCTAGTACTGAGGCAGAGTATGTTGCCATATCAGAAGCCTCTAGAGAAGCTATTTATCTGCGTAACCTGCTTGGCGAGTTTACAGGAAAGATCAGATGCATAACCCTGTTCAATGATAATCAAAGCGCACAGAAAGTGTGTATCAATCCTGCTTTCCACAAGCGCGCCAAGCACATTGATATTAGATATCATTTTGTCAGGGAGGCAGTCTCAAAGAATTTTGTTATTGTAAAGTATTTACAAACTAATGACATGCCTGCTGATATGTTAACCAAAAGCTTGAGTTTTGCTAAACATAATAAATTTTCAGGTGAGTTAGGCATTACAGATGTATTATCTAATGTATAATGTATTTCTATCTAGTGGGGGTGTTAATTGTAGATAAAAATACATATAGCGCCATCTATCGACTAGTTATGTAATAAAGCTCTCTCGCTGAATAAAGAGCGTGCAAGCAGTACGATGAAAACCTTCAACAGGTGTTTCATTTTCCCGGTTATCCGTAATAGTTCCCAAAAATTCCTAGTTTTGTCTATAAATAACAGTTTTAATATCCATACATTAAAAAAAATACGTATTGCAATTATTTGTTTATTAGTAGTGTTGCAGCAAGTTACAAAGTTGCTAAAATTGCTTTTTTCTAAATTACTCAAAATTTTCATTTGGAAGTAGGTATATCACTTTCATACTACAGTTAAATGTACTTTTTCAGTACGAATGTAACGATATATCACAACACAATATTCAATCATGAAAATGTATCAAGTATGCCTTGGCTGACTAAATTAATACAAGTGAATAATGAGTAGTATGTATCGTCAGTTTGACAATTTTTATGTTAGATTTTCACGAGTTCATGGCCATCTAATACTAATACTAAATATATTCTTTAGTAATATCATCTAATACTGCAAGTGAATTTTGTGTGGATTCAATAAATTAATTAATAAACAGTAACAACATCCTTATTTATAAAGCTTATTACTTTGTAAAATTATTGGTTTTTCCAGATTATATATTATTTGTGAATATAACCAAAAGGGAACAAAACACGAATACATTATTAAAAGGTATAAACTTTTATACAATTTCAATAGCCTGCAAGCAATTCCCGGGATGGTTCTGGGTTTTCCCCCTTTTATTACTGGCACGGTAGATCAGTCAGCCAAGCGTCTTAGTGGCGAGCGCACTTGGTCAGACTGCCTAACGTGTACTGGGTTCGATCCCCAGCTCCACACCGGCAAAGTTGGTGGGTAATGGATGTTGTCTGCGTTTTTTTAAATGTGTAACCCCCTCCAGGACAGCCTATGAGAGGCTTTTGATTTGGGGGTTGTCAACTATATGTGGTGTTTATGTTATGTTTATATGTTATGTTATTTTGCCGAATAACTGCAATAAATGTAAAGAGTAAAATTTCCAATCAGCCGTGGCGTTGTCAAGAATAACATACATAGAAAATTAATAGCAGATCGAAAATGTTCTCAAACAATTATCTAACAATTTTGTCCTTTTCAAAATACTGAAAGTTTCAGACAGAAAAATCAAATATACGGTTTGAACTGGTTATCCATTATTACAAACACGGATTTTTATTATTGTATTAATAATAATAATAATAAATGAATTTATTGAATAGAAATTGATTCAACGGGCACAGGCACCACCCCCACACTCCACATTAAAAAAAATTGAGATATTCGCTTGAAATTTGGTACACGTATATATTATAATGACATGAGGAATTAAATTATATTTTGGGTTTATTCTGATGGAGGGTTGGGGCAAATGAGGGAAAATTAGTAATGAAAGCTGGTAAGAGTACAGAAACTTGAAATTAAGTATATGTACTAGAAGCCAAGGCCTCAGATTTTTTATAATATTTTTTAACCCCCCCACCCCTACTCCACTATTGAAGGGGTTAGTAAAATAAAATTGAGATATTCACTTGAAGTTTGGTAGACGTATGTATTATAACGACATATGGAACTAGATTATATTTTGAGATGATTCCGTTGAAGGGTTGGGGGTTATTTAGGGGTAAATAGGGGAATATAAGTAAAGCAAGTTGGTAAAAGTACAGAAATTTGAAATTCAGTGTGTGTACAAGAAGCTAAAGTCTCAGATTGTTCATAATATTTTTCAACCCTCCCACTACTCCTACTCCGTTATTAAAGGGGTTGATAAAGTAAGTACATTCATTTGAAATTTGGTACACTTATGTATTATAACGACATCTGGAACTACATTATATTTTGAGATGATTCCGTTGAAGGGTTGGTGGTTAAATAGGGGTAAATAGGGCAAAATAAATAAAGCAAGCTGGTAAGAATACAGAAACTTGAAATTCGATGTATGTACGAGAAGCTAAGGTCTCCGATTATTTATAATATATTTCAACCACCCACCACCCCTACTCCATTATTAAAGGGGTTGATAAAATAAAATTGAGATACTCACTTGAAATTTGGTACACGTATGAATTATACCGACATCTGGAACTAGATTATGTCTTGAGATGATTCGGTTGAAGGGTTGGGAGTTAAATAGGGTAAAATAAGTAAAGCAAGATGGTATGAGTACAGAAACTTGAAATTCGATGTATGTACTACAAGCCAAGGCCACAAATTTTTTTATAATATTTTTCAACCCTCCACCACCACTTCCACACTGCATTATTAAAGGGGTTGATAAAATAAAATTGAGATATTCACTTTAAATTTGGTACACGCATGTATCATAACGACATCTGGAACTAGATTATACTTTGAGATGATTCCGTTGAAGGGCTGGGGGTTAAATAGGGTGCATCATATTCTTTTTCGTACAATTTTCTAGATTTCGCTAGTAATAAATCTAGCTTGCTCCCTGATTTCCTGAGGAGTACCCGGAATAAAATCTTCCAACTATCACTCATTTTGTTCCAAATAGTAATTATTGGAAAGTAGAATGTGCTAAATGCAACGTTTAAATCGTTTTATTATCGATTTCTATGGAGACAGCAATAGAATTTAGTCATTATACTGGGTGAGTCACGAATTGCGCTCACCCCGATATTTCCTAAAATATTTGGAATAGAAAATTGAAATTTGGAGGCCTTATTACACGACTAAAATGCCATATTTTCAATAAAAAATCAAGTTTGGTGCACATCCGGTTTGACCGGAAATGCCCACAACTTTCGATTTTTAAATGGAACACCCTATATATTTTTACATTTTTGGAATCTAGAGGAAATTTTGAATACAATACATCCATTTTGGTCACTTTTTGATAAACATTAAAAATTTTATTAAAAAATCTATTTCTGAATACAAAGTGCTGTGGTGCCCAAAATATATTTTAGTTTGTGTGCTACGTTACTATAAAAATAATAAGAGCAATATGATTGCATTACTTAATTCTCTAGAGGCGTTTAAAATTTTTAAATGTGATTTTTACCCACTAACTCGGTTTTTTTTAATGGGAATTTAATCGTTCACCAACATTTTTAAATACCTCATTTTCATACGAATCTAATGATACCAAAATTTTGAAAATCCGCTCAGAAATATTTGAGATTTCAGCCAAAATACAATGCAACCAAGCTTTTAGAAACATGCGGCTAATAGATAATAGATTAGTGGGCTTTGGAAACTAAAATGGCACATTTCTGTGTAAATCTGGTAACCTAATAACATTGGAAAAATCATAGTTATTGTTTACTAATTTCGAATGACGATACAAAAATTTTTATTTATAACTCGAGACTAAAATCTGTTTTTTTCTCGTGTGGTTTATAGCACCCGCATTCGGCTCGTATTATAAACGCCCCACTTGTAAAAAAGACACAATTTTAGCCACTTATTATATAAAATATTACTTTTTTAAACTACATAATTTGTTGTTCTGTAATTAAAAAAAAATGTCTAAAACTAATATTATTTACAAAAATACTGCGAAGAGTATTCTATGGAATGTGTAACAATTATATATAAGTGCAGTAAACTGGCGAAAAGTACAATTTTTTAAAATAAAAGCTTTTTTTAAAATATTTTTTGTATACTTACAATTTTATTTTAAGTTTAATTCATCCTATTCGAAAACAGTTCTCTGAGCAGAAACTCCATTTTTGGCGTTGATTAAAAGTATTCTTCCGTTATAATATTCGTCTTTAATTAAATCAAATAGTTATAATAACACGGTTTGTTGAAAATTGTTTAATCACGCCTACTTTTGGCAAAAGTTCAGTCTGTAATCTTATAATAACACTTAATGGAGGCGCAGCATGCTGGCGGATTAAAAAGCTCTTATCCGTGTTGACACAGTTTAACCGCTCCCTTGTCGTCGCACAAGGGTCGTGAGGCAGTGGCGTCCAAAGCTGTTTGCAAAGGGGAATGAGCGAATTATTATAATTCGAATTGTTGAATTAAAAACTGAAATTATAGCAACAAATATTTGTTCTCCCTGCCATTCTGCAAATTCTGACTTGTTCAATGCAAAACCTTATCTGCGCACAGTCGGAGTAATCAATATATGTTAGCATCGAAACAGAATCTCAGCAATAGAATACCATGGCTATTGACTGTTTAAAATACGATAGTTGCAAATTGTCGATGCCACCGTATTTAAATTTAAGTTATGATAAATAATGTGTGGGTTCGTTAAATAATTCACATGTCGGGTTCAAAATTGACACTGTCAAGTATAAAAATGTGAAATACAATAAAACAAGCTAATACAGTAAAATCCTAGGGCCGCCAGACCTACGTCATTTTAGCAAAGCTAATATTTTGACAATAGATAGTGTGAAATGTAGTTAAGAACGTATGCATATTTGCTAGCTTGAAAGCGGGGACCTTTTACAGATAACAGGTAGGTACTAAAGGTAAAGAAAACCCTTACTAACCCATGTTAAAGTATGATAGCAGGTTTTCATATATGTTTGACAGAGTACTGGTAAAAACCAACATTCATTATTGCCATACACTTTCCGCGGGCCCTAACTTCCGCCAGACGCTTTAAAGCTCGAAAAAAATCCAACCTAATCTAACATAACTGTGGAATCATATCTACTACCAAGTATGTAAAATACGAAACAAAATTTATTGTATAAGGTTAGGTTGGGTATTTTCGAGCTCTAAAGCGTCTGGCGAAAGTTAGGGCCCATGGTAGGTATCTGGTAATAATAAATGTTGGTTTTTAACAGTAAGTAAGTAAGTATTTATTGATGCATTATACAAAAAGTATTTACACAAGTCAAAAATACAAGGTGATAAGGGGAGTAAATGTACAAAGAGTAGTTTGTATAGTAAGAAAATGTAAACAACGAACAGGTAAAATTTTCAACAAACATACGTATATTTAAGTTACTTACATAAATTGGAGAAATCAGCTGCAAAATACTCGTTCGATGAAAAAAATGCATTTTCGACTAAAAATGACTTTACGACCGTTTTAAAACGTTTACAATCTAGTTCCTTGATATTGCACGGGAATGTGTTGAAAAAGTTTATTGCATAGAACGCTGTGCCATTACGTGTTTTCGATAAGCGCAAAAATTCAAAGTGTAAGTTCCTATTGCTTCGGGTGGAATGAGAATGTAGCTAGGCACGTGATAGGTATTTTGATTCGTTTTCATTTACATGTAGAAGGCATTGCAAAATGTAGAAGCTACATAATGTTGGAATTTTGAGTTTTTTTTTAATATTTCTTGCACTTCTCCCTCCAACTCAAACCCGCGATCACCCTTATTGCTTTTCTTTGGCGCGAAAGCAGTTGCGGCATGTGGGGAGTGACCCCAAGCCAAAATCGCGTAGATTAGTACCGAGTGTATTAAACCGAAATAAACTGTTATTAAAGTCGCCTGTGAGACACAATTCACAAGATTACGCAATAAGTAAATATTCATTAAAAAAAAAAATGAATTCGCTTTAAAAAATGTATTAGTAATATTATTTCAATTCACGTACCTATTTATGCTTTATATTTGAAAAACAAAACTCATAATGTGTCAATGATTCATGGAAATTCGTATGTAATATTGCAATATGTATACAGGGTGTAATTACCCACATAGCACGCGATATGAAATGAACATTCAAAACTCATTGTCTACATTCAAACGATATTCAGAACTTCTTTTACATATAGCCGTAATATACGTTTCGCGACGTACTTATATCAATATAGGAAAGATATTGCCAGTACGTTGTACGATATTCCTATATATACCTACAATATACATGAAATAATGTTGATTCTGCGGTATACAGAGAATATTGTACGAATCTTCTCAAAAATTTGCTGATGTGTCAAATATTATATAGATATACAATAGGCAATATTTATGCTACGTACTTAATTCAATCTCTTTACAATTTACAAATGGAATATTTTTACAACATGATATTTTTGTATACTGTAGATATATACAAAAAGCTATATTAATTTTGAAATCTTTAACAAATATCACATAAACATTTAATGGATAATATATGTGTACCATCATATATACCCTGATAATGTACCAGTGGAACATTTCTGCAACATGAAATTCATGTTTGTATTTTTAATATTCAAAAAATTTCATTCAAAAGTTGAACCCATGTACACTACAGCTGTATGCAATAAAACCCAAATTGAATTTTAGAATGGGGTGTAAACATTTTGAGCCAATCGTTGGCACACGTAAATTATGTATAGCCACCGACAAAGCAGTTTTAGCAACATTGCAACCGAAACTTGAAACAATTAATATAGCCCTAGTAATATTGCACAGCAATTAATGTTACATTTTGCAAAGTACCAACAAGATTTATGCGGTTTCTGATTGATTTTGACAGCATAATGCTACATGCATTTGGGTCATATTACATAAAAAAATATGGTAATAAGTTAAATATTAATTCTACGGCAGTATTGTTGAAATATATTTTGCCTTGTGCGGTGTCGGTATAGTACCTATCTACCTCATAACAAAAAATAAAATAGATATTTCTCTATCTAGTTTTGGTTTAAGTACATTTATAATCATCCCCTGTGGTGAATATGGCATACGTTTTATAAATTTTAAATCGTTGGTTAAAATTGTAGATATGAAATATGATTTAAATTTTGAATCCAGACTTTGGACTTGTGATGGTATATTAAATAATAATGATAACATATTCATCCCTTTTTCAATTTTCCTATTGTATTTAATTAATTAATAATTATCGGCATTTCTTAAGCAGGTAGTTCGTACTTGAGAAATGATTATTTAATTACATTTTATCGTTATATTTAGATTTCCGCTTTCCATGTCGTTACAATCATCCCCTTGTCGAATTTTTGAAATGCGCGCCACGGTCCTTAGATTAGTGCGCATGCCACCGCAGGCCACAAGCTGTCAAATGTCGATTTCAATTTGTTTGTGTTTTGTTTTCTCGTGATTATTAATTATTAGTCCAAGTGTAGGTACATTAATTGTATTGCAGTAAGTATTTTACAATTGTACACAATACAACTACCTACCACATAGTTTTAAGGATGGCCCCCCTTGTTGTCATTTTCAGATATTTTATATTCAGATACTAAAGTTTAATGTATCCCTTTGTACTTACCTATATTATAATTGTAGCATACTTTATTAGTTATTATAATAATGACGGCGTTTTTAGGCACCAATTTCTTGAAAAGAAACGGAGGTGTAGTCTGATTCGGAATGGTAACACTCTTCGAAAAGAAAGTTTGGTGGTCACCATTCAAACGGAACCAATTTGATAAATCATTGAAAACCAGGAGAAATCCCAGATGAAACTTGGACACTTTACGGGGTGTTTAAATCTTATTTTTAAGAAGGTAGGTTCGATCTATTTTAATATTAAGGTGCTTTTGTTTATTTAAATCACAACCATTGGTTCTAATTACAACATACGAGTTGTTATATTTATTCGTATTAATTTGCTTTATATCTATTTCAGAGGATTATAAAAAGCTGCAATTAGGTAAATGGAAAAGATCAGAAATCACATCTGATGTACAGAGTGAACAGAAACAAATCAAGGGACTATATATGTACAAAAAGCATATTAGTCCTCCGAAAAGATTATTATTGTCAGATGAACATAGTGATATCGAAGAACGTATTGGAAGCCGGCGACTTCCCAAAGTGAAAGAAATGTTGTCCTTACTAGAAGCTGAAAGAGAATATGTTGTTCTTCTAATAACGCTGGTAAGCATTTAAAATCACAAACACAAACATTTCTGAATTCCAAAAAAATACTTATACCTATGTTTTGTTTTATGATAATATCAATTTGTTTAATTTATTTTTGATTATTTTTATTTTTTTCTGTAAGATGTGTTTATATTTATTAATTTCATCACAGTTTTTAAAGTGAAATACCTATTCAAATATAATTAATTGTTTTTTCTTTTATAGTTGGAACTAGCTCGTGTATCCCCACCTCCTCTACTCAGGAAAAAAATACCTTCTCCCAAAAATTGGAAAAGCCAAAAGAAAATATTCAGCCAATAGGAGCAATCACAGGTGATGTGTTAAGAATGCCAAGTGGAGTTTCGCAATTACAAGTAGCACCATCGGCAAAACCTGGACACTGGTTTTGAAAATGTAAGCCCTCCAGTTTTTACTATTTTTTACTTACTGGCAAAATATTTCTTATAGTAAAATAAGACAGTTTATAAGTTGCAAACAACATTTTTTTGTTAAAAAAATATTGATCAGTTTATAAGTTGCAAAGCACATTTTTTTGTTTAAAAAATGTCGATTTAAATTCTTGGCACAATTGTAATTTATTATTGCAATTCATATTGTAACAAAAAATAAAAATATATTTAAAGTAACACAACTGTTTTAATTATAACTCTTCCTATTTTATAATTTAAGATACATAATTGCTACGACGATGTAAAGTAGTTAATAGAATAAAGTCATCTTTTGCTCTGAACAATTTAAAACATGATTTGAATTAGATAAAACTTTAAGGTAACGTAATATGATTATCAGACTTTCGTAAATAACGTGTTAAATATGACTATTAAAGCTGAATTTCTCAGAGTGATAAATGTGTGATGCATTTTAAAATGGTTTCTAGCAGATCTTATTATTAACGTAAAAGTATTTTTTTTGCATATGATATTCTTGGGCCTTTGTAAAATATTGTTGTGGCAAATGCAGTTTTATTGGTAGGTTTATGTAGCATTTGTGTGCTCCATTCAACAAAATTTGATCAATAAAACATGTTTGAGTTTAACTGAAAAGTAATGATAAAAACAAATTTTCCATGCAGTGTACATTCTGAGAAGCAATAAATATATATTTCGAAATATCTTTATAATATTTTTTCAGCATACATGCAGATCTACAAGACATATGTGTACGATATGCTGTGGGATGAGAACAACCATTACTATATAGGGTGTCCCAGTAAAAAGTCTCAGGCCGGATATCTTCAACAAATAGAGACGTTTTAATTCTGTAAAAGCCAGTTTGTAGCACATAAATAGTGCTTCAGTTTTGAATATAAATGGTTTTGAATATATCAATATGTAGATGGCGCTGGGCTCTAAATAAATCTTATTTCTTTGGGAGAAACTTTAAAATCTGGTTTCTGTGGAAGGGAAATACATTTCTAAGTAGATTTTGTTCTTAAGAAAAAAGGGAAATCTAGCCGTTTTTGAGATGGGTCCAAATATTGCCATTTGTTCCTATTGAATAGTTGTAATCTCTGAAAGATTTATTTAGTCTTTAAGGGGGACAATCTGTATATCATAAACTTTGAAATTTTGATTTATATGAAAATGCCTTAAATGTGATTTTCTTTTAAAATCACTTAAATAGTGAAATGTTTCGGAAATAATTATTTAACAGGAGCAAATGGCAACGTTTGGATGCAAATATCTCAAAAACCAGTTGGATTTGCGATTTTTTTTTAACAATATTTACTTAGAAATGCATTTCCCTTTACACAAACCACATTTCAAAGTTCCTCCCGTCGAAATATTTCTTGCTCAATGCCATATAAGTATGTATTAAAAAATGATTTATATTTAATACTGAAGCACTCTTTATGTACTACAAACTGACTTTTACAGAATTAAAATATCTCTATTCATCTAGAAGATATCCAGCATCGGAGTTTTTATTGGGACACCCTGTATAAGCTATTTTGAATAAGTATTAAACATTTATTCAATATACTAATGTTGCTTTGCAATATTGAAAGTATACATGATAATATTGCCTATATGTAGGGAACACATTTGTGTATATTATAACTATATTGTAAAATAAATGTTTATTTCAGAATATGTTTACAATGTGTCACCAACATGTGTGTGTATATTGCAGAAATATGTATAGTATGTGAAAACCTGTGACAAAACAACCAGTATACAACTTATTTTGAATCAGTATTAAATATTTATTCAATATACCATTGTTGTTTTGCAATATACATTGTATATTGAAAGTATACATGGATAATGTTGCATGTATGTACGGAAAAGGTTTGCGTATATTGTAACTATATTATAGAATGAATGTACATTTCAGAATATGTTTACAACGTGTCAGCAACATACATATGAATATTGCAGGAGTATGTATACAATGTGAAAACCTGTGACAAAACAACCAGTATACAACTTATTTTGAATTAGTTTCAAATATTTATGCAATATACTAATTTTATTTTGGAATATGTATAGTATATCGTAGGAATATGAAAATGCTAATTGGGTAGTTTCATGTCATTAAAAAAAAACTGGTAATAGGGACCGACTAGACAAACAAAAAACCTGTATGACTTTTTTCTCTAGGGACACTTTGAAAAAACTGACCTGGGTTTACGTTTTTAATGTTAAGGTAGGAAACTTTTTGGGAACCACTGTTTTTCAGGGTCAATGGATCAATAGTTCCGAATATTGGAAATAATAAAAAACTGTAAAATCCGACTTGTGTTCCTGCCGGTAGAAGTGCGGCACTTTCATGGGATTATTTGTACCGAACCTTTTATACCACTAATTATGAAAGTGTAAATAATTCCTTCTCTTTCGGCACAACGCAAACATAGCATGGCCGTAGGGGTTTAAATAGGATTTGTTTACATGTGTTTTTTAATTTGGAACAAAGTTATTGTAGCTTTTATTGTCGTTTATAAGAATTTATAAAATTTAAAAGTGGTTTATTAACATTTGTAACATTGTGTTAAAAGCTTAAAAAATTTGTAATTATTTTATGAAATTGGAAAATGAACAGTTAGACGTCCGAGATACGATAACAGAAAATAGTTGTGTATTTTAAGTTGGGAAATATCTGATTCTTTTAACGGATTGAGCGCATAATTTTTCCCAATCAGGTATCGAAAACTAAAAATCGAGTCTTTGGTCTCTATGAAAATCAATGTAAACATTAATAAACAGATCAAAATAAGGCAGCGAATAATAATAATAATAATAATAATAATACCTTTAATGCCCAATAGGTAACACCCAATAACTGAACAATTCTTTTGAATTTTTCACAAAAATTGTTTCAAATGACCTCCATCTCCACGCATACACATTTCAGCACGTCGAACTAAGGACATACGCACTCCGTTCGATACATTTGGTAAATTAGGATCATTTTTTATGGTTTCTATGCACATTAAAATACGTTGTTGCAATTGTTCTAGTGTCAATTGGATCACGGTAAACCAGAGATTTAAAATGCCCCAAAAATAAAAGTCCATCGGATTTAATTCGGGCGATCTAGCAGGCCATGGTAATGGTCCGCCACGTCCAACCCATCGTTGAGGCAACTTTCTGCTCAAAAAATTTCGAACAGCCAAACTAAAGTGGACTGGCGCGCGATCGTGCAAATACCACATTCTTCTGCGCGTAGCCAAGGGTACATCTTCCAGCAAATTTGGCAATGTTTGTTGCAAAAAATTTAAGTATACATCACCATTTAATCTAGCGGGTAATTCTATAGGTCCAATTATTTCAGTACCGCAAATTCCTGCCCACAAATTAGCGCTGAACCGTCGGCGTCGTTGAAAATGCGCCCTTCTTGTTACACGTGGATTTTCGTCTGCCCAATAGTGCATATTTTTAAAATTAAACACTCCATTTCTGGTAAAACACGACTCATCGGAGAAACACAGAACGTTTAAAAAATCCTCATTTGCCGCGTGTTTTCTTAAAATCCGCCTACAAAATTACATTCGCTCTGCAAAATCTTGAGGTGCTTGGACACGTTGATAGTGATAGGGATGTAAGTTCATATCTCTCAATGTCCTCCATACCACAAAATGGGATACTTCCACACGGTTCGCGATATCGCGGGTGCTTAAAGTTGGATCCTCTTCTACAAGTTCCAAAATTTGTACCTCTGCGTCAATTACCCTTTCTTCACGTTGTGGACCTCGTTCTCCTCCATGTCCATCGAGACGACTTGTTTCTCGAAGACGCTGGTCAATAAAAACAAATGTACGAGCACAAGGATGACGTCGATTGGGGAACCTTAAACGATAAAGCTCTTCCGCACCAGCTGCATTTCCACCACTTTCTCCATACACTAAGTGCATATCCGCGAGCTCTGGATAAGTGTAATCTCCCATAATGTCCAAAATCTGCGTTTTAAAACACCACACTAAACTGTGATTTAACGGTATCAATAAAGAAAACAAAAAGAAAAACTTGGTCCAAAATCCGAAAAGTAACACAAAAAGCACGAACGAGAAGTAGTGTCTTATGCAACCAAGTACTAACGACTTGAACGATAAGTCAATAAAATAAATCTTAACATAAGTGGCACAAAGCCAAGGAACGGCTAGGTCGCGCGCCGTATGTGCGTTATTTACCAAGTAAGGACACAAACTGAAATTATTACTTGAGAATATTACAAGGGAGACTATAGCACTCCCAATAAGATAATTTGGCCGCCAAGAAGCAAAAAACATGGCGGTGTCCTCTGTCGGTCGCTTTTAACTGCTTCGTCGGCATGCTTTTTGATGATTTCTTAGACGCATCATACTTATTTGCAGGAGTATGCCAGCAGTTCTCAAACTATGTTATTAATTATTTTGTCAATTTTTGTTTTTTTTTCTCTCCAAAACTAAGAGCTTTAGACCCCATGTTATAAAGGTTTTTTTTGTTCGTCTTTTCGTTCCCTACCACCAGTTTTTTTTAATGACATGAAACTAATTACACCCTGTATGCTAAAATATCAATTTCAGTCGCATTGACTTCTTGTCATTTAAACGGTTGCAAAAATTAACGAAATCATTGTGCAGGTTTGAACCATTCAAGGTATAATAATACGGGAAACGACACGCGCACCCGTAAAACAGTTGACATAATAACATATTAAAAATTGAAGCTTAACTAAATAATAAAAATTTCTTCGTGCGCACGACACGTTTGAGGCGATCTGCCACCCTTTTAATGCTAGCCAATCGATCTGCCATTATTATGGAAATATTTATAAGGTAACAGGCTAACAATATAAAAAGTTACAGCCTTAACTAAATGATAATTTTGTTCACTACTTTTTGCAAATTGGGGGTGTTCTGCCTCCCTCCGATACCTCTATCAGGGTTAATCCTTATAGACGACGCTTATACATGCCTCTCTCAACATTATCTCAAAATATAGGCCTTAACTAAATAATCACTGAAAAATGTCAGCAGCTCTTATACTATAAGCAAGTGATGAAACATATTCTTTACAGGATTTTGCAAACAGTGGAAAGAAAAGCTATCTATGAGAACTAAAGGAAAAACTATATATAAAAAGATTAATGAAATCTTTGCATTCTTTCGATAACCTGACTTCTGGTTATGCTAACAAGTAAAAATTCTTATTTGCCATTCTCATTTTAACACTAGCATCCAACCTAGTCCCCTACGGCTAAGCAGGCTAAACTAGTATCTACATGATCCCCTACGATATGTAAATTCAGTTAAAAATGAGAACAAAGGCCTGAAATTAATTTATTTACGTACCTTGTCTGAATTATTTATTATTATAATTATTTTATACTTATTCATGGATATTGTCTTAGTTTTGCATGGAACATCGTTATGAGTGGCTTTAGGCTTTTCTGATGAGTCCACAATAAGGACGAAAAACGTTTCAAAGGCTAAGCATTTCCAAGAAACTGAATGAGATTTTATGAAAATGTAATAGAATGAAAAATTTTTTAAAGACAAGGTACGTAAATAAATTAATTTCAGGCCTTTGTTCTCATTTTTAACTGAATTTACATATCGTAGGGGATCATGTAGATACTAGTTTAGCCTGTTTAGCCGTAGGGGACTAGGTTGGATGCTAGTGTTAAAATGAGAATGGAAAATAAGAATTTTTACTTGTTAGCATAACCAGAAGTCAGGTTATCGAAAGAATGCAAAGATTTCATTAATATTTTTATATATAGTTTTTCCTTTAGTTCTCATAGATAGCTTTTCTTTCCATTGTTTGCAAAATCCTATAAAGAATATGTTTCATTACTATAAGCAAACAAATAATAAATAATTCACTTTTAAATATAAGCAAGTGAATTCGCGTAGCCTGAGAGCTCACGACACCGAGGGTGAAAGAGCTTGTAAAATCTAATATTTATTTATCAGTTTATTTATTTATTAGTTTGTTCAAAAATAATGGTCAGCCTGCGCGCTGATAGAACAGCGAGAAGTCAGCTCTCATTTTCGAAGCGGACCTGTGTCGCTGGAGAAGCGATATCCTCGGACCTCGTACTTTTTCTGCCGCTAGCTCACTTAAAAATTACAGTAACATATCCTACCCCACATCATCGGATTGGAAATTTAATTTCTAACCGATCAAGGGGGAGCCAATTTTGTCTAAAAAATGTTAGAGCGGTTTATGCGAAAATATGTGGAAATCTCATAATTTTTTTAATGGTTTTTCCAAAAAAATTAAAGTGCCCGCAAGAATCTGAAAAATTTCAAAGGTACGTAAGAAGAAGAGTGAAATCGAATGGCGTACACCACAGCTCTGTATCTCGTTTCGTTTTCGAGATTGAGCCATCAGAAGTAGGTAAAAATCGGTCTTTTACCTACTTCCAATGGCTTAATCTCGAAAAAGAAACGAGATACCGAGCTGCGATTTACGCCATTCGATTTATCTCGCCTTCCTACGTACCCCTGATTTTTTCAGATTCTTGCGGGAGCTTCAATTTTTTTGGAAAAACCAAAATTTATGCGATTTCGACATCTCTTCGCATAAACCGCTCTAACTTTTTCCAGATAAAATTGACCCCCCTTTTTTGTGCTTGATCGATTGGAAATTAAATTTCTAATCCAATGATGTGGGGCGCGATATGTGCCTGTAATTTTTAAGTGAGATAGCGGCCGCCAAAGTGAGAGGTCCGTCCGAGGATTTTGCTTCTCCAGCGACACGGGTCAGCTTCGAAAATAAGATCTGACTGCTCGCTGTTCTATTAGCGCGCATGCTGACCATTATTTTTAAATAAACTAATAAATAAATAAACTAATAAATAAATATTAGATTTTATAAAACTCTTTCACCTTCGACGTGAGCTCTCGGGCTATACAGTTCATTGCGGAAATATCTGAATTTTATTTATACTCGAAAATACTTACATTGGTGATGTGAGTATCTCAGAGCTAGAATATCACTCCCATGGACGTAGTGGTAAAGCGTTTTTTCTATTAGGTCTTGAGGCTCGTAACCGGTCAATTGGGCCACCCTGAAAAAAAAATGTTCCTTAATTAGTTTTCCTTTGAATTGTTATAACTTCAAATCGCTAATGATATAAGAGACAATAGCAAACAATGATTCGTTGTCATACTATTCTTTTAAAACCTTACCCTACATGTGAGTGATATACATCTTTTTGCTAAAGTTCTACCTATCATATCGAATTACCACTTTGTACGTTATGGTGGTGGTTTGTTTGAACAGATTGTTTTTTACAGGGGAATTAAAACAATGGCTACTCGATACTGTGGTATTTTGTTACATTATTATTGATTAGGATATGGGAACCGGAACATCTTTTTAAATAAAATGACATACATGGTATTTACAAATACGTGCGTTTAAAACATAGTTAACGATTAAGTCTAGCATTTGTATTCGCTACAATACGATGAAAATATAAATTGTTTTTTACATACATTTTATCTAAATTTTTGGAAGGTAGTATCACCACATGGCTCTCATTTAATCTACAAAAATATTATATTAGTTTAAATCTCTGTCTATATGCTTTTAGCTTCAAGACAAACAAATTCACAGTACAAAGAAATTTTATTAAATGTGTTATACACGAGAGTGGTAGGACGAAGATACAACGTTTTATTTTTATAATTGTTTCTTTAAACTGTCAGGTTCACTAAATTCTCAGTTTAAAATGTAAGCTTTGTAAAATCCCCAATATAATCTATAAACATTGTTAAATTTTCAGAAATTCCCACTTTAAACTGTAAATATCGTAAAGTCCTCACTTTAAATAGTAACTTTATTTGTAAAAATAGTTTTGTTTCTGGTGTATTTAGATAGAGTCTTAGTATAAATGTAATTGTTCTTAAACAGAAGTCTGCCTAAGTAACAAGAGAGTTCAAAGTGGGCCGAGTTCGGTGACAGACGCGTGTTTGGTGGCTTCTACAAGGTTTCGAGATAAACCCGGATAAAACAGCAACAAAACGTATGAAATTGTATTGAATTAAAGCGTAAACAATTCTACATTGATTAGCACGAGTCTGGCTATTTTATATAGTTGATATTTGATTAAATTATGTTGGTTGAACATAGCAACACAAAAGCGTGTATATAAACAACCTAAGAAAGTATAATGCCTGACCGTAGAATCTACACCTGGATCGATCCCTTCTTCAAGTGGGTGATATAATAAGCAACAGACAGCCAGCTGTGAATGAAACAGGCAAGTTTTGTTTATTTTAGTTTAGTTTATTAATGTAGTCTATTTCCTTAATTAAATTTAAAAAATTAAAAATTTAAATTGAAAGGGTATTAAACATGGGGAATTAAATAGAAAAATACCCGGAATTGGAAAACGGAAACTAAACCTAGAACTGATTGCTTCAAAAATAAACCAATATACAAGGTGTACACAGGATTCTCTCGGGCCTCTTTCTCATAACCCGCTGGAAAAAGCTCTTTTTACCGCGAGACGGAGCCCTTTCTTGCACTTCCACCGTAAATCCACTCCTTGCAATTCCACCGTAGATATTTACCTGTGGAACGGTTAATATAACGAAAAGGTCATTACGGCGAGCTAAAACGCAGAGTTCTGGGAAACATGAAACTATATACCTATGGACGCAAACATTTTAGATCAATATTTGTAATTCGCCATAAATGACCACCTTCAATAAAATTTACGACTTTATAATTTTTCTCTTTTAAGTAAATTAAATTTTCTCAACGTTATTCTGAAATGGTATTCACTTATATAGATATATTATAGTTTAAAGTCAAACATGAAATAATTTTAAGCAGATAAAATCCTAAAGAAAAATAAAGGAAAGGAAAAGAAAGGAAAAGAAAAGAGAGGAAAAGAAAAGAAAAGAGAGGAAAAGAAAAGAAAAGAAAAGAAAAGAAAAGAAAAGAAAAGAAAAGAAAAGAAAAGAAAAGAAAAGAAAAGAAAAGAAAAGAAAAGAAAAGAAAAGAAAAGAAAAGAAAAGAAAAGAAAAGAAAAGAAAAGAAAAGAAAAGAAAAGAAAAGAAAAGAAAAGAAAAGAAAAGAAAAGAAAAGAAAAGAAAAGAAAATAATCGACTTCTACAGATTAGCGCAGTTTAAAGCAAACGACAGAATTTTTTTGCGGTACTGATCACTATAGATTAATAAAAACCAAATAAGCACCGTAGCCTTGATCTAAAAATGATAATTTGGTACAATTTACGGTTTAAAGTTGAAATTTAACTTTATACAGGGCGTAATTAGTTTCATGTCATTAAAAAAAACTGGTGGTAGGGAACGACAAGACAAACAAAAAAAACCTTATATAACATGGGGTCTAAAGCTCATAGTTTTGGAGAAAAAAATAAACAAAAATTTCGCAAATTTTCAATAAATTTTTTTGAGAACTGCTGGAATATTGAGGTAGGTTTAGATCTAGATCTGATCTGAAGAAAACTATACTCTAACTCTCCCTTGTGCAATATTTTAGTTACTGTCATGTCGGTGTTTCGTTATGTACACACGTCCAACCCGCCGTTCGTTGTTTTCGTTGTTTTTGAATTTCGCGTCATTGTGTATTTATAGTTCAGATTTATTTTATTGACTTACCGTTCAAGTTGTCAAATTCTTGATTATGTACAGACACATTTTGTTCGTTCTTTTTGTATTCCTTTTTGGCTTTTGTACCAAGTTTTTATTTTATTTTTCTTTATTGACAACGTTAGTTGATAGTTTAGTGTTTAGTGTTGAACGAAGTGCGTATGTACTTAATTCGACGTACCGAACTGTGTATTGATACAGATGCAGAGATTTTGAATCATTTAAATTTTCTAAATTATAAACAATCCAATATTTTGTTCCAAATTAAAAAGCACATGTAAATAAATGCTCTTTTAAACCTCTATGGCCATTATTTTCTTGCAATTGTGCACGAAGAGAGAACGAATTATTTACCTCTTTATACTTGCCTCAGTTCAGTTGAGGCGGTACATCAAAGGCGGTCGATGATCCTTTGACACCGCGTGTGCCGGCCAGCACTTTTTTATGACAATTTAAAAGTTGTATAATTGGGAAGTACAAGCCCATCGACCAAGAAAAGCAGTGGTTCTCAATAGTTGTCTACCATAATATTAAATATGTTAACCTAGATCAGTGTTTTTCAAAGTGCCCCTAGAGGGAAAAGTCATAAAGGTTTTCTGTTTGTCTAGTCGGTCCCCATTACCAGTTTTTTTAATGACATGAAACTAATTACACCCTGTATAGTTTAAACCGGAAATTTTACAAAATTTACAGTTTAAACTAGAAATTTTGCATTATTTGCACTTTAAACTGAGAATTTAGTCAAATTTACAGTTTACTGAGTTTTAACAAAATTTACCCTTTGAACTGGAAATTTAACAAGATTTACCGTAAAACAGTTTCAACAAGATTTACAGTTTAATCAGGGAACTTACAAAATTGATGGATTAAACTGAGAATATTATAGTACTTTGTGCAACAAGAGTGGATATGATATCCTTATCATACGAGGAAGAAGTTTGAGCACGACGCCGTAGGCGGAGTGCCTCAATCTTCTGACTGCGATATGGATAATCCACTCGAGTTGTACAGTATACTTTTTCTACGACCAATTTAAGAAAGAACTATAACATTTTAAAAGATCACAAACACTGAAAATTACTTTGACAGCTTACGCACTAACTTCAATTTTTTTAAACAAATAGTTGACTAGGTATGTACTTAATACACGAATTGCGATTGTTTGGTTTCATATCCACCCCAGATAGGATATGAAACATATCCGTTCAGATAACTGGAATTGCTTATTTATCCATTCAATAGACTGTACAGAAAACAGCAAATATACATAAGGGAGTAGAAAAAATAAATTTACATCTTACAGTTTACAGTGGAAATTATAAAAGTAATACATTGCGTATTCGTTTTACGCTTTAGCAGTTATAAAGTTACCTTGCGTCCAAAAATATTAACTTTAGATCCAGGCTCGCCCTGAACATGAACATATTCGTGTGTAACTTTATTTCCGTGATGGCACTAGGTGGTAGGGAATGTCCAACAGCCACAAGACCCATGTTTTGGTAGCATCCCGCCTCGTAAGGCCCGGAACCCCCACTGAATTGTTTTACTTTTAAATAGCCGGAACAGTGAATCACCTGAAACAAAAGACGTGTTTTAAACTAAAAACGAGCATAGCTCTACAGTGTTGCAGAAATAAATAAAAAAAAAATCGGGAGCTAATTCTGCACGTAAAAAGTTGAAAAGAGTTCTTTTGAATCTCGGGACCCATTTGAGCTCCAGAGACACTACGTAACATCCGTAATTTAAGAGTAGTTTACAGGGTATATAAAAATTCAGAAGTGGAGATTAACGATGTATTCTCAATTTTATGGAATTACTTATTTGAAAACGAACATGAACTTAACAATTTTCAAGTGAGTTTCTGAAACACTGGGCATAATTTTCGAAACGTTTTTTTGGCTATTCTGTTAGCTCCTTGTTTATTAATGGACATTTTTTTGTATAACACGAAAAATTTATTAAAAAACTGTAAAGTTCAAATGTTAGAAAGTTTCATTCTATTTTTAGTCATATATCTGATAACTCAAAAATCTCTTCTTCTTCTTCTTAACAACGGTCCATGTCTTAGAGGAGTAAAAAAAATGTAAAACAATATTGAACACTGCACCAAAAAAACGAAAAGATTTTGGTTACCTTTAAAAAAACATACGTCCAAACATCACTTCTATTTTGTACTCCATCCTGTACTTACTATATGTAACCTGTAACCATATACCTATATAGGTATACCTAATAGGTATATGCCTGTATCCATTTATTTCTAAAGCATAACAAACTTATAGTTCTAGATGTGATATTCTCGCATTTCGAAATCCCTATAATGTATTCGTGCCAACGGAGATGTACACGTGACTTAACAATACTTTAAAATTGGATCTATAATAGTCAATAAGAATTAGAAGGCAATATGTCACACTTCTGACAAGAAACTAACAGTGGCACTACTAAATATTGTAATCCTTAGTAAGCGTTAGTGTAGTATTTTATTTTCGGGATGTACATTATGTATCTGATATAGATTTTTCGCTTGTTTGCTTACACACGAATGCATTTCAACGAAAACTATCCACTCTAAATAAATTTGAGTATATTGATTTTTGCAAGAAAAACAGAATTAATAGGAGATATGAAACATTTTCTTTATAGGATTTTGCAAACAGTGGAAAGAAAAGCTATCTAGGAGAACTAAAGGAAAAACTATATATAAAAATATTAATGAAATCTTTGCATTCTTTCGATAACCTGACTTCTGGTTATGCTAACAAGTAAAAATTCTGAATTGCCATTCTCATTTTAACACTAGCATCCAACCTAGTCTCCTACGGCTAAGCAGGCTAAACTAGTATCTACATGATCCCCTACGATATGTAAATTCAGTTAAAAATGAGAACAAAGGCCTGAAATTAATTTATTTACGTACCTTGTCTTTAAAAATTTTTTCATTCTAATGAATTACATTTTCATAAAATCTCATTCAGTTTCTTGGAAATGCTTAGCCTTTGAAACGTTTTTCGTCCTTATTGTGGACTCATCAGAAAAGCCTAAAGCCACTCATAACGATGTTCCATGCAAAACTAAGACATTATCCATGAATGGTATAAAATAATTATAATTGACATTGACCGATAAAAAACAACAGATCTTCACCTATCTATTAGCTAACTAGTATTGGAGCCTATATACTCTATGCATGTTTAAAAGTGAATTATTTATTATTTGTTTGCTTATATACCATTCATGGATAATGTCTTAGTTTTGCATGGAACATCATTATGAGTGGCTTTAGGCTTTTCTGATGAGTCCACAATAAGGACGAAAAACGTTTCAAAGGCATTTCCAAGAAACTGAATGAGATTTTATGAAAATGTAATTCATTAGAATGAAAAAATTTTTAAAGACAAGGTACGTAAATAAATTAATTTCAGGCCTTTGTTCTCATTTTTAACTGAATTTACATATCGTAGGGGATCATGTAGATACTAGTTTAGCCTGCTTAGCCGTAGGGGACTAGGTTGGATGCTAGTGTTAAAATGAGAATGGCAATTCAGAATTTTTACTTGTTAGCATAACCAGAAGTGAGGTTATCGAAAGAATGCAAACATTTCATTAATATTTTTATATATAGTTTTTCCTTTAGTTCTCATAGATAGCTTTTTTTTTCCACTGTTTGCAAAATCCTATAAAGAAAATGTTTCATTACTATAAGCAAACAAATAATAAATAATTCACTTTTAATAGGAGATATACTTTCTTATGAATAGACCTAGGATTTTAACTCGACCTCCTCACCCCTCAAAGTCACAACTACATTTTTTACAGAAAAGTTTAGAGTGATAAACGATTCAATACCAAAAATTACTTTATTAGGTGTACAAACTGACTTCCATTGACCTCCATGCCCTGAAACAGTCGCGTTTCAAATACCTGTCTAATATTAAGAAAAACTTGTGGCGTTAAGTATTGACATTATTGTACAATCTTTTTTTGTTTTCACAAAAAAGTCTAAGGGAGTCAAACCCGGTGCTCGAGGTGGCCACCCCATCATCGGACCTCATTTACCTATCCAACAACCAGGGAATGTATCATTAAGAAATGGACGGACAGTCGCAGCAAAATGTGGGAGTACTCCGTCTTGGTGAAATGCTAGGAGACTTTCAGAAAGAGTCTCGTCGTTTTCTAATATTTGAGTAATTTGTGGATCAACTACATGTGTAAGTAATTCCAAATAAAATTAACCATTTAAGTTTTCGCTAATAAAAAAATGGTCCAATAATTAGTCTTGTCAATGGGCGGTTCCACCTCTAATTTGAGTGCTAGTGAATGGATTTTGATGAAAGCTTGTGCAATGTGTTTGTAATGACGTTAATAAAAAAGTTGAAAACATGTAGAGTCGGAAATTATCGGAAGGGGTAGAAAACATCCCTTTTATCACGGGTTCTGCAACTTGTAGAATTAGGTCAAAAATGAAAATAAAACATGTTTACCTTTTTTGAACCAAAATAAGATGTTTTTACTCTGGTGAATTGCTTATTTTTGAGATAAAGCGATTCGAAAATTCCTAAAAGTGGGGGAAGGGTAATGTAAAAGTTAAAAAAAAAATCTGAAAAAAATCAGATGTATTATCGAAATACAAGAATTTTTTTATTTGCAACTTTTCTGTAAATTGCGCTTTCACGGAGTTATTTCGGAAAAACATGAACAACTACCCCTATCTTTGAACGCTTTAAAAGAATGCAATTTAAAAATTCAGACGTATTTTAAATATTTTTATATATTTTTTATCTCTTGGATTTTTTTTTATAACTTGCTAATTTTCCGAGTTACAGGCAATTTTTCACGATGAATAGTGCATTACATTTTTTGCAAATTTTCAATTAAAACACATGAAAATTCAAAAAATGAGTGTGATCTATATATATTGTTATAAAAAAATATGAGACCTAAATATTATCATACCATTTTTAAAGGCTCAATATAATTTTAAAATTGAAAATGTGAAGAAAATGTAGTACCTACATTATTAATCGTGAAAAACTGTCTTTAACTCAGAAAATTATCAAGATACAAAAAAAATAAAATTTTTAAATTACATATTTTTAAAACGCTACAATTTCAAAGGGGTAATTTTTCATGTTTTTCCGAAGAAACTCGGCAAAAACGCACTTTACAGAAAAGTTGCAAATAAAAATAGTCTTGTATTTCGATTATACTGTTATTTCCGCCTCTTAGGAAACACCCTGTATGAATCTGTGGGTTCTAAATAATTTTAACAAGGAGTAAACCACTAACACTTTATTTAATAATTTACTGACTATACATTACTTCAAAATAACCTTTACACTTTGTTTACTTGATGTTTAACCTCACTTTTTTTTCGCTACCAAACTTCACTTTCCTAAAACTTCTTCTCCTGCGCCGGTAATCGCGCCTTGTATACTCTGAAATTGCCTCTAGATCCATCCAGAACACAATCAAGAATCTTCTCCCACCACACTCTAAAAAACTCTATCTCTTTCTACAAGTTTCCAGTCACTCACTATTAGGCATATGCGTATCAATCTCCAGTTTCAAGGGGGCGTAATTCATAACAATACATTCACCTGAATTTGTTTAGATTCTTTTTTCAACTTTTACATTTTCCCTTCCCCACTTTTAGGAATTTTCGAATGGCCATATCTCGAAAAATAAGCATTTCTCGAAAAAATTAACCAGAGTAAAAACATTTTATTTTTGGCCAAAAAGGTAAACATATTGTTTTTTTTTTTTTTTCATTTTTGACCTAATTCTACAAGTTACGGAACCCGAGATAAAAGGGGTGTTTTCTACCCCTTCCGATCATTTCCTACTCTAATCTTAAAAAAAAAATATTAACGTCATTACAAACACATTGCAGAAGGTTTTATCAAAATCCATTCACTAGCATTCAAGTTAGAGATTTTAGTCATTTTGGCGCTCCGTTGCGTTGACTGGACTAAATATGATCTCCTAGGATACCACACCAAACATTCCATTTTTGAGGTCTTTGAGTATGAAATTCTCGCATTACATGTGGATCACTCTCAGCCCAATATCTGCAATTGTGTCTATTAACTAAGCAAATGTACATTCACCGAAGAAACAAATGTTGTACAAAAGATTTGGAGTGGCAATTACTTTCACTCATTACTTCATAAAACTCGAGATGACTGCCAGGATCATCCTCATATAATTCCTGTACATTTATGTGATTTATTGTACACAGTAAATCCTGCGTTGAAATTGTACTACAAAAAATCGACGGCGACGGAAACTGCCTATATGGAGCATTAAACCACCAACTGGAGGGAGAAAATATAACATCACAGGCACATACGAATGCGACGAAAACCCTACGAAAACAAGTAGCTGACTATATCGAAAATCACTTAGACCATTTCATGCCATTCATGCAGGCATCCATCCATGAACTAGCACCCCGTTACAATAGATACAACTCTAATACGGGAAAAATAAATGCATTCATTCGAGATCTGAGAAGAGAAGGTTTTTGGGGGGGGGGGCAGGAAACAATTGCAGTAACAACAAATATGAAAAACAGGACAATAATAGTACATCAAGAAGAAGGAGAGCATATAATCTTCCATCCTACTAACCAACAGGGAAGAGAGAACACACCACTAGAGATAGTATATAGGAACCACTGAAACGAAAGAAATCACAACGATAGCGCGATTATTGCACAAGAAAACATGAAGCAGAACAACCAGAAGAAACATACGCTCGAACTGGGGCTATAACACCCCGCCCAGAATTAGAGGAAGCAACGCACATAAACATGTACCAAATATCACAAAGAACAGAGGAAGCCAACAGTCAAGAATTACAACACGATGACATCATTCTGGCGACATGGAATGTCAGAGGATGCATAACGAGAGAGAAAAGAGAAAAAATCGATGAGGTTCTTATGATGGAACACATACACGTTGCATGCATACAAGAGACACACACACTAGACGGAACTGCAGTTACTCAAAACTACAAATGGCATCTAAGTGGAGGGGACAAAGAAAAAACCAGCAGAGGAGTCGCATGGGCAATAAGACGGAACACCCCTATCCAGATAAAGACAAGAAAAGTAAACGAAAACATAACCATGGCAGACTTACAAATTGGAAAGGAAAACATATGCATACTAGGAGTACATGTGCCCTCCGACAAACGGGCAGGACGAGTATTCAGACAGATTACCCAAGAGACTAGAAGAAATAGGAATAGGAAAATGAACACAATAATACTAGGAGACTTCAACGCGCATATAGGAAAGGACGACCAAACACATGAAGACAAGAATATCATAGGAAAAACCTTACTTCACACATGGACAAACGATAATGGAAGCTTGCTAAAAAACTTGGCACATCTGTTAGATCTAACAGTTAGAAACACATGGAGCAGGAACCTAACCTGCCTTAATACCTGGAGTAAAGGAAACATCAACTCTCAAATAGACCATATCCTAGTGGATAGAAAAATAAGGGACAGGGTCAAAAATATTAAGGCAAAACAAGCAACAAACGTCAAAACAGATAACAAAATATTATATGGAACACTAGTAATAAAGAAACAAGAAGAAAAAAAGAAAAAAAAAAGATTCAACAAAACAGCAAATGACACATGGAACATCTCACTGCTACAGAACAAAGGAATAAAAAAGAAATACCAGGGGGAGATAGAAAAACAGTTAACAGGAAAGGAACTAAATTGGTCAACAATGGGTTTAACAATCAAAATAGCGGCGAGGAAAACGTTGAAAAGGAACAAATCCCCTATGAGCCCAACAAGAAAAGACACGAAAAGAAATTACGAAAAACTAAAGAAAATAAAGGCCACAGGAAAACAATATACAGAAAACACTGCAATACAATGGTTTGGACAGACGACGGAATAAAAAATGAAGAATATAGGAGTCAAACAAGGATGTCCCCTATCCCCCCGACTATTCACCAAGTCAAAACAGCCTACAGAGTCACAAGAGCTCTACTACCCTTCATTGAGGACAACAAACCACCATGGTGCCTAACCAAAAAGGTATACACGACCATCATAATGCCTACGATGATATATGGAGTCAAAAACGCAGCAACGATAAAGGCCAACCGAAGAAGCCTGAGAAGAGCTGAAAGGAACATTATCCAACTGCTAGCAAAAACAGGAAAACCACAAAAACGACAGAAAACGTCAACATTACTAGAGGGAAGAACAATAATCAAAAGAATAGAATCATACGCAATGAAATACTGGGGACATGTCCAAAGACGGGACACGACACACCTACTGAAGAAAGCGCTGCGAATGAACAGCAACAAACTGAAAATAGGGAGGCCATGCTACACATGGGTTACAACAATCGAGAGGATTATGAATAAGCTAGGAAAGGATTATACACACTGGGAAAAGTTGGCAAAACAAAAAATGGAATACAATAAAGAAATATCAAGGATATACACACTGCCAGACTCAGAAACAGAAGAAACAGAAAACTCAGAAGTAGAATAGGAGAGAAGATGATCACAGACAGAAACTAAGAAGAAGCATATCACAAAAACCTGAAAGTAAAAAGAAGCACGAAAACCTAAAAGAAGCATCTCACAGACGCCTACACTTTCCATCCGATGAAGACAGAAGGAAAACAAGAAGAAACATCTCACAAACACCTACACGCTCCATCCTATACTCCTACCCCATGCGTCATGCGGCTCTCGCTGCTGACAACAAGCATGTCCAGTGTCCAATCCAGCGTATGCAGCTGGTCCGGCGGTATATAAAAGCACTGGGGGTTTGTTCTGGCACACGGTGGGATGATCGGTGGGCGATCGGGCTGCGTGGTGGAACAAATCTCCCTGCACCGGAATTGGCAGCAATGCCCACCTTACGCTGGCAAATCAATCAATCAATCAATCAATCAAGTAATTATGTTTGGAACAGTGGACTAGTAATAATAAAATATTTTTGGAAAAAATTAAATCGCCCTCAAAATAAAAAGGTTAATAAAAATTATTAAATAAAATTTTACCCAAAAATGTTTAGTTTTTAGCGATCTTTATCAAACAACTCTAATAAATTTCAGGTACAGGGTGAGGTAAAAAAATATTCCAGGAAATTAAATTTACTCTCGTAATAATTTTTCCAAAAAACAATATTGATCGCTCTGTATGCACATTAAAGACCTTAAAAATACGTATAATTTGATGTGCCAGACAGGGCCGTTGCTGTAAGCGAATATTTATTTATTTATTTATTTAACAATACACTGCCCAACAGAGCATTCCAATTATAGGGCAGGAGATGATAAGTACATACAGATATATTAAAAAATATTAAAACAATATAAACAGAAATGTGGTAACGTGTTTTAATGTATACAGTTAATCTCTTTATCTCAGCTCCATTGCACTGGAATATGTCTTGAAGACTATTACAGTTCTCGCACATTTTGTACAATGGCGAAAATTTCTGTACGTTAGTTCTGGGGGTCGGCAGCTAGAATAAAGAGTTTTGTCTGGAACCTGGTCTAGGTCACATATAAATCCCATATGCGACACTTTTGTGCAACACTAGCAGAGATATATCCAGGTTAAAGAGCCGAGACTCATACGCATAAACAGTTTAGCTGCAATAAAAGATTGAATTTTCGTAAGACGTACAATTTTCACTATTATTTTAAAGTAAGCATTACAAATAATACAAATAGGTAATGTAAGGAATTATGCGATGTAGGTAAATGTATTGTATGATGCAGATATTATAATTATACGATTAAAATCCTCTATTACCTACTTCAGTCAGGTACTAAAATTCCGATTCGGATTATCCGAATCATCCCGAGCGTATTTAATCTTGACGTGTCAAATCCACAGTAAAAGTCCGAGGTCATCGGCGGCATTTCTGCTAGATCAAAGGAGTGTCGCATATGGGATTTATATGTGTCTAGGTGTTCGAAAATTTAGTAAACTTAAGATAACACTAGTGGAAATATTTGTTGTGAAATAGTTCGGTGAGTCTCCAAACTCGAAAGCGAAAATCTGATTAAAAGTGCAGTCTGGGAAAAACCAATAGCAGGATAGACACCGTCCTCCCTGTAACTTAAAGTCTTTAAGAAACGTCTCTGAATTCTCTCTATATTTTGTATATGTATGTTGCAATGAGGAGACCAAATAATTGACGAGTATTCTAATTTTGATCGAACAAAAGACTGATATAGTAGCTTCAGCGTGTTACTGTCATTAAAGTCATGAGAACATCGTGTTATAAATCCCAGTGTTCTAAAACTTTCATTGGTTATGGTGTTTATATGACAATTAAAGTTTAGTTTACTATCAAATGTTACACAGAGATCGCGGAAAGTTGATGGAAGTGTAAGCGCTGAATCTCCTAAACAATAATTAAATTCGACCAGCTCATGTTTATTGGTAAAAGTTAGAACATTGCACTTCCTTGCGTTCAACTGTAGTTTGTTCAAATTACACGATTAATTTACTTTATCAAGGGCCGTTTGTAGAGCGGCACAATCAGTAACATCATTTACTTTATTGTACAACTTTATATCGTCTGCGTATAAGAGACAATTGACACCCAGTTCTACTGTGATGTCATTAATGAAAATATTGAAAAATAAAGGACCTAACACTGAACCCTGGGGTACGCCTGAAGTGGATACAAATTCCAGAGACCGCTGACCACAGTATTCAATGTGGTGGTGTCTGTTTTGAAAGATATGATTTGAAGAATGATAGCAGAGAAACCAAATTGTTGAAATTTTGAATATAAAATACTGTGGTCAAGTCTGTCAAATGCTTTACTAAAGTCTGTATAAATTACGTCAACTTGTGAGTTTGCGTCGATAACATCAGTTATATATTGGGTAATACAAAAAAGATTGGTTTAGGTAGATCGTCCCTTGAAAAAACCGTGCTGGTATTCAGTAATGCGATCCTTTGCATAAGAAAATGTTGGCTCATACAGCAAAGTTTCGAAAGCTTTGAAGAAATTGTTAATATAAGTTGTTTAGTTAACATTTTGCTCGAAAGAGTCGTATCATAAACAGACATACACTGTATAATATACAACAGTTTCAATATATTGTACATGTACTTATTTTTTGTGCTTAATTAAAAACCTCAGTAACATTTTGCTTTTGTTATATAAAATTATACTAAAACATGAATTGATTGCGTAAACCATGATAATTTACATACCTCTGGAAATCACCTTGTCAACTTTGTGAGATAAATTTTAAGCCTAAAAGAATGTATCGTACTTACAAGAAAAGGTCTACACGCGCACATACATATAGACACACAGATATTTCTTATTCGATATTTGAGGAAACATTTTTGTCCGATTACAATAAACATAGGTATTTAAATAAATCAAATAGGTATAATAATAAATAATTTTAATACAGCAGACCTTAATGATTTTCTAAGAACAAATCGTGGTAGAAGGCAGAGGTAAAAACAATGAAACTGGTGGTGTTAGGTTCGTGAAAAGTTCTATTTCAGCACTGAAAAAATCTATCGAAAATAACAACCACCCTGTGTGCAAAAATAACAGACAATAATTGTGCGCCTGCAATTATTGCCTTCGGGGTAATATATGCTCTAATATAATTGGAAAAATGAATAAATGATCTCAAAACAAAGAACTCTAAGTGGCAATAGTGCTAGTGATTATCATCCATACTGTATGAAATTACCCATTACTTCAACAATTAGCTCGTTAATTTTATTTGAATTGCATGTATGCATATGCAATTTGACATGTGAATATGTATAGAGACACACATCATGCATATTCGTGCTTGATTATGGCGCTGGTTTAAGAACACTTAAAGGTGCCTAATGTGTAATCCAATTACGCCTGTATCTTCACTAACAACTAATTTACAAATCATCCAATTTCGCTTACACGGCGAGGGGTGGTTGTTTTAAAATTATTACTAATAAATTCCCGATCTGTCGGTTTAACTCTTCGCAGAAAATATGAGTGTGTTACGAAAGCACCCTGATGCCACTAATAACTTTTTTAAATTCAATATATTGAGATTTTTTCAATTAATTAATATTTTTCCATGTACAGGGTGAAATCAATAAAAGGAACAACAGAGTCTATGTAAGCATGTTCGAAGGGCGTGTGATTCACACCACCTATTATTTCCTTTGGGCATTCGTCTTTACTAATTATTTTAAGTAAGTGTGAAAGAGTGTAAGATTGTTTTAAACTATCTGTGGTTATCATAAGCTGATTTAGCACCAAAATTTTGAGTTATAATTGGGAATTTTGCGTCAAAATTCTGAATCAAATCTTATAATTTTAAACGTCAAAGCGTATTTATTATTAATCGAAACCAAGTAGCCAAGTTATTGAGATTTTAAAATTTCAAGATATAATACAGAATTTTGACGTAAAATTCCCAGCTATTATTCGAAATTTTAAAACTCCGACTTATAACTGGAAATTTTAAAATTCCAAATTATCACTAGTAGTTGTAAAATTCTAAATTATAAATCGCAATTTTAAAATTTCAAGTTACTACTGAGAATTTTACATCAAAATTCTCAATTATATTTCCAAATTTTAAAATTCTGACTTGTAAGTTAGATTTATAAATTCGGTGTTGTAAGTAGGAATTTAAAATTTGAAGTCATAACAGCGAATTTTGCATCAAAATTCTGAATTTTATCTCGAAATTTTTCATTTCGATTTATGATTTGGAATGTTGAAATGAAATTTTGACTTGTATATCGAAATTTTCAAGATATTGATCCAGAATTTTGATGTAAAATTCCCAGTCTCAACGAGTGCCAGGACGGTGAAAACAATTAATAGATTCATACCTTGTAGCCACCGTTTGTCAATCCGGCGTTTCTTTTAGCAAGCACGCATTTCATCCTCAGAAAGAATGCCCTCTCGCTCTCATGATCGTGTTGGGGTGGAATTCCAGGGGGGAACAGTGTGGGACTTAATACTGCTGTCATTTCATCATGATCTGCTGGATGAATATATTCGTATATACTATTTCCTGTCAATTCTACCTGGAAATAATATGAAAGTATTAGAAATGACAAATTAACTCCTATATAAAAAATCGATTTGACAGTCACATTTTTGTCACTTTGACAGCGATAAAAAAGGCGCATCGCGATTTTTTCATGTCAGTTTTTCTTATAAAATCACTGACTGGCAAAATTATTTCGTTACAAAAAGAAATTTATCCGATAAAAAAAGCTCTTGTGATTTTACTGTTGACAAAAAAGTGAAATGGGAAGTTCAATTCTTTAAAACACTTAAATACTAAACACTACATTCAATGCAAGTTTTGTCAATCAAAATGGAATCATCATTAGATGATTAGGTTTTAATCGTTCTATGATGATACCAACTTGAGTGACGTATCCATTGTTTTGGTGTTTGCCAAATGATTCCCGTATTTGTTTGTGAATCTGTTGGTAGGATACGTTGGCTCAAGAATAGGCACTTTTAAAAAACCGCTGCCTAAGGAATAACTTCTTCTACATTAAGATTTTCCATCCAAGTCTCTTTAAAGGAAAACATCTTGACTATAATTGCAATTTAGTATGTAGAAATAATTGATCATAGAATTTTAAGAATACTTGAGGCATGTCATAAAAAAATTTGAGGCGATGGTTTTTAGCATATAAGCTAGAAATTAAGTTTCTGGAATCTTATTAGCTTGCTCTACTCATTTTTCCCAGTTTACACCCCTGACATTCTAAACTTATTGCAACAAAAAAAAATGTTTGAATTTTTTGTTACGATTACTATACTTCCAATCCACTAGGTGTATGCGAAAGTAATTAAGCTTGATTTTATGTTGATTCTGGTAGTAAGTAGTAGAGTATATTTTTTTGCCGCACCAACAGATAGATGGGTATTTCTAAATCAGAAGTGATTTTTTTTTAAATTCATCGATAGTCTTTTACTTCCATATCCACATAGTGAAGTGGAAGTATAGTAGATAATCATAATAAAAATTGTTTTTATTGAATAGGAGAATGTCATAAAACGTCGAGATTTTAAATTTGAGCCAATTAAAATTTTCTGTCAGTCAGTCGGTAGGTCGGTCGGTTTATAAATTTTGTGTGCGCGTGTTCTCTCAGGAACGGTTTAAGACATTGACTGAAAATTTGGTATCAACCACCTTTGCAAATGAATATTAAAATGGGATTTCATAGGATTGATTGATTTTTATTAAAATTATCGCGAGAGACCCTCTAAAAGGGAGGTTTTTTGCGTAATTAGGGGTGTTCCCCAACTTTTAGGATTTCGGGACCCCGATTTTCGTGATTAGCGACTCAAAAATGTATAGTCAAAGTAGTTTCAGACCGGTGTTCTTTTCTGAACCCCCCTCCGGTCGTTCAATATGTTTAATTATATTTTTGTGATTCTAACGATCCCTTTTGCAGAAAAATAAAAAGCACGCGAACCTAAGCTTCCTTATATAATTTTGTATTGAAATGTTAACTTATTAGTTGTAATTGTTACAGCGACACACCGTTTTCACTAATGAGAAAAGTACTTTCACTAAGTACTGAAAAAATACTATATTTCGCACTAGTAGAAAGTACCTTTTTTCATTAAAAAATCTACGTTTGTTCACTGCAGAGGATCTCAACAGGCCAATTTTCAAACAACTTTTTTTATTTATTAGAAACAGTTATGTCATTGTTTTCAAGTTCTTTTTAGAGAAAAAGTAAAGGCGTAAAATTTACACATCTCTATAAAAAAACTCTACAATTATACATATTTTTCATTTACCTGCGATAGGCCTAGGTGAACTGATGCAGTTTCGGATATGTACATTATTTTTCCATCGGGAGCCACTACGAAAATAAATCCATCCAGGGTTTGTAACAGATATGAACCTAATTCTTTAATGGGGGCTTCTCTGGGGTTTGGGACTATTGGTGTGGCGCCCCAAGCGTCTCCTAGACCTGAAACAATGAGAACAGAGTATTTAAAACTCACATCAAATAAACACCATCTCTGCTAAATTTATAAAATAGTACAGTCGTGGTCATAGAAACTAGATCACCTAGGTTTGGACAGTGTAAAACGGACCTTTGTTGTGGTGATAATATAAATATGTAAATTTAATCAATTTAAATAATTAATAACTGTTTTATTTATTAATCGATTTTGTTCAAAGGTTCTTCCTCTAGCTAACACTAACTTACTGTTCAAATTTCACTACAATCCGACTGTTCGTTCTTAAGTTATCGTACTTTTATTCTTTGTGTTGGGGGTTTAAACATTTTTAATTCAATTTTTATTTTCATTTCAGTGATAAAGAGTGGTAAATAGTTTTGAAAATAAGTTTCATACACAAATATATTAGTTATGTTATTTTACATGACAAAAGTTGGTTTCTGTTTAAATTTTAGTGCCAAACAATTCCATTTTATTCTAATAAAATTCGATACTAATCTTCCTCGATAATAATCACGGAAGACCAACTATTCAATAGAATGCTTGCGATGGACATAATTATTGACAATACTAATTATACTTTTATACGTGTTAACAATATATAATTTATTCAAAAACGTACAACATAAAAGGTGAATTAATTGGTGCTTTGCTGGAGCTTTTGTAGGAACCCTCTTTAGATATTTATCGTGGTGCATTTAGACAGTATAAAGCTTGAGAAACGTTTTGTTATGTATGTATCTGAGGGCATATGAACGCAAATGAAAACGCATGCTTTCACAGGTTGAAAAATTATAAGACAAACGTAGTACTGTCGTGGACAGTAAATAATAGGACTCATAACGTATTTTGCTAAATTTTTTTAGTTGTGTACATCAAACTTTAACATTTGTGACATTGTCATTCATTTGTCAAAATTTATTGCAATTGTGTAAAAACGAATATGCCCCATTGATTTTGTTAAAGCTGGTGTTATTGCCAGAGCAGGAGATGGTTGGTCAATGAGACAAATGGCATCGCGTTGTAACATTAACAAAAATTCTGCATTTAATATTAAACAATAATGGAGAATAAACGGCACGATTAGTAGGCCGACGCACGACGAAGGATGTTAACTGAACAACTAGATTTTCAATCGGTGAATACATTATGAGAATATCCACTGTACTTAGTTTAAAGAAACGCAAGGATCTCTTTGGCGCTCTACGCAGACGACGCGACGCGGCCATAATCGCAAGATCATGGAGTGCAAGACTTGCCACCCGCAACCTCCAGGAAGCAGCATCCCTTCTGGAAGAATGGTGCAACAAGTGGAACGTCAAAGTTAACGCGGAGAAGAGCAAAGCCATCCTCTTCAAGAGAGTCAGGAAGCAAACTCCCACCGGACACGTCTCCATGAATGACGAGAACATCCAATGGCACGATAAGTACCTTGGCGTTATTATGGATCGAAGTCTGACGTGGAGACAGAACACGGAAGTGATAATACAGAAAACGAGGACTCTACCCCATGATAGGTAAACAGAGCCAACTCAACCTGAGGAACAAACTCGCGCTCATTAGGACCCTCATTGCACCTATCCTGATCTACGCCTCAGTTGCCTAGGGATACCAAGCATCCACCCACCTGAAGAGGATATAAGCCGTGGAAAACGTCGCACTTAGGTTCGCCGTGGATGCACTATGGTTTGTCAGAAACACCGACATCTTCAGAACCTAGAATACACCCCGGTAACTAAAGTCATCCGGGACAGAGCGAAGAATCTATACGCCCGTGCAGCAGAACATGGGAAACCGCTGGTCAGACAGGCGACTGACTATGACCCAACGACGCTCCGAGGCACAAGAAGCTGAAGCTCCAGATCCTGGATAACGGGTAAATATAACTAGACCGTTTTTCTGTTTTAGCCTGACCTTCAAGCCACGCCGCAAGGAGACAATGACCAAACACACCCAATTCACCCGATTCCAGGGGTACCAAGCAAACAACCAGCTCGGTATCCTTAGCCTAGCCCGTGCCGGCCTCTGGCGGTAAAATAAGCGCCTTTGGCCGAACACAATCCTTAAGCTACACCGTTCATACTTCCTTCCGACGAAATCGGAGCACATGGTGTCAATTAGCACCCTGGGCTTCCGCAACAGCCGTTCCCTCTCACGACAGACGAAAGACGCTCCTGGGAGCCGACATGCCAGCGAAGAAAGAAGACCAAGACAGAAGAGCGCCAGAAGAAACGACGCAGCCGGCAGGTTCCAACAGCCAGGACTACGGGAGGTCTGATAATATCCCCTACACCGTCTGAATTTGCTGGAGGGGTAGGCAAAAAAGCAGGCGCTCCCCTTACGAGGCCGGTCCAGGTCTACAGTGATGATTGGGGCAAAGAGCCCAAGCTCGACCCCTAATCATCCGAGACCGTCATCTTTAGTCAAGAATATTGGCGTGAAGAAACTAATTTTCCTGAATCGAGTCGTACTGGTCACCGGCGAGTAAGACAATCGCAGCTGCGCTGTTATCCAACAGCACAGAAATACTTAAAGCACAAAGAAGCTCGAATAGGATTTGCTTTAGAATAATAATAATAATAATAAACGGCTTTATTCAAAGGGTGTAGATGTACATTTACAAGTACATTACAAATAGCAATTTACAAGGCGAAGTTTAGCCATGTGGCTATTCTTACACTTAACCTTATAAATCACTTACCTAACTAATTAAGTTAAAAATAAAACATTAAAATACAAAAATACAATACAATATTACAATAGTCCAATGTAATAGGCGGACGGTATACACTTTATAAAATATATTTATAGAAATACTAAAAAATTAATTACTCAAAATAAAAAATCGATCATAAACACAGTACAAAATGGTGCCCAAGAATATATTCTAGTTTTTGTTGGAATTAATGAACCAGGCTTTGATTTTTTTACGGAAGATATTAACTGTCGATAGATTTTTGTATATGGGATCAATAGAGTTATATAAGGCTGCGGATGTGTAAGAAAAGCTACGTTGGAAGAGGGCTGTACGATGTTGTGGCACTGTTAGCACGTACCGATGTCTGATGTTTACAGTATGAACTGACGATCTGAAAATTAACTTGTCTCTTAAGTAACTTGGAATAGAATATTTTATTAAAGAAAATAAGAAAACTGCATAGTGGAATTTAACGAGTTGTTCCATTTTTAACCAACGCAACTCAACATATTTGGCTTGAAACATGATCAAATTTTCTTAAGTTGTAAATGAAACGACAACAACAGTTTTGCAAAACTTGTAGTCGATTTTTTGTAGCTTGATCCAGGCAGTAAAAATACATAAAATTGCAATAATTGAATACAGGCATGACTAAAGTTTCACAAAGTTTTTTACGTTGTTTAAAGTTCAAGATATGCCTGTTTGCATACAGTACTTTTAGCCGGGAGTAAAATTTTTGTAAAAGAATTTTTATGTGCTGCATAAAACGTAATTTTTCGTCTATTATTATCCCAAGATTTTTGGCATGAGTAGAAAATGACAAATTTTCTTGATTAATATTTAGTTGAATAGAAGCCTTTAAGTGATCTCGAGTATGTTCTGAGCAGAATAGAATAACAACTGATTTGGTAGGGTTAATTTTAAGGTTATGTTGATGCGAATATTGATAGATGTTGTCTAAATCTTGGTTTATCAAATTAGTGGCAATAGCTGCATTAGATGGCTCAAAACAGTGAAGAAGTTGGGTATCGTCAGCATATGCTTGCACATGCGAACTAGTTACTACATTAAATATATCTGCTGTATATACAAGAAACAAAAGAGGACCAAGAATGGACCCTTGAGGAACACCTGACGAAATAATTTTAAAATCAGATATATTTCCTGCGACTGATACGCATTGGCGACGTTCGCTCAAATAAGAATTGAAAAACCGCAGGGATATCGCGTCGAAACCATAGTAATTTAGCTTTGCACAAAGAAGCGTGTGATCAATGGTGTCAAATGCCTTGGAGTAGTCTAGGGATACAAGAATAGCTGCCATACGTTTGTCTAGTGCGCTGATGATATTATCACTAAGGTTCAACAAAGCAGTAGTGGTGCTATGTGCTTTACGAAATCCCGATTGATGTAATGGGTATAAGTTATGCAGTAAAAGATATTCGGTAATCTGGTCGTGAACTATTCTTTCTAGTATTTTGGAAAGAATTGGCAACAAGCTGATAGGCCTCAGATCCTCGACGGTTGTAGGATTTGCTGTTTGGTATTTGGTGAAGATTTTTGTAATAATGTAGTCTTTACAGACGAAGAATGTTTCCAGTCAACATACAGCTGTCGTATTTGTGTTTACTGACCCGCCAGTATTCACTCGATTTGACGAGAAATATATATCAACTAATGACAAAAGCGGAAGATTTTCCGTTAATACGTGGATTACGTGGGCCTGGATATCAGCACGTGGTCCTGGTGTTTTATGGCATATTGAGAAACGATTTAATAGTAAAGCGTATATTAGGATTTGAGATAATATTATGCTCCATTCTGTCACAATTATTTTATTTCCTAATAATGAGTTCATATTTCAACAAGATAAGCGTTCCGTTCATACTACTTATACCGTAACTGACTGGTTTCGAGACAACAACGTTAATATTCTTAACTGGCCATGTCGTAGTCAAGATCTTAACGCTGTGGAAGAATCATGGGGACTACTAGTAGGAAATATCCAAAACCGAAATGTGAGACCACGGACTACACAAGAATTACTGGAATTAATAAATAATGCATGAGAAAATATTACCGATGATTACTGCATGAGTTTATTGAATTCTATACCAAACAAACTAATGGAAGTTATAAATAGAAATGGTGCAATAATCAAAAATTAATTGTTAGTTTTTTTCAATTTGTTTATGATATTTCTTATGAATTAATGATCTGTTTATTCTCCACTGTTTTTAAATGTAAATACCGAACTTTTGTTAATGTTACAACGCAGTGCAATTTGTCTCATTACCTATCCATGATCCACTTTAAAATAAACAATAAAATAGTTATAATATCTATTTTATTTCGGCAACTCATTACATATTCAAATAAAGATGGAGTTAGACTAAAGAAAGGTCCTATTATTTATTGTTCGACAGTAAATATATGAAAACTATAAAGTAAAAAGGAATCAAACAGCTACGGTCGCCGAATTGGTTAAGCCATGGCTCACAGCTAATGGCAGGATCTGGTTATTTTCTTGATGTGAGTTTGAGTCCCACTAACACCAGAAAATTCTCATGAGTTTTTAAATAGTATGCCGTTTTCAATAATAATAAGATAAGATAATTAAGATGAGAAGAGTCGTAAGCGAACGTAGTAGCCACGTTCATAGTAATTTATGTTTAAATCAAGAAGAAACAGGCCCCAAAACTACACCTTGAGTAGCTTAACTTCACTTGTTTCAAATTCTGAAACTCTGTACAAAATTCTTCAATGACAAATCCAATAATAATGAGTAACCAGTTTTCTACTTTCCTAATAATTTCAATACTCGTTTACTTACCGTCTGGGAAAACTTGTCTCATTTTTAGGTACGACGTTGTCAGTCTGATCACTGATGCCTTGTCCAGTTGCGATGTGATAGCGGCTGGCAATGGCAACAATTTGGCTAATTCTAGGAACTCTGCGTTTTCTTTTTCTCTTCTGCTTCTAGCTGCATTCTTGCTTTTTTCCTTCATGGCACCTTTAGTGCCAATCGATGCTACTGAAAACGAAAAAGAAAAAAATTGAGGCGTGTTAACCATTGTGTTTTATATAAACTGTATTTTATTATAACTTTAAAGCAAAATATTACTAAGATTCTTTTATTAAACTCAGAAATAAAACGAATGCGCGTTGCAGTTGGCCATTGCCGATTTTCGTTAGTCATATTTGGTTCGCCATTTTGAAAATCTGACCTAATATTCGTATTCAGCAATCGTATATTTTGGATTTTTAACTTTAAAACTATTAAATCAACTTAAGATTCGTTATCAGTGAATCTGGGAACCATAGGATATCGATTTTATTGTGATAAAAATAAAATAAATGTGTATGTAAGTGGACAACTCGAAACTCAGGACAAAGATTTTGAAAAAGCAGAAAAATTATCATTTTCTCGCGACCCTGGTTTAGGTTTTAGGTGTAAATTTTATAAAATTGAGTCAAATAAGCACCCAAGAACATAAGGAAACATATTTGTTATCGTTTAAGGCATTCTGAGGCGTTATGCGTTGGGCCAAGTAAAAAAAAAACAAAGATGTATATTCTAAATTCTTATGGCAGTGAAGTGGTTAAGAAAATTTCATAAATAACATTTAAAAAGTATTTGATTAAAAATACGTTCAAATTAAATACATTAATGTTTAAAAGAATGTTCATGTAAAGGCCAATAGAATAGAAAGTGAATCACAAAAAAGCCTTGTTTGAAACAATTGCTCGAAATGTTCCTCGTTCACTACCATCATTGTCGCACTGCAAAATTTTATTCTTAGGTGACCATTTTTCTGTAACTAGCCCTGACGGCATTTCTATCGCTTAATCCAGTATGTTGAGAAAGACAGATCGTTTCAGGTTTAAACAGAAAATACCATTCTCTTATGTTTTATGTTAATTATGTTTCTTGTGTTCTTTTGCCTCATTAAAAACCGTCGACCCTCGACGCTGTTCGTTTTTAAGCTTATTCATAATTTTAATTTAAAATATTCCGAGAACAGGGAGAAGCGAAATACGAGATGAATTCAAGTACCTCGTTTGTGGGCTTAAAACCTGAAAAGTCTGCAAATAGATTTGAATTTGAATAATTAGGCGGAATAAACAGCACACACAATTCTCTGGGATCATCAAGGAATTATTTTTTAGAATTTGACTTTTTGATGGGCTTATAAAATAACTAGGGTAAATATTATACCCTTCGCCAATGTATCGAACTTTTAATATAACTGTTGCACATTCTATCTCTCTTACAGTTTTTGAAAATAATGCTAATTACCTCTACATCCATGTAGTGTAGTGGAAGTATTGAAAATACTGGAGAGCGAGTATGTGGGACCATTTAGGTATAAATGAAACGACAGATCTGCTGGTCCGATGGACACGAAATGATACATCAAGGCCAAGGATAAACATTCAACTAATAATAAACACAAATGTGATCAACTACAGTCGTTACTGGTTTATACTTTGGATTTTATAAATATTTATTAACGTTGCCCTATGCCGAGATTTCATATTATATTTGCCCTCCATGGAAATTAAAATATATTTATTTCGATAAACATTTTAGACATTTTTCATTTGTAAAAAATAGTTTCATTTTTGTTACATTATATAAAAGAGTGTACCTACGATCGATGAATAAAGTGGGCTGTTTTGATCAAGTTTGACAGCACCTAGATGACGTTTATTGAGGAGTTATGAGTAAAGCCACATTACCGCTTTTGCCCCATAACAACGAGCGACAAAGTACTTTATTCATAATCATACAGAAATAATCAAATTGTCTTACATGTCACAAATTGAAAAGTATGACATTCGATAATTGAACTGAAATGTGATATTTCAGGTTGGAAAGGGGCCACTTTCTTACAAGTTTTCGGGTTGGGAAGTGGGCATATGTCAACCTACGTTTTTTATTAGTTTTATTTCAGTTGTAGGAAACATAAATTATTCCTCACTGTTGTCCTACATGATTATTACACTCAGTAGTATGCATGATGTCATACCAGCCAGCACAAATTTAAAGATAAGCAGAAAACAAAAAATCCTGAGTCAGCCCCTATTCTAACGTACCTCTCTAGATATCGTCATTGCATTCTTTTGTGCGAGCCAGTACACAGTGAAATAGTGTTGTTATGAATAGTGTAAAAATTTAAAAGCAAAAAGAGAAGAACATGCCTAAAATTAATAGAAGAAGGATTATCTCGACTTCAGAGTCGGAGAATGGAGAAGATGCGACGATCGTAGAGCATCGACAACCGGCTGTAAAACGAAGAAGAGACCAGAAATACGAATTATTATTGTCTAAGTTAGTTGATTTAGAACGAGAAGTTCGCAGCAATATCGAATTTGATGACAGCAGCGATTCTATTCAAGGTAAATTTTATTTATATTGGCAGAGATTTGACAATAAGTAATCGACGAATGTCTTACTGTAAATAATTTCTTTTACATAAATTTCGATAAATTAATTACATCTTACTCGCAATGATCGACGAATGTCTTATTGCGTTGGTTTGTTTTTTCGTGATTACGGTAATAGACAAATGTCTTATTGTAAATAATTTCTTTTACATAAATTCATGAAAATCAGCTTACTTTTGATAAATTAATTACATCTTACTCCCAATAATAGACAAATGTCTAACTGTAAATAATTTCTTTTACATAAATTCATGGAAATCAGCTTACTTTTGATAAATTAATTACATCTTCCTCGCAATAATCGACGAATGTCTTATTGCGTTGGTTTGCTTTTTCGTGATTACGGTAATAGACGAATGTCTTACTGTAAATAATTTCCTTTACATAAATTCATGAAAATCAGCTTACTTTTGATGAATTAATTACATCTTACTCGCAATGATCGACGAATGTCTTATTGCGTTGGTTTGTTCTTTCCCCAGATTACGGTAATAGACGGATGTCTTACTGTAAATAATTTCTTTTACAGAAACTGGGTTAGAAGATGAAAACAAGGCTGAAAATATAGTTCAACCAAGTTTTTTAGAACTACTAGGTAAAGACCCCAACGGTGACAAAAAAGTAGGAGATAATGTTCATGAGGAAGTCGCACTAAGATGGGACAATTACGTGATAAAAGGGGTTGATAATAATATAATTAACGAACTGATTAAAAAATACCCAATCCCAAACAACTGCAAAGCCCTTCACGCACCAAAACTAAATGAAGAAATTGACATCTGTTTGAATCGAGATGCAAAAAAGCAGGACTATTTTGTGTTACAATTGCAGAATCAGATAGCAGGTGTGCTATCTGCTATAGGGCCGTTGATATCGGACTTGATCCAAAATCGGGACAATATCGATCCACAGAGAGTACTTAGTACATTAGCAGACAGTGGTCAGATTCTTTGCGATAATTTCCATCAGTTGTCAAACCATAGACGGTTTTTAATAAAACCGTTTCTCAAAGAAGACAAAAGGAAAGTTGTCAATGAATGTCCCATTGACGAGTATTTATTTGGAATAAAGCTAAAGGAGTCTATTCAAACGGAACAGAACGTTACGAAGGCGGCAAAAGAACTAAAGTTTCAGTCAGCTACTAGAAGCGCGTGGTATAAGAGATCATCAGTTTCACGGCTGGAGGCTCAACCAGGACCTTCGGGGTGGCAGCGCGGAAGCCAGTTCAAACAGTCTAATTTTTACCAGCGCCCTCAGAACAACTCAAGAAAAAGAACAATCCCGAGGGATTTCAACAGACCGATAAAACAGCAAAGAAAGCAGGGGAGGACGTACAACAACCGAAAATAAAACCCAGCGAGGCGGGCCTTGTTAAAGAAAAGGTAGCTAAATGGCACAGAATAACTAGTAATCACACTATTTTAAAGTGGATTAAAGGTATTTCAATTCCTTTTGAACGTACACCTGTGCAGTATGTATATTCTAATGTTACCATTAAACAATCTGAAATATCGAAGTATAAGCAAGCAATTAATGATTTGATTAATACAGGTGCTATTTCGGAATGTTACCCTGTAAAAGGAGAATTTATATCTACATTTTTTCTCATTACAAAACCAAATAGGAAAGACAGATTTATTTTAAATTTAAAAAATTTAAATAGATTTATTACTCCTCCTCATTTCAAGCTTGAAGATTATCGTACAGTACAAAAATTAATCACAAATTCTTGTTATTTCGCCAGTATTGACTTAAAAAATGCATATTTTTCATTAACAATTAAGAAAAAACATAGAAAATACTTGCGGTTTCGATTGGAAAATAAAACGTACGAGTTTAAATGTTTACCATTTGGTTTAAATCTCGGGCCATATATTTTTACAAAAATAATCAGACCAGTTTTGAAACATTTACGACAAAGAAACATAATTTGTACCGCCTATCTAGATGATTTTTTAATTATTGCAAGGAGCAAGAAAAAGTGTGCAAGAAACGTAAAGTTTGTTTATGATTTGCTAGCAGAATTAGGTTTTATAATAAACATAGAAAAGAGTGAGTTAATTCCTAAGCAGGAAATATTATATTTGGGTTTTACAATAAACAGTGTAGAAATGACAATTAAATTACCAGACGTAACACTGAGAAAAGCCGCAGCAAAAAATTATTTGCTACGCGTTTTTTAACTAGAGTAGCAATAATTTTAATTAGGTTAGAAATATCTGTTCACTATACTAGAATAAATAACTTTACTGAGTGTTTGTATTAGCCCTTAAAAAGTACTTTAGAGTTTTTATTAGTTGCTTTACTAGAGCACTAGAGCATTTAGCTACCATTAAAAAGAAGACAATATAAAGAAAGATTTAACTGTGGTAAATAAAAACTTTGTTGGAATTGCAAAGTTTTGTGTTGAATTACGTCACCACAACACCAATCGGACTGAATCGGTCAACTTCGGATTCAGGGGAAAACACACAAGTTGCCTCTCATTGGCTCTGCCCCGACGGCCCGACGTCATTCTACGCTGTGACCTCAATGATACACTTGGTAAATAAGTAAATAATGTCGCGTTTACTTGTGCCTTTGTGCGGGTTGAATATTATGTACTATATTTTTATGTGTGGTGTGTTTCATTATAACAAAAATCACAGGAGACTTTTGGGCAAGTCGTTTTTTGTTTTTGGTTTCCTAAATCGCAGGGTCGATTCTATCGGTGTGTACGGATTCGGAAAATGTTTGTTTAGGTATGGCAATAGGAGCAAGCGAGTGCAAAGCAACTAGGCTATTCTTGTTTTTCATAAAAAACATCACCTGTTTTCCCCATCAAATGTGCGTGGAGCAGCTCTGTCTGTGGAATTTCAAATTAATTTGATTTAAATTCAGTTTACCATAGGTAATAGATATACCTAGTGATATGTCACCATGACAGAAACGTATAAAGAAATGGTTGTTGAATGGGAGAATGGAAGTGTTTCTAAAGAACTTTGACAGTAAGTACTAAAATAATAGATGCGTTGTTTTGACCCACGACCGATGGCAGTAGAATTACCAGAATGACATTCACCAATTTAGTGTTTTCTTTACATTTTATGTATTTTACTTTTAAGCATGTCAAAATAAATGTGTTTTTTTACTCCTAGGGAAAGATTGTTAATTTATTACGTATCAAAATAAATGTCTATTTATTCTTTTTTTTATTCTGTTTTTGTTTTAAGCAAATAATACAATTTAATGTTTTATATGTTTTATGTTTTTTACTTATAAAGAAAATCTGTTAATTTATCATCTATGAAAATAAAAGTTTATTTATTTTTAATTGATTTTAGTCTCTTTGGGCCAAATCCTTAACCATTTGTTAGTCCAAGGTATACCAATTTTTTGCTTGTAGTTTCATGTTTAGGTAATTTAATATTTATTATTCGTTTCCTCTTATTTAAAAAAAAAATCTTAAAAAATAATGTTTTTCATATAGCCGCAAAGTGATGTATTTATATATCTATGTCATTATGTAACATTTAATTTCAATGCTTATCAAGCGAATATTAAATTACAAATGAAAAATTCGTATACGTGTATATAAAACATTGGTTTGTCACAGAAGTTTGTCGCGTCTAAGAGTTTAAAGTCACCAATAGCAGATTTGTTTTAATTAGATAAGATTGCGCATTTTGTAAAGTTGTATTTTAGGAATAAACATTTCTCCTGTAAACTACATGTGGGGACGCTCATGGCCCGTTCCTACAGCAGATATCTTTTTAGTAGTAGCAAAATGACCTTTCTATTCTAATTCTACTGTTATTGATCTAAAACTTTTTGACGTGACCAAATATGTTTTCTGAGGCAGGCTAATTTTTTACTAAATTAAGAAAGAATAATAATATATGCCACAATAAAAAAGAAATTTACTAGGGTAGTAAAAAATTTTGCAATGGTAGTGAAACTTTTTTCTGTAAATAATAATCAGTAATACTACCGCAGCCAAATTCTTGCTCTATCCAATCAGTAACTTTGCTACAGCAAAAAAAAGAATTAACTACAGTACCAGGAAAATCATAGTGGTAATAAAAAATGTTGCTACAAGTGAAAAGAATTAATCCTATCATAGCCAGATACTTTGCGATAGCTAATAAATATTTTTGGTACAACAAAAATGAGATCAACTACAATAGCAATAAAACTATTAAATAGTAGTAAAAATTATTGTCAGAATTAAAAAGAACTGTTGCTACCCTAGCTAGGTAGTTTGCATATTTAGTGATATATTCCACTTTGCTACAATAAAATTACTTTACTATGACAGTAAAGCTTATTTTCGGTGGCTGCAATGAAGAATATCTTATAAAAGTAACTTTACTATTGCAGTAAAGTAACTTCAGCAAAATGAATTTTACTGCCTTTACAAAATTCTTGGCTGGCGCCTATTTAAATAGAGTTTTTTGCTGCTGTAGCTTGATTTTTGGCTGTCACTGCAAAAAACTTCCCTCAGTGAAGAAAAGAAAAAGTGATAAAAAAATTATCAGCATTTTTAAATAGGAGAGTATGTTATATTAGAGATTTCGCAAGTCTAATTGGCACACTAGTTGCTACCAAACCTGCTGTAAAGTATGGTTGGTTGCATCTAAAGAATTTAGAGCGTGAAAAATATGTAGCTCTTTCTCTCAATAAAAACGACTATAACGCAAAAATGATCATTCCGAACTATTTAAAAACCGAATTAACTTGGTGGCTCAATAATATTCCAAATAGCAAACTGTCTATTAGAAATAAACCGTTCCAATTAGAGATTTTTTCTGACAGTTCCAAAACAGGCTGGGGCGCCCACTGTGGGGACAGCAAGACACATGGGTTCTGGAACCAAAACGAAAGACTTTGTCATATAAATTATTTAGAGTTAGTAGCTGCTTTTAATGCCTTAAAAACATTTGCAAGAGATATTACGAATGAAAATATTTTAATAAGAATTGATAATATTACAGCTGTAGCAAGTATTAATAAAATGGGTAGTATTCAATATAAAAACCTTAATGAGATTTCACGGAAAATATGGGATTGGTGTGAATTCAGAAATATTTTCATATACGCATCATATATAAGTTCTTCAGACAACAGCATAGCCGATGCAGAATCACGAATAAATAATGTAAACACTGAATATGAATTAAATGATAAGGTTTTTAAAGAAATTACTCTTAATTATGGAGTTCCGGATATTGATTTGTTTGCTACTTACCAAAATAAAAAATGTGCTAAATTCATATCGTGGCACCCCGATCCGGAATCCATGTGTGTTGATGCATTTACCCTATCTTGGACTACATATTATTTTTATGCGTTCCCACCAATTTCACTAATTGGCAGGGTTTTACAAAAGATTATCGAAGATAAAGCTACTGGAATTTTGGTAGTACCAGATTGGCCCAGTCAGTATTGGTATCCCCGATTTGAGGAACTGCTAGTTACAAAGCCACTAAAATTCTATCCTTGTGATGATAACGTTCTATTGTCACTTTTCAGATCCACCGAACATCCACTACAAAAGACTACCCTGGTGGCAGGGAAGTTATTCGGCGGTCGTTTGCTATGAGAGGAACGCCAGACACTGTAATTCCAGTATTATTAGCCTCTTTATCAGCAAGTTCATTAAAACAATACGATGGGTGTTTAAAGAAGTGGTGGAAATTTTGTCTGGAGAAAAAATTTAATCCCTATGAATATAACCTTAACAGACTTTTGGAGTATTTTTTAGAAATTCAGAAATCCGGGCTATCATTTTCGTCCCTAAATACACATAGAGCCGCACTTTCTTTGATTTTTCCTCAAAATCCAAGCGACGAAAATATTTTAAAGAGGTTTTTTAAAGGAGCTTTTAACTTAAAGCCACCACAACCTAAATATGCGGCAACGTGGGACCCTAATACTGTACTGAATTATTTAGAACAGCTGTTTCCATTGGAAAACTTATCATTGGAATTACTTAGCTGTAAGTTAATTACCTTATTAGCTCTTACCTCCGCCCATAGGATGCAAACTCTCTCGAAAATTTGTATTCAAAATATTAAAGAATCAAATAAAGTTGTGGAAATACGGGTGCCTGAGCTCATCAAAACATCGGGATATAAAAAATTACAACCCTTAATGGTTTTTCTCATATTCCCAGACAAACCAAGTCTATGTGTTGCGAAGACTTTGGCATATTATATACAAAAAACTTCTACAATAAGACCTGAGGGACAAGATAAATTATTTATAACTTGGCGAAAGCCTCATCATTCGGCTAGTACTCAAACCCTTAGCAGATGGGTTAAAAAAATATTACAAAAAAGTGGAATAGATATTTCGAAGTTTTCGTCACATAGTACTAGACACGCTAGCACATCTGCGGCGCTACGGGCGGGGGTTAACATCGAGGTTATTAGAAATGCTGCAGGATGGTCTCACAGGTCCAATGTATTCGTAAAATTTTATAATAGACCGGTGACGGCCTGCCCTGATGAATTTGCTAGGTCTATCCTACATCAACGCCTTACTGTGTAATCATATACAAATACTTCATTACATTAAATTATTAATACAACTAGATATTATATATATGTACATATATGTATATATGTGTATATATAAATAAACATTTCCTGTTTTTTCTTTTCTGCTGTTTGTTCCAATCATTGCTTGAATATTTCTATGTTAGTTTTAAATGAAATATATTTCAGTTATATTGCTAATTAGATCGTGTTGTTCTTTAAAAATCTACTGAGTGTAATAATCATGTAGGACAACAGTGAGGAATAATTAATAGATTGATCGACTTACCTGTAAGGATGATCGATCTGAATTATTCCAACTGTTGTCCGGAATGATTATTACAACCCGTCCCGCCCAGTTAACTCCCCAGCGATCTAATTAACCCAACGAATGCAATGACGATATCTAGAGAGGTACGTTAGAATAGGGGCTGACTCAGGATTTTTTGTTTTCTGCTTATCTTTAAATTTGTGCTGGCTGGTATGACATCATGCATACTACTGAGTGTAATAATCATTCCGGACAACAGTTGGAATAATTCAGATCGATCATCCTTACAGGTAAGTCGATCAATCTATTAATTATAAGACATAGAGCATGTTTATTTATTAACACAAACCTAGACACAAACAGAACAATTAATACTTCATATACTAGCTGAACAAAAAAACTGAATGAATATTTGTATTAAAAACGAGGCGAAACGAGGCGATGTCGCTTTGACATTTGTCCTTTGACATACAAACATAGAATGCTATTTAAAAAATTAGTAAACGGTTTATTGGCTTTTTGTTCATTAAAGAGGATGATTGTGAATAAAATAGTATACAAACCTTGGTGAAAAGTTTCATTACTGTCTCGAGAATTATTTGACTTATCTTATCCCTCGATAACAATGAAACTCTTTCCACCTCGGTATGTAATATACCATTAACGCTCACTTGAGTGCATCTGTCCTTACACAATGTATTTCATCAACGATCTATAATTAAAGTAGGCTTTTTCGCTCACATTTGACAGCGCAAAGTTGACGTTTACTGAGTAGCTATGAGTAATATCACTACCGCTCGACTCCTATGACAACGAGCGACAAAGTACTTTAACGCTCGTTTGAGTGCATGTTCCGTTACACAGTGTATGTTTATGAAATAATTTTGCCCTAAAACTTTTGTTGGTAGTATAGTAAGGGTTGATGAAAAAATATCGTAACTATTTTCTGCTTAATTTTCCATAATACATGTTATTTGTCCTAAATAAAATAATATTAATTCAATCAGCAGCATTTGTGTCTTATTCATTTGTTTATTTTGGTCAGATGCATGGCATACTCATAATATGTTGACAAATCGCAGTTTCCAGTCAATAATTCAACTGAATTGTTTCTTTTATTTTGATATTTTAAAATGATCGTAGATAAAATTATGTGTGTAATTCGAGCGCGTCATTGTCGCGCTCCGCTTCGCGTCACATGTCAACTTACTCTCTCGAGCGACAATGATCCACTTTACGCTCTTAATACACAAATAAATATTTGTGACCTCCCATAGTAAAAGGGGGTAAGGGGGTAATTTTTTTTAGATTTCAAAATATTAAATACATTTCTTATTATTCCAGACACTTTTAGGTCCAAAGAATTGGCTACGATATTTTAAAATAAAACACGTTTCCAAAGTGTATATTATTATCATTAGAAGTGATATCGTCTTCTTGTGACTGTCCCTTACAACAGCGCCCAAAACTGTTGGTTCGACAATAAGTAATGAATGTGTTCTATTAATGTTAAATGTTTTTTTCTCGATAATTTCGTCATGCAATACTCCCTAGAATTTAACGTACTGTATGCAGAAAAATGTGCTCTTTCCAATGACATTTTAAAAAATGGGGATTGACATTTAAAAACAATGGCGATGACGTCATAACTTAAAAAAAATTGCAGTATTTTTTTTTTAAATAAACAGATTGAGAAATGTATTAAAAAATCGACGGGTCTGAGCGAATTTTTGTCACTTGTTTTGTAAATATTTTAATGAATTTATTCCAACCTTTACGTGCCCACTGTATAAGAATTTGCTCTCGCACACTTTTTTTGTAGAAAATTCGATGTTCTACAAGTGAATGTTTATCCTATCTAGTACCGTTCTCGCTACGTAAGCGGGAAGAGATCAAAAAAACACATTTATTGGAATTTAAACATTTGTTTTCCTGATTGTTTAAACAAATTGCACAGCCTTCAAAGTGCTAAAAAATACTCTTCCTGTCGAATTGAATCAAATGGCACCAATATTTTTCTTTTCGAGTACCTGTTAGGAAATTAATGCAAGTGAGTTTAAATAGTAATACCAGAACAGCAACCCCTACATATTCACGAGTATAAGACAAATCTCGAGAATATCACAAAATGTAAGCTGGGTTTAAATTGTAAAAGTTTGTGTAGGGAATCAGGACGTATTATATTGAACTATCTAAAACAAAATTCTTCAAATGAAAATTATAGTTCATACTATTTCCTACCTTTAAAAGTTTTATTTATTTTTTATTAATTATTTACAAAAATAGAACCAATCTAAACACGCCTTACTAAGCTACAAACAAAATTCGCCATTACCCAACACAACATACAAAAAATAGATGAATTCTGCACTATACAAAATCACAACATTAGAGCTAAATACAAGACACCAGAATATACCCTAATGGAGAATATAAAACAACTACAATAAGAATTCAATCTTAATCAGAATCTCATTAATATCATTGTTTTTTTTTCTTTTTTTTATATCCTACTTAGTATATGGACATAATGATTGTACACAATCTAGAATAATAATTTTTAATATTATTGTATTACTTTACGGGCAAAAGGACTTCGGTCGATAGACCTTTGAATCTTTCCAGAAAATATTTATCATTTAGCCAAGGTTTTAGTGTCGATTTTTATTTTAAATTTGTAATTTAACTTATATTAAAATAAGTGTAAAACTGTACATACGCTTCTTCGTTTTCGCCATAACTTCAATTTATCCTCTAAAAGGGCCACCTTCATGTCACCAAAAAAAACTCATATGACTGATCTCACTAACAACTTTTACACCTGTATACACTTGTCGAACTGTATAAGGAAGAAATGACAGGTCGCCGCCATCTGGTGTTTTCGAAATTTGGGAATTCCTTAAATAAAATGTTCAAATAATTACAAGTGTAGTAATACACGCAGCCAGATAAGTTCTCAGGTTGCGGCGACCGGATGGTGCCGAAAAGTCATTTGGGCCATTGGGAAATGTTGCAAAAGGTGTGTCGGTAAGGTATATTACCAGTTCCCTTCATCCGAGATAAGGGGATGGTGTGAGAAACGCCCCTACGTGTGGCCAAAGTTATGAAGGTGAGATAAAAATTGTATTGTTTAACACACTGCTTATGTTGGATAAGACTTGCATTTAATACTTTAGTTCGTAAAATAAGTAAATAGAAAAAACTGGGTTAAGCGCGACTCTGTTAATACGTGGACAGTTTTTTAAGGAAAATTAGTATACAAATTGGCCAGGGTCTACCAAGGTCAATAATGAAGGGAGTCAGGAGGGGTAGTAACCATAAACACTACTTTTGAAAAACTGAATCATTCAGTAATATTTTTTTGGTAAGAAACTATAAAAAAGAAGTACCGGGTGCCCACGAGACCAGATACTCCCCCATTTGCTTCTTTATTTTTCAAGATAAAAAATTGAAATTAAGGTACAGGATATTCGGTATAAAAATACATTTTTAGCCATAACTAGACCCACAAAAACACTTCCGGTTTACTCGGAAGTACCACTAACTTTTATTTTAAATAGCACTCTATACAGGGTTATTTACGAAAAGTGAGTATTAATATTATTTGTTCTCCTGCACATACTAAATAACGATCTTATTTTGTTAACCTCTTTGTTAACTCCTAATAATGGAGCGGGGGTGGTGATGAGGGTGACAGATGTCATAACAAAAGTTGAGGCATGACCTCTAGTATACCGTGTGTCAGCCATATTTTCCAGAGTTTTTAAGATATAAGTCTTAAACTTGGCCTGGGTAATATAAACAAGAAACGGCACATTTTTCATAATTTGACACTTTTCCACTAGTTCTGGTTTCTCCGGAAAAAAACCTCAACTTTGAAATTTTAAATGGAACACCCCGTATATTTTGGTGACGATTTTAAGTACGACTGCGTAGTGGCTAATTTCATTTGAAACTAGCCACATTGATCTTAAAAACGCTTCATTGTTTTAAATTATTTTTTTCTAATACTATCATTGAAAGTAGACTTTTCCTTCTGTTATTTCAAAGCTGAAAGTTGACAGTTGCAGCTAAGCGAACAACGTGAACGTTTTTCCGAGCTTGCGTGGAAAGTGAATATTCCAGTGAGTACTGAACTGGCAATAGAACATTTTCTGCTATTAATATACAAATAGCTATTATATATTATTATTATCAAACAGAAAGTCTAGTTAGAGGACAATTTACATTTACATTATTTATTTATTTATTTAGATAATGAAGTATATTCTAGAAACAGGATGAACTCATTAAGCTGGGTTCACAGCAAATATTGCATTTACAGAAATTAGACAAAAATAAATATAATAAAGTGAAATAAACCTAAATTAAGTTCTGGAATTCTAAGAAAGTATCATTAGACACCTAAATATACATAATATGTGCCTAACAAATCATTAGTTATAATCATAGATAATTATACAGGGTGTAATTAGTTTCATGTCATAAAAAAACTGGTGGTAGGGAACGACAAGACAAACAAAAAAACCTTATATAACATGGGGTCTAAAGCTCATAGTTTTGGAGAGAAAAAAAAATAAAAAATTTCGCAAATTTTCAATAAAATATTTTGAGAACTGCTGGAATATTGAGGTAGGTTTAGATCTAGATCCGATCTAAAGAAAACTATACTCTAACTCTCCCTTGTGCATTTAGTTACTGTGGGTGTTTCGTTATGTACACACGTCCAACCCGCCGTTCGTTGTTTTTGTTATTTTTGAATTTCGCGTCATTGTGTGTTTATAGTTAAGATTTATTTTATTGACTTACCGTTCAAGTTGTCAAATTCTTGATTACGTACAGACACAATTTACTTGTTCGTTTTTTTGTGTTCCTTTTTGGCTTTTATACCAAGTTTTTATTTTATTTTTCTTTGTTGACAACGTTAGTTGATAGTTTAGTGTTGAACGAAGTGCGTATGTCCTTAATTCGACGTACCGAACTGTGCATTGATGCAGATGCAGAGATTTTGAATCATTTAGGTAGGAAGTAAGCTTTTAACCCAGGATACTCATTTATGTTACAAATGTTAATAAACCACATTTAAATTTTCTAAATTATAAACAATCCAATATTATGTTCAAAATTAAAAAACACACATGTAAAGAAATGCTCTGTTTAAACCTCTATGGCCATTATTTGCTTGCAATTGTGCACGAAGAGAGAACGAATTATTTACCTCTTTATAATGAGCAAAATGCATAATTTTTTTAAACATCGCAGATGAATAGATCACTAAAAAACATTATTTTTCTAGTATTTTATTTTTGTTTTATGTTCTAATTAAAGGTTAAAAAGATTATTTACTGCAGCTGTCAATTTAACTGCGTTTAAATGGAGAAGTTTCCGCGCTACTTGTGTGTGACGTCATCGGGCACATCGCACCGACGGAAAACGTATTGTGATTGCGAATGTGTACACATTATTTATGTTGTGTTATGGAAAATAAAAAGAAAAGTAGCTATAAATATTGTATTGTGCCCAAATGTACAAATACTACAATAAAAACTCCAGAAAAGTTGTTTTTTAATGTGCCTAGACGCGATAAAGTTAGGAAGAAATGGTGCAGAGCTATGAGTCGAGACGACCGAAATGCAGAATTATCGTCATCCTCAAGATTATATTGCTGCCAGGATCATTTTGATGTAAATTTACTCATTAAAAATAATTATTCTATAATAATATTATGAAAATATGTACCTAACCCTAATATTATTGTGATAATTTGTTTACATATCATGGTGAATTTGGTCACTTTCCTATTTATAGGAATACATAAGTTTACTAACTTCTGTTAATAGGAACCTTGAATTAAAATGTATAAATGTACAAGAACGTTGGGAATAATGTAACTTCTCGACGTTCTACATATTATCCAGTTATACAGGGTGATTCACGTAGGCCATTCATTAGAAGTTTTTCACCTTGCAGTTGGATTAGAAACTTGAAATTTGGTATGCAGCCATAATCGATCATGCCCGTTCTATCTAAAATATTTTCAGTCCTCCAACTATACAGTGTATACCAAAAATCGGTACCAACTTTCTTATTTTAAATGGAAACCTATATTTTTCTTTACATGGTTCGATTGGTCTTCTAATTCTGAGTTTAGAGAACCTAAGTTATGTTAACTTATCTATTACAATTTTTGACATATGTCCAATTTTTTGAAAAAAATTGCCGCTGTAGTAGTTTACGAACAAATTTGTATCTCGCAAACCTTTCAAAATTATGAAACCAAATTTGTGAAGCAGTTAGCTATAAGTCCACGCTAACTTTTGATGTCCCATCGGAGGTCCCATTTTGTACCATATGGGCGCAGTCGATTTTCAAATGTCGCAATCAAAAATTGTCAAAAAGTCAATTTTTTCAAATGGCACCTACTATTTTTTTTCACAACATTCGAAAGAAAATTGAATTTTAGGGTGAGTTACTTAAGCATTCTCTATACCTAACTTCACCCCATATCGAGTTATTCAATAAAAATCAAGAAATACCTTATCTTGCCGAGAGATTCCTTACTTCATCAAGTATGCCATGGAAACAAAAGACAGTTGTAATAATTTTTAAAGAAAAATATGGATTCTTATTTAATTACACACAACACCAAGAAATTATTATTAACCAACAAGAACAATGTTGACGAAATTCTGTCACTGAAAACGGTGCACACATTGAGCATTTGTATTGAAATAATTATTTTGTTAATCTGTTTATTTGTTGTTATTATTTATTATTGCAATACGATTTTTGAATAAAAATTAAAATGAAATGATTGTTTCCAAAGCCTACTACCCTTGAGAAAAAAAAAAATATTATTTTTTTTCAAAAAATGCCAATAACTCAAAAACGACTGTAGATAGAAATACACAATGTTAATAAAAGTGGCCCTAAAATTCAATTTTGCATTGATTTCTGGCGTTAGAAATGGTAGGCGCAAAGATGTGCTACGCAATCTGTTGAAAGTAGAATAACAGAATATTTGAACAAAAATATGGTGGTCACATTGAACATTTACGTCAGAGTTTCGTCAACATTGTTCTTCTTCGTTAATAATAATTTGTTGGTGTTGTGTGTAATTAAATAAGAATCCATATTTTTCTTTAAAAATTATTACAACTGTCATTTGTTTCCATGGCATACTTGATGAAGTAAGGAATCTCTCGGCAAGATAAGGTATTTCTTGATTTTTATTGAATAACTCGATATGGGGTGAAGTTAGGTATAGGGAATGCTTAAGTAACTTACCCTAAAACTCAATTTTCTTTCGAATGGTGTGAAAAAAAATAGTAGGTGCCATTTGAAAAAATTGACTTTTTGACAATTTTTGATTGCGATATTTGAAAGTCGACTGCGCCCATATGGTACAAAATGGGACCACCGATGGGACATCAAAAGTTAGCCTGGACTTCCAGCTAACTGCTTCACAAATTTGGTTTCATAATTTTGAAAGGTTTGCGAGATACAAATTTGTTCGTAAACTACTACAGCGGCAATTTTTTTCAAAAAATTGGACATATGTCAAAAATTGTAATAAGTAAGTTAACATAACTTAGGTTCTCTAAACTCAGAATTAGAAGACCAATCGAGCCATGTAAAGAAAAATATAGGTTTCCATTTAAAATAAGAAAGTTGTTACCAATTTTTGGCACACCCTGTATATTTGGAGGACTGAAAATATTTTAGATAGAACGGGCATGGTCGATTATGGCTGCATACCAAATTTTAAGTTTCTAATCCAACTGCAAGTTGAAAAACTTCTAATGAATGGCCTACGTGAATCACCCTGTATATTTATATATACCTATGTATGTCAACAGTTATTTTTACTATTAATGTACCTACCTACCTAAAAGTACGTACTTGGTAAGTGACGGGAGGTATTTATTATATAATATAAAAAGTAAAGCATTCTAAGATATTGATTAATATAACATTAAAACATTGCCTTGTTTACCTATTTTGAGGTTAGGTACATAAATAATTTGTTATATTTAACTACAGTAAAAGGATAAAAATGGGCACAATTGAATTAATGTTTAGAATAATTAATGACACATACCTTGTTGCTTCAGTATCTCCAATTTCTGCACTAATAAAATCAGTGTTAGTAGCAAAAAAGTTTGTCATCATAAACACATCAACAACGGGCAAATTGTCACTCTGGCCCCGTAAAAACCCACTGTCCGTCATTTTTACCACTTAATAATTAAAATAAATAAATAAATGAATTCTTTTATGAAAATATCAATACACATTTACAAAACCCAAAACAATTTACGATTTAACCCCTTGGCAGATAGACGACCATTAGACATTATGCCGAATGACGTCAGACCAATAGCGTGGTGTTTTCAGTCACGTGGATATGTTCCCATAAAATTTTGAATTTCAAAGTTTTTTATTTAGGCTACACATTTTTTTTATACCTTTTCTTCATTACTTTCTCAACTCATATAACATATATAACGAAAAAATTATAAATTATTGCAATTCTAAAATTCATGCATGTTGCTCATTGCCTCAGTTCAGTTGAGGCGGTTCATCAAAGGCGGTCGATGATCCAAGGCCTTTGCGTGTGCCGGCGAGCACTTTTTTATGACAATTTAAAAGTTGTATAATTGGGAACTACAAGTCTATTGACCAAGAAAAGCAGTGGTTCTCAATTATTGTCTACCATAATATTAAAAATATTGACCTAGATCAGTTTTTTTCAAAGTGCCCCTAGAGGGAAAAGTCATAAAGGTTTTTTGTTTGTCTAGTCGGTCCCCATTACCAGTTTTTTTAATGACATGAAACGGATTACACCCTGTATACAGAATTTGTGGTTAACGCAACATTTTAAAATTTCTAGAATATACAGTTTTTTTAACACATCTCTATATTGATTATTTTCTAGGAAATATTACTAATTTTTAACCCCTGACGCAAAAAGGAGGGAGAGTGTTACAAGTTTGAAGCTTGTGTCTCTGTGTGTTTGTCTGTGGCATCCTAGCTTCAAGATGGCTGAACCGATTTCAAAGCGGTTTTTTGTTTCGAGAGCTGGTATTTGCAAGCCATCTTAGCCATGTTTGGTGTGCTATGCTGCTGTCTATATCCACAGATAGAAACTTGCTTTACATAATATATGTACATATTTGATTTTGTGCATTATGTTACTTCTAGTAAGTGTGAGAGTTGTTCATTTCAGCGCTCCACGATTCTCTTATGATTTTTTTTTGAATATTGATTATATCTGTAGTAAAACAAACCACCTAACCATTACACTCTTCGCTGATTTACTACAATTTTTATATTTGTTGCACATTCTATAGGATACTCTTCGCAGTTTTTTGTGTAAATAATGTTAGTTTTAGACATTCGCAAAACATTACCAAACTCGTAATAAAAATGATTTACAAATTCCCATTCATATTTTATCAATATATAAAGAGAGTCCCAGATACATGGGAATTAAACTGTTCAACAATTTGCCACACTTTATTAAAGAAATTACTTCAATTAAAAGGTTTAAAAATGCTGTAAAAAATGTTTTAGTAGAGAATTTTTTTTATTCCGTGTCTGACTACTTACATCATGAATTTTAAATATTCATTGGTACTTATTATTTTGTATTTTGCATTTTGCATTTTGTATTTTGTATTTTGAATTTTGCATTTTACATTTTGCAATTTGCATTTTGCATTTTGAATTATGCATTTTGCATTTTGTATTTTATATTTTATAGTGTTGACTATTTATACGTAAATGTTTTCATGCCAATATTTTTCTCTTGGCTTGTTCCATATCATTTGTTGTATGATCACTGGGACAGTAAATATTATTATTAATATTATTAAAAAAATATTTCTTATTTAAAAAATTAATAACTTTTTTATTTATTGATCGATTTTCTTGTCACAATGTAATCTAGTTTCAGATGTTGTCGTTATAATACCTACGTGTACCAAATTTCAAGTGATAATCTCAGTTTAATTTAATCAACTCTTTTAGTAAGGGTGTGGGGGTGGTGGAGGGATGGAAAATATTATATAAAAAAACTGAGGCTTCCTCTTCTAGTATATACACCAAATCCCAAATTTCTGTACTTACCAGTTTGCTTTACTTATTTTCCTCTATTCACCCCTATTAATGACCCTTCAACGAAATCATCTCAATAATCTAGTTCCGGATGTCGTTATAATACATACGTGTACCAAATTTCAAGTAAATATCTCAATTTTATTTTATCAACCCCTTTAATAATGGAGTAGGGGTGGTGGGGGGTTGAAAAATATTATAAAGAAATTTGAGGCCTTGACTTCTAGTACATACACCGAATCTTAAGTTTGTGTACTCTTATTAGCTTACTTTACTTATTTTCCTCTATTTACCCCTGTTTAACCCCCAACCCTTCAACGGAATAATCCCAAAATATAATAGTTCCAGATGTCATTATAATATATACGTATACCAAATTTCAAGTGAATATCTCAATTTTATATTATTGTTATGCATTACACCCCCTTGGAACTGGAGATTGATACGCCTATGCCTACTAATAGTGACTGGAAACTTGTAGAAAGAGATAGTTTTCTAGACTGTGGAGAAGATTCTTGATTGTTTCTGCATGGATCTAGAAGCTATTTCAGAGTATATAAGGCCCGATTACCGACGCAGAGCGAGAAGTTTATTAAAGAGAAGTTTTATAAAAGTGAAGAAGTTTATTAAAGAGAAGTTTTATAAAAGTGAAGAAGTTTATTAACGAGAAGTTTTAAGAAGTTTATTAAAGTGATATTGATAGCGAAAAAGTGAGGTTAAATATCAAGTAAACAAAGTGTATAGGTTATTTTGAAGTATTGTATAATCAGTGAATTATTAAATAAAGTGTTAGTGGTTTATCTCTTGTTAAAATTATTTAGAACCCACTGATTCATACAGGGTGTTTCCTAAAAGGTGGAAATACGTAACATTATCAACCCCATTAATAATGGAGTGGGGGTAGTGGGGGTGGTGGGGGGATGGAAAATGTTATAACAAAATTTGACGCCTTGGCTTCTAGTACATACACCGAATTTCAAGTTTTTTTACTCTTACCAGCTTGCTTTATTATTTCCCCCTATTCACCTCTATTTACCCTCCAACCCTTCACCGGATATGTTCAAAAAACAATCCAGTTCCAGATCTCGTTATAACATATACGTGTACAAAATTTCAAGTCAATATCTTAAGCCGTTCTGGAGAAAACGTGCGGACAAAAAAACTTACAAACCGACAAACTGAAAATGTTTTTTCTCTCAAATTTAAAATCTCGAGGTTTCGTGACATTCTAAACCTATTTCAAGAAAATAAAATTTTGAATTTTTTTTTACGAATACTATACTTCCAATCCACTACGTGGATGTAGAAGTAAAATTCGAAACACCTGCGTTGTGTCAAAGTGAGAAGAAACTAGACTATGTTCGACGCTGTACTTGAAAACCACCCCCAAGGGGTTGCGAGATGCCACTCTTATATCCGTAGGATGCTGGAAAAATAGAGAGAAACTAACCGGATTTACATTTTTATGGATGCTATGATTGGCATGATAGGAGTTTTTTTAGAAGTCACTGTAACTTCTCATAGTTGTTTCTTACACACCCCCTAGGGGTGTGGAATTGATTTCTAAGCCTAACTCTGAGCACTACGCAATTTTAACCAATCATGGCATCCAGAATAATGCAAATACTTTTAGATCAATGTTTTTTCTTGTTCTTTTCTGTGTCATTTATGATAAGGGATAATTTTTGGAACGCTGTTGGGGTAGTTTTCAATAATTGAGCCAAAATTACTGCAGACTCTCCGTACCTTTACAAACCTCCGGAGTTTAGAGCTTTTTCCAGTTTTTTTTAAAGTTGAATCTTGAAAGGAGGTAGTTTCTATACCCTCTGGGGGTAGGACGTTGATGGTATACTTTATCCCAATCGTATTGTCAGTATAAAATATGTCGGGATCTTTGTTCTTTACCGCTCTATCAAAGGCGCTGACATTTTGTATACCCAGAATAAGTCTGAGACAAACCATACGTAAGTTTCTGGTTCTATTTTAAAGTACTACGCAAAATCAAAAAAACATAGGCCACAGCATCCATGAGAATAGAAATTCCGTTGGATTTAACGTTTTTATTGTGTTTCTCGTGTTATTTAAACTAAGGGGTGGTTCTTCTCAACCCTATAGGGGTAGTTTATGAAGATTACGTCGGACCTGATGCAGTTTGTTATCACTTTAACAAAACTTAAACATTTCGAGCTTTTTCAGCAGACATTGCTGTTTTGGATCGATTTTTTTATATATGGGGGTAGTTTTTATCCCTCTCTGGGGGGTGTGTTTCATATCTGTTGTATGTAGGCTGCTGTTTAACCTTAATTTGTATATAATTCGATTGACTAAGATGTAGCAACTATTCTCATAGATTAATATTCTTTTTACCCCATTCCAGGGGTGTTTTTATGGCTCTAGTTAATGGTTTTAGGGGTGTTCGATTTTTTTTCACCTCGGATTCGGATTCAGCAACCGAAAATACATAGGGATACATGGGTCTGGTTCACGAATTTTTTTTGGTGGGCCTGTATTATTTTTTCCTCTTTAAAGGTTTATTTTTTGTGTCGGGTGTTTTTTAAATATTTAATTTAACTTTTTTTTTAAATGACGTTCTGAGCATTCTTTTTTGAATTATTGCTACATTTGCTATTACCAAATTAAACCATTTGTTAAAAGTACTGAATTGGGAAATAATAGACCATTTTGATAACATTTATTGTCAAATACTTTTTCAAAATTATTTGACAATAATTTAAAAAAAACATTGAAGTGCCTATCGATTTGGAAATGAAGAAGGGCAATAAAAACTCATTCATGATCAGATCATTAGTAATTTCTCTCTATTATACACTGTATACATAAAGTATGAAATAAATTAATTAATTCTGAATACGCAAATATGACAAAAACGTCGAACAGGTCAATTTTTATTTTTAATTGTGCAATTTTTACTTTGGGTTTTTAGCTATGACGTCATCGCTGCTTCGGTTATGACGTCATTCTCTTTTTTTTTCAGATAGAACGCCTTGTATATTTTTTCATTTCCAGGCTCTCTATGGAAATCTGAATTTAAAAACCTGCTACTTAGGGTCTAGCGTTTATAAGTTCGAAGCTAGACATTTGAAAATATTCTATTTTGAAGTTAAATAATTCCTGTTTTATTGGGATATTTTACAATAAAATAGCAAATGAGCAGTAAATAATAACATAAAGAATTAACTTAAGGTATTGATTTCTAAAAGTGAATTATTTATTATTTGTTTGCTTATAATAATGAAACATATTCTTTATAGGATTCTGCAAACAGCGGAAAGAAACTATCTATGAGAACTAAAAGAAAAACTATATGTAAAAATATTAATGAAATCTTTGCATTCTTGTGATAACCTGACTTCTGGTTATGCTAGGAAATCAAAATCCTAAAATAAATTTGTCCAATTTCTTATTTGACATTCCCATTATAGCACTAGCATCCAACGTAGTCTCCTACGGCTAAGCAAATTAAACTAGTATCTACATGACCCCCTACGGTATGAAAATTCAGTTAAGAATGAGAACAAAGGTCTAAAATGAATTTGTTTATCTACCTTGTCTTAAAAATTTTTCCATTCTAATGGATTACATTTTCATTTTTATAAAGCACGTTTTTAGATGACCCTACGAAAACCAGTAGCCGAATAGGTTTTTTGCAATATTTCTTCAAGTAGGCTGGTACGATCAACATCATATCTAAGGGAAAAACAAAATCCTATCTACAGTTCTGCCTTGTCAGTGATAAATTAATAACTGCTTATTGATTTGTGTCTTCTGCTTTATAACAATGTGTTTGTCTGTATCTCAGAAAACAGAAGTTCTTATGATGATTGGGTTTGACGACAGGGCTATAGGGCACAAACACAAGAAGAAGTATGTATTTCATTTAACACGAAGTATCCAGATAGATCCATAAGCTAACCAACAGTGAGCAAAATTGAGAAAGAATATAGAGAGACTGGTTCCGTAGATGATCTACCAACGAAAGGCCGTCCGGTTATTGACGAGAATACCAAGCTAAATGTTTTTCTGTCTATAATACACAATAGCGTTCGCCAGCTTGGCCGAGATTATGATATTCCTTTTATTTCTGCGCACAAAGTGTTAAAACAACAAAAGTGGCATCCTTTTAAGATACATCTTGTGAAAGAGTTATCTGATGATGATCCGGACCGAAGAATGGAATTCTGTCAAATATTAATGAATATGTGCATATGTGCAATGATAATCCCCTTCAAGTAAAAAATATAATTTTTTGGGATGAGTTAACTTTCACATTAAATGGCCATAATTGTAGATACTGGGCAAAGAAAACCCTTAATGGATACGAGAGCAGCACACTAAGTATCCACAAAAGGTACCGTAAACCGGGGTTACTTGAGACACTTTTTAAAATTATGGTTGTATCTTTTTCAATGGGAGATACAAACTTTTGTTTATTAGCTTACATGATGGAGAGACGCTTAATGAACGGAATTATGTAAACATATACAGAAATTAATGAGGAAAAATACCTTTTTTAATTTTTTTTTTACTGTCTCAGGTTACCCTTAACTTGGGGAAACTTGAGACACCCCTAGATTTCCTATTTAAAATCAAGATAACTGAGCTGTGAGTTACTTGAGACACTGTTCTTATTCTTTAAATTACTTTGTACTGGTTAAAGCAAATTAAAAAGCCTTAATACAAAAAAATTATATACTTTATTGTATAAACACTTTAAAAAACCATAAAGGGAACATGTATAGCTCTATAATACAATAATCTTTTTTTAAAACAAATAAAAACATTTTAATAAAAAAAAATTAATGATTCGATTTCTTAAGCCAAAAAATGGAGGATTTTAAAAATATTAACGATTACAAATTAATATCTTTGTCAAATTCATGACGGCCCCTTCTTATAGCAGGTTGCCTTAATGCACAAACGTTTATATTGTCAGGGGCAATATGTCTCAAGTTACCTAGAAAAAGAACATTTTTTACTTTTTATTTTATAAATAGAAAAAAACGGAACCTATTCTTTTCCCCATAGCATGAATTGATTTTCCTTGCATGCTCTGTAAATGGGAAATTTCAATGTATCAACATTATTATTTGCTTAGTACTTACGTAGGAGACTAGTCAAATAAAAAAATATTGCAAATATTTACAATGTTTTCAAGTAACCGAGACACATGTATCAAACAAGAAATTTTGACTTTTGCTGACATAAAACAATTTACACATACGACAACTGACAGATGGCATATCGGGGTAGGTTCGAAAATTCAACTCCTGTCTATATTTAACCTTCATTTAAAATGACGTCATTTGTCTCAATTAACCAGTAAGTCTCAAGTAATCCCGGCTTACGGTACGTGTGTGTGCGGGAATAGTTAGAAATAGAATAATCGGTCCTTACTTTTTCGATGGCACCACCAATGGATCAAGATACCTTTAATTTTTACAAGAATATCTAATCCCTACTTTAGTGACCTTATTTCCGAGTGGAAACAATTGTACAACTCCCGATGAAAAATTATGGTATCAGCAAGACGGTGCATCTCCGCATTATGCATTAGCTGTTCGAAGATTTCTTGACCAAGTATTTCCAAGTAGGTGATTTGGAAGACGTGGTACTGTTGAATGGCCACCAAGGTCACCGGATCTTACCTCGCTAGATTTTTTCCTTTAGGATCACCTATCAAACGTAGTGTACAAATTTAAATCTGACAGTATTCAAGAATTAAAAAACAAAATTAGATAAGAATGTAACAACATTTCTCAAGAAACTTAAATAAAGTTCAGCAAGAATTCATTGGTCGTTTGGGATACTGCCAGGCACAAGAAGGTTTATAATTAGAAAATTCGATTAGACAATTCCTTATGTCATTATTTACTGTACATTTGCTATTTTATTTTATTTAAAATATCACAATAAAACAGGAATTATTTAACTTCAAAAAAGAATATTTTCAAATATCTGCAGCTCCGAACTTATAAACTCTGAACCCTAAGTAGTAAGGTTTTTAAATTCAGATTTCCACAGAGTCTAAAAAATGGAAAATATACAGGGTGTTCTTAAAAAAAAGGAAATGACGTTATAATCGAAGCAGCGATGACGTCATAGATAAAAATCCCAGAGCAAAAGTTGCGCATTTAAGTTTTTTGCATTATATTTTTGTATTCGGAATTAATTAAATTATTCCATACTTTATCTACACAGTGTATATTATGTTAAATTGATGAGCTGTACTTTTATGACTGATTATGTCTTTACAGGATTTGCATTTATAATGAGTTGTTATTACACATCTTCATTTCCAAAGGTACAAATCCACCAAAATCGATCATCGTATTTCTATGTCAAATAACAATGCTTTTTTGATAAAGGTGTATTTATATAAAACCCCGCACTTGTCAAAACCTTAAATATTTCCCTGTAAATCGAGTTACAAGTTACAACTTTCAGCTCCAGTTCTCAAAAATTTCCCAAGACAGGTGAGAGGACGTCCACATCTGGAAACAATTACCGATTATCGTAATATTTATAGTATGTACCTTGCTGGTCATTTGAATTTTATATTTGGGAACCTGTGCCCTAGACAAGTTCCCACAGAACTGCAAGTGGTATTGTTACCATTGGAAGCATTATGGTATGAACATAAATATGGGATTGTAATTTGTAATTGTAAAATGGTCATTCATATTTACAGTCTGTTTGATGTCGGAGTCGTAAAATAATGATCTGTTCTCGTTAAACGTTTTTATTCTGCGAGGCAGTTAATATAAGAAAGTTATTTAATTTAATAACAACGATAGAAATATTTTTTGGCCAGAAAAATGTCGAGAGTGTGCTTTTTTGAGCGGTATTTTTGAATTTCATTCCATTTATTTATTGAAATTATTATATACAGGGTGTGCACATAGATTATTTGCATTGTAGGTTACTTGAGCGTTTCTATATCACCTATGGTTAGTGGGCCAATAATCCTTAATTACCAAGATACACGGTGTCTTATTGATTTTGCCTATTTCTGTCTTGGACCATAATTTTAGAACAACTAGGTACAAAAAAGCAAAATTTGGTGTGTTTTACTCAATCAGCCATACCGATTTCTCAATTTAACGGAATCCAAATACAGAAAAGAGGGCTCGAATTGTTAATAGTACAGGGAAATTAGAGCCAAAAAAGGAGGAAACGGACAAAATTAGTAAACATCTGAAATTTTGCACAGACGTTCTTTGAGGTGCCCCAAACTCAAATCCACAAAAATCACAGAAATCACAACATGGCTACCTAAGATATTGAAGGTCAAAGTTACAAATATGTCGCGTCCTATGCATCGGGTGCTCATGAAGTCAATATAAAAGTTGTGTTGTTGTTGAATTAAATTATCTACAAGTTTCCTTTTTATTTTGTCCCAAACCCGCCTCTTTTCGAGATTTTCAAGGTCAAACCTTCAAAGACATGGTTTTTCGCGAATATATTGCGCCAAAAAAATCAGACGGCAATAAAGTTAACATAAAAGTTGTAGAGACTTCAATTATCTATAAGATTGATATTTTGCATTTTTTCCCAAAACCTCGCCCTTTTCGAGATATTCAAGGTCGAAGTTTTGAAAAAACTTTTTTTTAGCTTCCTATGCATCGGACGTACATTAAGCATAATTATTGCAGAAAAATCGGACTTGAATGCTGCGAAGCTTGTACCAATTGTTGGGGGGTATCGTGTGTAAATAGCCAAAAGAAAATATTTGAAAATGGAAAATCTTACTACTGAAGTAGATGATTTCGAATGCTCAGATATTGTAACCATGAATGACAATGAAATTAGCAATGCCGATGATGAGGATTCTGATTTTATGACAGTAATGATTATAATGTTAGCGATGATGATAGTTTACAGAAAGAGTTGGAACGCAATAAAGTTGAGTATGAGTCAGAGTAGGATAATGTACAGTGTGAAACTAAAAAAACGCACAAAATTATCTTTGGTATGTGTCATTTTTCAAAAAAATCCTCGACTAGGTCGATTTTAGTATTGTGAATGCTGCATTTTGTCACTACAGTAGTGTCGTGATAATCCGGATCAATTAAAACCAGGCTAATCCGGATTATCAAATAATCCGGATTATCAAGACATTTTAAATTCAGCTTTTAAAACTGCAAAAAAATTAATAAAAGGCTGTATTTAACAAAAGTAAACGCTGTACTTATATAAAAAACAAGACAAATAAAAAGGGGGATCCTATATCATGAAAACGAAATGTTAAAAATATGTAACTACATGTATGTACATACATAATTAACATTGTCATCACTTTCTTCTACATTAGTTTCATCGGCTTCGTTAGAATTGTGTGGTACCCTCTTTTATAATTTTCGGCACCGACTGAATAAAGTGAATTTACTCTGATGACTTATGTGCAAATGTGCATGTGCTGTTGTTTTTCAAAAGCAGTTTCCTTGAGATTTTGTAGCATCATAATCTTTTAAAGGAATGTTATTTTCTGTAGCCCACTGTAAAGCATGATTTAAGCTTTTGACAACATCTTTGTTTTTAATTCTACCGGAGTGGCAATTTCCATCACATCATCATCAGTCAGCACTATCATTTACATGAGTTAAATTTTCTTGTTCAATCATCTTGTTATCACTATCAATCCAATCAATAGTTTCACCTGCATCTATGTCAACATTCTCAATGCTATGAAGTATTGATGATTCCGGATTAATTTCTTCTGCTAGTGTCTTTTGTTGCATAGTACTTAAAGGAATCAAATCCTAGGGGTCATCTTCTAAGTCATTCTCATTTTTGGTTTTAAAATGGTTTTCCAGAATTTTTCTAAGGAAATGGCTGTTTTTTCATGTTTTAAGTTTAGCTCTTAAGACACTTTACAAGCTCGAAGAAGAGTCACCTGATTGAATTCGGATTACTGAATCAAGTAAAATCCGGATTACAGAGTACTTCAAGAGAACAAGAAGGCAATCCGGATTATAGAAGCATCCGGATTAACGGGGGGTCGGATTATCGCGGCACTACTATATACCAAAATTTATGACTTCATTGGTTTTTGAGTTATGGCGCCGTCATAAATTTTTTTTAATGGAAACAGACATTTTTGTTTACTGTTTTTGGTGGTATATTCCTTTAGCTTTCTGGCGACATAAAAAAATGATATTACCTGAGCCATTCTTTTGGAAAAATGACATTTCATGTAAAAATAGCTTACCTTTCGTAAATTCACGAGTAATGTTCCACTTTCTTATGGACTGATAAATCTTGCTGCCTACATTTTTGTTTTAATTAGCATGAAAACATTTGACATAAAAACAAAACAAAGAAAATAATAAAAAAAACAATTACTTTAACAGAAAGATGCAGGCCTTCTTGTGTAAAGTATCGATAACTTTTTTATTCCTGGCACGTATGGAACCTCAGTTTTGTGACACTTCTGAGACAGTGTAAAACTAGTGAATGCAATGCCACGTTTAAGTGAAAGAGAACGTGTAGAACTTTTGATGATGGTTGGATATGGCGAAAGGCTGAGAACTCATCAGGAAGCATGTGATGTTTTCAATGCCAAGTATCCGGGAAAGCAAATTTCTAGATCCACTGGAAGTAGATTGGTGGCTACATATGATGAATCTGGCAGTGTAGCTGACCTCCCTCGATCTGGTCGCCCTAGCACAAGCAACGAAGCCAAATTAAATATTCTTCTAGAAAGTGAGGAAAACCACCATCTTTCGAGAAGGCAGCTGGCTTTAAATCATAACGTGAGTCACACTTCTGTTGTATGTCTATTGAAAAAAGAAAAATACCATCCATACAAAGTGCAATTAATCCACGAATTGAATGAGGACGATCCAGATCGGCGCTTACAGTTGATGACCTTCTGCGATGAAAAACCAACCCAAATTTTTTAAAGAACGTTGTTTTTTCTGATGAAGCTACATTTTCTTTAAAAGGGATTGTACATCGGCATAACTGTAGGTATTGGTCACGCGAAAATCCTCATTGGTCTCAAGAAGCCCATACACAGCGACGAGGCAAAGTAAACGTTTGGGTAGGTATTATTGGTGATCGTTTATTGGGACCTTTTTTTTTAAATAAAATCTTACGGCCGCAAGATATTTACAGATTTTGCGAGTTGAGTTAGTGCCAGCCTTAGCATTTATGTTTCCGAACAATAAAGATGAAGATATTCCTGCTGAAAACGTCTGGTTTCATCAAGATGGGGCCCCGGGATTTTTTTGACAAATGTAAATAGAGTACCTTATGTAATAATCGACGCAATTTTCATGGATTAGGCCTACAAACACAGGGGAACCATGTAAAAAAAACGCGCCATGCATTCTACCTCATGGGTGGTGTGAAAACCAGTACAGTTTAAAATATATTTCTTAGAAACTGTAAATTTACCAATTTTGCAGATATTCAAGTTCTCTACTGCTTGTATGTAGACTTCGTCGCGCTCCAATGCATAGGGAGCGAGATGTTCGCAGAAAACTTATTTTTTTGAAATTTTAATCTTGCGTATCTCGAAAAGGGCGAGGTTTTGCGAAAGAAATACAAAATATAATCTTGCAGATAATTAAATTGTCTATCTACATCTTTCACATTGACTTTGACGAAGAACCAAGTCTTTGAAATTTTGATCTTGAATACCTCGAAAATGTGGGAAGGTGAAGGTTTGGGGTTAAAACCAAGGCCTTATATTTTCTTATAACATTTGTCACCCAGCACCTTAAAGCAGCAGCAGCACCTTAAATTCACTTGAAAGGTGCACGTATGTATTATAACGACATACGGAACTAGATTATATTTTGAGACGATTCCGTTGAAGTGTTAGGGGATACATAGGGGTAAATAGGGGAAAACAAGTAAAGCAAGCTAATAAGAGGTCAGAAACTCGGGATATGGTGCATATTGTGTATATACTAGAAACAAAAGCCTTAATTTTTTTTTTAACATTTGCCACCCCCACCATTTTATTGTTAAACGGGATAATACAATAAAATTGAGATATGGGTACACGTATGTATTATAATGACATATGGAACTAGATAGTAAGTGAAGCGAGCTAATAAGAGTTCAGACACTTGGAATTTGGTGTATATACCAGAAGCGAAGACCTCTAATTTTGTTAACTTCTGTCACCCCCCACCATCACCTCTACTCCATTATTAAAGGGGACATTTAACCCTGAAAAATCGTTAATTTAAAAATTCAGATGTTTATGACACTTATGTAAACCAACAAAAATAAAAAAAATTTATCTCTGACAATAAAAGTTAAGACTTTACTAAGGGGATTTTAAAAAAGCCCAAAAATATAAATGTTCCTATTTTGTACGATTTTTTCAATATTCCATTCATCCTCTAAACGTCATACGATTTTACAACCAAACTATCAGAAATAAGGATATAAATGCATATGACCATTTTTAAGCCCACAATTTTTATCTTAAACTTTTTTCTATATCTATCACCGTTCTCGAATTATACGCAAAAAAAACTATTTAAATTTTGTCTGCCCTTAAGGAAAGGGTTGGCATAATAGTAAATTGTTTTCTTTTTCGCCAGAGATCACCCTTCGGTCACATTTTAACCTTTTAACCTACTTATTTGATTGAATGATATAATACTTATATTTTGTATCCTCTTTTTATCCAACAGTGTCAAAGCGAAAACTAGCAAATAGCAAAATTAGGCAGCTTAATCTTCGACGGTGTAATCAAAACTTTAACGTCGAATTATAGTTACTAGCTGCCTATTAAATTTAACACAAAGCGATTTTCCGATAGTTATGCCATTTAATTAGTCATTTGGAAACGTGCGTGCCGTTCGCTAGGTGTAAGGCACGTACCACGGCACGCCGCATGTATCACGAGATAAATACAAAGTAACCTGGATAACTGTTGCAATTGCAATCTAAATATGCACCTATTGCACGTTGGACAAATATGGATCTGTTAATGACACCTTCTGACACGTTCGGCAGATTATGTTGTATTAAATCAGCTGTGACGGTGTTAACCATGTTTAAAGTGTTGTTTTCACGCCTTTACATTGTTTACATTTCATTGTTTAAAGACTTCATTGTTGCCGTCGGGGAAGAAACGTAGATTATGCAAGTTCTTGTCCTAGATGTCGGATATATTAAGGTCGCTTTAACAACAGGTGTCTTGTATTTTTTTCTTCTTATCACAACGTCTTGACGGAAGTTATTCTAGGTGGCCTCCTTTGCTGTATGACATGTCTAACAACATCACGCCGTCTACCAACCTCATCAGCTCCTAGGTGACATCAGCCCAACGATTTGGAGTGGGATATGCCTTTGCCTCGTGCCACCTGGTTTCCTTGAACTACCAACTGTTCTATACAGTCGAGTGCAATTAGGTTTTTACCTCGGAACCCAGTTATAATAAATGAATTTTCATGATTTCTCCAGAATAAGGGCGAAAAATGTTTACAAGGCTAAGCATTTCCAAGAAACTGAATGATAGATTTCATGAAAATGTAATGCATTAGAAGAAATTTTTTTTTAAGACAAGGTAGATAAATAAATTCATTTTAGGCCTTTGTTCTCATTTTTAACTGAATCTTCATGATTGAAGGGGGTTGTGTAGATACTAGTTTAATCTGCATGGCCGTAGGGGACTCTGTGGATGCTAGTGTTATAATGAGAATTGTCAAATAAGAAATTAGACAAATTCATTTTAGGATTTTAATTTGCTAGCATAACCAGAATTCAGGTTATCGAAAGAATGCAAAGATTTCATTATTATTTTTACACAATGTTTTTCTTTTAGTTATAGATAGTTATTTTTTCTGTTCTTTGCAAAATCCTATAAAGAATATGTTTCAATGCATAGAGTATACTCCAATACTGGTTAGATATTAGATAGGTGAAGATCTGTTGTGTTTATTAAAAAAAACTTCTATCGACATAAGTATTCCATCAAGTAGTACCACCCCCCGTTCGTTGAAATTTCAACTGAGATAAAAAATGTTATAGTGAGATATATCGCACTTTTCGAAATTTTAATCAAGGTAAATATTGTATTGTAGAGAATGCCACTCCCCGTTTTTCGAAGTTATATCGAAGAGAGGGGGTGTTATAACATTATTGCGTAAAGCGGCAAACCTTCGAGTTTCTATCGTGTAAACGCACAGAAAAACAGAAGGACATACCGACGGACAGATATTCGCAAAATATCTGCAGTGGATTCGGAAAAGATCAAAACATATATACCTTACAAATCCATTAAAATTTTAAAAAATTGTAATTGCTATCAGTACTTCCTCACTTTACAGCATTTACGAACTTATCGAATAATATTTTGTACGATCTGGATAATAAATGTATAAAATAAAAATTACTGCAAATTTTTATTTTTCCCAACTATTCGAGAGTTTCGGTTGAGGTCCCCACTCTATGTTATGTGAGAAGCTAGAGTTTTATTCATTTAGAAACATAATTGTTGGTTTTTTTAATAGTATATTCTGTAAGAAGTTATGGAAAGACCCAGGTTCTACTTCGGCTCGGACTACGGTTCGCGAGTGTGGAATATGCCATTCCAAATTCCAAACTATTAGTTTAATGTAAATATTTATGTTTCTTAATTATATCAAAAGTCAATTAATTACACAATTATACTTTATTCAGGAAATTAAACTAGTGTACATCTTATGGTTGCCAATTGACTAATGCCGCTTCTCTACATATTTGCTAATAATCCTATGTGGACCCCTTCTCAGTCTCTAACCCAAACATCGTAAATTACTTATACTAAAATAATAACATTATCCCTGAATCAGCACCAGCAGCCAGGGAACCTCATGCATCATCGAAATACTCCCCGCACTCCTCTTTGTTTATAGTTGCTAACAAAACGTATTGTAGACTACACTCTCTTTAGCGATATTTTAGAAATCATACAAAAATACTTTAAAACTGCTCAAAACGTCAAATGCGAAGCTAGAAATAAATATTTTTTGTTCGGCGTAACCAGAGCGACCGACCCACTAAATGCGACTTATCGGCTTTTGATTTGTCGACACCCGTGCGGTATTATTCCATAACAGTGTGTTGGATTGGTACTTGTTCCGACACAACTTTTAGTTGTGGAATTTGTAGTTACTGAAATAATGTTAGAGAAAAGAGTTTTTATATCATCGTGCTCCAAATCTGATCTGTTATCGGTTGTATCACTAGAGCCTTCTATTTTTAAACCGGCTCTAAAAATAGTTGAAAAGGAGGATCTCAGATCGACCTGCTTGTATGTTTTCTTTTCGTATGTTTGTTTAGTCATTTTTCTATCGGTGGGTCTGTCTGTCTGTAACTTTTTTGTGCGCACAGTGCGCACGTTTTCTCTGGAACGGTTTAAGATATTGAGTTGAAATTTGGTACAGGTATGTGTTAAAACAAGATCTGGAACTATAACATATTTTGAGATTACTCCGGTCAAGTAAATAAGTAAAGCAAGCTTGTAAAATTCCATAAACTTTAGGATTTGGTATACTAGAAACCAAGCTTCAAAATTTGCCTATAACATTTTTCACCACCCACCACCAAGGGGTTAATGGAATTATGTATTATAACGACATATGGAACTAGATTGTTTAGAGGTGATTCCATTGAAGGGTTGGGAGTGTAAAAGATGTAAATACTTGTAAATAAGTAAAGCAAGCTAGTAAGAGTTCAGAAACTTGGTATTTGGTGTATATACTAGAAGCAAAATTTTTCATTTTGAATTAGGTTTTAGGGGGAGGGGATCACCGATAATATGACAAAGTGAACGATAAGGAGGGGCACAAAAAAATCTATAGAATGTAGTTTAAGTATCACTTTGCATCCTTAAATGTAGAGAGTGAGGCAGTTTGCAAACGAACGTTTGAGTATTCGGGCGGCTCTCATAAATGTTATAAAGCGAGGGGAGGGGGTCAAAAATAGTCATTTTAGCGAACATATTTGTTGAATGACTCCAACATGAATTTCTTAAATATTATTATTTAATTCTGGTGATATATCCGTGTTTATATTTTTTTAAAGTTTATTTAACCATTGTACTTTCTATATTTGATAATTTTTGGCATGTATACTTGATTTTAATTTCAAGATTCAGCAAAGGAATAATATCTATCGTATTTGGGTAATAATGTCGATACTACTTACTTACTGACTATACTTATGGAGGTATAAGACAGTATCTGTGGTAAGTAAGTCCGTGTAAGTCTATTTAAAATGCAACTTCGAAATTTTGAATATTTCTAGATTACTTCCTTGCGTCCTGAAGTTAAGGTACCAGAAGGCACAGTAAAATTACTCGGCATCTTTTGTAGTTTAAGAAAAATTACCTAGTTAATTAATCACCGTCGACGATATTTTCACACGGTAGACACTAAAAGTCAAGAAGCCATGGTGGCATATCCACGGCCCCTTTTACAGCTATCCGCCTTGTAATTGGCTGTGCGAGGACCTTAATCCTTACGGATGTTGCCTATGCGCGTACTTCCTATCCAGGACCATTCAGCCGGACACGTTTCTGCTCCGTTTATGACTTACAGATCTAAATTCACCGTTTAGAATCTTTCTCATGGGTGGCGTAAAACAGGAAAACAGGGATTTTATTATATAAAAAAGTATAGTTCATAGTTAGTAGTAAAATATGACTGTACAAAGCACTGAGTGTATACAGAACAAACACAAACGGGAAGAAGTTTTAAGAAACTAATTTTAACACACATAACCACACATGCTACGGGAATAGTAGCTCAGTAAGTTATCAAAAAGGCTACATTCTATTTCCACCCAAATATATTTTACTTTTTTACTATGTGTCTAGTGCAATTGCTGAAAGCAGGTTTTCTATACACTTCTTGCATACTAAAAAACATAATTTACTATTTACTTAACAACGTTATTATAACTTTAATTCATTTCACTCTATTGACATTACGTAAGCAAGCTAACCATTATACTCTGCACCGATTTACTGCACTTATGTAATTTTTTATAGGATACTATTTGCAGGTTTTTTGTAAATAATACTAGTTTTAGACATTTTTGTTTAATTACAAGACAAAGATTTTTTTTTAAATTTAAATAATTATTATAAACTTTTTCATCGATTTTGTTAAAAAACAATAGGGTTCATCGTCTAGCTAACACTAATTTACTTTCTAAATTTCAATACAATCGAACTTTTCGTTCTCTAGTTATCGTGCTTACAAGAAACATGAAGGGCGGACAGACAGACATACAGACGAACAGACAGACGGGCGGACGGACGGACGGACCGACAGACATTTTGAAAGTTCTTGAGAATACGATCACCAACAAACACAGCAATTTTCTTCTCTACGAGCGATATTACCGGTTTTAGAAATGTGCGGATCGAATGCAATATACTTTTCGTTTTGTATTTGCGAAGAGTAATAACAAGCTAACCATTATACGGTGTGAACCTAAAGAAACGCACAAAATTCATCTTTGGCATGAGTCATTTTTCAAAAAATTCCTCGAACAGGTCGATTTTAGTTGTGTAAATGCTACATTTTGTCACTATACGAAAATTTATGACGTCATTGGTTTTTGAGTTATAACACCATCATTAATTTTTTTTAATGGAAACAGACATTTTTGTTTATTGTTTTTGGTGGTATATTCCTTTAGCTTTCTGGTGATAAAAATTATATTACCTAAGCCATTCTTTTGGAAAAATGACATTTTATGTAAAAATAGCTTACCTTTCGCAAATTCACGAGTAATGTTCCACTTTCTTATGGACGGATAAATCTCGTTGCCTACATTTTTGTTTTAACTAGCATGAAAACATTTGACATAAAAACAAAACAAAGAAAACAATAAAAAACAATCACCTTAACACCAGAAAGATACAGCCCTTTTTGTGTAAAGTATCGATAACTTTTTTATTCCTGGCACGTGTGGAACCCCAGTTTTGTGATACTTCTGAGACAGTGTAAAACTAGTGAATGCAATGCCACGTTTAAGTGAAAGAGAACGCGTAGAACTTTTGATGATGGTTGGATATGGTGATAGGCTGAGAACTCATCAGGTAGCATGTGATGTTTTCAATGCCAAATATCCACTGTAAGTAGATTGGTCGCTAGATATGATGAATCTGGCAGTGTAGCTGAGGAGGAAAACCACCATCTTTCGACAAGGCAGCTGGCTTTAAATCATAACGTGAGCCAAACTTCCTTTGTACGTCTATTGAAAAAAGAAAAATACCATCCATACAAGGCGCAATTAACCCACGAATTGAATGAGGACGATCCAGATCGGCGCTTACAGTTTTGTAAACAGTTGATGACTTTGTGCGATGAAAACCCAAATTTTTTAAAGAACATTGTTTTTTCTGATGAAGTTACATTTTCTTTAAAGGGGACTGTACATCGGCATAACTGTTGGTCACGCGAAAGTCCTCATTGGACTCAAGCCCATACACAGCGACGTGGCAAAGAAAACGTGTGGGCAGGTATGATTGGTGATCGTGTATTGGGACCTTTTTTTCGAAGAAAATCTTACAGCCGCAAGATATTTACAGTTTTTGCGAGTTGAGTTAGTGCCAGCCTTAGCAGTTATGTTTCCGAACAATGAAGATGAAGATATTCCTGCTGAAAACGTCTGGTTTCAGCAAGACGGGGCCCTATCTCATTTTGGGATAGCAGTGCGTCAGTTTTTAAATGACCCTTTTACTGGAAGGTTGATAGGTCGTCGAGGTCAGATTGAGTGGCCCCCGCGTTCACCGGATTTAACCCCCTTAGATTTTTTCTTTGGGGTTACTTAAAGTCAAGGGTGTATTTTAACAGACCGGATACCATAGAAGAATTGAAAGACAGAATTGGCTTGAAGGTGAGACGAGTTGCCCATGAGATGATTCAGAAGAGCGTGCAAAGTGTCTATACATGTCTTGGTCAATGCCAAATCGTTGGAGGGTCGCAATTTGTTTTAGACGTTTTTTGTTTAATTACAACACAGTTTTTTTTATTTAAATAATTAATAACTTTTTTATTTATTGATCAATTTTATTCAAAATCAGACAGGAGTTACACTATCTCCCCCAATAACAGAGACAATGAACTTAATCAAAAATGAGAATATTAACAAAAAAGGTAAGGCTAGTGTTTGACTTAAATTCTAATTTGCTGTTCTTGCTGATTTACCTAATAGTGTGTTACAAAATTTCGTAATAAACACATTTTAATTGTTACACTCGGTATTCATACAAAATTAAGTGGTAAAACTCACTTGCATAATAATATTATCGACGAATCAACCTACAATAAAGAAAAAGATCATCCAAATTGGGTAAATATATCAATACTTTTTTAAAGTACCTAAAACGCTAGGTAATTTTTTTAATATTTTTTGAATATTAAAAAGTTACATTCAGAATTAACTTCATGACATATTGTCGAGTACTATCTAATAAGCAATAAAGTAAGTAACATTTTTGCCAAAAAAATGCCAATAATACCTATAAGTCCACGTTGTGTGTTAAAAATGCCCGCAAAAATTTTAGCAGTGCGCCTGTGTGTTGTGGTGATTTGGTTATTAAGTTAGATTCCAGAATTTTCTCACGACAGAGGCTCTGACGAGTATCAATTACAATTTATGTACGTGACAATACAAAAAATAACAAACAACCCAATTCTACGATTCTTTAACACTTTAATTTTGGATAAAGGTAAATACTGCAAATAGGGACTAAGGTTTAGAGCAGTTAATACAAAGCAGTTTGGTATTTTTTTTGTGTTACTTCGTAAATGTCACCTAGTACGTGATCGGACAAAAATGTACCAAATATAAGGATGTTAGGGGGTTGTTGGACAAGGATGACTTTTTTTATTATATTTTTATTTGATTAGTCAGCAGGTGATAGCCTGGTCTAAGCTAAGAGCCCATGCTCGATTTGTTTTTGGTGTGAATATCAACTTATTTATCATAAAAGATGTGGGTTCATAATAAATTTTAAAAAATATGTAAATTGTTCAAATACTTAAAATCAAAAAACTTTATATTAAATTTCTAAATGATTGTCTAATTTTTTGCCACATATATATTTTATTAGCTTTTACGAAAACAAGGAGGACACTTTTCTAAAATCGTATATAACACTCATGTCAGATCAGTAAAATCACATACATTATTTTTAACCTTTACGGAACCCGAGCTATTTTCACTCTTAAATAATAAGCTTAAGAACAAAGGGTCGTCTGGGCCGGATGGTGTACCCAGTTTTTTAGTAAAAAAAACTATTAAAATCATTGGTGAAATCACTTACCTATTTAATAAATTTGTCATTTGAATCGGTAATGTTCCCAGAAACTTTAAAAGTGGGAAAAGTTGAACATATTCTTAAAAATACAAGAGAATTATAAGCCTATCACAATGCCATTCATTTTTTCCAAATTATTTGAGTATTGTTGCGTAGATCGTTTGATAATATTGCTAAACAAATTTAACTATTATCTGAAATCAACATGGTTTTCGTTGCAAAAAATCGACGATAACGGCGTAAATTCTTTTTATAATCAAATAATCACTTATATTGAGAAAGGAGAGTGTCCTGTCGGGATATTTTTCGATCTTAGCAGGGCATTCGACTGCGTCAATAATTCTCGATTATCCCTTGCTATATAACTATGGCATTAGAGGAAAGTCTTTAAACTGGACTACATCATTTCTAGAAAATCGTCAACAATATGTTAGTATGCAACACGGCAGTGTCTGTAAAATAAACAGGATCAATTCGAAGTGCAGTCTTTTGAGCATGGGGGTACCACAGGGGTCGGTATTGGGCCCTGTGCTATTTATATTATATGTAAATGGACTTGACTCCATGTTAACTAAAGATTTCTTTTTTGTGTATGCTGATGGCCTTTCTACCATTACTTCAGATCAAATAAGCCGCAAATTAAAATTCAAATGTAATAACGTTATAAACAAAGTATCAACCTTCTTCAACCGACGTCAATTATACTTTAATGCTAATAAAACTCAGGTAATTCAATTCCATAGTCACCAAAAACATTGCGAATCTATTTCTCTAAATATTAACAACTCATCTTTGACTAATATTAATGAAAGCGTAACATTTTTAGGGCTATATGTAAACTGGAAATCACATCTGATTTCTAAATTAACTTTTCTATTCAGAAATATTAAAATGATATTAACCAAGCAACAGCTACTAAATTTGTATTTTAAGTAGATTCTAGGTTAAGATACGGTGTCTGTTTCTGGGGAAACTCCACTCTTTCACGGAATGTGTTTGTTGAACAAAAACATGTATTACGTTGTATGGCAGGCAGGTGTCTCTAGTACTCACTCTTGAAAATAATTTTTTGGAGAGTACCAAATCTTAACTTTATCAGCTCTATTTATTTTTGAAATATGTGTTTTCGTTTTTAAAAACTGAGAAATGTTTAATAAGAATACGAGAATGATTTTCGTATACCATTCGCAAAACTCAATATTACTGGTACTGCGTTTGACCATTCCTATACAATGTAATGTTGTCTTATGGAAAATAAATATTTTATTATTATTATTATTATTATTATAGAGAAAGAAAAATTGAAATGATTGAGTTAGCCAACGAATTCTGAATAACTTTCGAAAATTTCCTTGGTCTATTTGTCTGTCACATTTTAGCAAGTACGATAAGTTAAGAAAGAAAAGATAAATCGTACAAAATTAATTTAAAAAAAGGTTTTTATTTTTTTTTCAGACGACTCAAAATTACCTAAGTAATTTGAAAAATACCGAGCGTACTTTCAAGAGCGATAGATAAACTGCGTCTCTAGTCAAACTCACATGAACGCTCAGTCGATTCGATTTACACGAAAACGGAGAGTGTAAAAAGTACCTCTTGCAAAACTAGAAACATATTTTAGTTTTTTAGTGCTAAAAAATTTCATTTATGCTTAATTATTGTTAACCGTTTCCTACAAATTGTATGTTTATAATAATATGTGTTATTTGTATGTTCAATATACACTTTAAGATTTATTAGTAAACCCTCATATTACAATATTTTAACTTTATTAATTAAGCATTTGTTTACTTCTCAAATTGTTCACTATAATTTGCTTCATTTATCGAATATTGCGTGATTTTGGTCTTAAATTCGGACATTTTGGATCAGCTATTTTGTATTTCTATTTTTTAGCATCATTTTCTTTAGTAAAAATGTTAAAAGCACCTATAATATAACATTTGAATTTTCATATAAAGTATTTATTAATACTTTTAGAATATTGCATGATTTTGGTCTTAAATTCGGCTATTTTGAATTGGCCATCTTTATTTTTATTTTTTAACATCGCTTTAGTTGTTAAAAATATGAAAAACCAAACACGCACCATTGAGTAAAATGAAACTAATTTACTGAGATAAAGAAATCATAAAAAAATAGCTTCCTGGCAAATGAACAAAGGAAATTAAAAAAAAAGCTAACATATTGTGCATTGCAGCTTTTCTCTCGAAATGCTGCGAGAGCAGTGAAAATTATCCAAAACACGGACATCAACAATGTTGTAAACAATTAAATGTATAGAAAGGTTATTGGGAGGATATTTCCATCTTAAATATAGTTCTCAGGAACCACGTTTAAAGAAAACTTACCCCGTTTCTTTTTTAAAGCATATTTCCTTATAGTATTTTGTGTCGACAAATCATTATCACTATAAAATTTTATGCAACTTTTTTTTTTTCAGGAACCCTCATGCTGAATCCTTGTAATGACATTCGGATTATCAGCAAATCTAACGACGTGCACCAAAATAGGTAAGTGAAACTGTTTATTGACATACAGCGTAAATAGTAGGGGTACCCCCATATTTAATAATATTAAATAGTTTACTGAGTTCTAACAACTAAATAACTACGGAAACATGACTACAAGAACTGATCCAGAATATCTGTTATATTATGAGGTATATTTAAAACTGTCAGTATTTGAATTACGAACAAACATAGATAGACAAGTAATGATGGATACAGACAATGCCTGTAACAATCGTCACATAATCTCTTTGAGGCGTGTTACAGAGTTTCTTGATCCCACCATCTTGAAAACAGTTCCCGTTCAACTTCTCTATGTATTTTCTCAGTCTACTCTTGTTTATAACCCCTAAATGGTCTGACAGATTGAGATCTGGAGAGTTTCCAGACCCTGCCAAAATTTGCTGGTTTTAGACACAACTATGACACAACTGTACAAGATTGAAAAATTCAGTTCCTTTTAGGATTACCATCGTCTCAACGTTGGTAACAACTTTCTGTGCAATACTTCTATTTATTTGGAACTGTTCACCATACCTGGTGATTTTTTTTCAAATCTATTACAAACTGTAGTGTATGACGCATGACGCAGCAGTGATCCTATTGCAATTTCGTCAAGCTATTACGTCTAATGCAAAGTGAGTAAAAATGGAAACAATCTTTACATCACTAGTATATTTGCAAATTTGGCGGATGCGCCAGCGTTTCAGTTAAGAACTTAGTTTTCGATTAATGAAGTCTGTTTCCTTGTTTAAATTGAAAAGTCGTAAATTGGAATTGAGAAGATATTGGTTTGTTGATCCTTGTCACAGGACAGTTTGATACACAAAAGAGAAAACATATAGGTGGTGAAACGGAAGGTGCCCGGGGTTGGGGGGCGGCAGCCGGGAATAATTACTGTAAATTGAAACCGACTGTTTAAAAGAAACGACATACCTACAGGGTGAGCCAACTATCTCTCCGGACCTTTTTTTTCATAACGCGCAAAAATTTTACCGCGAGATAGGGCCCTTCCCAGCAACTCCACTGTGGAGCGGTTAATAAATACAAAGAAAACAAAAATTAAATAAAAAATAAACGTTGCCAGATTCAGAAACAGAAAACTTAGAAGAAGAAAAATAAAGAGCTGACGTTGGATGGAAACTTAAAAGAAGCATGGAAACTGTAAGGAAGCATCTCGCAAACACCTACACTTCCCATCCTGTATTCCCATCCCATGCGTCATGCAGCTTTCGCTGCTGACAACAAGCATGTCCAATGTTCAACCCGGCGCATGCAGCCGGTTCGGCGGTATATAAATCATCCGAAATTTGGTTCCAGCACGTGGTTTGGCCGTCCGTTGGGCATGTTAGACGGACGACCAAGCTGCATGTTGAAACGAACCTCCATGAATGCGCGGAAGTGGCAGCAATGCCCACCTTTCGCGGGCCAATCAATCAATGAAAAACTGAACTGCCGTTAAAAAGGTTAAAAATTTGTTCAATTTTGTTATATGTTAATTTTTACACCGAACTCAAAATTAGGTAATAAGGTTCATTTAACTGAACCAAAATTTTATTATATAGTTTTAATGACTATTTTTTAAAAGGTGGTTCAATTATTTTGAGAGAAAAAAGTTCTCACAATTTTTAGTGGCTTAATTTCATGTAAATCTGCAAAAGATATGCCATTAGGTGTTGTCACTATGTGCGAATTTACTTTTACTTCCCTCGCATACCGAAGGGAAGTATTGTATTCGAGAAAAAATCACCCTCCGAGATTTTTTCGGATTCTGACGTTTCAGAACACGTAGATTACGAAAATATAGGTTTTTCAATTCCGTCAGTCTGTCTGCCTGTCTGTCTGTTGGTGCATTTACTAAAAAACTACTTGACGGAGAGCAGTCAAATTTTGTAGGTAGTTGACGCTACTGTCAGCGAAGAAATGGTAGAAATTTCACTGGAAAATATACAGGGTGGACCGTCTAAACGGAATAAATAGTGAAAAAAATTTTTTTTTGCTCAAATTTAAAATTTTCACGTTTCATGACGCGCTAAACCTATTTCTGAAAAAAAAAATCGGTAAAGGTATTTACACAGAACTTCCCTCGTTATTTGTGCATGGCGATCACTAAAAAAATATTAAATACGAAATGACATTGAGAATAATAATGGAAATATAGTTATTGTAATTATTACAAAGAAATCCTGATAACTTTTGGTCAAAAAAATGGTGGTCATCCAACAGCAAAAGTTCAATATTAAATAACAGGTCTCCCATAAATTATTTCTTGGGATGACCACCCTGTATATTTTCCAATAAAAGTATAATAGCATATGTCAAATAGTATTGCAATTAGACAGTTCCACATTCACGCAGTGAAGTGGAAGTATAGTGGTGGTTAAAAATGTATTTTTTTTTTTAATTTTTCAAAACTGTTGGTTAAAAATGTTCACTCCTTTTTCTTCTGCAATAGGTTCAGAATGTCATGAAACATGGAAATTTTAAATTTGAGCAAAGAAAAAAACATTTCCATCTGTTTTAGTGGTTAAAAATTTTTCAAAAATGTGAAAAAAATTTTCAAATTTTCTTTTTCTGAAATAGGTTTAGAATGTCATGAAACGTGAAAATTTTAAATTTCAGCAAAAACAAATTTTTCCGTCCATCCTAATGGTAATTTTTTTTCCAAAGTGGTAAAAAAAAAATTCATCTATTCTATAGTAAGTAGTGAAATAGATTTTATCAATTTTTTTATTTGTTTGAATAGGTTTAGAATGCTACGGAAACGTTGAAATTTTAAATTTGAACAAAGAAAAAAAATATATTTTTTTTAAATTTTTCCAAAATCTTGGTTAAAAAATTTTCAAAATTATTTCTTCTGAAATAGGTTTAGAATGTCATGAAACGTGTATATTTTAAATTTGAGCAAAAAAAAATTTTCCATCTATTCTAGTGGTAATTTTTTTTCCAAAATGGTAAAAAAATGTTACAATTTGTTTTCTTCCGAAATAGGTTTGGAATGTCATGAAGCGTGGAAATTTTAAATTTGAAAAAACAAAATATTTTCTTCTATTCTATAGTAAGTACCTACTTAGTGATGAATACATAAATTTTTTCAAGAAAATTTTTCGGAAAAATTTTTAAATTTGTTTTAATACGTTTAGAATGCCATGGAAACGTGGAAATTTTAAATTTGAACAAAAAAAATATTCCACCTATTTTGGTGGTAAAAAATTTTTCAAAAATGGTAAAAAAATTTTCAATTTTTTTTTTTTTTTTAAATACGTTTAGAATGCCATGAAACGTGAAAATTTTAAATTTGAAGAAAGAAAAAAATTCTCATATTTTAGTGGTAAAAATTTTTTCAAAAATGTTGGTGAAAAAAATTTTCAAAATTTTTTTTTCTGAAATAGGTTTAGCGCGTCATGAAACGTGGAAATTTTAAATTTGAGCAAAAAAAAAATGTTTTCATCTTGGTAAAAAATTTTTCAAAAATATTGCAAAAAAAATTTTCAAAAAATTTTTTTTATGAAATAGGTTTAGTGCGTCATGAAACGTGGAAATTTTAAATTTGAGCAAAAAAAAATTTTTTTCACTATTTATTCCGTTTAGACGGTCCACCCTGTATATTTTCCAGTGAAATTTCTACCATGTCTTCGCTGATAGTAGCGTCAACTATCTACCAAATTTGACTGCTATCCTTCAAGTAGTTTTTTAGTAAATGCACCAACAGACAGACAGACAGACAGACAGACTGACGGAATTGAAAAACCTATATTTTCGTAATCTACGTGTTCTGAAACGTCAGAATCCGAAAAAATCTCGGAGGGTGATTTTTTCTCGAATACAATACTTCCCTTCGGTATGCGGGGGAAGTAAAAATTGAAATTTTTTTTCACCAACATTTTTGAAAAAATTTTTACCAAGATGAAAAAAATTTTTTTTTGCTCTAATTTAAAATTTCTACGTTTCATGACAAGCTTAACCTAATTCAGGAAAAATAATTTTGAAAATTTTTTTCACCAATATTTTTGAAAATTTTTTTACTACTAAAATGAAATATTTTTTTTCTTTCTTCAAATTTAAAATTTTCACGTTTCATGACATTCTAAGCCTGATTAAAAAAAAAAAAAATTTGAATTTTTTTTTTTCCATTTTTGAAAATTTGTTTACCATTAAAATAGATGGAATTTTTTTTTATTTCTTCAAATTTAAAATTTCCAGGTTTCATGATATTCCAAACCAATTTCGGAAAAAAAATTTGCAACATTTTACCAGTTTGGAAAAAAAAATAACACTAGAATGCTCAAATTTAAAAGTTTCACGTTTCATGACATTCTAAACCTAGGCATTTCAGAAAAAAAAATTTTGAAAATTTTTTTCACCAACAATTTTCAAAAAGTTTTTACCACTAAAATAGATCGAATTTTGTTTTATTTGCTCAAATTTAAAATTTTCACGTTTCATAGCATTCTAAACCTATTTTAAAAAATATATAATTTTTAATTTTTAAACTTTTTTAGCCCTACTATAGAATAGAAGGAACCTTTCCTTTTTGCTCAAATTTAAAACTTCTACGTTTGACATTTTAAACCTATTTCAGAAGAAAAAATTTTGAAAATTATTTTACCAACATCTTTTGAAAAATTTAAAAAAAAATGAAATTATTTAACCACCACTATACTTCCACTCCATTACGTGAATGTTGGATTGAAAATGTGACAGATGGCAATAATATCTGGCATATGCACCGATTATACTTTTATTGAAAAATATACAGGGTGGTCACCCCAAAAAATAATTATTCAATCATGGTGGACATTTGTAAAGGTATTTGCGCAAGTCTGCCATATGTGGCACCTGCTATTTAGTATTGAACTTTTGCTGTTGGATGAGCAATCTGTATATTTTGTTGACCAAAACTTATCAAGTTTTCTTTGTAATAATAGCAATAGCTATATTCCGATTATTATTTTCAATGTCATTTCGTAATTATTAATTTTTTAGAGTGACTGCCATGCACAAATAACGAGGGAAATTCTGTGTAAATACCTTTACCGATTTTTTTGGGATTGCTACAATGAAGTACTTGTTATATTAAAACACTTCTTGATATTTAAATAGCATTCTATCGTCCATCATATTAAAATTTCAACAAAACATTATATAAAGATTTAATAATTGAATGAGTATGCAAAACACGCTATGATTAGCGGTGACGTCATAGGTTTTATTAGTGGCTTAAATCGCGTTTAAATAGTGGTAAACACAACATTTTATTCGCTTTATTTACGTTTTACATTTGATTAAATAAGTAATGTCTAATATGGGACTGGTAAAAGCTACTTCTGGAAATTTACCTGCTATCAAAGTGTTTTAGTACTGTCACTCAAACTCTTCCAGGTACGTTTTTTAATGTATTTCTGCATCGTAGTACAAAACACCATTTAGTTTTCAATATAAAATGGTAAGATTTTGCAAGATAACATGTGTTTATAAAACACAATGACGTATTTTTACTGACAATGCAACTGATGACGTCATGAGTTCGCAGTGAAATGATGCAGTGTTTTTGGCAATAAAATTTTGATTAAAAATTAAAACGGCTTATTTTAAGGTATGTATTATTTGACTGATTGTCAAAATTCAAGTGTTTGAACCATAATCTTCACACTTAAAGATAATTTAAAATTTGTGAAAACACCCAATTATGAAAATAATTGGATTTGTCATTTTGAATCTTTAAATTATGATATCAGATCCAGTATCAGCTATTCCGAGAATACCTATACTCCATTCGGTTTAGAATTAAGCATTTCCCATCTTTCCATTATGGCGCATGTGGCTGTGTAAACCAGTGTCAGGATTATTTCATTCTTAAACTGAGTAGACTATAACTATTAAAGTTCGACTGGTACCTCTGCCATATTATTATGTCCGCGGATTCTCGAATAGAAAGTACGTCTTTCTGATGTTTGCTTACCTTATACTAGACAGCTTGATGAAACTAATGTGGGACTACTGCCGTGGCATACTACTGTACAGTTTGCGAAATATTTCGTAAAAGTCGCTTAAGTCATCCCAGACAAACAATGCACAAACATGAAATATACGTACCGATCGAGTTGCGAAATTCCTCCTTTTTTATAAAAATTTAGTCAGTTTTATGTACCGAGATTTTTCTTTAGGGTCGAAAACCTTACATTAAGATATACTGTTTACAATTCTAAAGAAACATATGGTACATTTTCATATGATGGACTAGAACAGAAGTGAAAGACTAGCCAGTTTGGTGATATATCAATATAAGGAAATCGGAATAATATTCTAGTCACTTTAGGTTTTAATTTCGATAAATCGAAAGGAAACCATTCGTAACATCTTTCATATTTACTTTTTAAACAACTCCTTAAAAATCCTCATCGATAGAACTATTGCAACAATAAGAAATTCAAGGTCGGAAAAATGATGTTATTATGAAAGTTATAGATCTTAATTCTCTCTACAAAATAGGTTCTATACGCTTTTCATGTGCAGCGAACCGTTTGGTAAATATACATCTTGCATTTTCCCACGAGACATATTATATACTCCATTCCGTACCGCCTTTGCAAGATAATTCTGTTCTGTGCATAATAGTACACTCCCTAGGCATTTTTGATTGAAATAATAAATTTTGTCAGTACATAAATAGACAGTGGAATTTTTGACCTCACGTAGTCAATGAGAAATAGTCTTGAGTGGCAGGTGCGCCACGTTCCTTTGCATAGGGTCGGTCCTTTTTTCCAATAATATAATGAAAATGTTCCAAAGGCGTACTGACTTGCATCCATCTGCAGAAGTTTTCCAACAAGAAAATCGTTCACCACAAGAAATAGTCGACAATGGAATACGCTTTGTTTTGCCAATGTGTGAAGCTCCTAAATCGGATAATTCCATTGATAATTACTGCTTCTTAAGCTTCGCTAAATCAACCAGGCTTACTACCAATGTGAAATTGCCATCCTTCCACCCACGGCTGCAGTAACTCACCAACATCTGTATCGTGTATATTACCAGATGCAGTCATGGTTAAGAAAAGATATGGATTCGCAACAATGGGGATTGATTTTAAGTAACAATCTTGTCGCCTGCACCAGATATTCTCCTAAACTCAGTATTTTTCAATTGCACAAAAGGTTGTAGTGTTCATTGTGGATGCAGAAACGTTGGTTCAGCATGCTCCAAAGTGGCAATTGTCATGGACAATCTTGCTTCAACATTGATAAAACTGATTCTTCTGACAATTTCGAAGATACTGAAGATGACGAGATAAATCCTATTGATCGTCTGGCATCGGTGTGGAAGATGTTAAAGATGCGGAGCTGCAATACGAGGAAAAAGAAATTGTCGACCCACATGAAGATGAAAGATAGGTTTTTCCTACAAGAAGGATATATTTACCGAGAAAGATATGTAAAACAAAAACGTGCCGTGACTGGACTATATCTTGTATATGCATTAATTTGGAGATGCAGTGAAGGAAATTATTGACCAATTATGATGAGGAAGATGCTCCTTTATTTCCGTACACACTCTAGAACTGAATGCTTAGTGTTAATTCGTTATTACAGCTTTCACTTGGTACGTAATACAGCCATTGATTGATTCCTAGAAGTAATTAAATCGCTGCCAATAGGTGCTCAGGTTTAACGTCAATGCAATATAAAATAATTGTTCGCCTTACAAGTCGAGTGTGCTTATAAAAATGTATTTACCGGTTATTGCATTATTCATTCTACTCTTTTCAATACAATAAAGGTGTGTGTTTAATGCCATATTTAAACCAACTTAACGATCTATCAAAAAGCATTATAAACTTCTTCAATAGGATGGGATGGCCACACAAATGACTCTTCTTCTTCTCAACACGTTGTTCACAATTCTTCAACATGCATCAACTAGTACCTCTGTCGTGATATTATCAACCTTAGCTGCCTTGCAAAATTCCTGATTTCAGTACTGAGATTAGAGTTCTGATTCAGAATAATCATTTTCGAAGAGCTTTTCTCAGTATTGCCGCCAAACTTCAACAATCTGACCCTTGTCAGTTCTTAACGTACCAGCGGCGGTTTTTGATTGATCATGTTTTGGTTTAAAATTTGCGTTTAATCACCCATACTCTTCGGAACAAAGTCCTTGCTGTTATTGTGATCAGCGTGTGACTCCAGTTCTTTTACAGCCTTCTTGTAGAAAGGATTCTCTTCTCTTCGACAAAAAGTCTGAATTCTTCGTATCAGTCTGTGATGTTCTTCCGGAATTTTGTTAAATTCCGACTTTGAACTCGGAATATTGTTATATTTCGACTTTTAAATTCCGAGTTCAAAGTCGGAATTTAACAATATTCTGAGTTTAAAGTCGGAATTTAAGAAAAATCAGAGTTCGAGATCGAAATATAGGAAAAAATATTTAACATTTATTGTGGCCCTTCTACACTTTCGTAGTTTTCCCTTAATTTGCCTGGCCTATAAGGATCTTAAGATTCTTACAGTATATTTTCACATATGTCACGTTTATCTGTAAAAAATATTATTCAAAGGTTGCTGAATATAAAAATATTAATCATTATAATACAAGACACAGATGGCCTGTTTATACCAAGTTGCAGGTTAGAATTAACTGCCAGCTCATATATGGTATAGTTCCTTTAAAATTATTTAATCACCTTACAGAGTGAGAAAAACATTAATCGCTTCAAAGAAAGAGTTACAGAGATTCATTTGGGCCAATAGCTTTTATAGAATTAATGAATATTTTAATTGTACCTTGTAAAATTTACCTTAGAGTTTGTAATTTAACTGTTTTAATATTTTAGTTTTTTCCTGTTTTTTTGTTATAGTTAATGTGAAATTTGACTTTTCCTGTACAAATGTAAATTTGTCTAAAGAAGTAAATTAATAAATAGTAATAATATAACGGCTAACTAGAAATTCTTTATGCATACACTGGATTCCGTTTATAAAGTTTCTGTATAAGAACAGTTATCAGTATCAGCCTAACTGTTTTACAAAACGTGGTAAAAGCGTTTACATCAACTGGCAATACCTGATTAAATGAGCAAAAGATAAGTTTTATTTATAATAAGTCTAACCAATATTTATATGATCGAATTTAAAATGAAGCCCTGTAAGAGATATCGGGAACCTTTACAATGGGATAATAGAACCTTCACAACTTTACAACACAATTTTATAATTATGTTGTAAGAACATTTTCAGTGCTTTTCTGTACAGCCAAATCGTCACAGGGAGCTCATTAGTTTACAATAACACTTTAATAGATTACACAGACCCGAACCAGCGAACCAGACCCATGTATCCCCATGTATTTTTCTTCGCTGAAATCTAATCCAAGGTCAAAAAAATCGTACACCTTCGAAATCATTAGCTACAGCTACACCTCTGGAATAGGGTAAAAGGAAGGTTAAGCTACGAGAATAATTGTTACATCTTAATCAATCGAATTATACAAATTAAGGTTAAACAGCAGGGTACATACGATAGATATGAAACACACCCCTTGGGAGGGGCGAAAACTACTTCCGTTATTAAAAAATCGATCTAAAACAGCAATGACTGCTGAAAAACCTCGAAATGTCTAAGTTTTATTAAAGTGATAAGAAACTGCATCAGGTCCAACGTAATCTTCGTAGACTGCCCCTGTTGGGTTGAGAACAACCACCCCTAAGTTTAAAGGACACGAGAAAACAATAAAATGAAACTAGAAATCCAACAGGATTTCTATTTTTGTGGATGCTATGATTGGCTGAAATTGCGTAGTACTGTAAAATAGAACTAGAAACGTACGTGCCATCAACGTCCTATAGTGTCAACCCTCAGAGGGTGTGAAAACTACCCCCTATGTAAGATTCAACCAAAAAGAGTTACAGTGACTTCTATAAAAATTCAAAACACCTTCGTTGCACATTGGGTTAAAATTCTTAAAAGCTGGCCAGAATTTCAAATTACCAACTTCTCAGAAGGTTCCCAAACTTACCATGAAAGAGAAACCTCTAGAGCACACAATACAAAGGGTTTTATGGTGGTAGGTAGGCAAATTTGCCCTGTACAGGTGCTATCGGTGTGTACAGTTCGCTACCTTAAGATAAGTTAACTTTCGCTGTGTCGTGAGTGAATTTGAAAGACGTTATCAAAGAAATTTAAGATGGAACATCTTCCTCTAGGTAAGTACAACACAGTATTACATGTTTTTTAAATAACCTATCACTTTTAATTTGTCAAAGGTGCATTAAAAGTACTTAATGCCGACGCTTTTAAAATTCACGAGAAATGAAAGTTTCTGTCGAGCTACAAATCGAAACCCGCTATACCCCCCTGTGTTTTTGACATCAATTGATCAGTCATGGAAGCTAGTATCTGCACACACAAAAATGGCTTCTAATACGTGCTATTCCGAGAGATTCGATTTTTTTATACAGCATTGACAATTAAAAAAAATCAGATATGTTACGATTTTGTGGTGTACAGGTTTAAGTAGTGAGTAAAACATATATTTTAAAAAAGGAAATTTGCAATTACGTGCTGTTATGATATTAAATAATAATAATAACTAAAGTAATAATAATAATAATACCCTTAAACAATTATTTTATTATTTCCAGCAAAATAAGAAACAGAGGTGTTATTATAATCGTTTTAGTAATTAATTAATTGTTTTTTTTTTTACAGAAAATAAATCCATCAGCACCAGAATGGAGCTATTCCAAATTTGGCATGAAAAAGCTGGAAGCGAAAACCAAATTCGTAATCAACACGTGCAAACAGTAGTTTTGAGTCGTTTTGAAGACGAGTGTACTGAAGCCGATGTCAAGATAATTAAAAGAGATTTAAGTCGGTTTATCTATAATAAATTTAACTTTTGAATGCCTTATATCTCTTTTTATTCCACAATGTTAACCATATATAATTTTTTTGAATCTTTTTCTAAAAACATTGATTAAACAATTTTTTGAACTCTTACATATCACTCCCAAGTATTTAAAAATATTTTTCTCATAAATATCTAAGTGTAACCAACGCCAAATTTGGAAAAAATCGTGAAATATTTATATTTTCAACCCTTATAACTCATCCCCAGGGGATCATATTTTTTCCCTTATTTTTCTCACAGAAATTTAGGTACCGAAAGTACGTAAACTGAGTTTCAAAAATATCGAAGGTTGTTTATATTTTCAACCCCTATAGAGCAGCGGCAGAATGACTAGTAGCGCTTCAGTGGAGCATTTCCAAATTACTTCCTGTGGCATTTATATTTATGTGTATACGTCGATTTGTTTTTTTCCTGATTTTACAAAAATTTAATAATTGTTTGTTGCCGCGACTGTCATATACAGTAAGTACAAACAATCCCGTAGTGAGTAAATGTAATGTTCCAGTGAATATTATTTTTTTGTTATGTTAAAACATTTTTTTGCGTAGGTGAGATGACATTTCATTTTTTGTAATATATTGTATATGCATGCGACTAAACAAATAGTTACTAATACTCAATGAAAATTTACCGTTGTTTAGAGTTTAACATTGACTTTTCTGTCGGGCCCTTCTTTGAGTAACAAGATGGAAAAATTGATTTCGCGAAATTAGGGCTTAATGGATGGTCCGATTTTGTATTATCTATAAAATGTGCAAATCTTTGAGCACTTATTCAGTTGCCATAAGGATCCCCCTGAGCTGTAAAATTAATTAACAAAATTAGTATTTTCTCAGAATATTTTGAATTGTTAACTACACACATATCTTGTATTTCATGCTTTGATCCACTTTTCCCTCTGCTCCAGTTTATATAGACTTGTTAAAGGAGATTTTCATTTCGGAAAAATTGCCCGATCGATGATTGTTGTTGAAACGTGTTCAGAAAGCTGTGGAGAACAAAATATCAAAATGCCACCGCGGGAAATTATGCAGCATTTCCAGCGTGAACGGACGGCCGACGTAGCGCGAGTTGGAGCGTTAATTATTAAATTACTGCACATGTTATATATGTTTCTCTCATAAAATTTTGTGTTCTTTCCAATGGTTTTGTTAGTTCTTTCATGCAAATTTAATTCAAAAAGTTATTCATGAAGTATCGTATTGCACCTAAATTGTTTAATAAAGAATTTTCCACACAATTTCTCGCGGTGGCATTTTGCTTTTTTGTTCTCCACATCTTTGTGAACACATTCCAACAAAAATCAACGATCGGGGAATTTTGCCGAAGTTTAGGTCCTTTTTGTCCAATTTGACTCCCCTATGTGGGAAATGAATAAAACTTTATATTTTTAGTATTATTCGATCTATTTCCACAGTTAACCACGCAACAAACATCTCCGCATGATTTTTCCATGATATTAGCCGGAGATTATGTTACACAATAACAAACACTAAACTGCTGATTTTGACAATGTCAATTGTAGCTGCGGCGTTCCCAACACTTCCCACTTTGGTGGCATTAAAGTAAACCCAGAGATTTGCGCGTTTTTAAAAAGCTTATAATAAAATATTTATTAAAAACAAGGATTCTCCTATTTACGTACGTGTAAACGACACAGGAATTAACTTTCTACTTGGCCACTGCGAGCGCTAGCTGTCACGTACAGATAAGCTCCGCCTTTCTGCCAGTAGTCTATATCTCACTCCCAGATGGTTTAATTTTTTTTTAGAACATTTTCCTTAAAGACCTATGCACAATAAGTACATTTGCAGAGTTTCAGAATTTTGGCCAGAAATTTTGGATTCTGGCGCACTGTGCGTTGTGTGGAAGTGCGAAGAAACTAGATTATGTTCGATGCTGTGCTTGAAAACCACCCCCACGGGGTTTCGAGATGCCACCCCTATATCCGGATGCTGGAAATCAGATTTACATTTTTATGAATGCAATGATTAGCAAAAATCATGTTATACACTTAGAGTTTGAAACTCATGTTCTATCAATGTTATTGAGTAACACCCTCAGAGAGGATGTAACTACCGTCATTCAAGATGCAACTTTAGTGTACAACACGATTCTTACCAATCATACCATCCATAAAAATGTAAATCCCGTTAGTTCCTCTGTTTTTCCAGCATTCCATGGATATAGGAGTGGCATCTCGCAACCCCGTGGGGGTGATTTTCAAGCACAGCGTCGAACATAGTCTAGTCTATTCTCACTTCTACACAACATAGGCGTTTCGATATTTTATAGAAGTCACTGTAACTTTTTATGGTTAGATCTTTCATAGGCGGTAGTTTTCACACCTCTGAGGGTTGACACAGTAGGACGTTGATGGTACGTTAAGGTCTGTTTTAGAGTACTACGTAATTTCAGCTAATCACAGCAACCACGAAAATAGAAAACCTGTTGGATTTTACTTATTTTTTTCGTGTTCCTAAACTTAGGGGTGGTTCCTCTCAACACTATAGGGGCAGGTTATGAAGATTACGTCGGATTTGATGCAGTTAACAAAACTTAGACATTTCGTGCTTTTTCAGCAGTCATTGCTGTTTTGGATCGATTTTTTTATATATGGGGGGTAGTTTTCGCCCCTCCCTGGGGATGCTGTTTAACTTCAATTTGTATAATACGATTGATTTAGATGTAACAATGATTCTCGTAGCTTAATCTTTTGTTTATCCCATACCAGCCCTAGTAGCATCAATATTGCACCAATATATAATCCATATAGGACCATATATGAATATGGATTATATATTGGTCCAATATGTTGTGCTACTAGGGAGGGGTGTTTTTTGGCTCTAGCTAATGATTTTAGGGGTGTATCATTTTTTCTAAACTCGGATTCAGATTCAGTGGCCGAAAATACATAAGGATACTTGAGTCTAGTTCGCTGGTCTGAATTTCTTTTTGTGGGGCTGTGTTATAAAAGAAAATGTTTCCCCCACTATAAAATAATTGTACCACAATTCAGCTGAATATTAGTAGTAATAATAATAATAATAATAATAATAATGCTTTATTTATCCAAGAGATCATACAATGATATAGGATACGTCAAATACATTTCCAGAATAAGATAAAGATATTAATATATTAAGAATTCATCTATCGAGTAGAATGCATTTTTTAACAGAAACTTTTTTAATTCTGACAAAAACTTGTTTACACTAGGTATAGTTTTAATTTCAACGGCTAACTTATTGTAAAGTGTACATCCCATGTAATATGGTTTTCTTTTATATAATTCAAGTCTATATATATATCGTATTGCAAATTGGATCCATGCCGTGTAGGATAATTGTGATTAGCATTTAAGGAATTGAAGGTGGATAAGTTTTTTTTTTACAAATTTTAAAATTTCATATATGTACAGACAGGGTAATGTAAAAATATTATGTTTGATAAATGTCTGCTTGCAGGATTCTCTATAGCTTAAATTAAACATATTACGAATAGCTCTTTTTTGTAGTAAGAACACACGGTTAGATGACGGTGAATTTCCCCAAAAAATAATACCATAGCGTAGTAAATTAGTAAAATAAAATATTTTCACAGTCTTTAAATTGGTTATATGACGTAATCTTTTCAGCGCAAAACAGTGACTTGAGCATTTATTGCAGATATAGGAGACATGTGATTTCCAATCCAGTGTTAAATCAATATACAAACCTAATAATTTAAAAGTTGACACTTGTTCAATGAATCTACCATTAAGCTGTAGAAGCAAACTAGATATGTAATGAGCTCTAACAGGATGAAACTGTAACGATAATGTTTTTTCTTGGTTCATTACCAATTTCTTTATAGTGAAATAATTTTTTATATTAAGTAGGGTAGAATTTAACTTATCAATCAGTTCTTGAATGTTTTTTGTACCTACGGCAACAGTAACATCATCAGCAAAGGAGCAATAAAATTCATTTACATAATTATCTAAGTCGTTAATGTAAAGGAGAAAAAGGAGCGGTCCCAAAACACTACCTTGGGGCACACCAATATCTATTGTTTTAGTTTCTGACCTCGAACCTAAGAAATCGACATATTGCTGTCTGTTGGATAAGTAAGATTTTAATAACATTTTGCATTTCCCTCGTATACCATATCTTTCAATAGTATCCAAGAGAATGTCGTGATTAACACAATCAAATGCCTTTGAAAGGTCAATAAACAGTGCCATAACCTCATGACCTCTGTCAAGATTTTCGTAAATATAGTCCAGAAAACTTACTAAAGCTGATACAGTTGATCTATTCGCTCTAAAGCCATGCTGATTTGTTAAGAGGACTGAGTTAGTATTTAAAAATTCAGATATTCTTATTGCGATTAGCTTTTCAATTACTTTTGAAAAAACGGATAAAATTGCGATTGGTCTATAATTACAGAGCTGTGTACGGTCACCTTTTTTAAACAATGGAATTACTTTGGATAATTTTAAAAAATCTGGAAAAATGCCATCTGAAAAACATTGATTTATGATATCGGTTAATGGTGTAGCCAATTCTCCGGAACAATCTTTAACAATTTTAACAGGAAAATAATCAGAGCCGGAAGAATTTGAATTTTTTAAACTGTTGATTATATTTATAACCTCGGATGTATTAGTCGGTTTTAGGTAAAGTGAATTTTTAATAATGCCCGTATGGGTTCTATTCCTATGATTAAGTATATTATTGTCTGGTATTGCTAATGATTTAGTTATATTTAAAAAATATGAATTGAATTCGTTGGCGATGACTATTTTATCTGTAGTTAGTTCATTATTTATTGATATATCAGGACTATAATTATTTTTTCCCCTTTTCAATGATTGATTAATTATATTCCAAGCAGCCTTCGATTTGTTCGAGGAGTTTATTATAATATTGTCAAAGTACATTTTTTTCGCCTGACGCATAACTCGTCTGTAAATTACTTTATATGATTTATAATATTGTACACTGATCAAACCAATTTGTTGCATATTGAACAGTTCTTTTAAATTGACTGATGACACTTTAATTCCAGCAGTTATCCAATTTTTGCTTTTTTTGTCATCAAAATTTTTAGTAATAAACTTAAATGACGCGTGATAATAACAGTGCAATGTATTATTAAATTCATGATACTTATTTTCTACTGTTTGTGCGCTAAAAACACTATGCCATGACTCACTACTTAAACAGTTTTTAAATTTTAATATGTTTTTTTGTGAAAACCATCTAAATGTGTGACAGGTATTAATTTTCGGTTTATTCACCTCAAAAGAAATTTTTTGACCACTGTGATCAGACAGACCAATGTGCATGACATATTTTTCTAATAAAGTATTATTAAAATTGGTTAAAATATAATCTGGACCATGAACAAAAGTGGTCTCCGATCTTGATGACCGTCTTTGACCACGGTAATTTTTGATCTCACGGTATAAGAAATTCATATGGCTGGCCACATCAAATATTTTTACTAGTACATGTTTATTTTAATTTTAATTGTCCCTGTTCATTATCTGTAATACGGTAAAGTATCAAAATTCTCATGGTCCGTGGATAATGTTATTTTCAAAAAATACGTATCTTTTGTCTTTGATGTGTGGAAATACCCGCTCTATGCGAGCACGAGAAAAACAAAAGAAACCGTAAATAAATTAATTAACGGTGTAAAATGTTCGCTGCAGCTCGGACAAAAGATTAGATGCTTAACATTAACAAAATGTAAAATGTGCAATTTGTAATTTTTCAGAGAAACGATATACTCTGCTATTGTCTGGCGGTGTTCCGGGAAATCTCGGTTCACGTATCGCATTATGAGCCCCCACTTGAGATGTATAAGCGACTAACGACTCCAACAGAACAAAACGATTTATAGTCCTCGTCGAATCGTTTTCGAAAAGAAATATTTTATAATCGCTGCTTTTAATTACCCACAGGACATGATTTTTCCCTACCGGGTGAGAGCGAAAACAAACCTTTAATAAACAGATATAAAAATTAATTAAATTAAATGAAATTAATTTTAAGCCAGGTATTAAAGAATCGCTTGGGGCCGAAGAAGTTTACTAATGGTCTTTTGTTCAAATTGCTTATAAACAAAGCAACTTGGAATATCAATATTCTTGATAGGAGCACCTTATGGAAATTGCCTCTCGGTGGAATTATCTAAATTTTCTTCCACATCCACGTAGTGAAGTGGAAGTATAGCAAAAGTCAAAAAATTTTCAATTTTTTGTTGTTGCTGAACTAGGTTTAAAATGTCGTGAAACGTGGAAATTTTAAATTTGCGCAGACCCAATTTCTGTCTATGGGTCTGTTGCAGTGTTAATTTTTGGACTCTTCTAGGGACTAAAATCTGCCTACTCAACAAATCTTGACGCATTCGAGAATAATTGTTTTTAAAATACTCTCGAGGTATCATACACTGACGCACAGTGGTACTTTTTCTTAAGACAGGCGACAAAAGTCGGCAACCTAGCCAATTTTCGATAAAAAGTTACGAAACTTGGTAGAGTTAAGTATTTGGATATGCTAAATTCAGTGTTGCTGCAGAAATTTTCTTTTTTCAATATAGCGGCTTCAAATTAGGGTCAGAAGATGCCAAAAAGATGAAATATCCAATAAAATAACACAGCCACAAAAAAGTCCTGATCCTGAAACTTGACCCCAGTAATCCAATGTATTTTTCGACGCTGAATTCGAATTCGACCCGAAATACCCTCAAAATTTTGAACTAGTGCGAAAAAACCACCCTTAGAATACGGTAAAATCGTCTACTTTTAATGTACAATCCTAGGCTTTTTGGGTTTGCTGATTTCAAATTTTAAAATTCCAACGAATTCTGCGTCGAAAAATACATTCGACTACTCTGATCAAGTTCCAGGATCAGGACTTTTTTGTGGCTAGGTTATTTTATTGGATTTTTCATCTCCTCTTTTTTCTTACTAATTTTAAAGCGGCCATATTGAAAAAAAATCTGCTGCAACACTGAATTTAGCATATCCAAATACACAACTCTACAAAGTTTAAATTTTAATTGAAAATTGGCTAGGTTACAGACTTTTGTCGCCTGTTTTCAGAAAAAGCACCACTGTGTGACGGGGTACTTATTGCCAAAATTTCGCGAACTTTGAACCGTAAAAAAGCAGGCGTACACACGATGTGTCATGTACATACATATAGTAAAACATTTCTTTGTATGTCTTATACATTACATTTTTGCTTGTTCAGAAGGCGTAAGAGCTCATATTTATCAAATTTCATTCAATATAGGCGGAATTTGAAATAAAATATTTGCGTATCAGGAGAAATTCTTAAAAGTGCTCTTTACTTGTTTCTTGCTTAATGTCAAAGATCCTAGTTCCAGAGGATAGAGTTAGTCTTGAACTCCAACGATATCGAATTTTTTTATGAGTTCAGGTCTATTAATTCTTGTTTGAGGCTTTTGGTTTTGGACTTCTTTCGTATACGTATGTCCTATATTAGGCATATAATTCTGTTGAACGTAATTTTGACGGTACTCCGTTAAGGTACGATGCCTAGCGAGTATTAAATTTTTTTCTTAACTAGCGTCATACTCACCGTAGAGAAGTATGATTAAATAAAACGATTAAAAAATTCAGTAAGTTCTTCAAATCTTTACTACAATCAAACATTGACACAGTTAAAAAGAATAAAGTAAATTCAGCTAACAGAAAAAAAAACAATAATTAGGAACATGGATCAATTATGGGAAGAGTACTCACAGTTATGCCAATCTATAGCGGTCGTCCATAAAAACGTCATTCTTTGCTCAAAAAGTTAAAATATCTTTTGTCAATTAATTTATGTACAATATTCATTTGTCTGTATTTCATGTTATCTACTAAACTTGAAACGATATTTCAAAAATTCTTTCTGTGTGCTGTATTCATTTTTATTATTACTTTTTTTTTGTTAGCTGAATTTACTTTATTCTTTTTAATTGTGTTAATGTTTGATTGTAGTAAAGATTCGAAGGACTGAATTTTTTAATTGTTTTATTTAATCATACATCTCTACTAGTTTTAAAAAATTATTGATTTAAAAAATGTTTTTAAAATAATTTGCTTGGTTGTAATGAATACATATGGCATGTGATATATCGTTGAAAAGGGAGGAACATACTCTATTTAATGGCGCCATTTTCCGCCCGTTTCAAAGAAATTTTCTAAACACCCTAAAGGGTAAATTTCAAAATGCAACAGCAGTTTTAAAAAAAAATTAGATATAACCTCGTTCAAATACTTTGTTTTGCAAAAAATTGTCGCCTTAGAAATTTCGTGGTATCTCTTCAAATAACAGAGATATTTTGCTTAATTCATCATATTCTATGTTTTCCGTCATAACTCCTAAAGTATGCCATGGATTTCAAATGCCTATAAACCATTTAATGGCTTATAAATCTCCGGCAGAATTTTCGTAGAAAATTTTTTTTGTGTCACCGATATTAAGTGAGATATTCCCGAGCGCCCAAATAAAATGGACAGCCTGTATATACAAATTCAGTTGATTACGTGCATTATCTTCACAAGAAAGTGTTTGTTTTAGTAAATTGTCCGCAAAATTATTTCTTTAGTCATCAAACAATAATAATACATGAGTATATCTCTGTATTTTTCCACAAAAAATGACAATTTACTAGAAAATTAATAGAGAACTGTTAATAAAAATTGCCTATTAGACCAATAATTATAAATATTTCCATAACAAAAAATGTTAACCGATATTTTCCTTCAGTAACTGTTAGTAGAGGGATTATATATCACAAAACCACAAAAATCAGTTCTGGGGGTGCCGCGCAACGCCCCCCCCCCCCCCCCCTCAGAAACCACCCCTTCGGTGAAAGAAGTCTTATTTTACTGATAACTCGTTAACCGTTGAAGATATAAAAAAATTGCTCATGATGAAAAAGAAAACTGCACTAATTTCCTGAGAAATAGTCCTCTTGCAATTTTATTGTACATGCCATTATTTTTGAGAAAATCGGTATCGAAAAAATTGCAACATTTGTATTTTTAATGCATACGAATTTTTGTTTATTTGAAATTTTTATCAAACAAGATAGGAAGAAAAATCAAATTGGGTTTTAAAGGGGATAAAAATACTCTCTTGTGTTTCCATTTTTGATGGCTATTGATATTTATTAGTATATAAAAATAACAATATAATATACTTACCTCTTGATTTTTTGCGCTTTTAACTATTCACAGGCCCATAAAAAATAACTGACTTTAATATAAGTTATAAATGCATTATCTTTTAGTTAAAGGTAGTACTTCAGTGCAGAAGAAGTTAGGAATAAAAATATTCACATTTACCAGCATGTTGGACATATTTGCCTAGCACCCAGAAATTTCATCTAATGTCGTACAGTGTAATCGCCTTCATAATTTCTATTTGTATTTTTTAGTTAGGTTAGGTTAAGTTAGTTTAGATTTCCATCCTATAAATGGTTTTGTACTGTTGGATGATGTATGATTAAATAAAAAATAAATAAAATAAATAAAAAAATGTTGAAGTTAGCCAAATTTTGACCAATTTTTTATTGTTTCCTAAAAATAAAAAAAAGACCCAAACATCTTGGAAATTTAGCTCAAATTTTTTTTTAGTTTATATATCATATAACTATGGTTTCTAATCATTAAATAGTTAAAAAAAAATGCATAAAAATATCATAAACTTCGCCAGGACGTTAAAATAAAAAAAAATAAAATAAAAATAAAAAATAAAAAACTGAATACTTTGGATTTTTTTTTCAACATGCTGGTAAATTTGTTCATGTGAATATTTTTATTCCTAACTTTTTCTGCATTGAAGTACTACCTTGAATTAAAAGATAATGCATTTATAACTTATATTAAAGTCGGTTATTTTTATGGGCCTGTGAATAGTTAGATGTACAAAAAATCAAGAGATAACTATTATATTATTTTTATATACTAATAAATATCAATAGCCATCAAAAATGGCAACATAAAAGAGTATTTTATATCGCCTTTTAAACCCATTTTGATTTTTCTTCCTAGCTTGTTTGGTTTTCGAGCAATTCCATTTTTTCTATTGCCTCGCGCGCAAAAAATTTCAAATAAACGAAAATTCGCGCGCATTAAAAATACAAATTTTGCAATTTTTGTCACTATCGATTTTCTCGAAACCCATGGCATGTACAAGAAAATTACAAAAGGACTTTTTTTAGGCAATTAGTCAAGCTTTCTTTTTTATAATAGCAATTTTTTTGTATCTTCAACGGTTAACAAGTTATCAGGAAAATAAAGCTTTTTTCACGGAAGGGGTGGTTTTTTGGGAGAGGTTGCACGGCACCCCTAGAACTGATTTTTGTGGTTTTGTGATGTTTAATCTTCCCACTAACAGTTAGTGAAGGAAAATCTCAGATAACATTTTTTGCGAACTTCTGGTGTATTTTTTACTTTATCGACTGGACTATATACATACTTGCTTCTTTTACTTTTTTTGTTCTATTCATACGATCACTATGCCAAAATCTCGAAATAATGAAAACATTGCCATTATCAAAATCAAAAGGAGGCAAACTGGAACATTATACGAATCACAAGACGTCTGCCAAGATATTGTGAATAAGTAGAAAAAGAATCAACCCTATGCTGCAACCCTATTTTTGCGTAATTTTTACTTCCACATCCACGTAGTGGAACGGAAGATTTGAAATAGGCTTAGAATCTCATAGAACGTCGAGATTTTAAATTTGAGCGAAAAAGAAATTTCTGTCTGTCTGTAACGTTCTTGTGCGCACGTTTTCTCAGCAGCAGTTTAAGATTAACTTAGATTGACTTGAAATTTAGTCGTATTAATTTTGTTCAAGTGCACTGTGACTTTGCTATACCCTACAGTTTACGATGAATTTGGTAGAAATAATCCAGAGTAATCATCGAACAAACTTAATAAAACCTTAAAACCTAAAAAAATATACGGATTGAAGTGAGAATCTCCTCTTTTATATTTTTAAAAATCGATTAAAAATTATACTGGTACAGTTACCGCGACTATTCGGTATTTTTACCTAGCCCTGTATATTTCTAATAATTTCATTGTGAGTGAATAATACTATTTTTGTTAGATATAAAATATAAGGTGGCCTTTGGCCATGGTGGAAGGTTATTTTGATTGTTTAATTTAATCAAATCAGAACGTGACTTTGTACAAATACAAAGCTCTTTGTATTTAATGTACAATTATGTTGTAATGATTATTTTGTTAAGATAACATATACAATGACTAGGCACAGAAAAATTAAAATAATTCGGTTATTATTAACCCCAATTACATTTTTAAAACGTAAAAGTAGCGTCTGTCTGTTGAAACCTTAAAAATCCTTAATAATTAATAACATAAATCTAATACCTATAATTGTCCAATAATTACATGTTATGTGGAATTTTAACAGTGATATAAAAACATGGATAGCTGGGATATGAAATGATATAATTAAAATCTAACATATCGTTTTAATTTGTGGTTGTTCTATTATTATACAGCGTGTAATTTAAAATCATCGACTAGCAAAAACTATGAAGGAATGTACATATTATATAAGCTTTTCCAGATAATATTTTTGAATATGTCTTTTGTCGTAAAATTTTTCTTGTTATCAAGATAACCTATTGGCCAAAGGTTTGTTTAAAATGAATGTGTGACCTGTGTAATTTGACAAAAATATGTAGTATTTTCTTTCGATAGTACCTACCTACCTTTTCCACAGAATAAAACTCATCAAAACATCAATTTTTTACACAAAATATTTTTTGTTTTCAACTGGTATAGTAGTCTACATATATTTTAGACATATTAAAAATGCCATAAAAACCGATCCAAAATCACTGTCTCCTTAGGATGAGGGATATCCTGCAGAGCCGCACTTAAAAGTTTTGTCCACAACAACAGTAGAAATTTAGAAGTAGGTATTGTCTATTGTAAGTAAATATTTATTTGGTACAGTAATAAATTTAAAAATTTTACTCTGTTTTGTTTATGTCAAGATAGGAATAATAATAATAATATCCTATATATTTGTGGAGCATTGACAAATTCGATATTCCATGATACACTGACAATATTATGTTCGACTCTGTCGAGGGTAGGGTGTCTCCGTTAATTTCTTATTTTAATCGTGCCAGAACATACTTTATATGGGAACAATGTTGTTCTATGTATTAAGTAATACATTATATTTATGATTTACCATTTTCTGCGAGTATATAGCATGCCCCCCTCTCTCATATATACGTAAGCGGCAAAGCTTTATGGTTTTTTATGTGTCTAAGATATATGTTGACAACTATATGAAGGGCATGTAATGAAATAAAAAAGGTTTACCAGGATAGGGAGACGTTCTTAAATTATATCTCAATAGACAGGTATAAAAAATTTCGATGTAATGTACAGGATAAAATGAGAGGTGAGGAAATTTGACGTAAAATAAGTTCTAAGCATTGTTTTTCTAGGTGCCACGATTTTCGAATAAATAATTAAAAAATATTGTGAGTTTATCACGTGCTGTCTCAGAAAGAAAATGTAATAATTTCTTTAATAATCATCCAATTAAAGCAAATTAAGACACAGTTTATATGGGACGGTTTTAGATTTCTAATTGTTTTATTCCTTAAGGCTTACCCTTGATTTATATTAATGAAAATTTAATTTGAAAATCTCACTTTTATTTCGTAGTGGGAGGGTATGTTATCGTACATTTTAATAAGTAATTAATCTTCAAAAAAAATCTTGTGATAACCATGAGCAGACGACTTATTTATTTAATTTAACTAAGTTAGGTACCCCTCTGATAGAGTCTTGTGAAAATACATAAAAATTCTTCTACTTAGCCCTATCACATCTGGAATTTGACATAACCTGTATCGTTACCGTTTCGTTTTCGAGATATAGCTGTAAAACAATTCGATTTTCACCTTCCGATGACTTCGAGCGGCTATGTATAGAAAACGAAGGCACGCACCGACCTTAAATTTACGCCAATCGATTTCTCATGTCTTCCTACGTACCCCTGATTAGTTCAGATTTTTGTTAGCTTTCGTTTGGCAGAAATGGGCCTCGAAGCTGGGACGTGCCGTTCGAGAAGCGAAGTTACGGACCTCTCTCTCACTTTGGCGGCTGATATCACACCTAAAAAGCTCCGAAAAAATATCGTACCCCACATCTTCAGATTGGAAATTTTATTTGCAATCGATCTAGTACAAAAAAGAGGGAGTCATTTTTTGTCTAGAAATTTCGAAAAAAACGTCTCAGATAAGTCAGATATTATGAAGTTTCTGAGGTCAAAAATTTTTGTGGTAGTATCTTATGCAAAGATAATTCGCTGGAAGGAACCAGGTGCAAAAGCTGTAAAGGCACGGACACTTATCATACGAAAAAAACTGTCGTTTGTTCTGTAGGTTACTTTGTGCGCACGATTGCTCTGGAACGGTTTCAACGTATAGGTTATCCAACGTTAGTTTGAAAGTCATAAAAAAAGACCGACAAAGGAATACTTCACCTGCGATGTAAATATTGTTTTATTACTTTATATTAATTGATAGGCACAATTGATACAATAAATAATGTTAGATTAATGAACAACTCCATAAATGATTCAATAAGAGTTAATAAATATCATTTAACCTACGGCTATGCTGTAATGATTTGTAATGATTTATCCTTGTAGACTTATTTTCAAATTGATAGTAGAAATACTTATGTATTATAACGATATCTGGATTATACTAGATTATTTTTTGAACTTATCCCATTAAAGGATTGGGGGGTAAATCGGGGTAAATAGGGGAAAATAAGTCAGGCAAGCTAGTAAGAGTCCAGAAGCTTAATTTGGTAAATGTTTACGACATCCACTTATTCATTAGCAAAAAACTAAAAATACTGACATATATTACGTTATCTAAGTAACAATTTGCCACTTACTATATGTTATGCGAACACCTGTAACTGCCACAAAAGATTCCAAAAGTTTTACACAGTCCATTCTCCATCTCACTATCACTTACTGCATCACACTAATGTCTCCATTTACAACTGTAAGGGCTGTATTATTATTGTTCCTTGCCCTATCAGAAATGCCAAAAAATTGCAATTTTGCAAAAAAAAAAATTCGAGAAGGGCAAGGAATATCATCTTTTTTGCATTAAATATAGGGACGCATTGTTATGTTTTTTTTTGCAATTTTTTTTTCGTAGTTCAAGGTCGTTGGAGGAAGTAATTGTTTTAGTATTAGTAGGGCAAGGAACAATAACAATGCAGCCCCTACAGTTGTAAATGGAGACAGTAGCGTGATGCAGTGAGTGAAAGCGAGATGGAGAATGCAATGTGTAAAACTTTTGGAATTTTTTGTTTCAGGTGTTTGCACAACATATAGTAGGTGGCAAATTGTTAGTTATATAACGTAAAATATATCAGTATTTTTAGTTTTTTGCTAATGAATAAGTGGTTGTCATAAACTTTGACCCTTAATTTTTTTATAACATCTGCCACCCTGCTCCACCACTCCATTATTAAAGGAATTAACAAAAAAAAATGGGATATTGGCTTAATATTTGGTACACGTATGTATTATAACGAGATCTGAAACTAGATTATATTTTGACACGATTCCGTTAGGGGGTAATTAGGGGTAGATAAGTGAAGCAAGGCAAGACTCCAGAAACTTGGGCTTTAGTGTATATACCAGAAGCCAATGTCTCAATATATTTTATGACATCTGCCAAACTCACCACCACCTCCAATATCCCTACTCCATTATTAGAGGTGTTAACAAAATAAAATTGTGATTTAGTGTGTGTATGAGACTGTTAAATTATAAAAATTCTATGAGTAATTATTTCCACATACTGCAGTGCAAATTTGGTACCAAGATGTTTTTGATTAAAGAAACTTTGATGGGAAATCTGATTGTGGAACAAGCGACTTCTTAGGTAGCGGTTTTTGTCAATGTTTACATCATCCACTTATTCATTAGCAAAAAACTAAAAATACCGATATATTTTACGTTATGTAACTAACAATTTGCCACCTACTATATGTTGTGCAAACACCTGTAACTGCCACAAAAGATTTCAAAAGTTTTACACATTGCATTTTCCATCTCGCTCCCACTATAGGGGCTGCATTATTATTGTTCCTTGCCCTACTAGAAATGCTAAAGCAATTACTTCCCCCAGCGACCTTGAAGTACGAAAAAAATTTGCAAAAAAAAACATAACAATGCGTCCCTATATTTAATGCAAAAAAAAGATAATATTCCTTGCCCTTCTCGAAAATTTTTCTTTTACAAAATTATAATTTTTTGGCATTTCTAGTAGGGCAAGAAACAATAATAATACAGCCCTTACAGTTGTAAATGGAGATAGTAGTGTGATGCAGTGAGTGAGAGTGAGATGGAGAATAAAATGTGCAAAATTTTGAAATTTTTTGTGGCAGTTACAGGTGTTTGCACAACATATAGTAGGTGGCAAATTGTTACTTAGATAACGTAAAATATGTCAGTATTTTTAGTTTTTTGCCAATGAATAAGTGGATGTCGTAAACATTTACCACGGTTTTTTTTTTAAACTGTTCAATTCCTTTCAAAAAAAAATTATTGACAATTAGATTCGATTAAAAATTCAAGCGGTTATATAACTTTTGCCTGAAATAATACGTCTCAAAAAAGCAACACAGCAAAGTTCGTTCATACGGGGTAATTAAACAAACAAAAACAAAAATAAAGACAAATAAATGTCTCGTCAGCATCGATTAATATTACTACACAACAAAGAGCTAGTGGTCCACAAAAATGCACTTCTTAAAGGATAAGTATCCAGACGCACTTTGTTTATTTTTGTAAACATGTTGTAATAACAAAAACAAATAATCCCGTTACCTGTTACATCTTCCACTTTTATATGTTCAATATGTATATCCATATTATCCACACCGGATGGGTCACTAGATGCTCCACATTATGAACATTAACTGTATCGACACACTTGCGTACCCGTACACGAAGAAACAGAATCAGTGACTACTGACTAACAAAGAGTTAAGAAGGTACCCCGCGTTTTCCCATGGCCAGCAGATTTGCTGATTTTGCACTTCTAGAGACCTTGCATGTGTATAACAATGTTGACGAATATTTATTTGTAAAACAAAGTCTGAGTGCTGACTATAAATCTCGACGTTAGTGTTGAGTTTCTCAAGATGATTAATTGTAATACATATTTAAGAAGTCGATGTAATAATGATAATAATGATTAGGTGGTTGTACAAAATAAACCTCGTATTTAATTTGACGCGAAAATAACAGCAATATGGAAAAAATAAACAAATAGCACAAAATATATACCTTGTTTGTTTACGTAGTATTTGCAAAATAAATAAATAAGTAAAAGAGAAGAATTTACTTATGGTGCATTATTGTGTTCAAACAAAAGATATGTTTTTGATGTAGATATAATAGCCCGAGCTTCCATGACAAAATGTGTACCCCATCGAACACCTCAAATTTAAAAGGTGAAAATGGTTGGAAAATCATGTTACACCCACCAGACTAGTAAAAATCTCTTAATTGTTATTTTTATGAATTTTTGAAGCTAAAAAAAAGTTCTACTTTTCAAAACACCTGCTTGAAAACGCAATTTGTGGTAAATAATGACCATTTTTGAAAAAATTTGTCTGTCTGACAATCCTTGTTAATCAGTATGTCAGACTTAGTTTTTTATGAATTATTTTTTTTATGAAAGTGCACTTCATAACGCCTTGATTTTTGTTTTAAAATGAAGTTTAAGATCTCTCTTATATATTACAACTTGTCTATTTGACAATTTTTGTTAATTAATTCGTCATTCTTATTTTTTTTTATAAATTATGAAAGTGCACTTCATAACACCTCCTTGATTTTTGTTTTAAAATTAAGTTTAAGATCTCTCTTATATATTACAACTTGTCTATTTGACAATTTTTGTTAATTAATTCGTCAGACTTAATTTTTTATAAATTATGAAAGTGCACTTCATAACACCTCCTTGATTTTTGTTTTAAAATGAAGTTTAAGATCTCTCTTATATATTACAACTTGTCTATTTGACAATTTTTGTTAATTAATTCGTTAGACTTAATTTTTTATGAATTATAAAAGTGCACTTCATAACATCTCCTTGATTTTTGGTTTAAAATGAAATTTACGATCTCTCTTATATATTACAACTTGTCTATTTAACAATTTTTGTTAATTAATTCGTCAGTCTTAATTTTTTATAAATTATGAAAGTGCACTTCATAACACCTCCTTGATTTTTGTTTTAAAATGAAATTTAAGATCTCTCTTATATATTACAACTTGTCTATTTGACAATTTTTGTTAATTAATTCGTTAGACTTAATTTTTTATGAATTATGAAAGTGCATTTCATAACATCTCCTTGATTTTATTTTAAAATGAAATTTACGATCTCTCTTATATATTACAACTTGTCTATTTAACAATTTTTGTTAATTAATTCGTCAGTCTTAATTTTTTATAAATTATGAAAGTGCACTTCATAACACCTCCTTGATTTTTGTTTTAAAATGAAGTTTAAGATCTCTCCTATCTATTACAACTTGTCTGGGTGATGATTTTTGTTAATTAATTTGTCAGACGTAATTTTGAATGCGCAGCATCAATGCGTCTGGATCAATCACTGGCATCTCATAACACCTCCTTAAAAAAAATCGGTAAAGGTATTTACACAGAACTTCCCTCTTTATTTATACAGGGCGGTCACTCTAAAAATTTATTAATTACGAAACCACACATGACAATAGTAATCGGAAGGTATTATTACAAGGAAAACCTGATCACTTTTGGTAAAAAGAATATACAGAGTGGTCATCCGATAGCAAAAATTCAATATTAAATAAAAAGTGCCAAATATGGAAGGCTTGCGTAAATACCTTTACAAAGAATGGTCGCAAAAAAGGCCTAATATTCGCCTGTTTTTGCATAGTAGATAGTAGGGCCAAGGGAAAGAGCAAAATAAATCCTATAGGGCTCAAATTAAACTTTGAGAAATGTTTAAAAGATAAAACAACTCTGTTATTACTCATATTTTATATTGTATGAATTTTTTATGGATTATATATTATCCTGTAGCGTATTTGGAGGAATTTAGGAAATTGTCCTACAACCTTCCAACATATAATAACATGTAATACTTAAGATACCAACACCAGAAAACTTTATTCTTGGTATAGTAGTAAAAAAAAATCGGTAAAGGTATTTACACAGAACTTCCCTTTTTATTTGTGCATGGCAGTCACTCTAAAAAATTAATAATTACGAAGTGACATTTAAAATAATAATCGGAATATAATTATCACTATTATTACAAAGAACACCTGATAAGTTTTGGTCAAAAAATATACAGAGTGCTCATCCAACAGCAAAAGTTCAATACTAAATAACAGGTACCAAATATGGAAGGCTTGGGCAAATACCTTTATATATGTCCACCATGACTGAATTATTTCTTGGGATGAGCACCCTGTACATTTTTCAATAATAGAATAGGTGCATATGCCTAATATTATTGCCATCTGTCACATTTTCAATTCCACATACACGTAGTGGGGTGGAAGTATAGTGGTGGTTAAAAAATTTCATTTTTTTTCAATTTTTCAAAAATGTAGGTAAAAAAAATCATTTTTTTTTTCTTCTGAAATAGGTTTAGAATGCCATGAAACATGGAAATTTTAAATTTGAGCAAAGAAAAAAAAATTCCATCTATTTTGGTGGTAAAAATTTTTTCAAAAATGTTGGTGAAAAATTTTTTCAAAATTTTCAAAAATTTTTTTTTCTCAAATAGGTTTAGAATGTCAGTCATGTCAAACGTGAAAATTTTAAATTAAAAAAAATGCAAATTTTCTTTTCCGAAATAGGTTTGGAATGTTAAGAAACGTGGAAATTTTAAATTTGAGCAAAAATAAATGTTTTCATCTATTCTATACCTAATGATTAATTAATACATTAAATTTTTTTTCAAAAAAAAACATTTTTCAAAACCATTTTTAATTAAAATAATTTTTAAATTTGTTTGAATAGGTTTAGAATGCTATGAAAACGTGAAAATTTTAAATTTGAACACAGAAAAAAAAATTCAGTCTATTACTTAGTGGTAAAATTTTTCCAATAGTAAAAAAAATTTCAATTTTTTTTTTTTTTTTTAATAGGTTTAGAACGCTATGAAACGTGGAACTTTAAAATTTGAACAAAGAAAAACATTTTTCCATCTAGTTTAGTGGTAAAAAGTTTTTCAAAAATGGTAAAAAAAATATTTATTTACTTTTTTTTTAAATAGGTTTAGAATGCCATGAAATGTGGAAATTTTAAATTTGAACAAAGACAAAAAAATTTTTTAGTGGTAAAAATTTTTTCAAAAAATTTTTTTTTTCTGAGATAGGTTTAGCGTGTCATGAAACGTGGAAATTTTAAATTTGAGCAAAATAATTTTTCCGTCATATATTCTATTAGTAAAAATATATTTTGAATATTTTAAAAATTTTTCTGACAATTTTTTGTTATGAAATAAATTTAGAATGTCATGAAACGTGGAAATATTAAATTTGAGCAAAAAAAAATCGTTTTTCTACTGGTAAGAAAATTTTCAAAAAGTTTTGAAACAATTTTTCTTTCTGAAATAGATTAGAACGTCATGAAACGTGGAACTTTTAAATTTGAGCAAAACATTTTTTTCATTATTTATTTCCTTTAGACGGTCCACCCTGTATATTTTCCAGTGAAAGTTTAACCATTTCTTCGCTGGTAGTAGTGTCAACTACCTACCAAATTTGACTATTATCCGTCAAGTTGTTTTTTAGATAATGCACCAACAGACAGACATACAGACTGACGGAATTGAAAAACCTATATTTTCGTAATCTACGTGATCTGAAACGTAAATCCGAAAAAATCTCGGAGGGTGATTTTTTTCTCGAATACAATACTTCCCTTCGGTATGCAAGGGAAGTAAAAAACAACTGAAGTTTAAGATCTCCTCTATTCATAAAAACTCGTCTGACATTGAAAAAAATGTTTTTCGCCAACTCATGTCAGACTTAATTTTTAAGCGCAGTGACGTTTTTTTTTAAATTAGCTTTTACAATGGCCGTGTCAAAACACCATCTTAGTTTTTTTCTATATTAAGTTTGAGATCTCTTTTATGCATAAAAATTAATCTGCCAGCGAAAATATGTTTTTCACTACGACAGACTTCATTTGTTAAGTGCCGCGATCGCATTCTCTAATTTTTGACATGGTGAAAAACATTTTTCCAATGACAGACACATTTTTGTATATGGAGGAGATCTTATACTTCAGTTGTTTCTTTTTAAGGAGGTATTATGAGATACCAGTGATTGATCCTGATGCATTGATGCTGCGCATTCAAAATTAAGTCTGACGAATTAACAAAAATCGTCAGCCAGACAAATTTTTTTCAAAAATGGTCCATTTGCCACAAATTGCGTAAATTTCAAGCAGGTAGGTGTTTTGAAAAGTAGAATCATTTTTTAAGACACATTCAAAGATTTATAGAAAATAACAAGTAACAAATTTTTACTAGTCTGGCGGGCGGGGCGTATCGTGAATTTTACATGCTTTGCAACCATTTTGACCTTTTAAGGGAGGAGGGTCAATAGTTCCTGTTTCAGGCCCCTTTTTGTTTGGAAAACAATCATTGGAAACTTAATTATAAACTTAAATATACCTTTTAAAAAATATTCCAACTTAAATGGAGACATCCCACCCTCTCCAAGTCATTTTCACCCCTCCCACCGATTTTCATGTTACTACGCATTTATGTTGGATCGTACCTTACCTATCCCTTAAGTACACTGCCAAGTCCTTCTTATGACCCACAACATGCATCACTCATTTCGCTTATAGTCCATGAAAAAGTTGCAAAAAAGGGGTAAACTTGAAAAGTGCTGTGACCAGGATGAGACCTTGGTACTCCCCCGTTTTCGAGGTTGCTGAATACGATGGTGATATTTATAGGCCTGCCACCCCTTGGAAACTACGCCTAAACGCAAAAAGTCATCCCCTTTTCACGTTTTTACTTCCCTCGCATACCGAAGGGAAGTATTGTATTCGAGAAAAAATCACCCTCCGAGATTTTTACGGATTCTGACGTTTCAGATCACGGAGGTTACGAAAATATAGGTTTTTCAATTCCGTCAGTCTGTCTGTCTGTCTGTCTGTCTGTCTGTCTGTCTGTCGGTCTGTCTGTCTGTCTGTCTGTCTGTCTGTCTGTCTGTCTGTCTGTTGGTGCATTTACTAAAAAACTACTTGACGGAGAGCAGTCAAATTTGGCAGGTAGTTGACGCTACCGTCAGCGCAGAAATGGTAGAAATTTCACTGGAAAATATACAGGGTGGACCGTCTAAACGGAATAAATAGTGAAAAAAATTTTTTTTCACTCAAATTTAAAATTTCCACGTTTCATGACGCGCTAATCCTATTTCGGGAAAAACAAAATTTTGAAAATTTTTTTCACCAACATTTTTGAAAAAATTTTTACCAAGATAAAAAAAAAATTTTTTTGATCAAATTTAAAATTTCCACGTTTCATGACACGCTAAACCCATTTCTGAAAAAAAAAAATTTGAAAATTTTTTTCACCAACATTTTTGAAAAATTTTTTACCAAGATGAAAAAAATTTTTTTTTTGCTCAAATTTAAAATTTCTACGTTTCATGGCATTCTAAAACTATTTAAAAAAAAAATTAAATTTTTTTTACCAACATTTTTGAAAAAAAAATTTCTATTAAAATGATAATTTTTTTTTCTTCAAATTTAAAATTTCCACGTTTCATGCCATTCTAAGCCTCATTAAAAAAAAAAAAATTGAAAATTTTGAAATTTTTTTTTACCACTAAAATAGATGGATTTTTTTTTATTTCTTCAAATTAAAAATTTTCACGTTTCATAGCGTTCTAAATCTATTTAAGAGAAAAATTAGAAATTTTGTTCAGTATTTTTAAAAAATGTTACCACTAAGATAGAATTTGTTTTCCTTGTTCAGATTTAAACTATCCACGTTTCCATGGCATTCTAAAACTATTCAAACAAATTTAAAAATGTTTTTGAAAAATTTAAAAAAAAATTGAAAACATTTTTAATCTATTTATCATACTATAGAATAGACGAAAAATTTGGTTTGCTTAAATTTAAAATGTCCACGTTTCATGACATTCCAAACCAATTACGGAAAAAAAAATTTTGCAACATTTCGTTACCAGTTTGGAAAAAAATTAACACTAGAATAGATGGAAACTTTTTTTACTCAAATTTAAAAGTTTCACGTTTCATGACATTCTAAACCTATTTAAAAAAATACATAATTTTTAAATCTTAAACTTCTTTTACCACTAGTATAGAATAGACGGAAACTTTCCTTTTTGCTCAAATTTAAAATTTCTACGTTTGACATTTTAAACCTATTTCAGAAGAAAACATTTTAAAATTTGTTTTTAACATTTTTGAAAAATTAAAATAAAAATGAAATTTTTTAACCACCTACTTCCGCTCCATTACGCGAATGTTGGATTGATGTGACGGATGGCAATAATATCTGATATACACCTATTATACTTTTATCGAAAAATGTACAGGGTGGTCATCCCAAGAAATAATTCAGTCATGGTGGACATTTGTAAAGGTATTTGCGCAAGCCTGCCATATGTCGCACCTGTTATTTAGTATTGAGCTTTTGCTGTTGGATGAGCAATCTGTATATTTTTTTTACCAAAACTTATCAAGTTTTCTTTGTAATAATAGCAATAACTATATTCCGATTATTATTCTCAATGTCATTTCGTAATTATTAATTTTTTAGAGTGACCTCCATGCACAAATAACGAGGGAAGTTCTGTGTAAAGACCTTTACCGATTTTTTCCATTCTAGGCATGCGAGGGCTTGTTAGATCGGGTTTTTCAGGTAGACCGAATGGACTTTGACCATCCAACATGTTAATCCCCGGGGTTAACACTACACCCCTCCCCTAATACTAAAATCTACCCAAAAATCCAAACTTTGTGAAAACTGTTTATCCAAGTTTTCGAGGGTGCTCAGTACGATAGCAACATACGTTTCTCCCCTAACCTCCACTGACTACCCCCAAATCCCCGAAACCACCCCCTTTTTACATTTCTGGCTACTGGGCATATGGGGAATCGTTCCGATCTAACGAGTACCCACATGCCCAGTAGCAAGAAATATTACGATGGGGTGGTTTTGGGGATTTGAGGGTGGTCCAATGAAGGGTGGGGAGGAAATTATGTTGCCATTGTGTTGAGCACCCTCAAAAACGGGGATAAACAGTTTTCACAAAGTTTGAATTTTTGGGAAGATTTTGGTATTAGGGGAGGGGGTAGTTTCATCCCCGGGGATTGATAATATGTTGGATAGTCAAAGTTCATATAGTCTACCCGAAAAAACCGATTCGACAAGCCCTCGCATGCATCGAATGGAAAAAACGCGAGAAGGGGGTGGTTTTTCGCATTTAGGGGTAGTTTCCGAGGGGCGGGAGATCTAAAAATAGTACCGTCGTATTCAGCACCCTCGGAAACGGGGGGATAGATAGGTCTTGTCCTGGTCACAGCACTTTTCAAGTTTACCCCCTTTTTTGCAAGTTTTTCATTGACTATAAGCGGAGTGATGCGTGTGGTGGGCCAGTAACAAGCAACAGGTGTATTTTGAGATATAAGAAAGACTCGGGAGCGTTCTTAAGGTCATAGATAAGATACGACCCAACATAAAAGCGTAGAAACATGAACATGAGTGAGAGGGGTGAGAATGACTTGGAGAGAGTGGGATATCTCCGTTTAAGCTGGAATCTTTTTTAAATGATATGTTTATGTTGACAATTAAGTTTCCAATGATTTTTTCCAAATTAAAGGCCTGAAATCGGGCCTTATTGACCCTCCTCCTTTGAGGTGTTCGATGGTACCCAAAAAGTGGTAAAGGTATTTACACAGAACTTCCCTCTTTACTTGACACCTTTTATTTATTAATTACTCTTTTTGTTGTATGTAGATTTTCTTTATGGCAACACTGAGAACTGTTCCTTCAGTAAGTCTGCTGACTTTCTGTTTGCGTTGTTTAAAAAAACAGTTTAACAAAGGAAAATAATAATTGGCATGGAGGGAACCTGCTATACTTTTTCGTAAGAAATCTACAGGTTGGCCAATGATTTAACTCGAGAATCCTTTAAAACGTGAACAAGTCTTTCCTTCAATTTTTTTTTTAACCAACGACCTCACCAGTAATTCCCAGATCTCAGTGTCCTTATTTTATTCAATAATACATTTAATAATAAATAATAAATATTATGGAAAAGTGTCCGCTAAATTAAATAACACAAGAGAAAATAAATAAACAATTGGTAGTTCAATGTCACCTTAACAAATGACGGTCGGGATATTTTTTATATTTTTTAACACCTTAAGAAGTAACAACTGAATTAAATATTAGACCGACCGATCTGGGCGCATGAGTATCGTATACATTTTGGACGCAATTACTTCAATTGGAGAGGATGTATAGTAAAAGTTTTGTTGAGATAGACTTAGAATATCATAAAATATTTTAAATTTGAGCGAAAAAAAAAATTTCTGTCTGTCGGTAGGTCTCTATGTAATTTTTTTTTTGTGCGCACGCTTTCTCAGGAACGATTTAAGATATTGATTGGAAATTTGGTACACATGTGTATCATGACGAGATCTGTAACTAGATTATATTTTGCGCTAATTCAAATGAAAGGTTGGGGGTTAAATAGGGGTAAATAAGGGAAAATAAATAAAGTAAACTGATAAAAGTACTTGGAATTTGGTGTATATACTAGAAATCAAGGACTCATATTTTTTTGTAATATTTTTCAAACCCTCCACCACCCCTACTCCGTTATTAAAAGGTTTAATATAATAAAATTGAAATATTCAATCGCAATTTGGTACATGTATGTATTATAACGACATCTGGAATTAGACTATATTTTGAAATGATTCCGTTGAAAGGTTGGGGTTAAGTAGGGGAAAATAAGTAAAGCAAGTTGGTAAGAGTGTAGAAACTTGCATATATACTAGCAGCCAAGGTCTCAGATTTTTTACAACATTTTTCAACCCCTCTACCCACCCCCATTCCATCACTAAAGGGGTTGATAAAATAAAATTGTGATATTCATTTGAAATTTGGTACACGTATGTGTTATAACGACATCTGGAATTAGATTATATTTTAAGATGATTCCGTTGAAAGGGTGAGGTAAATAAGAGAAAATAAGTAAAGCAAGCTGGTAGCATATAGAAACTTGGTATTTGGTATATATGCTAGAAGCCAAGACGTCAGATTTTTTTTATAATATTTTTCATACTCGTCCACCACATTATTAAAGGGGTTGATAAAATAAAATTGAGACACTTGAAATTTGGTACACGTATGTAATTTCAATGATATCTGATTGAGATGATTTCCTTGAAGGGATGAGGGTGGGTGGTAAATAGGGGAAATAAGTAAAGCAAGCTAAGTCCAGGAACAAAATTTTCTATGACATCTGCCTGAAATATTATATTAATAAAATTCTATGACCAATTATTGCATACTATAGTGCAAATATAGTCAGGACGTATTCCTTTAAAGAGACTTGGATGGGATATCTCGATGTGGACGCAGTGATTCCTTAGGCAGCGGTTTTCTTTTTCTGGAATCAGTTCAGGAGACCAAACGGTAACATGGTCTGATATTGTTTAAAACAAATGGTAATATTAAATGTTTTCAATCAAACAATTTTTCCAACATGAAATGTTCGAATTTTTTTTTTGTAAAGTTGATATTTTCAATGTTATTAATTTTTAAAAATTGAAAAATCTCAATGTCTCGTTATTTGACGCTCTAAAAGTATGATAAAAACATGTTTTCTTAATATGTATAGTAATACATATTTTTTATAATAACTTTAGACCTTGCAGATGACCTTCCAAAAAGTGGAATTGGCGATTTTTAATTTTATACCTCGACCACTTTTCTCGACAGCTTTTGAAAAATTCGTGTCAAGGAAAAATTGTCATATGGATATCAGCGTGTAGGTAATTTTGATTCCTGAAACATTTTAAATCAAAACACACAGGGTGTTCCATTTGAAAAATTTGAATTTGGTGGTTGAAAAATATAATAATTTAAATAATCGTGGAAAACACCCTGTAGAACTAGGTTCAACTTTGTATCCCCGAGAAGATGGATCGATCCCGCTCGAGGCAGCCTTGGCCCTTGGCCTGCGCGCTCTCCGGGTATGACTCATATGGACTTCTTTGTATGGGATACCATGACGGACAAACTTTATGCGGAGCCCATCAACGACTAAGCTACCCTCCAAGAAAGGATTATTCAAACAGCCCGGGAGTTCACATCACCAGTGGCCTATGCAGCTGCTCAATCTGTCGTCCGTAGGCGTAAGCTTTGCACTGAAAATGGTGGCAGTCATTTCGAGTTTTTGAGAATTTTCAAAACAGCTGGCAGGGTCAAGGTTAAGTGCTGAGAATCGTAATGCACTGGGCCCCAGACCCATAAATAATATTTAGTGTAAACATTGGCGGGATATATTCGAAAGTTTAAAAGAGTTAGTTAGAAATAGTTTGGCAAACTGTTAAGTAATATTTGTACAAGTAGAAATATATAGTGTTGTGTTGTTTGTATTATTAACCCCAATCAACCTTGAAGTCCCGCATTTCACCGTTTAGTAATAAATACCATGAAGCGAGGCGCATTTTTCTCTCTTTTCACTTTTTCCTCTAACTCAAATGGGGTGCATTTTTGAACAAAACAAGTTTTATTTTATCCTGAAAAATCGGTTCTGAACGTTTGGCGGTTTAACACTGAGTCGCCCTGTATAATAATAATAATAATAGAGTAAGTATAATAATGTTGAGGATAACAACGACTTTGCATAGGTACACAAATCACCTCTTCCAAACTGCTGAGTTTCCAAATTTTTCCCGACTTTTTGCAACAGAAAATTTTTTTCACGTAATCATTTAGAATTATGGCGTCAGGTTCGAAGGCAGCGGGTTGAAACGTATGTCAAAAACAAAGTCACTTCTTCTATGAAGGAGTTTTTAGGTAGGGATCTTATGAATAGTGTATTTTAATAGATTTTTTATAATTTTTTTTAATTTACGAGAAATGTTGATGACATGGGGCAACTTGGACCACGGATTTACTGCATCAAGATATGACGCTCTTAGTTCAATCACCACCTTTTTTGGTCAGAAATTTAACACAGCAATTTTATTGACTATTCTTATAGGAAAAAATGCGCTGTATACGACGGTGACATTAAAAAAATTATAAAACACTTCATTGTTAAAGACAATGGTTGTTAGAGAAAATATTCATTTTTAATGTATTTTGACTTTTTAACGAAAACGGTGCGACCCTTTATCTCTGACCGTTCAAATGTTATAAAGAAATTAATGGCTCTAAATTAACAATTTTTTTTGTTCAACAAAAGGTCGTACGGCTATTTTATTGTGGTCAAAATGTTGCATTTTGTTCATACAATTTACAGTTTTTGTTTGTGTCGATATCTTGCGTAGTTTGCAATTGTTTAAACAAATAAGCTAATTTGTTTATCAGGAATTAGCGACTTTCCACGGCATCTTTTGCACTCTCCTCCCATGGCAATCGATAAATAAAAACTACCATTTCTGTGTGGTCCTGCTTGCCCCTTTTTCTACCGACCCCTCCCCCCCGCCAACGTTTTAAAAAAAATGCTTAATATACAAATGAAATATCTCAGCACAGGACCGTCGTATCGAAATACAATTGTCGGCAAATGAAAGATAATAAAAAAAAAAAGGAAAATGGTGAGTCTAGATAGACCTCGATCCATTAACTAGAACCGGAGATATAGACCATTTTGCGTTTATGACTGTCAATCGTTTATTAATAAACTTTTTGAATAAAATCTTGTAACAACATAAATTTAATATGTTAAACTAACTAAATTTCAATTGTCATAGAAATCCATTGATTTTTTCATACATCTTTTGCTTTTATTACAATTAATTTATGAACGTCGTACGTTTTATAGTGTTTACGCTCCGGATGACTTGGGCAATAACGACTTCGATATATAAAATTCAAAGCGCGCTTTGCTCTAACTGCGCTGCAAGTGGTTTAAAGAGTCATTTAAATATATGTTTTATTTTATTTCTTGATTTAATTAAGTTTAATTGTTTTTTATACAGGGCGTTTCTTAATGGCGTGCTAATTATTCAGGGTGTGATTCCTTAGGTCATTTTATGAAGAAAAGTTCATATGAACATATGTCCGGCTTAAATTTTTTGCTACAGGGTCTTGAAATTTTTCTTTTTAAATCGTTATTTTTACTTCCCTCGCAGACCGAAGGGAAGTATTGTATTCGAGAAAAAATCACCCTCCGAGATTTTTTCGGATTCTGACGTTTCAGAACACGTAGATTCCGAAAATATAGGTTTTTCAATTCCGTCAGTTAGTCTGTCTGTCTGTCTGTCTGTTGGTGCATTTACTAAAAAACTGGTTGGCGGACAGCAGTCAAATTTGGTAGGTAGTTAACCCTACTGTCAGCGAAGAACTGGTAGAATTTTCACTGAAAAATGTACAGGGTGGACCGTCTAAACGGAATAAATAGTGAAAAAATTTTCTTTTTGCTCAAATTTAAAATTTCCACGTTTCATAACGCGCTAAACCTATTTCAGAAAAAAGAAAATTTTTGAAATTTTTGAAAACATTTTTACCACTAAAATATAGGAAAAAATTTTTTTCTTTCTTCAAATTTAAAATTTTCACGTTTCATGGCATTCTAAACGTATTTAAAAAAAAAATTTTTTTGAAAATTTTTTGACCATTTTTGAAAAAAATTTTACCACTAAAATAGGTGGATTTTTTTTTGTTCAAATTTAAAATTTCCACGTTTCCATGGCATTCTAAACGTATAAAACAAATTTAGAAATTTTTCTGAAAAATTTTGTTGAAAAAATTTATGCATTCATCTCTAAGTACTTACTATAGAAGTATAGAATAGAAGAAAATATTTTTTTTGCTTAAATTTATGATTTCCACGCTTCATGACATTCCAAACCTATTTCGGAAGAAAAAAAATTGTAACATTTTTTTACCATTTTGGAAAAAAAATTACCACTAGAATAGATGGAAAAATTTTTTTGCTCAAATTTCAAATATACACGTTTCATGACATTCTAAACCTATTTCAGAAGAAAAAATTTTGAAAATTTTTTAACCAACATTTTAGAAAAATTTCAAAAAAATTATTTTTTTTCTTTGTTCAAATTTAAAATTTCAACGTTTCCATGGCATTCTAAACCTATCCAAACACATTTTAAAAAAAAATGATAAAATCTATTTCACTACTTACTATAGAATAGTTGAAAAATTTTTTTTTGTTTAAATTTAAAATTTCCACGTTTCATGACATTCCAAACCTATTTCGGAAAAAAAATTGCATCATTTTTTACCATTTTGGAAAAAAAATACCATTAGAATAGACAGAAAAATTTGTGTTTGCTGAAATTTAAAATTTTCACGGTTCATGGCATTCTAAACCTATTTCAGAAAAAAACAAATTTGAAAATTAATTTCACACATTTTTTAAAAAATTTTTACCACTAAAACAGATGGAAAACTATTTTTCTTTGCTCAAATTTAAAATTTCCGTGTTTCATGACATTCTGAACCTACTGCAGAAGAAAAAAGACCGAAAATTTTTAACCAACAGTTTTGAAAAATTTCAAAAAAAATTGAAATTTTTAACCACTACTATACTTCCACTTCACTGCGTGAAAGTGAAACTGAAAATGTGTCTAATGGTAATAATATTTGGCATATGCTATTATGCTTTTATTGGAAAATATACAGGGTGGTCATCCCAAGAAATAATTCATGGTAGACCTGTTATTTAGTATTGAACTTTTGCTGTTGGATGAGCACTATTTTTTTGACCAAAGGTTATCAGGACTTCTTTGTAATAATTACAATAACTATATTTCCATTATTATTACCAATGTCATTTCATATTTAATAATTTTTTAGTAGCCGCCATGCACAAATAACGAGGGAAGTTCTGTGTAAATACCTTTACCGATTTTTTAATAACTCAGAAAGTACTTTAGATATTATTTTCAATTTTGGTATGTATTAATAGGATATAAAACCACATATTTTAATTAGAAAAGTTGTTTTATCGCTCCACCAGCGCAGCGGCGTTCCTGTGAACATGTCCTCTGATATTTTTTACCAAAAAGTGGTACGCCACTGACATTTTTCCATGTGGATATTTTTCCTGAATAGCCTGATCAATTCTACATGAAAACGGTATCTTGCATTTTTCTCGTCAAATGCACAGGTCTTGATTGAAACAATTAAATTCAATCTGAAACTAATTAAATAAGTTACACGGAGCGTAAACACTAAAAAACGTTGTACGGCGTTCATAAATTAATTGTTATAAAATAAAAAAATGTATGAGAAAATCAATGTATTTTTGTGACAATGGAACACTAGTTAGTTTAATATATTAAGTTTATGCTGTCACAAGATTATTTTCAAAAAAAGAAAAGAGGGGCAAGACCACACAGAAATGTTAGTTTTTATCAATATTTATGAATTGTCATGGGCGGAGAGTGTAAGAAATGCCGTGGAAAGTAGCAAATTCTTAATAAACACATTAGCTTATTTGTTTAAACAATTACAAAATACGCGAGATATCGACTTATCGACACAACCAAAAACTGTAAATTGTATGAACGAAACGCAACATTTTGCCCATAATAAAGTATCCGTGTGACCTTTTGTTAAACAGAAAAAAAAATGTTAATTTAGAACCCTTAATTTGTATGTAACAATTGAACGGTCAAAGATAAGAGGTCGCCTACAAGTCTCAAACGATGCGTATTGATAAAATCTTCATTTTTTATATTTTGACTTTTTTTGTCAAAGAACATCAAAAAATGAGAATTTTCGCTAAAAACCATTGCTTTTAACAATGAAACCTGTGTTTTATAAAAAAAATTTAATGTCACCATCGTGTTCTGCACTGTTTTTCCTATAATAATAGTCAATGAAATTGCTTCTTTAAATTTCTGAATTTTGATTTTACGACGACCTATTTTTTACGTCAATTTTTTTTATGCGATTGTGATATTTTAGGATTGGTCAAATCGTATTCAGCTAAATCCTGCTGATTTTCAATTTACTTCTTACTTCCTGCTTCCTGTAAGCAGAAGCGGGGCGAGTTCTACCGTTAAAGTGTATGTAAAACCTCATCTTATATTTCCACATAAACAAACAGCTTAATTCGATACTATGTTTAATAATTTCAAATAAATTATTTGATTCAAGGAATGTAAATACAGATTAGGAATTTTGCTGATTGTATTCATTTAGTTATACTCGACCAGATGTTTCAATGCTATATCGTGAGAACCATATTAGTAAGAAATTAATCACATATTTACAAATAAAAAGTTGCTGATTGTTATATACTTCCATTATTAATTAGAAATTTACATGATCTATGAGTAAGATGAGAAATAAACAAACAATTTGAGTCGCAACCTAGTTTAATTTATATGACTAACAGTTTTCAATAGTTTATTAACTTTATTATTTATGATATATTCGGTGTCTCACCGAGAACTGAATCGATCGATATAGAGAAAAGTACGCATCAGAAATTTTTTAAAATTTAGATTGTTACTAATGTCGGTGTAGCCAATCTAACTAAAATAATTAAAAGCATGGGGTACTTCCGCTTATACCGGAAGTTGATACCAACTTGCTTATTTTAAATGGAACACCCTATATATTTTCGACTTTTCGAGATGACAATAAAATTCTGAGTTCAGGCATCTGCACACCCTGTATCTAAACCCAGTAGTTTCGAGGATATTTGACATTTTATGAAAATGTTGACAGGTGCAACGGTTTGCAAGAACCGTTATAACTTTTTCTGTGTAGGGCATCCTCATTTGCTCTTTGGCGCGAAGAAAGAACACAAGGAGAACTATGTTCTACAATCGAAATAAATTCGATGATATCATACCAAGTGTTCCGTTTTTCGCGTTACATTTTGTCAACTTCAAACCGCGAAAACTTGTTTAGGTCAAATGGAACACCCTATATTTTTTTAAGTGAAGTTGTGTAAAATTGAATTCCCTTTTTTATGATATTGCATTGAGGGGTTAAAGTTTTCAACTTTTTGAAATATTTGCGATTTTATTAGAAATTCATGAATTGTTGTAATCATTTCATCAAAATAGCCATGATTAACAATCATTCATTATCTTATGTCATAAAAATGCCATCACGTTTAAATTACACCCACGAAGACTTTTTAAATTTGTTTATTATTTATGGAAAATGTGATAAGGTAATATCAAGAACTTGCAGCACATTTGCTACTCGATATCCAGAAAAGCGGAAACCGTCACCAAACACTGTAAAACGCACACTCGAAAATTAAAAAAATTATGGCTCTGTCAAGGCAAAAATGTAAAGAAGAAAGCCTATTGTGGATGACGAAAACATTGAAATAGTAATTTTGGGATATTTTCATGCCTTTCCAAGGATGTCATTAAGACAAGCTGCTCTGGAATCGGGACTATGCAAGGATTCAATTCACAGAATCTTATTAAAACATAAGTTTCACCCGTTTTCATTCCATATGGCTCAAGGATTAAAAGAAACAGATTTTCTAAGAAGACAGAATTTTTCGAGTTTATTCTAATAAGGTCTGAGGGTGAAGATTTTTATTTGGGAAATATCATATGGACAGATGAAGCAAAATTTACTAAAAACGGACTTTTTAATAGACACAATTCGCATTATTGGAGTGACTCAATCCTCATATGTTCAGAGAGCGAAACTTTCAGGAAAGTTGGCAGTTCAATGTTTACTGTGCCATAAGAAACGATAGAGTGGTGGCATTACAATTTTATCAGGAAAATTTAAACGGTAAATTAAATTTTCTCTTCTGCTAATATGTATAGGTAAATTTTTGTTTTTTTTTTTTTTAGGTGAAAGATATCTGAATATCTTACAAAATTTGAATAATAGCTATTTAGAAAATTTACCTCTCGCCGAACATAGGAACATTTTTTATGAGCACGACGGTGCTCCCCCACATAACGCATATTTAATTAATAATTATTTACAAGAAACTTTTTATGATCAATGGATTGCCAATAATGGACCTTTCTTATGGCCTCCTCGCTCACCCGACTTATCAGTTCTGGATTATTTTATTTGGGGAACTATTAAAAATAAAGTTTATGGCAGCCCATTGAGAGCCCATTAACAACCATTGAAGATGGTATGCAGAGAGTAAGAAATGCATTTCAAAACATAACACAGGATTCAATTAAAAGAGCTACCCATGAGGAACTAATCCGAAGGTGCGAAAAATATGTCGAGGTTCCAGGGTGGAATTTTGAGCAATTATTAAATTAAAATGTGTTCATGTTTTAAATTGATCTTATCTCTGCTATTTTAGTTCATGCCATATCTTCAATTCGATTAATACGCATGTTACAGTGTTAGTGTTATTTTCCGTTTTTGTGGATATCGAGTAGCAAATGTGCTGCAAGCTCTTGATATTACCTTATCACATTCTCCATAAATAATAAACAAATTTAAAAAGTGTTCGTGGGTGTAATTTAAACGTGCTGGCATTTTTTGACATAAGATAATGACTGATTGTTTCTAATCATGGCTATTTTGATGAAATGATTACAACAATTCATGAATTTCAATTTTATTACTTCCACATCCACGTAGTGGATTGGAAGTATAGTAATCGCAAAAAAATTTTCAAAAATTTTTATTCGTGAAATAGGTTTAGAATGTCATGAAACGTCGAGATTTTAAATTTGAGCGAAAAAAAATTTTCTGTCTGTCTGTCTGTCGGTCTGTCTGTAACTTTTTTTGTCCGCACGCTTTCTCCGGAACGGTTTAAGATATTGACCTGAAATTTTGTGCACGTATATATTATAACGAGATCTGGAACTGGATTGTTTTTTGAGGAAATCCGGTGAAGGGTTGGGGGTTAAATAGGGGTAAATAGGGGGAAATAAGTAAAGCAAGCTTGTAAGAGTACAGAAACTTGAAATTCGGTGTATGTACTAGAAGTTAAGGCCTCAGATTTTTTTATAATATTTTTCAACCCCCACCACCCCTACTTCATCATTAAAAGGGTTGATAAAATAAAATCGAGATATTCATTTGAAATTTGGTACACGTATGAATTATAACGACATCTGGAACTAGATTATACTTTGAGATGATTCCGTTGAAGGGTTGGGGGTTATTTAGGGGTCAATAGGGGGAAATAAGTAAAGCAAGCTGGTATGAGTACAGAAACTTGAAATTCGGTGTATGTACAAGAAGTTAAGGCCTCAGATTTTTTTATAATATTTTTCAATCCCCCCACCACCCCTACCCCATTAATGGAGTTGACAAAATAAAGTTGAGATATTCATTTGAAATTTCGTACACGTATGTATTATAACGACATCTGGAATTAGTTTATATTTTGAGATGATTCCGTTGACGGGTTGGGGGTTAATTTGGGGTAAATAGAGGAATTTAAGTAAAACGTTGATAAGACTACAGAAACTTGAAATTCGGTGTATGTACTAGAAGCACTCAGCGTCAGATTTTCTTATAATATTTTTCAACCCAACCACCCCTACTCCAATATAAGGGTTGATAAAATAAAATTGAGATATTCATTTGAAATTTGGTACACGTATGTATTATAAGGACGTCTGAAACTAGATCATAATTTGAGATGATGCCGTTGAAGGGTTGGGGGTTAAATAGGGGCAAATAGGGGAAAATAAGTAAAGCAAGCTGGTAAGACTACAGAAATTTGGGATTCGGTGTATATACTAGAAAGCAAGGCCTCAGATTTCTTTCTAATTTTTCAAACTCTACCACCTCCGCTTCATTATTGATGGGATTGATAACATCAAATTGAGATATTCACTTGAAAGTGAGTACACGTATGTATTGTAGTGACATCTGATTGAGATGACTCCATTGAGATGGTAGGTTGTAAATAGTGGAAAATAAGTACGGTAAACTAGAAACTTCATTTTTAACGTATATGGTAGAAACCAACTCCTCAAACTTTTCTATGACATCTACCCCAAATATTATTAAAATTCTATGACCAATAATTTCCACATACTAGAGTGCAAATATAGTCAAGATGTTTCCTTTAAAGTGACGGACGAATAATCTGGATGTGGAAGTAGTGATTCCTTAGGCAGCGGTTTTTTACATAACTTGACGTAAAAAAATACAGGATGTTCCATTTGACCTAAACAGGTTTTTGCGGTTTGAAGTTGACAAAATGTATCGCGAAAAACGGAACACTTGGTATGATATTATTGAATTTATTTCAGTTGTAGAACGTAGTTCTCCTTGTGTTCTTTCTCCGTGCCAAAGAGCAAATGAGGATGTCCTACACAAAAAAAGTTATAACGGTTCTTGCAAACCGTTGCACCTGTCAATTTTTTTATAAAATGTCAAATATCTTCGAAACTACTGGGTTTAGATATAGAAAGTGCTACATGCCTGAACTCAGAATTTTATTATCATCTCGAAAAGTCGAAAAAATATAGGGTGTTCCATTTAAAATAAGCAAGTTGGTATCGACTTCCGGTATAAGCGGAAGTACTCCATGCTTCTAATTATTTTAGTTAGATTGGCCACACCAACATTAGAAACTATCTAAATTTTCAAAAATTTCTGATACGTACTTTTCTCTATATCGATCGATTCAGTTCCCGGTGAGACACACTGTATATATTTTACAGTATTTATTATAGTGGCAAAGTTGTCTGGTTTCTGTATGTGGATTTTGAACATTTTAATTTATTTTGTTTGATTATTATGTATGTATTCACAATTTTATTACATGGCTGGTTTTTATAAGTATGACTATATCATTCACATATTCATCATGCATGGAGATGCGTGGTGATTCTTTCTTTGTTACGAAATACCTACAGCAGGAATGACAGAGCTAAATATTCTAAAATTATCGAATATGCATTTTACAATGTATGGTGATGGTTTCTGTTCTTGTGGGTATCGAATAGCAAATGTGTTACATGTTCTTGATATTACCTTATCACATTCTCCATAGATAATAAGCAAAAGTCTTCGTGGGTGTAATTTAAACGTGCCGGCATTTTTGACATAAGTGAATGACTGACATTAATGATTGTTTCTAATCATGGCTAAAGTTGATGGCAATTTGTATTAAAAATTCTTAAACATTTCAGAAAATCGCCAATATTTCAAAAAGTTGTAACTTTAATCCATGCAATGGCTATACTGGGAAAAAGGAAATTTAATTTTACATAATTTGATGTAAAGAAACACAGGGTGTTCCATTTGAAATAAAAAAGTTCTTGAGGTGTGAAAATAGAACACTTGGTATACTATTATGGAATTTATGTTTATTGTAAATACTAGCTCATCTTGTGTTGGGTGTAGGGTATGCACATGTTTCGACTTAGAATTTCATGGTCATTTCGGAGAGTCGAAAATATATAGGGTGTTCGTTTAAAATAAGCAAGTTGGTATCGACTTCCGGTATAACCCGAAGTACCACATGCTAGAAATAGTTGGAAATTTTAGTTGGATTGGCCATACTGACTTTAGTAACTCTCAAAATCATTCGTCACATATTTTTCCCAAAATCGATTTATTCAGTTCCCGGTGAGACACCCTGTATACTCTATGCATGTTTAATGTCCAGTTTTAACAAAACTTCATATTTGTGGAAATTGTCTTGGTTTTTGCATGAAATATCTTTATGAGTGGCTTTATGTCTTTCTGATGAGAATAAGGGCGAAAAACGTTTCAAAGACTAAGCATTCCCATAAAACAGAATGATACATAACACAGCTACACACAAAAAAAATTGTTTCTGATCTGGGGGTCTCACCATATTTACCGAATTTAACCCCATCACATCAAGAATTTGCCATAACCTCAAATAACCCATAATTTAAGCGATTTCGACATCTCTTCACATAAATCGCTGTAACTTTTTCTAGACAAAAATGACGTCCTTCTTTTTATGCTAAATCGATTTCAAATTAAATTTACAATCCGATAATGTAAGGCACAATATTTTTTCGGCGTCTTTTAAGTGAGATATCGGCCGCCAAAGTGAGAGGTCCGAGGATTTTGCTTCTCGAGCGACGCGGCTCAGCTTCGAGGACCATTTCTGCCAAACGAAAGCTAGCAAAAATCTGAAAAAAATTCAGAGGTACGTAGGAAGATGCAAAAAAAAATGGCGTAAGCCGGAGGTCGGGGCGTGCCTTGATTTTTGAGATATGGCCGCTCGAAATCACCGGAAGGTGAAAATTGAATTTTTTTACCGCTTTAAACGAAACGAGATACAGAGCTACGATTTGCGCCATTTGATTTCTCTCGCCTTCATACATACTCCTTTTTACTTCCCTCACATACCGAAGGGAAGTATTGTATTCGAGATCACGTAGATTACGAAAATATAGGTTTTTCAATTCCGTCAGTCTGACTGTCTGTCTGTCTGTTGGTGCATTAACTAAAAAAACTACTTGACGGAAAGCAGTCAAATTTGGTAGGTAGTTGACGCTACTGTCAGCGAAGAAATGATTAAACTTTCACTGGAAAATATACAGGGTGGACCCTCTAAAGGGAATAAATAATGAAAAAAAATTTTTTTTGCTCAAATTTAAAATTTCCGCATTTTATGACACGCTACCTATTTCAGAAAAAAAAAATTGAAAATTTTTTTCACCAAACATTTGTGAACAATTTTTACCACTAAAATAGACGATTTTTTTTTTCTTCAAATTTAAAATTTCCACGTTTCATGGGCATTCTAAACCTATTCCAAAAAAAAACAACATTTTTGAAAAATTTGTTACCACTAAAATGATGAAATTTTTTTTTTCTTTGTTCAAATATAAAATTTCCACGTTTCCATGGCATTCTAAACCTATTAAAACAAATTAAAAAAAATTCTTGAAAAATTTATACATTTTTTTGAAAAATTTTTTAATCTATTTGTCACTACTTACTATAGAATAGACCTTTTTTTTTTTGCTCAAATTTAAAATTCCTACGTTTCCATGCCATTCTAAACCTATTCAAACAGATTTTAAAAAATTTTTGAAATATCTTAAAAAATTTTAATCTATTTATCACCAAGTAGGTACTTACTATGGAATAGATGAAAACATTTTTTTTGCTCAAATTTAAAATTTCCACGTTTCATGACATTCCAAACCTATCTCGGAAAGAAAATTTGCAACATTTCACCATTTTGGAAAAAAAAATTACCACTAGAAATACTGGAATAGATGGAAATTTTTTTTTTTTTGATCAAATTTAAAATTTTCACTTTTCATGGCATTCTAAACCTATTTCGGTAAAAAAAAATTTTGAAAATGTGTTTCACCAACATTTTTGAAAAATTCTTTACCACTAAAATAGATGGAAATTTTTTTTTTCTGTGCACAAATTTAAAAATTTTTACATTTCATGGCATTCTAAACCTATTTCAAAAAAAAAAAATTACCACTACTGTAGAATACAAGGAAACTTTCCTTTTTGCTCAAATTTAAAATTTCCACGTTTCATGACATTCTAAACCTATCTTGGAAAGAAAATTTGCAACATTTCACCATTTTGGAAAAAAAAATTACCACTAGAAATACTGGAATAGATGGAAATTTTTTTTTTTGCTCAAATTTAAAATTTTCACTTTTCATGGCATTCTAAACCTATTTCGGTAAAAAAAAATTTTGAAAATGTGTTTCACCAACATTTTTGAAAAATTCTTTACCACTAAAATAGATGGAAATTTTTTTTTTCTGTGCACAAATTTAAAAATTTTTACATTTCATGGCATTCTAAACCTATTTCAAAAAAAAAAAATTACCACTACTGTAGAATACAAGGAAACTTTCCTTTTTGCTCAAATTTAAAATTTCCACGTTTCATGACATTCTAAACCTATTTCAGAAGAAAAAATATTTGAAAATTTTTTTACCAACATTTTTAAAATTTAAAAATAAAAATGAGATTTTTTAACCACCACTATATACCTCCTCTCCACTACGTGAATTGAATTGGAATTGAAAATGTGACAGATGGCAATAATATTTGGCATATGCACCTATTATACTTTTAAGGAAAAATGTACAGGGTGGTCATCCCAAGAACTAATTCAGTAATGGTGGACATTTGTAAAGGTATTTGCGCAAGCCTTCCATCTGTGACACCTGATATTTAGTATTGAACTTTTGCGTTGGATGAGCACTCTGTATATTTTTTTGACCAAAACTTATCAGGTTTTCTTTGTAATAATAGTGGTGATAACTATATTCCGATTATTATTCTTAATGTCATTTCCTATTTAACAATTTTTTAGAGTGGCTGCCATGCACAAATAACGAGGGAAGTTCTGTGTAAATACCTTTACCGATTTTTTTAGATGCCTTTGCCTTAGTTTTGCAAAAAAATTAAAGTGCCGGCAAAAATCTGAAAAAATTCAGGGGTATGTAGGAAGGTGAGAGAAATCGAATGGCGCAAACCACAGCTCTGTGTCTCCTTTCGTTTTCGAGATATGGCCTCAGGAAGCGTTAAGAAAATTCGATTTTCACCTTCCGGTGACTTGGAGCGGCCATATCTCTAAAACCAAGGCACACACCATATACAACGTTTTCCGTAGAGTAGAAGTTTAGGTTTTGATTCACTATGAGCTCTCCTATGCATATTAACTGTTAGTCCATTTTGCTTCATAACGATTGGCTTTATGAAAAATTCATACTGAATCATTTCAAACAAACTCGTCGAAACCGATATCTTTGGTATATAACTTTTGCTGAATTTTAGATTTTTGCTAGCTTTAGTTTGGCAGAAAAGGCCTTCGAAGCTAGGCAGTGTCACTCGAGAAAAGAAATCTTCAGACCTCTCACTTTGGCGGCGGATATTTCACTTAAAAAGCACTTAAAAAATATCATGCCTTACATCATCGGAATGGAAATTTAGTTTGCAATCGATTCATCTAGCACAAAAATGGGCGTCATCTTTGTCTAGAAAAAGTTACAGCGATTTTTGTGAAGGAATGTCGAAATCGCTTAAATAATTGGTTATTTGAGGTTATGGCAAAATCGTAATGTGATGGGGTTAAATAGACTTTGTATTCCATTAGAATGTAAATTGTTTTAACACAAGGCATGTAAATAAATTCACTTTATGCCTTTATTCTCATTTTTAACTGAATCTTCATGACCGTAAGGGGTTACGTAGATACTAGTTTTCTCTGCACAGCCGTAGGGAACTATGTGGATACCCTTATGTGTTACAATGAGAATTGTCAAATAAGAAATAGACGAATTCATTTTAGGATTTTAATGAGCTTGTTCGGCATTTTTTTTTATTTCAGAAATCGAAAGTACAAGTATAAATTAATGGATCTGCAAAAAATCAGAATCTTATTCGCACGTTTAGTATCTTAAGAACTATTACAAATCTCCATCTCACGAAAATGGGGCGTGGCCAGGCGCTACGTCACTATACGCATAGACTCGGCGATCCCAATGGACTTGATGCTCCTTACTTGTTATAATTATAAGTGTTTTCGAAGTATTGTTTGTTTTGCTTATTACTTGACAGTAGGGGAGTACAATTTGGTGAAATGTCAAAAAATTAAAATTTTCTCTCGCTCCTGCCGGGACGAATTTTCGATTTTGACCCTGCAATTTACGATTAGAATTCATCGCCGATCTTCTCCTTTCCGTAGACATATAGAACGAACTTCCACTCGACGTATTTATTTAGTTACCAGCGTTTAAAAATTCCATGTTTTTCGACTTTTCAGGTTAAATATGAAAGGTCCCAGAAAGCCATTTTTCTTACGTCACTTACGTATAGTGACGTCACAAATGAGCGCTCGGTTTTTGCAACTATTACTAATTTCAACTCCTTATATTTCGAGAACGGAAAAAGTTAATAATACGAAATTTTAAGTGTATAGTGAGAATATCGAGTACTATATGAAAAAGTATAAAAACCATATAAAAAGAATATCATGGAACAAGCCCATTGCTAGCATAACCAGCTAGCATGTTATCAAAAGAATGCAAAGATTTCATTAATATTTTTACAGATAGTTTTTCTTTTTGGGTCTTATAAATAGTTTTTTCTACCGTTTGCCAAAATCCTGTAAAGTTTCTGTTATGTTGTGTGCTGCAGTTATTGTTGATTTTGCACTTAGTAATTCATGCTGATTATTATTTATTAAAATGCAATTATTCAAAAATTACTGTTATAATCAGACGAATCTTTTGGATTCAGTCTGCAAATAATTTCACTCGTATTATCTATTGTCATCGGCGTCGGCATCGAGAACAAGTTATGACTCATGTTTTAGTCTTCTGCCGAAACAAAAGTCATTTGAGCGCGAAAAATAGTCTTCTGCCGAAGCAGAAGTCATTTGAGCACAAGAAAGTCTATATAAGAGAACACTTTTTCTCAGCGAGCAAGTAGTGATCGATCCTTCAAGTAGTAATGTTCCAGCCTTCAGCAACTAATAGTCTTCTGCCGAAACTGAAGTCATTTGAGCACCGACGCCAACGCCGACGCTGATGAGGTTATCCCTTCCTCTTGTGTTGTAACCAGACAGTGTGTTTTACTTGAGTTTTATTGTGTTGAGTGTCAAGTGGCAATGCATACCCGGAGTGGCAAGGCAGTAGGCACCGGGGTCGCGAGCGACGTCTCCACGTCGGCCCCCCCTCACTGCACGACGCCCCTCACAGCATCTGACCACGAAGTGCTCCGCCAACACGACGCCCTGACAAGGGGTACGGGGGTCACGCCCGACGTCTCCACGACGGTGGCCCCCACACACTGCACGACAAGCAACACAGCAACCCGGCTCGGCGAGGTAAGCATGTCCTCTGATTTCTCCACAGGCACAAGTGCTACGCATGGCGTCGCGACGACGGCGCCCCACTACTGTGCGTCGCCGGGCTCCGCGCCTAGGCATAGCGAGGCAGGACTCGCCACCAACATAGGACACGACACTGGGGTCACGCATGACGTCATCACGACGGTGCCCCCTCGCTGCATGGCACGCAGCGCAGCCACCTGGCATGGAACCCAGGCAACAAATATGGAATGGAGTAGCAACGATTCCCAGGCGATGCCCCCTTACTGCATGGAGCGCAACGCAGCATCGTGGCACGAAAACTCGGCGATGGAACAGGGATTAGATGGTGATGATGACATGGTGATGCCCCCTCGCTGTATGGTGGACCCAACAGCATCCCGGGCCAACGACGATTCCTCGACGCTGGGAGATCGCCGCTTCGCTGGATTCGCTTCCACACATGGGGAAGCCTCCCACTCAGGCTCAGGGCTGCCCAGCGGTCAGTACACCATCGCTGCCACACCCGACTGGCCCCAACTCTTCAGCGACGCCTCGCTGACACCTCGCCGCCAGCTGGCCACCCCTCGCTGCATGGTACCACCAACAGCAACCAGCCCAAGTCCAAGCACGCCGCCCAACGCACAGTACTTCGTCACGCCTACCTCGTCGGCCGGCGCCTACAACGTCACCCCACCGTACCAGACGGCAAGACCTAGTGCTACGCCCCAAAGACAAATAGTGCTCCAAAACCAAACGACTGGAACGATCCCAGTCCCCTCTGCCGCCATAACGGACCAACCCCAACCGAGCTTGGGACTACCCAGCTATGAACAATTAGCGCAACTCCTGGCTCTGACCACTTCAAACCTAGCCTCCATTACCCGGCAACAAGAAAATAGCCGGCCACCCATTACTGCACGTAACGAATCACAGCCGTACGCCACGGAAAAGACCAACTTACGTGGACATGGCGCCCAACGTGGGGCCAGATCTTTCCGGAGGGAAGAGGATCCACGACGACCCGACTATACAGATTCTGGGGAAATGGACCCCCAGTGGCGCCCAACACAAAACCTAGCAGAGAGCATGACAAGACTAATGGAGGGAAGCGTTCAAGCCGCAATACACGCAATACAAGGTCATCACAGGATGCCCACAAGAAGAACGAGAGCGCTGCCCACTTACTCAGGCCTGGAATGGGAGGATCCAGTCAACTTCCTGGATGAGCTCGAGGAGGCGATGCTCCATGAAGACATCCACGGCCGAGATAAAGTGAGAGTAGCCATCGAACAGCTCGAGGGTCAGGCCAGACGCACCCTGGAGATGTGGAAGTCCCACAACATAACGTACGAATTCTTAAAGGAAAAGCTCCTGCGGCAGTTCAACGACACTGCCACCCTGGGGAAGCTACGCTCCAGGTTACACGGTGAGAGACAGAAAGACGACGAACCCGCCGCCGTTTTTATACAACGCAAAATTGGACTCTGGCTGAGGGTAGAACGGTATACGCCGGAAGAAGAGATGGTTATGGAGGTGCGCGAGCTCCTGCGACCGGAACTAAGATTCGCAACTAGAAATGTCCCAGTGGCCACGATGGAAAGCTTGAGCCGAGTGGCTGAAAACGCCGAGGGTGACTACAGGGAATTTCAGAGGCAACTCCGACCGCTGCCGAGGCCAGCCACCATCCCGCCTGCGAGTAATACTACCAATAGTCTACCAAAGTGCCGCAAGTGCCCGGGATTTCACTATCACCGAGACTGCCCCACCAACCAAACTCAGTCAGAGCCCCAGCAAGGCAACTCCAATTTCCGCGGACACGACTCCAACCAGCGAGCCAACCCCAATTTCCGTGGACACGACTCCAACCAACAGGGAAACCCTAACTTCCGCCAACAAAATGTCCAGACAGGGGGTAACAACTTCCGAGGGCATGGCACCAACTTAAACAACCCTAGCCAACAAGCAGGTCCAACCAATAACCCAGGCCCAGGACAGACATCCACGGCACAACCACCAAGAAGTCAGTCAACCACACGACAAGAACCCCGCAATGCACCGCCATCGGGAAACTCCCAATGGGTCGGGCAGAACTAGGGCGCCCGGCCCCACCGCTGGAAATTAACAGCCTAGAATTACCGATCCAAACAGAGGACGCAGTGCTGCAACTACAAGCCCAGCAACAAGCCACAACCTTGGTGTCTCCACCACCGACCACGAAGAATGAGATTGACGAAGCTACAGCCAAGCAGGAGCAGGACACGTATCAACCACGCCCGTTGACACCACGGCAACAAAGCAACAGAGCCGCCGCCTTTGCTTTCCTTTGCCCGGGCCGCCTGGACAGGCGGTCACCAGTCAACACCGTGACGCAAGATGCTACCTCCCTCGGCTCAGCCCAGTCAACCACGCTCATTCCTCAGCTTCAGCCAGGTGAACAGGAACCCAAGGAAGTAGCGAGTATGGACGCCTTCCCGGACCAGCAGGACGCTGGACCTTCCCGGAAGGATAAAAGGTCAGTATTGCCAACCACTGCCCCACTAATAGCCTCTGTATTCCTCGACAAGGTATTCCCGCCAACTCATACCCGAGATGTCAGCACGAAGCCATCTCCCCCGAGGTCACCTCCACTCGGCCTGCCAGGCCCCGAGCCGCCTCCCAGGATTCAGTCCAGCCAGACTGACCTACTCAGACAATCTCTGCAACAGACCACCGACATCGATGATGACGATACCGATGATGACGATACCGAAGATGACGATCCCGAAGATGACGATACCGAAGATGACGATCCCGAAGATGACGATACCGAAGATGACGATACCGAAGATAACGATACTGATGATGACGATCCCGAGGATCCAGGACATCCAGCCCCACCAAGGCTCGCAGCTCCTACTGTCACAGGACCAGTAGCGCCCGCTGCCCCAGAGCCAGCAGCACCCGCTGCCCAACAGCCAACCACGCCTACTGTCACAGGACCAGTAGCGCCCGTTGCCCAGAAGCCAGTCACGCCTACTATCACAGGATCAGTAGTGCCCGCTGCCCAACAGCCAACCACGCCTACTGTCACAGGACCAGTAGCGCCCGTTGCCCAGAAGCCAGTCACGCCTACTATCACAGGATCAGTAGTGCCCGCTGCCCAACAGCCAACCACGCCTACCGTCACAGGACCAGTAGCGCCCGTTGCCCAGAAGCCAATCACGCCTACTATCACAGGATCAGTAGTGCCCGCTGCCCCAAAGCCAGATGCCAACGCACAAGTCTACATCCGTGGACCTGGTACCTACTTCCGTGGACATGGCGACTATCTACGTGGACATAGCACCACAGCCGCCGCTAAACCAAAATTTCCAGCCCGCCGACTGCCCCCAGTCGTGCCTGGTCCATCCACTTCAGCCAAGAGGAGACAAACAAACAAGAATGAGAAGTCCCCGGCGCTGTCAGCCGCACCGCCGCCGCCAGCAGACCCTGGGCCTTCTACGTCAAGACAAGAGCAGCCGCTCGACACGACGCCCATACTGTTCCCGATGCCGTTCTGGGCGAAGGCCGTGACCACGCCTGGCCGCGACCGACAGCAGCCATCCGCCAGCCAGATGCCTGTCCCAGTCCGGACACGAGTATTCGTCAACTCGAACGCCAGCCCGAGCTCAGCCGGCTCCGGCGCACCGCTCCAGGATCCCGCTACCTTAGCACGTAGCACAGCAGGACCTAGCAGCCCCCACGAGGCGCTCCAGTATCTCACTGCCTTAGCCCGCAGTACAGCAGGACGTTGCAGCCTCAATAAATCGCTCCAGTCTCCCGTTGCCTTAGCAAGCAACACAGCAGGACGTTGCAGCCTCACAGGTTCGCTCCAGAATCCCGTTGCCTTAGCGAGCAACACAGCAGGACTTAGCAGCCCCCAATTCGCAACAGGATCAGGCAGCCCCGGGCGTCGCGGAGACGACGTCCAGAAGAGCGAAACTTGCGATAATATACCAATGTAAATAATTCAACGCCACAGGGCGAAAACTTTGTTCAAACTAGAATACATTTATGATTTGTTACATAAAATACTTTAATTTTAAATATCCTGTTTTACCTAAAATATCTTAGTGGACCTATTATTAGTTAATTATTTAAAATATCTTACCACACTTAATCTTAGTCTATATATGTTAAAATATCTTAGTTGTTGAAATATCTTAACACTTACTCTTAGTTTATAGTTTTGAAAATATTGTATCTACTCACTCTTACATTATATAATTGAAATTTTGAACTGAACCATAACCTGTATGCCTTTATTAATGTTCAATAAAGTCACAAAAAAAGGGGGGTGGTGTCATCGGCGTCGGCATCGAGAACAAGTTATGACTCATGTTTTAGTCTTCTGCCGAAACAAAAGTCATTTGAGCGCGAAAAATAGTCTTCTGCCGAAGCAGAAGTCATTTGAGCACAAGAAAGTCTATATAAGAGAACACTTTTTCTCAGCGAGCAAGTAGTGATCGATCCTTCAAGTAGTAATGTTCCAGCCTTCAGCAACTAATAGTCTTCTGCCGAAACTGAAGTCATTTGAGCACCGACGCCAACGCCGACGCTGATGAGGTTATCCCTTCCTCTTGTGTTGTAACCAGACAGTGTGTTTTACTTGAGTTTTATTGTGTTGAGTGTCAAGTGGCAATGCATACCCGGAGTGGCAAGGCAGTAGGCACCGGGGTCGCGAGCGACGTCTCCACGTCGGCCCCCCCTCACTGCACGACGCCCCTCACAGCATCTGACCACGAAGTGCTCCGCCAACACGACGCCCTGACAAGGGGTACGGGGGTCACGCCCGACGTCTCCACGACGGTGGCCCCCACACACTGCACGACAAGCAACACAGCAACCCGGCTCGGCGAGGTAAGCATGTCCTCTGATTTCTCCACAGGCACAAGTGCTACGCATGGCGTCGCGACGACGGCGCCCCACTACTGTGCGTCGCCGGGCTCCGCGCCTAGGCATAGCGAGGCAGGACTCGCCACCAACATAGGACACGACACTGGGGTCACGCATGACGTCATCACGACGGTGCCCCCTCGCTGCATGGCACGCAGCGCAGCCACCTGGCATGGAACCCAGGCAACAAATATGGAATGGAGTAGCAACGATTCCCAGGCGATGCCCCCTTACTGCATGGAGCGCAACGCAGCATCGTGGCACGAAAACTCGGCAATGGAACAGGGATTAGATGGTGATGATGACATGGTGATGCCCCCTCGCTGTATGGTGGACCCAACAGCATCCCGGGCCAACGACGATTCCTCGACGCTGGGAGATCGCCGCTTCGCTGGATTCGCTTCCACACATGGGGAAGCCTCCCACTCAGGCTCAGGGCTGCCCAGCGGTCAGTACACCATCGCTGCCACACCCGACTGGCCCCAACTCTTCAGCGACGCCTCGCTGACACCTCGCCGCCAGCTGGCCACCCCTCGCTGCATGGTACCACCAACAGCAACCAGCCCAAGTCCAAGCACGCCGCCCAACGCACAGTACTTCGTCACGCCTACCTCGTCGGCCGGCGCCTACAACGTCACCCCACCGTACCAGACGGCAAGACCTAGTGCTACGCCCCAAAGACAAATAGTGCTCCAAAACCAAACGACTGGAACGATCCCAGTCCCCTCTGCCGCCATAACGGACCAACCCCAACCGAGCTTGGGACTACCCAGCTATGAACAATTAGCGCAACTCCTGGCTCTGACCACTTCAAACCTAGCCTCCATTACCCGGCAACAAGAAAATAGCCGGCCACCCATTACTGCACGTAACGAATCACAGCCGTACGCCACGGAAAAGACCAACTTACGTGGACACTATATTCCAAAATATTTGAAATGGCAAATTTTTTTCATAATAATTCGTTATAAGGCACATTCCATTCTCCGCTGACTGAACTACCATGTGGCTATTATGAGAATTGTTCAACACACACAGAGGGATAGCATCGTAAATAACACCACCAGATGTCAACAGCAATTAACACCATAGACTTGAAAATTAGTTAAACCATTATAGATAGATTATAGCGTCCAAAACGACGTATACCTGTAAGGTGTAGGAATACCATTTCATCTGACACCATACATATGGGCGATGTCTTCATACAAACGCTTCAATACCTAGTATGCCGTGAATAACAATTGTTCATGTATATGTATGATTGAATAGGATTTAGTTTGCTTTGAAACAAGATCTGTGTAAAGAGTTTTATTATTTTTATGCACCGTGTGGCTACGTCTATTTTGTTTTTTAAATACTGTTTGTTTACTTGCTGAGTTTATACGTTTGTATGTTATTGGGGGCGGCTTTTCTGGGTTTCGGTTGTTAGGACTGAACTCCAATTTTCTTTCAGCACATATGTTTTCTGATCAGGGTTCGACATCATTTCACATTGTATGGAGGGTGTACTCAGACACGTTTATCAGAATGTTTTTACTTTGTATTTACGTATTTCATGTGTAAAAATGATACAGCCATACCTTGTCAATGTGGTGATGCTAAAACTTGGTGGAAAGTACACGATACAACACAGGATGCGAAAATTATACACACACCTATCACAGCTCAAGAAGTCCACGAAGCCCTTGCAAAATAAAAAAATAAACATTCTTCCGGCTTCGACGGGCTAACAGCAAAAACACTAGATACTTAATATAAAAGATAGTGTAACTAGGCACCATGTCTATCTCTATAATGTGTCCATCATCGAAGGGTGTTTTCCACAAATTCTGAAAGAAGCAATAGTTACACTAATTTATAAAAATGGCTGTTCCCATGATATGGAAAATTACAGACAAATTTCAGTCTTATAATATCGAAGCTTTTCGAAAAAAATTATATACAATAAAATAATACCAATCGGCTTCCGGGCAAATAAATCAACAGAAACGGCAACCTGGCACCTGTTGGACTACGTTTACCAAAATTTAAACAGGCAAACATGTTGTTTCCCCGTCATTCGATTTGTCCAAAGCATTTGATACCATAGACAAGGAATCTTTACAACGTAAACTTTACAACATCGTTGTCAGGGGAAATATATTAATGTGGGTAATGTCGTATATGGAAGGAAGGTCAATGGAAGTGGAATTAGACAGAACACAATCGGAGGTAGAAGAACTGTTGTTTGGAGATCCCTAGGGTTCTATGTTGGGACCATTACTGTTTATGTTGTACGTCAATGACTTGTCCAGTTACATAAGCAACGGACACTTAACAATGTTTGCAGATGACTTCACAGTAACTTCGGCGTCCGACACACCTGAGGAGCTTCAACTCACTCTTGAAGAAGTTGGCACTTGGTCCCACAGGAACAAATTAATATTAAATGCCAAAAAAATTGTATTTAAAAATTTTTATATTCAGAAACCATTCTGGCACGATATAACATTGCACGGTGACATACGTCCATCTGACCGTGTTATATTACTTGGAACTTATATCGATTGCAGATTATCGTTCGGTTTAGAAATTGAACACATTTGTAAACAACTAAATAAAGTCTATTTTGCAATACTACAGATGAAAAGTACTCTAGATGAAATCGGGGTAATAGACATACATTATGCGTTCGCATACTCACGCGTAGCCTATACCATAATTTGCTGGGGAAGACCACTAGTGGCAGAGTTCTTAAATTGATCCGATTAATTTAGACCCTAGGGCAAGTTGTAAGGACGCATTTAAAAATAAAAAAATCCTGACAACCCCATGCGTATATATCTTCAAATGTTTGATGTACACCAAGAAAAATGTGGACTTATTTTCTAAATTGAAAGAAAATTGTAAACACGACACGAGTCATGGGGACAAACTAAGTATACGAAAACACCACACATCGTGTTTTCAAAAATCCCCACGCTGTAACTTTATAACACTTTACAACAGTTTATCAGACGGGGTAAGAAATATCTAAAGTTAGCATAAATTTAAAAAATTAATAAAAGAAATTTTACAAAAAGGAGCTTTCTACAGTATACCCGACTTGTTAAATAGAAAATCATTAAGGCCATAAATATAAGCACTACAAAAACATTATTAAATTATTTCAGTATTTTCAGGAAATGTTTGTTTATTTATTAACTCTTTTCATTAATAATACAGTAAACGAGAGAAAAAATGAGGGCAAGAGTCGAAATTTTTCCGACATCTGGGATTTTAAATTTTTTATATGTAAAAAAATGCGCTGATCACGATTTTTGTTTCCAAATTTTCCCCTCGGGTGTGGAAAATTTGTTATATACATATATATATAGGACTTGGCATATTGACGAAAAAGTTTTGGGCAAATCTAGTTCTCTTCGCAATTTCATTTTGAATAATTTGTGTCTTTTTTTGGGATACGGGTTATACAACCAGAGATATTTAAGAAAAACTACGAAATAACAGGATTCTGAACATTCTTTTGTTTAAACAAAAGCTTTCCGCCACACGAATTTAATCCAAAACTTTTCACTACACTTCTTGAAATGTTTTCAACAAGTTCCAGCAAGGAAATTGCTATAGTCAGACAGTTCCCTAGAAATGTTAGTTTTACTCCACTATTGATAGAACTTGTAATTCCAACCGTTTCACACACAGAAAAATCTCACATTTAGTTGGACAAAAATACTCAAGTTTCAATAATCATTACATTACATGTTGTTTGATCTTGTGCGCCATTTCTGTATTACAATTAGTCAGAAATGTTAAATTTCTAAATAAGTAGAAGCTTTTTAATGTTTTTTTTTTACAAAAAAGAAACAATTTTTTTACATAATATATTTATCTCACATTTGAAAATCGTCCAAAAGTTAATCAAATGGAATAAGTAGGTACATATTTACAATAATAAGTACAATAGCTTCTTCTGGGCTGTAAGTAGTGATTTTTGGGATTGATTCGTGTGCTGTTTTCATTTTCTTCAAACTCCGTGGACTTAATTGTGTCGCAAGCTTGACTACATCAGCAGCTGTCCGTTTCTGGCTCTTGATAAGTACTAGACGTGACGTCAGCTCTTTCTTGTCTGGAATAGACCGTTGCTTTTGCCATGCAGAGGAGTCTACTCTCCATGGCAATAGCTAGTTATTCACGTTCTATTGCAGGCAAGAAAGAGCTGACGTCACGTCTTATACTTCTTCAGAACCTTCTGAAAATATTTGTTTGGTCTGCCTCGTTTTTTTCTTGGCTCACTTTGGATTGAACCGAATAGTTGATTGGAGCCAGAGTTCTTTTTCACAAACTTTTCGTAAAGGCCACTGTCTTTCCACTTCGAAATCAATTTTGAGACAAAACATTTTAATATAACTTTTAAGCTCGTCCTAGAACCTATAGCTAGATTATGTACACTATATTTGTCTAGAAAGTACTCAAGAGGTCTGTCACTTTGTACACTTAGAATTGCTCAAACTAAAAAAAATTGCATCTTTTAATATTGAGAATATTTTGTTCATTTTTCGAAGTCACTGTAACTCCTTGGGAATGGTTACCTGTAAACAACAGATATTATTTCAGAAAGTGATTCATCATGATAGCTATTTTTTGCAGAAACATTCCTTCAATGACCTGTCAATAGCTCCTAACTTCTATTCGATTCAAATGTATGGACCCTATTTTCATCGCGAATATTACAGAAACTGAGAATTGGAAAAAAATGAAAAAAATATATGTTTATTATGTCTCTATTCTAAATCATTCACTGCAATTTGAATAATGTACATTGGACGGTTTTGAAATGTCCTACTTTTTAATGAAATTTTGACCATACCAGTTTTAAATCCATTATATCTTGGAAAATATGCCTGCTATGTAAATAATATTTTATATACCGATAAAGCACGGCATGTTTTGTGCGACGAAATTTTTTCAACATTTTTTATTCTAAAATTTTTTTAGAATAAAAAATTATGAAAAAATTTCCTCGTACAAAAAATCCCGTGCTTTATCGGTCTAAAGTATTATTTACATAGTATACATATTTCCCAAGATATAATGGATTTAAAACTGGTATGGTCAAAATTTCTTTAAATAATAGGACTTTTCTCAATATAACTTAGCAGAACTTCAAAACTGTTCAATGTACATTATTCAACAGTGAATGATTTAGAATAGAGACATAATGAACACACAATTTTTTCAATTTTCTCCGGCCCTCCGTTTTTGAGATATTCGCGGTTAAAATGAGGGGTCCATACATTTGAATCGAATATCAGTTAGGAGGTATTGTCAGGTCACTAACGATTACTGAGTAATAAGGTTTGTATATAGGCAAAGAAAGAGATACTAAGTGGTGCTTTTATTATATGACTCAATGTAAAATTTTCTTGAGATTACAATCAAAATATTGCGTAACCGTTAACATATTTAAAGAAAGGTTTGTAAAACTATGTTGATATAAACGCCTTTACTCCATCTGTAAACGTCCCCGCAAATCAGATTAGAAACCCAAAAAAAACACATGTTATTTAAGTAACTTCGCTAACTTCGGCAGCGCTCGGGCTCATTTTATTTATACGCAAATAATGCTTATCTATCTATGAACATGTATAAATGCATCTTTCGTCAATTGGTAACAATTCGAAATTTTTTTTTTGTCCAGCTAAATGAGAGATTATTCCGTGTGTGCGTTTTCCAGAAAACTGCCGCAAAAGATTTCAAGAATTCTTTGAAATCAAAGTCAATTTGAAAAGGACAAAATGCATTTATTTAAAAAATTACACAACGTAAGTAAAAACTAAACAGCGACCTGGCATCCACCTACCTCTATGCATTTTCTGGCCCCGCCTGTATCTTTTTTCACAACAACAATTTATTGAAGTACGCTTGGTTATATCCTCATATTTTGGTCTCTTGAATTATGGCCTATTATAAATGGCTCACCCTGTATAGACTATAAAAAACTTTTCTCATTAATAAGTAGTATATGTCGAACAGGCAAAGCAAACAGCAATAACAATCTGTTACCTCGGTAGTCGCGCCGCGTCGGTGTATATATCCTTTCGATTTAAATATATCAAGGGATAAAGGATAAACATAACCTTTTGAAATATATTCCACTGAATTGTGGGCATATTACGCTAAAAGCAGAATTCTCCTAAATCCCTAATATTTCTTGTTTACTCTGCATAATCTGAGTTATGGCCTCATATCTGCTATATACCCTTGCTAACTAAGAGTATTATTAATTTTATTATATGGTAAATTTTGGGTGGGAAGTTGAAATACGTGTGCCTATTCAGACTGAAACATGTTTTTGTGTTTGCTGCTTAGAAAATTAATACAATTTACTTACAAGATAAAGGGAATAGTTAGTTACTTTGAATAATATGTGCAGACCTCGGAGCTGAAATAGTCATTTCAGAGACGGACTTCTTTCAGTATTTAAATAAAACTAATTTACCAACAAATGCTTTTGAGGTTACAAAAAGAAAGTTTGTCATAAAGAAATAAAATTACTTTATTATTTGTTTGACAATTATTTTTCTGTATATGAAACATTTCTTGATTCAAATCATATGTTTTATTACATTTTAAACCTACATATGGCAATTACTTCAAAAATGACGAAAAATGTTACCTGCTATTTTCGGCAATTCGAACGGTTGCGTTGGCACGTGCCTTATAGTTTAATGTTTTAATGTTTTAAATGTTTTAAATGTTTTCTTAACCGCTTCTCAGGTCACCGAGGTAACTCCTTGAAAATCCATAATGATTTTGTGTTAGGAAAAAAGAAACGAGGCCCTACAGTTTATAGTGGAGTCCGAACCACATCTTGGGGATAATCTTATAATTAAAATTATTGCATGGATTGAACCTGCTTCGCTAGGTATGCCAGTATGCAAACTAGGCACGCTTAACCACTGAGCTACCGTCCCCTTAGTAAACAATGTAAATATGTTAGCATACTGAATATGCTTTCAATAGTCGTACGTGTATCGTTAATCGTTAAAAATCTCATCGAGACCTATTTATTTCAGACTGCAAACTTATTGTCGGCATAAGAAATGTCGGGGTCTTTGATCTTTACCGCAATATCAAAGGCGCCGATACTTTTTATACCGCCTAGATCGATGAAACGTAGTATATATTCAACTTAGATTTAGTAGAAGTAGGTGTGCAGATTCAACAGAGAGAAAACTTATATGGCTCTGATCTGTGATACCAAAATGCAGAAAGATTTTCTTAGAATAAATAAAAATTATTTTTGTATTCTATTGGTTCGTAGTTATCTTATCAATATTAGCCTAGGCAATGGAGCCTGAAAAGGTCTTGTTTAGTTGTTTGTGAGTAATTTTGAATTGTGGACTATATAGTAAGTAATTTTGAACAGTGGAACAATATTTTGTTTGCAAAATTTTAAGGCAGATCAATGTCGCCCGTTGAAAATCAGTAGTAGTATCCAAAAAATGCAAGAAGCATGCGCCGTTTTCGCAATTTACTTTCAGTTGCAAAAACGACACAATTTTCCTTGCCCTTCTCGGATACCACCTACTGACTTTCAACGGACGACTTTGACGCACCTTAAAATTTCGCAAACAAAACGTTTCACTGCTCAAAACTACTTATTATAACTGTGATGTAGTTGTTTATACCGGGATAAAATTGGTAACCGGTACCGGGAGCCTAGACACAGCTTTGATAGATTATAGAATGAATGTATTTTTTTTTCTTTTTTGGAAATGTGTACTTGTATCATTTTTGCAAAAAAGCATTTGTTTATTAAATAGGAACTTTTTTGAAAATTAATTTCTACAGATTAGGGTTGTCTTAGGGTAACATGGTTGATCCTATTTTCTTCCTCGAGAGTTGTACTTTTGACAACACTGACATCAACAATAGCAATACAAATAACAATAATTGTTGCAAAGATACGTGCAGAAGAAAGGAAAGTTACAAGAGGTCCGTTTTATGAACAGAGATGCTTTTTTAATTTTGTTCCAAATTAAAAAACAAACATGTAACAAATCCTCTGTTTAAACCCCTGCGGCCATCCTGTGCTTTCGTTGTGCAGAAAGAGATAATGAATCTTTATATTTTCGGTTCAAGCGGTCCTATTAAAGTGCCGCGCTTCTTGCTTTGAGACCACGCGGCGGCGAGGCTAGAACACAAGTAGGTAACCTTTACACTTTTTTTATGACTTCTTTGATTCCGAAGTATACGACTATTGGCCCAGAAAAGCTGTGGTTCTCAAATGTCTCCTACCTTAACATTCAAATTTTTTACTTAGGTCAGTTTTTTTCGAAGTGCCTCTAGAGGAAAAAGTTGTATAGGTTTTGTTTGTCTAGTCGATCCCCATTGCCAGTTTTTTAATTACATGAAAGTAATTACACCCTGTATAATAATAAATATACGTAATTTTGCGTTTTCCTGTATATTAATATTAGATATTGTATGAGACTTATTTGCTTTGCGTGTTAAATAAAATATTGTATACCTATAAACAATAGAACTAGAATTATGTTTCGGTAAAATCTGCAAAAATATGTTTATATGGTTGCCATCGAATAGAACTCATTGTATATCGGAGAATTATTTGTAAGAACAAAAAAAATGTAAAGTAAATACAAAATGAGATAAATAATGTTGTTTGGAATGAAAATAATACCAGTAGTGATACTTGAATGAAAGTTAAAAGTTTGAGTTATTATTTTTAGCTTTGACTTGCAGGTGTGTTTTGACTGGACAGCTTTTGTTCGAGCGATATTATTTCTTTTTCTATGCAACATTAACTACGCATTTCATGGACTCTGAGGTCACTAAACTATATACATACACACGCATATACAATGTGTCGCCTTTTTATAAATTTATATGAGGTTTTGAATGTTCATGACTAGATTTATTCTTAATTTACAATTTGAATAAGTATCAAATGTGTAATTTTGTGTTTCCTTAATACAACTAGGTAAACTTTAAAAATTTGACATATCAATTTTCAATGAATTTGTAAATATTTGATTTTCGCGCATAGGCCACATTCATTTTAGTTATTACATCAGTAATCAGCTTTTTATGTTCGTACCGAAATTATCAAATCTCTGTATGACGAAGTATCAGATCTATTTTAACAAGCTTTTATTAGCGTGACCTGTAACTCTGTATGTAAGAAAATCTTGCAATTGAATTTTGGCCCACTTATAGATGCCGCATTGACTTGAAATTTTGCATGTATATGCTTCATATGGCTATACAGTTTGACATTTTTTATAGAAAGATCCAAGATGGCGTTTCCAAGGATGGCGGAAAGAATGAAAAGTCCGATTGTATTAAAATTTGGACAGTAAGTTAGTGCTAGCTAGAGGAAGAACCCTATTGTTTTTTAACAAAATTGAACAATAAATAAAAAAGTTGTTAATTATTTAAATTTTTAAAAATGTTTTGTTTTGTAATTAAACAAAAAATGTTAACTATTATTTTTTACAAAAATACTGCGAAGAGTATCCTCAGTCTATAATGCCATCCCTATCAAAGCCAATTGATACTGCATTTAATGATAGATTAACCAGCTATCTGGAAAAATACAAATTACTTAATATGAGCCAGTACGGTTTTCGAAAAAAATCTTCGACAATAAAGCCTTTAATTAAAATTGTGACACATCCACACTGCTTTTGAGAGAGGGGTAATAGTATCTTCACTGTTTTGTGACCTCTTGAGGGCATTTGACTGCATGTCGCACCAAATACTTTCAGAAAAACTAAATGATTACGGAACTAGGGGTGTAGGTTGCAATCTAGTAACGTCATATTTAACAAACAGAAAACAGATTACATATTGTAATGGAACGATGTCCACTGCACTGACGATTAAGGCAAGCGTGCCCTAAGGCTCTATAATGCGGCCATTACTGTTTATACTCTACGATAATGATTTCCTTGTAACTACATTTTGAAAAAAAATGTAGTATAGTCGTCGGATCGAAATGAAAGTCATATCGACTCGAGAGCGAATTTAGAAAATTCCGTCCGTCGGACTGTCTGTCTGTCGGTCTGTCCGTCTGTCGGTCTGTCCGTCGGTATGTCTATCGGTCTGTCTGTCGGTCTGTCTGTCACGCCCAGCCCCCCTAATCCGTTTTCGGATTTCGATTAGACTTGGGTGGTTAACGCCGGAAGCTCGGCTCCGTTCGGAAACCGGAAGTACACGATATAGACGTTTCGAGTTTTTCGGGAAAAATTGAATAACTCGCTAACGGGTAGTCGGATCGAGATATTTAAAAAAAATGGTGCCGCCGGCAAAGCTCTACAAATAAGTATACCAAACACTATGTCGGAAAGCAAATGAAAATTGAATTTTTTTGCAAAAAAATGGTTTTCTCGAAATCGGCCTTGGAAGCACGATAACTGTCCAGAATATTGATCGATTTCGATGAGACTTGGTGGGATCAAAGGTACACGGCCACAAATGAAGCCTATTGCTGGCGGCCCGAGTCCACTGACCGCAAGTATTTTTTCCAGGGCCGAGTATGATTTTTCAAAGAAATTAATAACTCCCGAACCGAAGGTCCGATTTTGATTTTCAAAAATGGCAATTGTAGGGCTTGATTAGGTCTATTAGTTGACGTTTGTGAGAAACTTGACAAAACAAAAGCGAATCTACAAATCCTGGAAAACTTGATTTTTTTGATAAATTCTACAAATACCGAACAGTTTCCTAATATAAATCGAAAATTAACTATTCCGTCGATCAATCTCTATAACCAGTATAAGGCACGGACCTTTTTGAACAAAAAATCTGAAATAGAGTTTTTTCGAAAAATTTAGAATAAATGAGTTATTTACGAAGATGCATTCCATAGAATTATTTTAAAAAATATTACAAATTGATAAATTCTCCGTGCGATATAGGTGCAAAAAAATAATGTAATGTTATATTTAAAATATCATCATTAATTTCCTTACTTTCATTTACTAAATAAAAATAGAACTAATGCCCTTTCTGTGTTTCAAAATGTAGTTAGCCTTTACTTTAGTTGATGCAAAAAGAAAAAGAAAAAAATAAAACATGTCAAAATGTACTCTCATCAGTCATCTTGCGACTCTCTGCTGAAAATGTACTGAATCATCCCAACAGGAATAAAACGTATATCAAAATGTAGTTTTTTAACTTGTAATATATGTATTTATTATTGTATGTTACATGTATATTATTGACAATGCTAAAGCAATGTGTACTGTACATGAATGTGTATTCAGCAAATAAAGTGTTATATTATTATTATTATTATTATTATAGAATATGCAACAGTTATATAAAAACTGCAGTAGATCGGCGAAGAGTATAATGCTTAGCTTGTTTACTTATACTTTATCAGAGGACACTATCAATACGGTTGTCTGGTTAAACCTCTGAACTAAATTTCACGTATCAATCTCACCAGAAATAGAAATCTCATACATTATGTCTGTAATATTGTCCTACGTAATCCAAATCTAAATAGTCCTTGCTACTAAAAACATTTTCCCCTCGTGAAACGTTGCGTGAATTCGAAAATGCAGGGGAATGGCAAACGGAACTCGGAATTAGGCCAATACATCACGCTTCGGCACTTCAGAAGTTTTCAGGCAGAAGGCCCGGATATTTTTCTAATTGATCCCCATGATCCACGTGTACCGCTTTTGTTTTTAAGGATGTAGGGTGGTAAGCTCTGATAAATAGACTGAAATCCTGCTCGTCGCTGAGTTTGTTTACATTTCAAATAGGAGTTCTTTTTTTAAGCTCTGTACAAAGTTTTATATGTAGTTAATAGTTGGAGATTGTTACTTTTTGTCACTTTCCTGAAGGAAATAAAAATGTGATGATTATAAATAACACACAATGTGAAAGAACCATGTTCCTTTAATTTTCCAATATAATGATCTGAAAATTATTAAAAAATTAAGATAATTCTGAAATGTTAACAAAAAAAGTTTTGACTGTTAACTATTTTACCTTCCTCGCTCACCGAAGGGAAGTATTGTAATTGATTGATTGATTTGCCAGAGTAAGGTGGGCATTGCTACCGATTCCGGGCATCCATGGAGGTTCGTTCAAACACGCAGCTTGGTCGTCCGCCGAATACGCCCAACGGACGGCCAAACCGCGTTGCCTGAACCAAACCTCGGATGTTTTATACAGCGCTGGACCGGCTATATACGTTGGGTTGGACATGGGACATGCTTGTTGTCAGCAGCAAGAGCCACATGACGCATGAGGTAGGAATATAGGATGGGAAGTGTAGGAGTTTGCAAGATGCTTCTTTTTAGTTACCATGCTTCTTTGAAATTTCCATCTATCATCATCTCCTTATTCATTCTTCCTCCAAGTTTTCTGTTTCTGAATCTAGCAGTGTGCACCTTCTTCCGCCCGCTTGCGTTCACTTCATTTGTCTTCTAAGATATACGTACATTCTGTCGTCGCGGGGAGCCTTTTTTATTAACCGTTCCACAGGTAAATATCCATTTTCGGTGGAAGTGTCCTATCTCGCGGTAAAAAACTTTTTATGGCGGGTTATGAGAAAGAGGCCCGAGAGAATATTTTGCACACTCTGTATATTAGTTTTTTTGTTGTGTAATACACTAAAAACTAATAAAACAATTACAATTAATAGACTAGACTAAACTTATCTGTTTGTCCTCTTTGTATGTTTATGTTGGCAGCTTCCCTCTTTCTTCTATAGTATTCCCATACTACTTGCGCTCATTTTCATCCTTCCTAGAAATCAGCGTGTTGTCATTCAACTCGTTTCATCCTTCCAGATGTTGTTAAGTGGGTACCATCCTCTTAAAAACTTCAGTGAAGTCTTGCATTTCGATGCACTTTTAGCCACTTTTACACTTCAAGATGTGACCGAGTTTTTCAGATACTATTCACCACACTTAAGAAATATTTGTACTATATGGTGGAAATTTGTAAAGAGAAGAGAAATGCACCACACACTTCCGTCTATTTTTTGGAGGTAGCAGGGGCGCGGGCGGCCGGGTAATGTAATTCACTAATCCCTAAATTCTTCTAAACAGTCTTACAAGAAATATTGCCATGTCCATCAATCTTTCGCCCATTGCGCAAGTATGATTCGGACATGAAAGTTTCGTGCTTTTGAGAAAGTGTGATCTCCAAAATGCGTGCTGATGACACCAAGAAGCTTTTGGTAAAAAGCTTTGGTAAGGCCGTGCTCCTAACAGGCAACCATGGCAGGTGCCACGATACTGTCAGACGTCCTATACACCAACCGCATGCTAACTAGAATAACGCATGGATCACAGAACGTCTGATAAGACATTGTAAATAATAAGAAAAGAAAATACAATTGCAAATTTATAACAGTGACAGGAGTTAAATAACACACCAATCGTTTTCATTTGCGTGGACTACTTGAAGATTTTTATTAACGCTCGTTACATTTTCATATTTTACAACTATTTTATACGATTTATATTTAGATTCGTGTAATCTTATAATACAGATACAAGAATATAGAAAACATGAATAACAAAAGCTATACCCATACACTTAACAATAAAAACGTAGCAAATCCCTTTACAAACAACAATCAAGCTGGTAGCAAAGTATTTAATAGGAGTGAATGGGAATGCTCAATTTGAAACATGCCGAATAATAATAAAAGCAATAAGTGTAAGTGCCCTCCTTTTCGTACGAAACATCGCCTGTCACCCTCTACACAAGGGGAGAAAATCAGGACTAAGGACTTCGATGGTAATCCTCTTGAAATGGCCACTGCTGAAAGGGGGCTATCGCGCGCATGATGTAATTCATTTGTCTGGTTGCCGGCGATTGTTTTTTCAATTGTTTGCTTTGTATAAAATTGACACCGTTGATCCCGTAATAACTTTTGAAGGAATAGGTTTTTCAGCAACTACTATATTTTAGAAGACGCATCTATCAAGAAAACCTTTATATTGCTGATTGCTGCTTTTGCTTCCCAATGTTTTTCTTAGCCTCCTTCTAACAACATAGGTTATAAAAATAGGATGTAAGTATTTAAATAAACTTTTAAATGATAGGGTGGGATAAATTAACTTCGATAATTGCTCTATTAATCATGATAATGTAATATCTGACCGTTGAAATATAATTTTTAGTTAGACACATTATATTCATCCATTGACACGTTTTCATACAACGGTTGATGGTATAGCGGTTATGTCTTAGACACACTAATAGTTGGATATACTTTATTTTTATTTTATTTCACACTGAGAAGTGTTTTGTCAATCAAGTTGGCATCAAAAAAATTTAAAACGTTTAAAACTAACATTATTTATAAAAGGACTGCAAGGAGAATGTGCAATTCAATTATTCTAGTGTTAATTTTAGAATTATCATTATTCAGTCATTATTTTAATTTCAACAATCAGTAGAAAACTAATAATCTTTTTATAGCAAAATTGATATTTTTAGTATTTTATTATTTTAAAATACTAAAAATAAGCTTATGTCGGTTCTATTTACAGACATGCACATATAATCAGTAAACTAAATCAACTGTCAGAGTGAATAGAATAATTCTATTGATCGAGTTAACTTTTCGAGACAAGCGTCATTATATTTAAAAAAGCATATACAAGACATTTTCGTCAGATAAACATTATGGCACATTGATAAATAGGCGTTCAGATGAGAAATACATGTTTCGGTTTGCTTTTTATATGACATATTAATTTCAAACCTTGACTTCCATAAAACCATCTCAATCAAGTATGTACGTTTAAATAGTTTTTTCTACACCATTTAACAACTGTGTGTAGTGTGATTTGCACGAAAAATAGCGTATGATCTTATTTACTTCAAAACACATTTTCGAATTATCTGCTGCACTCAATAAATGTTCAGTGCCCATACTGAGGGATAAGTCATAAATATTGACCCAAAATAAAAGTGGCTCCAAAATGAATCCTTGAGGAACAACGACGAGAGACTCTAGACATACATACAGTGTAACCCATTTTGAACGGAAACACCCCTGTAAAAAATGTGTATATTATCTGATTAAAACGAGTCTTTTTTTTTTAAATAAGCCATCGAAAGTTCTACTTTATGACAAAAATTTAGAGATAAATTTCAATTTTCAAGACCTACTATGATTACTTTTCAGTGTCAAAAATGGACGAATTTGATTAACGATTTTTTTTATAAAGTATAACTATAGCACTGGATTCAAAAATATCTCAAATGGGTAAATCCAAAATTTCGTGAAAAAATATTAAATATAATGACAGATTTATGACAAAATTAATGTAGGTAATATTTTATAATAACTTTTACATGATTTTTTCTAAAAAAAAATGAAATGAAAAATAAACAATAGAAACATAAATTAAGTGGATAGTTTTAATAAATATTGTCTTTTAAACAAACTGACTTAAAAACACGTATGAACAATTGAAAGTAATAATAATTAGGTATTTAATTAACAAAATAACAACACATTACAACATTTCACTAAAACTAAAACACGATAATACAATTCATCTGAAATTTTTGTAGCCTCTACAAGGCCGCCGTTTATTTCGATGCACTTGTGGAATCGTTTTTTAATATTCTTTACGACATTCTGTAATTGTTGCCAGGTAACATCTGCACAAGCTTGTCTTATTCTTGCACACAAATCTTCTCTATTACTCGGACCTGACCTGTAAACTTTAGATTTTATTAATCCCCACAAAAAGAAGTCCATCGGTGTTAAGTCCGGGGATCGGGGTGGCCATCCAATTAACGGGCTACCTCGACCTATCCATCGATTAGGAAAGTTAGCATTAAGGCATCTGGTAACCACTCTGGCATTATGGACAGGGCTGCCATCTAATTGAAAGTGTAGATTTACTCTTTCTTGTATTGAAAATTCATGTAGCATATTCCAAAATTCGTTTCTTACGAACTGTAAAAACTGCATGCTATTCATATTACCTTAAAAAAAGAAAGGACCAATGATTGTTTCATTGAGTAGCCCACACCAAACATTAGCTTTTTGGGAATATTGTCTTTTACATACCATTTGTGGTAGAAGTTGCCTCATCGCTGAATAAAGTAGTTTTCAAAAAATGTCTGTTATTAAGATACTCGCTTTGAGCCCACAAGCAAAATTCCATCCGTGTTTCATCATCACCAGATTCCAACGTATGTAAAAACTTGGGTTTGAATGGTTTTACCTCATTCTTTTTAAGGCATCGTCGAATATTTTCTCTAGGTAAATTCAAATCTAAGCTAGCTACTCTCACACTGGCGTTTGGATTGTTGTTATAATAATTTAAAACGGTCTGCTCGTACCTGGGTCTTCTTTGTACATTATCCGTTCTTATAATACGCCTTGTCACAGCGCACACTCATTAAATATTTTGTTTATTTCAGAAACGGTACTTTTAGTGATGTTGGGCCTATTCCGGTGCCTATTATTAAATATCTCACATACCTTTCCCAAAGTTCTGTCATTATCTCCTCTAAGGCGCACAAGTTCAATTTTTTCTACTACATTTAGAGTATCCATAATTTTAACTTCAAACTAATAAACTAATACTTGATAAAATATCAATTTTATAATTTCAATAACAATATACTCTGAGTATATGCGTATTTTAAAGATTTGACGTCTGACTTAAAAATTTGTTTTCCATGGCACCCTATTATTATCTATCATTACTCAGTAAAAAGACAATATTTATTAAAACTGTCCACTTAATTTATCTTTCTATTGTTTATTTTTCATGGGCTACTTCGATTTTTAGAAAAAATCATGTAAAAGTTATTATAAAATATTACCTACATTAATTTTATCATAAATTTGTCATTATTTAATATTTTTTCACGAAATTTGGATTTGCCCATTTGAGATGTTTCTGAATCCAGTGGTATAGTTAGATTTTAGTTAAAACAATCGCTAATTTGTCCATTTTTGACATTGAAAAAGATCATAGTAGGTCTTGAAAATGGAAATTTATCTCTAAATTTTTGTAATAAAGTGGCCTATCTTTTAAAAAAAGTCCTGTCAAAATCAGATTATAGACACATTTTTTACAAGGGTGTTTCCATTCAAAATGGATCACACTGTATCTCCCCGTATTCAACAAGCTGTACTTAGGTATAATATTTCTATTCTCAATTTAGAAATTTAGTCTAAAGCGTTGCTACCAGAATAAATCCTAACAAAGCCAGTTTCTGATAGAATAACACCGAGACCATGCTTGAATATTACAAACGATACCCGTATACGAATATAGTTAACCAGATATGTTATGCGCTTACCTCAAACGAAGGTACCTAATCGATTTTTTACCTGGCTTACCATTAAAAGTCCGTTAACTGCTCTTGGTTCATTCTCAATATTGCCGGTAGCATAGCCGTAGGTTAAATGATATTTATTTACTTTTATTGAATCATTAATGGAGTTGTTCATTAAACTAACATTATTTTTTATAAATAAATAATTTACATCATGCCTATCAATTGATGTAAAGTAGTAAAAGGATATTTACCATAATTAAAAAATGATTCTAACAATTGTCGGTCGACGCTCATGATATCGCTAATATTATGAACCATTCTTTTGTCGGTCTTTTTTATAATTTTCGAATTGACACTAGATAAATTATAAATAAACAGAATTCAAGCAATCTTTCTGATACTCCAGATGTTTCAATTTTAAAATAAAGAGAAAAAAACGCCAATTTTATCAAAGGTACCTTGATTTCAACGCGTCTGAAATAAATTCTGTGATATGGGTCAGGTTTTAAATGGTTAAATTAATTAATTGTAATTAATTAATTAATGTCGCTTTTATTAAAAAAAGATGTAAATTAAGTTTACTTAATAAAAACTCATACCATTTAACCTTGTAAACACAATAAAAAATTATTAATAACTATCAGAAATTATAAGTAGATACTTTTCTATGCAATGCATTGTAATTTATAAATAAATAACAAAATAATAATATTTAATAAATATTTGGAATTGCAAATGTGTCTAAATCAGGGTCATAAATGACGTCACAATAATAGAATATAAATAATGTAAATTTAAACGATTCACATAGACATTTTTTAAATTAAAAATTGGGAATAAGTGCTACACGAACAGTGCTATTATCATGATTATTGTTATTATTAACTTTAATACTCATTTGTTACCTATAAACATCAACTTTCGTACGATTAGAAAACAATTAAAGGAGATAGAGAATTCTTGTATTTTAACAATAGATTGGATAAATCGGACCAGTCAACCTACCTATCCCTCTAGTGATTTTTTTTTCGCTAATTTGGTACTATACAGCATTAAAAATATATTAGGATGTGTTAGCAGTACTCATTTTGTGCTACCACATTTGACAAATAGTAAGGGAGAAGGGAATAAAAAAGGAATTCAACGCTTTAACAACCACCTTTGTAGTTGTTAGGATACATGTCAGAATCACGAAAATTAAATTAAATAAACGATGAGGGCTGAGACCGCCTCCCCCCCCCCCGCTGGCCGCTGGCGACACTAATTTGTTAATTACGCAACAAGTATGTGCTAGTTGAAAACATTATTGTGTGCTAGAGGTGTTTCAGAATCTTATGAGCCGCGAAATGCGCAAACGCCAAAGTTCATTCTGCGTTATAAGTATTTTTTTGAAGACACTGGCGGCTGAATTGTTGTATACATTAACAAGAGTTCGGGATAAATTGTAAACAATAAATATAATAATTTTAAGAAGTGTAACTGAGTCGACAGGAAGGATTATGTCTGTGCGCATATGAAGGTCACAGCTCATGAGATTTTAAAACACCTCTACCAAATTGGGAAAGAAAAAATAACTGGTGTGTCGGTGGGAGTAGTCTGACACATACGTATTCATTATTGAGCTTTGAGGAGCCCCGACCAACAGTCCATAAGGTATAGATAATAATTTACTTTCTAGTTTAACTATTTAAGTTCTATCTGTTGGATAACTGCTGGTAACTGCGTATGGTTTATGGCGTTGAAACACTAGTCACAGTTTAAATTAAATAAAATTTATTAATATTACAGCGACAACTCCCCCTTTATCCCAGACATTCTAATATTGTCACACTATACACCTTACGGTATCTTGACTTGATCATATAAAACATTTTAGATGCACAAAAAATACTAACAAATCTTACGTCTGAAAATGAATCAATGCTAATAATTAGGCTAGGGAATAGATAAAGTCACTTTCCAAAACTTCGGAAAATCCTCTTGTGTGTGATTCATGGTGGTTCAGTTTTTATCATATATAAATACAATTTGTGTTTTTCAACTTGAGTTTGTTTTCAAACCCTGTTTTACGTAGAAATTACTCCTGCATGAGATTTTCTAATCCAAAATGCCACAATGTTCCGTAAAAAAAAAAGAGAGAAAAAATATTCATCATCAGGAATAGCTCATGAGGCGCCCTCCACGGGCTAGCGTGATGTGATTGTTTCTTAGTTTAAAAAATGTTTCCTTACCAAAGGACGAGTGCTACCAAATTGGGAAAGAAAAAATAACTGGTGTGTCGGTGGGAGTAGTCTGACACGTATGTATTCATTATTGAGCTTTGAGGAGCCCCGACCAACAGTCCATAAGGTATAGATAATAATTTACTTTCTAGTTTAACTATTTAAGTTCTATCTGTTGGATAACTGCTGGTAACTGCGTATGGTTTATGGCGTTGAAACACTAGTCACAGTTTAAATTAAATAAAATTTATTAATATTACAGCGACAACTTCCCCTTTATCCCAGACATTCTAATATTGTCACACTATACACCTTACGGTATCTTGACTTGATCATATAAAACATTTTAGATGCACAAAAAATACTAACAAATCTTACGTCTGAAAATGAATCAATGCTAATAATTAGGCTAGGGAATAGATAAAGTCACTTTCCAAAACTAAGGAAAATCCTCTTGTGTGTGATTCATGGTGGTTCAGTTTTTATCATATATAAATACAATTTGTGTTTTTCAACTTGAGTTTGTTTTCAAACCCTGTTTTACGTAGAAATTACTCCTGCATGAGATTTTCTAATCCAAAATGCCACAATGTTCCGTAAAAAAAAAAGAGAGAAAAAATATTCATCATCAGGAATAGCTCATGAGGCGCCCTCCACGGGCTAGCGTGATGTGATTGTTTCTTAGTTTAAAAAATGTTTCCTTACCAAAGGACGAGTGCAAGCTGGTTATAATATTATCTATGACGCTTGATAACAAAATTAATATTTGATATACAGGGTGATTCACGTAGGCCATTCATTAGAAGTTTTTCAACTTGCAGTTGGATTAGAAACTTGAAATTTGGTATGCAGCCATAATCGATCATGCCCGTTCTATCTAAAATATTTTCAGTCCTCCAACTATACAGGGTGTGCCAAAAATTGGTACCAACTTTCTTATTTTAAATGGAAACCTATGTTTTTCTTTACACGGTTCGATTGGTCTTCTAATTCTGAGTTTAGAGAACCTAAGTTATGTTAACTTATCTATTACAGTTTTTGACATATGTCCAATTTTTTGAAAAAAATTGCCGCTGTAGTAGTTTACGAACAAATTTGTATCTCGCAAACCTTTCAAAATTATGAAACCAAATTTGTGAAGCAGTTAGCTGGAAGTCCAGGCTAACTTTTGATGTCCCATCGGTGGTCCCATTTTGTACCATATGGGCGCAGTCGATTTTCAAATGTCGCAATCAAAAATTGTCAAAAAGTCCATTTTTTCAAATGGCACCTACTATTTTTTTTCACGCCATTCGAAAGAAAATTGAATTTTAGGGTGAGTTACTTAAGCATTCCCTATACCTAACTTCACCCCATATCGAGTTGTTCAATAAAAATTAAGAAATACCTTATCTTGCCGAGAGATTCCTTACTTCATCAAGTATGCCATGGAAACAAAAGACAGTTGTAATAATTTTTAAAGAAAAATATGGATTCTTATTTAATTACACACAACACCAACAAATTATTATTAACGAACAAGAACAATGTTGACGAAATTCTGACGTAAATGTTCAATGTTACCACCATATTTTTGTTGAAATATTCTATTATTCTACTTTCAACAGATTGCGTAGCACATCTTTGCGCCTACCATTTCTGACGCCAGAAATCAATACAAAATTGAATTTTAGGGCCACTTTTATTAACATTGTGTATGTCTGTCTACAGTCGTTTTTGAGTTATTGGCATTTTTTGAAAAAAACATTGTTTTTTTTTTTCTCAAGGGTAGTAGGCTTTGGAAACAATCATTTCATTTTCATTTTTATTCAAAAATCGTATTGCAATAATAAATAATAACAACAAAATAACAACAAATAAACAGATTAACAAAATAATTATGTCAATACAAATGCTCAATGTGTGTACCGTTTTCACTGACAGAATTTCGTCAACATTGTTCTTGTTCGTAAATAATAATTTGTTGGTGTTGTGTGTAATTAAATAAGAATCCATGTTTTTCTTTGAAAATTATTACAACTGTCTTTTGTTTCCATGGCATACTTGATGAAGTAAGGAATCTCTGGGCAAGATAAGGTATTTCTTGATTTTTATTGAATAACTCGATATGGGGTGAAGTTAGGTATAGGGAATGCTTAAGTAACTCACCCTAAAATTCAATTTTCTTTCGAATGGTGTGAAAAAAAATAGTAGGTGCCATTTGAAAAAATGGACTTTTTGACAATTTTTGATTGCGACATTTGAAAATCGACTGCGCCCATGTGGTACAAAATGGGACCACCGATGGAACATCAAAAGTTAGCCTGGACTTCCAGGTAACTGCTTCACAAATTTGGTTTCATAATTTTGAAAGTTTTGCGAGATACAAATTTGTTCGTAAACTACTACAGCGGCAATTTTTTTCAAAAAATTGGACATATGTCAAAAACTGTAATAGATAAGTTAACATAACTTAGGTTCTCTAAACTCAGAACTAGAAGACCAATCGAACCGTGTAAAGAAAAATATAGGTTTTCATTTAAAATAAGAAAGTTGGTACCAATTTTTGGCACACCCTGTATAGTTGGAGGACTGAAAATATTTTAGATAGAACGGGCATGATCGATTATGGCTGCATACCAAATTTCAAGTTTCTAATCCAACTGCAAGTTGAAAAACTTCTAATGAATGGCCTACGTGAATCACCCTGTATACCAATTCTTTTTTCTGAAAATTTTATATAGCTAACTATTTTATAAAAAAAAATTTCAATACATTGATAAATAACCAAATAAGCATGAGGTCACGTTTTTGAGAATAACCGCAAAATTTTAGAATAATACTTCCCTTCGGTATGCGAGGGAAGTAAAAAATGATGAACAAATTTCATAGCACAAAAAATGCCCTGCTTTATCGGTATCTAAAATATTATTTACATAGTAGGCATATTTTCCAAGATATAATGGATTTAAAACTGGTATGGTCAAAATTTCCTTAAAAAGTAGGACATTTCTCAATATAACTTAGCAGAACTTCAAAAATGTCCAATGTACATTATTCAAATTTCAGTGAATGATTTAGAATCGACACATAATGAACACATCATTTTTTCAATTTTTTCTGCTCCTCTGTTTCTGATATATTCGGGATTAAAGTAGGGGTCAATACATTTGAATCGTATATTAATTTTGAATGGAAGCAAAAATGTTGGGGCGAGCGCCCCTCGTTCACCTGCTCCAATCTTGCCATTTATTGCACTGTGCGCGCCTCATGTGTATGTTATTGCTTTGCTTCATTAACTTTATTTAGGTTTTTAATTAAATGATTATATATAGGGCATTTCAGACACAATTAAGTATGAACACCAAGTTATTGTTTGAAAATCAATTGAATACAAACTGTGCGTTATGCATATGCCTTGAAGGTTATATTACTATTTTAACAAGGAATTTATAGTTTTTAAATTATTATAAATGTTTACAAAAGTAAGTACAATGTATCTGATAAGCAACATATTTTTACCTTAAATTTAACAAATCATATATTTGATGTAAGAAACTATTTAATTGATCATCGAAGCTGATGATGTAGAATGTGATTACTAATGTTTAGTATTGTATCGGCTCATTTAGCATATTTTTGTATTGTTTTCTGAAAGATCTTTTGATTTTAGAGCGAAAAGCAAAAAACTAGAATTTTTAGTCTCTATAGATTTCAAAATTATCCAAGAACGCGCTATCGTATTAACAGTTGTGTGACGTCATTTACTCCTATTTCAAATCAAATAATTTTAAATTAGACGGTTTGTTAGCAGTGGGAATTGATGGGGCAGTAGTAAACACTGGATCGAAAAACGGAGCCATATCTCAAATGAAGGCATAGTTGAAACGTCCTTTGTAGTGGTTTATTTGTCAGTCGAATGGTAACCAACTTCCTTTAAGACACTTTTTCCATTTCCTTGCTGGTGGGGCTTATAAGCACTGGAACCTTGCCATAATGTATCAGTTATAGACTTTGAACCAACCAATAGTTAATTCTGAATTAAGCACAGATAAAAAATATCGCTATCAAATGTATTCTAAAATCTTTACTGGTAACTGCTCCTTAGATTTATTTAAAATGGACCCTTTGATTTACCACCTTATCCCAGGTGGTTAACTGCAGCTAACCGAAGATTGCGATTTTATATTGACACAAAACACCCAGTCTCAAAGATTTGACATAGTTTATTCAAATTGTCTACTCATCAGTGTGGTTTGCGATAAAGTTTAACCATACAAAAGTGGTGCCAAGCATGTTTGGAAAACAATTCAGCTAAGTCAGTACTGAAAACCATAACAAAGAAATATTGTTGATCAAGTAATGCAACACAATGCCTTTTTAACCCATTAACGCCCAAGACAATAGATCACTGGGCAGATGTAATATATATTTTAACATATAATAATTATTTTAGTTTACTTATATATGTAATAATATCACCATTAGAACCTCAGTAAAATATCATTAAATTGTAATAATAATGGCAAAATTTAACAGCTATATTTGGTGGTAAGGTAGGAAACAATTGGCACAAAGAGTAACATTTGATGCAATAGGTTTTAGGTCTACTCTTGCAATCTTTCTTTGGCATCTCTGACCATGACGATTTTGCATAAAATCATTTAGGCCATCGAATCGAAAGTCTTCAGGGGACACTGCAGCTTTTTCATATATGGAACTGCAACTGCTCTACGGAATTCTAGGAGCTGATAGCCTCACGACCGTGCATCGTGCGATATAGAATCCAGGCATTTGTTAGTGCCACATCCAGAATAAGAATGAACATTGGCCGTGGTAATTTTTTTCCACGAATCTAGATTCCATATTTACTAATGATCCAATCAAAGTTTCTTCCTTTATATAATCTACTATATCATCTGAAAGAAATATCTCAAAAATCTTCAACGGGGTGAGGGCTCCATGTCCTTTTATCAGTGCCTCTATTTTCTCCTTTTCAATAGTAGCAAAGTCTGTATCGGTAAAGGTATACTTGGGATCGCACTTTTTCCATTTCGGTAGAGAATTAGAAAGTATCTGCTTTTTCGAACCTTATTGCTCAGAGATGACACTGGTACTCTGGTCTTCAACAATGTCTTCTGTATCTTGATCTTCATGACCGTATTATACCTCCAACTAACCAGGTTACATATTGTACCTCCACTATGCCCAATTCGTCATCCATTTCGTCTTCATCTGTCACATAATCTGGTTCTGGAGATAAAACAACAATGTCTAGGGTAGCACTATTATCAATATAAAAATTGTGATCGGCAATAATTTCTTCTATCTTCAATCATAGACAAGCGCCCTTTTTGGAATCCTTGTCCTCTAAAAGTAAATTATTATTATTATTATTCAAACCATCACCATCTTTTAATTATTTATATTATAATTTTATCATATCTAATTTCTACTTACAAATGTTTGAATGTATCAACGCAAAAGAAAAAAAGCTTTATTTACCAATTATATTTTTAACCAATACCACGGAAACAGGTGATATTTTAGTGAAAATAGCACTGAAAGATTTTATCTCACACGCTGACTGAAATTGACCGATAATAATAACAATGACAATAATAATAATGACCTGACAATGATATCTGATGCAGATAAACTCTCAAAGTTCCAGTTAGATATTATATGTGCCCAGTGGTATACATATAGATCAGCTAAATAAAGTTGTTTACAATTATGCTGATAAAGAAAATATTGTAAAATGAGTTATGGAAAATTTGCAAATCATTTTACAAACATTTTAAAAAATTTAAAAAAAAAAATGAAATTTTTAAACACCACTAGACCTACTTCTACTCCACTACATGAATGTGGAATTGAAAATGTGACAGATGGCAATAATATTTGGCATATGCACCTATTATACTTTTATTGAAGAATGTACAGAGTGGTCATCCCAAGAAATAATTCAGCCATGGAGGACATTTGTAAAGGTATTTGCGTAAGCCTTCCATATGTGGCACCTGTTATTTAGTATTGAACTTTTGCTGTTGGATGAGCACTCTGTATATTTTTTTGACCAAGACTTATCAGGTTTCCCCTGTAATAATAGTGATAACTAATTCCGATTATTTTCAATGTCATTTCGTGATTATTAACTTTTTAGAGTGACCGCTATGCACAAATAAAGAGGGAAGTTCTGTGTAAATCCTTTTACCGATTTTTTTAATAAGTATTCTTTTACTTTATAGGTATTAACTTGACTTTTACTTTGATACCAGTAATAGATGCTTCATTAATTAGTTTTAACAAACTGAAAATATAGTTTACTGTAGGTTGTCAAATGACTAAAATAATTTTAGATTTGATTTTTAAAATCATTACAACAATATCTATAAAAAAAATCTTATATTTGTATTATTATTACACTTCTATATACTATATACCGAGACCCATTCTTCACTTTATATTTTAGTGAAAATTTGATTGTTCGGTGTTTTTATGCTTTGCTCGAGTTTTATTGAAATGCCTTCGTTTCTAGATTTATTTACGGTTCGGTGTCATATGTCAGGGTTCACTAAGGCTGTTAGGTTTAACTCGAATTCGTTTCAATCATTCCATTTACTTCTGGTATGCAGCCACATAAAATATGTCACTTTTTGTTTTGTCTAGAATCTTATTAAAGAATGGACATATGTTTTAAAATAAACCTACTCAAACATGATAGGTACTACATAAATTAATATATTATATACAATTTTGTTTGAATCTAATTTATATTCAGTTTCTAGAGGTTGTTTTTGGAACGGAAGACACAATAATAGAACTGATTGAAAAAAGTGATATGCTTATACAGAGTGGCTCGCCGGGAACTGGATCGATATTAGGAAAAGCATGCAATGAAAATTTTTGAAAATTTGGGAAGTTGCTAAAGTCAGGATGCCATCCAACCAAAATAATTAGAAGCATGTGGTACTTTTTGTTATACCGGAAGTCGATACCAACTTACTTATTTTAAATAGAACATCCAGTATACTTTCGACTTTTCGAAATGAATTCAGAGTCCAAGCACACCCTATATCTAAACTCAGCAGTTTCGGACATTTTAAAAGAAATTTGACAGGTGCAACGGTTTTCAAGTGTAGGGGATCCTCATTTGCTCTTTGGCACGTAGATAGAACACAAGGTGAGCTCACTCTACATTGACAATAAATTCCATAATAGTATACCAAGTGTTCCATTTTTCACGTTACATTTTGTCAAATTCAAACCTCAAAAACTTTTTTATTTCATATATACATCATGTTATGTAAAATTAAATTATTTTTTCTCTAATGTATGCATTATAGGGGCTAAAGTTACAACTTTTTGAGATATTCGCGATTTTCTTAAGTGTTTTAGAATTTTTAGTAAAAATTATCAACTTAGAAACAATCAACAATGTCAATCATTTTATTAAATGGGTGTAAATTACACCTACGAAGACTTTTTAAATTTTTTTATTATTTATGGAGAATGTGATAAAGTATTATCATGTAACACATTTACTACTTGATACCCACAAAAACAAAAACCATCAGCAAACACTGTAAAGCGCATATTGGATAATTTTAGAATATTTGGCTCTGTAAAAGCAGAAATAGCAATTCTTGGATATTTTCAGGCATTTCCAATGATGTCATTAAGGCAAGCTGCTCTGGAATCGGGATTATGCAAGGATACAATTCACAAAATCTTGTCAAAACATAAGTTTAATCCGTTCTCGTTCCACAAAATTAAAAGAAATAGATTTCCTAACAAGAGACAATTTTTGTGAATTTATTTTAATAAGGCATGCAGGTGATAATTCTTTTTTGGGAAATATTATATGGACAGGTGAGGCTAAGTTAACCAAAAGTGGACTTTTTAATGGACACAATTCCCATTACTGGAGTGACTCGAATCCTCATGTATTCAGAGAGCGAAATTTTCAAGAACATTGGCAGTTTAATGTTTATTGTGCCGTAAGAAATAATAGAGTTGTAGCATTATAATTTTATGAGAAAAATGTAAGTTAACATGATTTCTTGAGCTAATGTGTAGTTACAATTTTTTGAGTTGGTAGGTCAAAGATATCTAAATATTCTACAAAATTTGGAAAATAACTATCTAGACAATTTATCTCTCGCTGAACATAGACAAATTTTTTATCAGAACGATGGTGCCCCTCCACATAACCCGTATATGATCAATGGATCGCCAATAATGGACCTTTCCTATGGTCTCGTCGCTCGCCCGATTTATCAATTTTAGATTCTTTTGTTTGGGGAACTATTAAAAATAAAGTTTATGAAAATCCATTAACAACCATTGAAGATTGTATGCAGAGAGTGAGAAATGCATTTCAGAACTTATCACCGGATTCAGTTAGAAGAGCTACCCACGAAGAACTAGTCCGAAGGTGCGAAAAATGTTTGGAGGTTCGAGGGAGAAATTTTGAAAATTTATTGAATTAAAATGAAAACATATTTTTTAATTCATTCTATAATTGATATTTTAGTTTATGCAATTCGAATTTTGGATATATATTATTTACATTAACAATCTGTTTCTTTATCAAACATTCTAAAATGATCCAATATACGTTTTACAGTGTTTGGTGATGGTTTCTGTTTTTGTGGGTATCGAGTAGTAAATGTGTTACATAATTCTTGATATTACTTTATTACATTCTCCATAAATAATAAACAAATTTAAAAAGTCTTCGTGGGTTTAATTTAAACGCGCTGGCATTTTTTGACGTAATATAATGACTGACTAAAATTTAAAACTAATCGAATTTCTACAACTAAACATTGAATTGTATTATTATGAGACTGGTGTCTGTCATTTAGGTATTTTGTCTAGAATGACCCCTAAGCCTCTTCGACCCCGCTTCACACTGTCCCTAATTGATTGTGCACGGCCTTCATTATGTTTGCATTTTAGTGGCGATTTCAGGACGCTCATTTTCCTTCTTAATCTGTTGAAATTCAATTCGCATGTTGATTTTACTGATATGGCCTTAAATCTAATTCTGAATTATCTCATATGTTAAAGCATAGATAGCTATTTAATTATTTACTATATTACTTTTCTAAATGCGTGAACGTCAACATTACATGGGGAATAGTGGCTGAATGGTAATGAAAGATTAATTAAAAGATAATAACTTTAAAATCTAATTCAAACCGGAAAGGATAAGACGTAAGAATAATTTATACACCGAGAGAAATATCTGCTGGGTACGACGTAAACATCATTTATACACTAAAAAAAATCTACTACTTCCCGAGCACAACCAATGGGGTTTATATCTGGGGCGATGTCTGGCCATCGCAGACAGTTACTCTCCGCTTCTAGATAACGAATATGTACAGTTCAATATAGAAGTGTAATGCCGCCCAAATAAATTGTTCTTCTGTTTATTTAAAATGTCAGATCGGCGAAGTAATATTTATTTATTTATTTCGCACACAGGTAAAAACCAATTACAGAATTGGAGATAGTAATTTAGTCACTTGACTGTGAACAATTAAAATATATAATTAAGATATATAAATTGTATTCATATATCTGAATTAAAGTAATAACCTGAACTGAATTTATACATTTCTACTTACATTCACGTAGTGGTGCGGAAGAAAATTTAAACATTTTCTTGTGTTGAAATAGGTTTGGAACGCCATGAAACGTTGAGATTTCAAATTTGAGAGAGGAAAAATCTGTCGGTCGGTCGGTCTGTCTGTCGATCTGTTTGTCCATCTGTCTGTAACTGTCTACTGCGAACGTTTTCTCTGGAACGATTTTAAGATATTGACTTGAAATTTGGTACACGTATGTATTATAATGAGACCTGGAAAATGTCTTGAGACCTTTGCTCTAGTATATTTACCAAATCAGAAGTTTCTGAACTCCTACTATCTTGCTTTCCTTATTTGCCCGTATGATACATACGTGTATCAAAGTTCAAGTCAATATCTTCGTTTTATTTTATCAACTCTTTTAATAATCGAGTGGGGGTGGTGATGGGGGTGAAAAATGTAATAAAAACATTGGAATTGGAGATTTGTTTCTAGTACATACATCAAATCCCAAGATTCTGGACTTATTAGGTTGCTTTGTTTATTTACCCCTATTTCACCCACAACCTTTCAACGGCATCATCTCAAAATATAATCTAGTTCCATATGTCTTTATAATACATACATACGTGTACCAAATTTCAAGTTAATATTTCGATTTTATTTTATTAACCACACGTTAATAATGGAGTGGGGGTGGCAAATGTTTTTAAAAAAGTTGAGGCCTTTTTGAGGTTTTTTAAGTATGTCCGGTCATTTCTCTGGAATGGCCTAAGTGATTTCTACGAAATCTTTTGCAAACTGTAGAGACTGACTCGGCGGTGGTACCACGTTTTTTTCATCAAGTTATGTTTACTATAAGATGAGCAAAACTCGGCAAAACCGACTTGAATTAAGGACTATTCGAAATTGTGGCGAAGGTAAATAGTCAGATGTTTTCGGAGTAATTAATACTAAACTATAGATTCAAAATGGTGAATCCAATAGGGCTGCCATAATTGCCTAGCTTATGTAGATTTACGTGAATCTGTACTACTAAAAAGGGTGAAAAAAATGTTTGTCCTTTAAAAAAAAATTGGTGAAGATATAGACACAGAATTTTCCTTTAAAAAAAAATTGGTGAAGATATAGACACAGAATTTTCCTCTTTACCTGCCACCTTTTAATTATTAATTTTTTTTTTTTTTTTTTGATGACTACAGTGTCTTTTACAACGATTTTATTAACTCACTTTCTCTGTCCAGCATATCCTGCAATCAAAATTTCGACTAGTTGTAGTTAAGCTAGAGATTTGAAATTTTGGTCACGTGTATAAGTATGGTGACAATGCAATATAGTATATCTAATATCGTTCTTACCCTTTCCTTCACAACCCCCTTGATATCAAATGAAATTGTTTGATGTGTAAAATACGATAAACTATGTGGTGTCATTCTAAACGCAATATGGACGCCCCAAACCACAGTTATCCCAAATCGAGGTTTTTTTATTAAAAAATGGCTAGAGAACGCAAATCTTGTCGGAAATGAACTTTTATTTTTTTAATTGAATTACCGAAATTCCAACAAATCTTCGGAGTCCGAACTTTTTTGTCTAATTTGACAGCTGATTTTGCCTTATTATTATTAATTATTCTTCGAAGAAACTATATTTGTCCGAAAATTGTAAAATATAGGTCATATGTCATTTGACAGCTCTCAACCTGTCAATAAATGTCTTATGCCATATTAGGCATTACACTTTGACATGAACATAAAGTTGGCACCCAGAGTTAGCACCCCAGATTCACACTAGGTCTGAAACCGAAAAGTAAAGAGCGGCCGCGCTGCCGCTGGCGGATTAGTAGAAGAGGCCTGTCGGAGGTGGAAAGCGGCAGCTCGTAGCCGTACCGAATTTTCCGATGTATACAAATTTTCCGGCTCTGAAATGCACATGCAAAGAGCTACCGAGATTCAGGTTGTGGCAATCATCATGATTCAGTATAAACTAACAGCCCTCCAATTTTCAGTGCGGCAGCTCCATGCCAAGTGGAGCTTTCCGGGGGAAAGAGTTTTCCGTTTCTCTCTGTGGATGCTTCTCTATTACCGATAGGTACCTTGTGACCTACTTTCGGCGCGGCAGCTCAATGCCAAGTCGAGTTTTCCGAGGGGAAAAGGAATTATCCGACCGTGGAAGGGAAGGGCCAAGAGCTGCCGCGATTTTCTCTCTGGGGATGCTTTTCTTTTAACAATAGATACCTTTTGACCTATTTTCAGCGCGGCAGGTCAATGCCAAGTCCAGTTTTCCGCGGGAAAAAAGAGTTTTCAGACCGTGGAAGGGAAGGGCCACGAGCTGCCGCGATTTTCTGCTTTTCTTTTAACAGTAGGTACGTTTTGACCTATTTTCAGCGCGGCAGCTCAACGCCAAGTCGAGTTTTCTGGGGGAAAGGGTTTTCCGATTGTGGAATATAAGGGCGGTTTTGGCCTGCAGCGCTGAAAATAGGTCAAAAGGTACCTATTGTTAAAATAAAAGCATCCACAGAGAGAAAATCGTGGCAGTTCGTGGCCCTTCCCTTCCACGGTCTGAAAACTCTTTCCCTTGAAAAACTCGACTTGGCATGGAGCTGCCGCACTGAAAATTGGAGGGCGGTTAGTTTACACTGAATCATGATGATTGCCACAACCTGAATCGCGGCAGCTCTTTGCATGTGCATTTCAGAGCCGGACATTTTTTTTACATCGGAAAATTCGGTCCTGCTATGAGCTGTTGCTTTCCACCACCGACAAGCCTCTTCTACTCATCGAAACAAGATAATCTCCGCCAGCGGCAGCGCGGCTGCTCTCTACTTTGCCGTTTCAGACCTAGTATGAATCTAGGGTGCTAACTCTTTGTGCCAACTTTATGTTCATCACTTTCACCTATTACCACTCGAGTTATGATCTTCAGCTTCAAGGACTCCGTATGAAATTATTCAATCAATAAATTGTATCAAAAATTACTTTCAAAATTTTTTTTTACATAAGACATTTATTGACAGCTGTCAAATGACATATATAACCTACAATTTTCAGACAAAAATTTGAATAATTAATGCTAGTTACAAAATAAAGTAAAGTAAAATCAGCTGTCAAATTAGACAAAAAGTGTCAATTGACAGCTGCCATATTGACATTTGACTTTCATTCATGGATTCGATATTTTTATCGTATGAAGTTATTCAGTATATTCAGGGCTGGGTAGAGTACCGCACTAAAGTACTCACGAGTACTTCACAACGAGTACCTTTAAAAATTACACGTGAAAACTTGAGTACGAGTACTTGTTTTTGAAGTACTCTAAAAAATTAGTACTATTGCAAAATTTGGAGAGTACTTTTCTAAAAATAAGTAACGAGTACGAGTACTTCGAGAAATACCAAATTGAAATAGGTAATAGATAGAAAATACCTACCACTTACACCATTACCAGTAAATAGAAGTAGGTCGACATCAACAAAAATAGTTACATTTATTAAGAATGTATAGGCACACAAAAATGAACACAACCAAAAATTTACCACAAATTTTTGATTTTTTTTGTGAGTTCTTATTTTAAAAATCTGTATGCATTTATTATCACAAATCTGAAGAACTACGAGACTTAAAAAAGCTTAAAGCACCATATACCTGGTGTCGAAAAAGTCTGGACACGGTATAATATTTCCAAAAAAGTAAGTTTTCGTGAAAAAAGTTTCAGACAAAAGTTGTTTGGTTTTGGGAATGACATCTTTTGAACACCACTTCTCATTAGACCGTGTCCGGACATTTTGACAGCAGGCGTTTGGAGGGTCGGGATGACTTCGGATAAAAAAATGTTTTAGACAAAAGTTTGATATATAAAGCGTTTCTTAATTAACTATCTTTTTAGGATGACCAGTGACCACTCTGCATATTTTCTAAGGGGGGAAAAATAAAATTAACACAATAGCCTAGGGGGAAGCCTGCTATATTTTGGAAAACAATATACTTTTAAAAATATAATTAGAAAACAATAGAGGACAGTAATATTTGAAATGTAATTGTTACAGTTTCCAAGGAGAAATCCTGCTATAGCTTTGTCGTAAATTACACAGGGTAGACACTTTAAAAAATAAGTGGAAAACGACGGAATGCAATAATGTTTGGAATATACTTATCACTATTGTCATAAAGTTGTACTTTTAGGGTAGTGTACAGGATGCTCTGTGTGCCCACTCTAAAACATAATTTATTATTAAACGACCTAAGAGAATGATAATTGGAAATCGGAATGTGGTTGTCCATATTACTACGAAGAAAACCTGATAACTTTTAATTAGAAAAACATACAAATATATCCGAATTTTTACTCGACCTCAAAATCGATATTAGATAATAAGATTTAATTAACCGAACAACGCGAGGGTGAAATTTTGTTTCATAATTTTTAGTAGCCTTTTTTAAAGGCCATTCAATATTTTTCAAAACATTTTTGTTTACGTTTTCATAATATAATAATAAATCAACATAACACTGGTTCACTAAACATTAGCTTCTCAGATGAGCGTACACTATTTACTAATTGAACCATTGGACCTTATATAAATGAAATTTCATTACCTGAAAACTATTTTGTATTGAAATCTAATTATTTTATGATCTAAATTCTATCAATTGTTAATGAAAAATCGAGAAATAGAAGCGGGGAATTATTTGTGTCTGTATAATTATTAAATAAAATATTAATTTTACTTCCACATCCACGTAGTGGATTGGAAGTATAGTAATCGTAAAAAAAATTTCAAAAATTTGTATGTCTATTTAGGGAGTTACTAACAGTGTGGCCAATCTAACCAAAGTAATTACAAGCATGTGGTATTTCCGGTTATACCTGAAGTCAATACCAACTTGCTTGTTTTAAACCATATATATTTTCGGCTTTTCGAAATGACCATAGTCCATGCATGTCATACACCCTATATGTAAACCCAGCAGTTTCGGAGATATTTGACATTTTATTAAAAATTTGACATAATCCCAGAGCAGCTTGCCTTAAAGACATCATTGGAAATGCCCGAAAATATTCAAGAATTGTTATTTCTATGTTTTCGTCATCAACAATAGGCTTCCTCCTTTGACTTTCTGTCTTGATAAAGCTAAATGTTCTAAAATTATCCAATATGCCCTTTACAGTTTTTAGTGATGGTTTCTATTTTTGTGGGTATCGAGTATCAAATGTGTTACATGTTCTTGGTATTATTTTATCACAATCTCCATAAATAATTAACAAATTTAAAAGTCTCCGTGGGTGCAATTTAAACCTGCTGGCATTTTTTGACATAATAGCATGATTTATATTGATGATTGTTTCTAATCATGGCCAAGTTGGTAATTTTTACTGAAAATTCTGAGCATTTAAGAAAATCACGAATACCTCAAAAACCCCTACAATGCCGATACTATAAAAAAGAGAATTTAATTTTACATAATATGAAGTAAAAAAATACAGTATGTTCCATTTGAAAAAAAAAAGTTCTTGAGGTTTGAATTTGACTAAATGTAACGTGAAAAATGGAACTTATGGATCTTATTTCAATACAGAACGTAGCTCACCTTGTGTTCTTTCTACGCGCCGAAAAACAAATAAGGATCTCCTACATGTACATGAAGAAAGTTATAACGGTTCTTGCAAAGCGTTGCACCTATCAAATTTTTAATAAAAATATCTCCGAAACTGCTGGGTTTAGATACAGGGTGTGCAACATGCTTGGACTCGGCTTGGAATTTTATGGTCATTTCGAGAAGTCGAAAATATTATTCCATTTAAAATAAGCAATGACTTGGTGATCTTTTGTAATAATGAAGGGATCATTATTACAGAAGATCACCAAATTTAATTTGATGCTCTGTAGGTATCACTGAATTACGTTCGCAGTTTTTGTTTCTATTAACCCTTAAGTTTCTATCCACCCCATTCTACGGTACCAACATTATGAAAACGTAAAATTCAGTTCAATGTTTCATTTCATTCACCAGTAATTATATGGATTTTCACGAAGTAAAGGTTAAATCCATCAACTAAATGACGATATATTTGAACATATATGTGTATGCGTTAATTAATTTTATAGCAAAATTGACACTTTTTGGCAAAGTGGTTTATTTGGAAAAGAAACCGTAAAATATTTGAATTGTATTTCTGGGTCTTGGCGCTTTGTTGTCTTATGATTGTTAAGCGACAGTTACACGCTTGATAGAGCATGTCCGTGAGTAAAAGGCGGGCAGACGGTCCTCTGTCGATAATTAACGCTACGTAGAGGGTCCCCGTAGTCCTGTCATTCACCCGCACGGAACGACATTAGCTGAGGGCTTTCGTAGGTTGCCGTCGAAGTAAAAATAGTTTCATTTTTCGCCAGGGTACCCAAAACTCAATTAGGACAAGATTAAATAAATAGACAGATGATTACACTGATAAAAATAAAAAGATTTCGATGATCTCTTTCACAAAGTTTTGTTGTCGTACCTAACAATTTATTTCATGCGTAAATAGTACCTTAACAATGATATTTTCACCAAATTACAACGATAAGTTGCACCAGTGCTATTTTCGGCATTTTTGTTTTATAGATTCTGTATAAAAACAACGCTTCCTAAGATGTCACTACTTCCACATCCAGATTTCCCATCCAAGTCTCTTTAAAGGAGAACATCGTGACTGAATTTGCACACTAGTATGTGGAAATAATTGGTCATAGAATTTTAATAAAAGGACGATGCCGAATGCCAATTTCCGGGCGTTACCGAATCCATATTCGGGCGCTGCCGAATTCAAATTATGGCGTTACCGAATCCATATTCAGACGCTGCATAATCCATATTCGGGCGCTGCCGAACATCAAGGGGGGACTTCCGCATACTGCCGAATGCCAACGCAATTCCCAGGCGCTGCCGAATATCTCTGGGCGACGCCTAATCCACTATTGAACAGTATGAACATTGCCCTTCAGGATCCATTTTGATTGCAGGATTTGACTCGAGCATACTAACATACAAAGCAAGTTTAATAAAAGCTTTTAAAAACGAAGTTTCTGGACTTTTATTGGCTTGCTTTACTTATTTCCTATTACCAAATTTCAAGTCAATATCATAAACCGTTGCTGAGAAAACGTGTGCACAAAAAAAGTTATAGGCCGACAGACTTAAATTTAAAATCTCGACGTTTTATGAAATTTTAAGCCCGTTTCAACAAAAAAAAAATAATAGTAAAATTCTTCCTATACTTCCACTCCACTACACTGCTGTAAATACTGTCTGATTTATTCGCCATTTGATTAGTCGAAGCGTGAGCGACAACTCTTTGCAGTAGACCTCTGAACAATATTAGGATCAGTCTAATATTGTACAATACCTATGGTCTCAATATTTTATTTTATTTCTCGACTCTCAGTCATTACGTCACATCCAAAATGCGTAGTTTCGCGCATTTTTAAGTTTCTGTAGCTGCATCTGTTAAATATTGTCATGGATATACTATATTTCACCACCCTATCACCCAGATTTAAATCCTATTAAGATGATATGGGCTGCGGTTAAAAATAAAGTTAGTGTACAAGTACCGCATTTAAATTAGAAGATAAGCGTGACCGAAATAAAGGACAATTATTTGGTAACTGCAGTGCTTGTGGATAATTTTAGGTTGAAGTTTTTTTCTTTTAATTTGTGAATTGTGAAGTTGAACCATTAAATATTTGCTTAGGAGCCACTAATAGTACCGACAATTATTCTGATAGTTTGGTTTGCAAATTATGAGAATAAAACCTTCTTCAAGAACTTTTAGCAGTTACGAAACCTAATTTTAGTATAAATTTACTCAAACTATAAGCTCCCGAGGTATTCTCTCATACTTCTAGAACACGCTATAGAGTAGAGCTATATGATAAATATCAAAAACTCCGCCACTCGTCTTATTACAAATTAATAAGTACAGAGCATAATACAAACAAAGCAAAATCGTTGCAAATATGATCAATACCTTGCTTGCTCTATCTACATCTGCAATTTTTTCACTTGCGGAAGGGAAGAGAGATCCTAATCTTAATTTTTGCGTTCTCACGGAGCTTCTTTATAGGTGTGCATACATCAATAGATATTATAAAAAGATACCAACAACCAATTATGTTTTAATCAATAATCAATATAATATTCTATTCTTAGGGTTGCGAAGACTGCGGTGACGATTATGCGGGACCTTTTTGTTTCTTTTTTAATTGTGTCGCGGTCTTGATGCAAAAGTGTAATCTCAACAGGGCTAGGTAAATTATGTGTGTATTAGAAAGGGATGTACAAGCAAGAAATAAAAAATGTTTTGTCAAAGAAATATTACCAGCATTATATTACTCAATATAGTAGTAGCGATATAGTACTAGTAATCGATTTTATAATAAAACACTAATTATTAGTAATTATACACAAACTTTCAAGGTCACGAAGAGGTTTTGTTATTTATAGGTAGGGATATTTATTAAGTGCCAAGTCTGATTTATGTATGTGATATGTGGTACTTCCTCCGAATCGAACACACACACACTAGACGTTTTTTATCATAACTTTTTATTATTATTATTTTGGGTTCGTATGATATAATAACTAATTTTACAAAAATAAGGCCTACTTGTTTCATGTCGAAAAATGCACCGTTTTCAATACAATCACACTTACGTATTTCAGCGCATTTCAAGAGTTACCATGCAACATGATATTCAAGTTAGCGTTTGTGAAATTGATATTATTGAACTAGTTTAGTGATAATTGTTGTTCTACTAAGACCTCCGATCAAAGAGGAATAAGTTCTTTGATCGGAGACTAAGACATTTGCGATTGTGTTCTATTGTGTAATATTTTCTTTCATACTTTACCACATTTTGAGAAGATGCCACGACACAATGTATTTTCAAACTCGGATATGACGGATATGATTGCGGTTTATTGTCAAATGCAATGTAATAGAGGAGCTGCAGCGAGAAGGTATAGAGAATTGTATTAAAATCGTCACCAACCCAACAGAAAACTGTTTCAAATTCTGTTTCAGCGGTAAAATGAATATGGGACTTTTCGAGTGAAGCACCATGCAGGAAGACCAACTGCTCGAACCGCTGAAGGAGAAGAGAATATTTTAGAACGAGTAACAGAAAATCCTAATATTAGTGTACGACGTTTATCTACAGTTGCTGATGTATCCCGGACAAGAGTTCATAATATTCTTCAAACCCAGTTACTCTATTTGTATCACCATACAAAAGTACAGGAGTTGCTATCGAATGATCTACCACTTTTGCAGGTTTACGTAACATACAAAACAATGACCCAAAATTTTTTGGCCGTGTGCTCTTCACTGATGAGACAACTTTTACGCGCCGTGGTATCTTTAATGTGGGGAATTCCCACACATGGAGTGAAGAAAACCCCCATATAGCAAGAGCCAAACATTTTCAACACGAATTTTCTGTTAATGTATGGTGTGGTATTGTTGGTGATTACTTATTAGGACCTTACGAAATTCCTTCTCGTTTAAATGGTGAATCATATTTAAATGTTTTGGAAAGCGTTTTGCCAACCTTGCTAGAAGACCTCTCTTTAAATCTGCGACCAAATCTATGGTTTATGCACGATGTGCGATGGTTCAACTGTTCATTTCGAACGAAATGTGCGAAATTATTTAAATAACCAGTTTCCGCAACGGTGGGTTAGACGTGGATCTCATCATATATAGCCACCACGACGCCCAGACCTTGTTCCATTATATTTTTACATCTTGGGCCATATGAAGTACAATGTGTACCAACACTCAAGCCACACTAGAAACGAATTGTCACGAAAAATCAGAGAGGAAGGGAATAAAATTAGAAATAATAAGTTTTGCAAAACGGTGTCAAAGATGTATTGAACAAAATGGTGGGCATTTTGAGAACCTTCTTTAAATTGTAAGTGTAATAAAAGTAAGTAAAAAATTCAGCTTTGATTTAAAAAGTTATCTGAATCTGTTTCTGAAATATACCTAAAACAAGACAAAATATGTTTTTATTTAAAAACGCCTAATTTCATAAGGAAGCACTTAGGACTAAAGTACGTTTGGTTTAGTCACTAAACTGGTTCAATAATATCAATTTGACAAACGCTAACTTGTATTGAAACATATTCTTTATAGGATTTTGCAAACAGTAGAAAAAAGAACTATCTATGAGAACTAAAAGAAAAACTATGTCTAAAAAATCCTAAAATGAATTTGTATAATTTCTTATTTGAAAAATTCTCATTCAACAACTAGCATCCACACAGTCCCCTACGGCCATGCAAAAAGAATGCAGATTTCATTAATATTTTTGCACCTAGTTTTTCTTTTAGTTCTTATAGATAGTTCTTTTTACTTTCCTCGCATAACGAAGGAAAGTATTATTCGAGAAAAAGTCACCCTCCGAGTTTTTTTCGGATTTTGACGTTTCAGAATACGTAGATTAGGAAAATATAGGTTTTCAATTCCGTCAGTCTGTCTGTGTCTGTCTGTTGGTGCATTAACTGAAAAACTACTTGACGGAGAACAGTCAAATTTGATAGGTAGTTGACACTACTGTCAGCGAAGAAATGTTTAAACTTTCACAGGAAAATATAGAGGGTGGTCCGTCTAAAGGGAATAAAGAATGAAAAAATTTTTTTTTTGCTCAAATTTAACATTTCCACGTTTCATGACACGCTAAACCTATTTCAGAAAAAAAAATTAAAAAATTTTTTCGCCATTTTTGAAAAATTTTTTACTACTAAAATAGATGAAAAAAAATTTGTTTTGTTCAAATTTAAAATTTCCACGTTTCATGGCATACTAAACCTATTTCAAAAAAAAGTTTTTAAAAAAATGACAAAAATTTTTTACCACTAAAACAGATGCAAAAATTTTTTTCTTTGTTCAAATTTAAAATTTCCACGTTTCATAGCGTTCTAAACCTATTAAAAAAATCGGTAAAGGTATTTACACAGAACTTCCCTCGTTATTTGTGCATGGCAGTCACTCTAAAAAATTAATAATTACTAAATGACATTGAGAATAATAATTGGAATATAGTTATTGCTATTATTACAAAGAAAACTTGATAAGTTTTGGTCAAAAAAATATACAGATTGCTCATCCAACAGCAAAAGTTCAATACTAAATAGCAGGTGCCACATATGGCAAGCTTGCGCAAATACCTTTACAAATGTCCACCATGACTGAATTATTTCTTGGGATGACCACCCTGTACATTTTTCAATAAAAGTATAATAGGTGTATATGTCAAATATTATTGCCATCCGCCACATCAATCCAACATTCGCGTAATGGAGTGGAAGTATAGTGGTGGTTAAAAAATTTCATTTTTATTTTAATTTTTCAAAAATCTTTAAAAAAAATTTTAAAATTTTTTCTTCTGAAATGGGTTTAAAATGTCAAACGTAGAAATTTTTAATTTGAGCAAAAAGGAAAGTTTCCGTCTATTCTATACTAGTGGTAAAAGAAGTTTGAGATTTAAAAATTACATATTTTTTTAAAATAAGTTTAGAATGTCATGAAACGTGAAACTTTTAAATTTGAGTAAAAAAAGTTTCCATCTATTCTAGTGTTAATTTTTTTCTCCAAACTGGTGACAAAATGTTGCAAAAATTTTTTTTCCGATATTGGATTGGAATGTCATGAAACGTGGAAATTTTAAATTTGAGCAAACCAAATTTTTCGTCTATTCTATAGTAGTGATAAATAGATTGAAAATGTTTTCAAATTTTTTAAAACATTTTTCAAAAACATTTTTAAATTTGTTTGAATAGTTTTAGAATGCCATGGAAACGTGGATAGTTTAAATCTGAAGAAAGAAAAAAAATTCTATCTTAGCGGTAAAATTTTTTAAAAATAGTAAACAAAATTTCTAATTTTTCTTTTAAATAGATTTAGAACGCTATGAAACGTGGAAATTTTAAATTTGAAGAAATAAAAAAAAATCCATCTATTTTAGTGGTTAAAAAAATTTCAAAAATGTTGGTAAAAAATAATTTCAAAAAATTTTCAAAAATTTTTTTTTTATCAGGCTTAGAATGCCATGAAACGGAAATTTTAAATTTGAAGAAAAAAAAATGTCATTTTAGTAGAAAAAAATTCTTCAAAAAAAAAATAATTTTTTTTTTAATAGTTTTAGAATGCCATGAAACGTAGAAATTTTAAATTTGAGCAAAAAAAAAATTTTTTCATCTTGGTAAAAAAATTTTCCAAAATGGTGAAAAAAATGTTCGATTTTTCAAAATTTTTTTTTTTCAGAAATAGGTTTTGCATGTCATGAAACGTGGAAATTTTAAATATGAAAAAAAAAAATTTTTTTTTTCTTGGTAAAAATTTTTTCAAAATTGTTGGTGAAAAAAATTTTCAAAAATTTTTTTTCCCGAGATAGGATTAGCGCGTCATGAAACGTGGAAATTTTAAATTTGAGCGAAAAAAATTGTTTTTCACTATTTATTCCGTTTAGACGGTCCACCCTGTATATTTTCCAGTGAAATTTCTACCATTTCTGCGCTGACAGTAGCGTCAACTACCTGCCAAATTTGACTGTTTTCCGTCAAGTAGTTTTTTAGTAAATGCACCAACAGACAGACAGACAGACAGACAGACAGACAGACAGACCGACAGACAGACAGACTGACGGAATTGAAAAACCTATATTTTCGGAATCTACGTGTTCTGAAACGTCAGAATCCGAAAAAATCTCGGAGGGTGATTTTTTCTCGAATACAATACTTCCCTTCGGTATGCGAGGGAAGTAAAAACAATTAGAGAATTTCTTTACCATTTTTGAAAAAAATTTACCACTATAGTCTGTTTTTAAACCAGGAGGAGCGTTTTAAATTTAACGCGCTAAATCATACATCTGTGATTGGACAGGCCCTCGCCAGTTTTACACAAGGCAATAGTCGTAAATTTTGACATACTATAAAAATTTTAATTTCATGTCATAAATTATTTGGTTATAATTTCTATTTTATCGTTTGCACATTATATATCAGTTTTTAATCCCTTTTGTATAAATCTGAAGGTAAAAGTGGTTAATTACTTGGCGCCTTTATATTGCGTAAATGGTATGAATGCTATATAAAATATCTAGAGGTCAAATCGAGGTCGATACATTACATAATGTAATAAAATACACACAAAAACATTGTAGTTGTGTATTGTTGGTTGCCCAAAACGCCAAAAAAGTTTTGGTGTATTTTCTAGTTACTTTTATGGTGTGAATGGAACTTTCATGTTTACTCCTCCTGGTTTAAAAACAGACTATAAAATAGGTGGAAATTTTTTTTCTTTGTTCAGATTTAAAATTTCAACGTTTCCATGGCATTCTAAACCTATTTAAACAAATTTAAAAATGTTTTTGAAAAATTTTAAAAAAGTTTTTAAAAAATTTTTATTTATCACTACTATAGAATAGACGAAAAAAATTTTTTGCTCAAATTTAAAATTTCCACGTTCCATGACATTCCAAACCTATTTCGGAAAAATAATTTGCAACATTTTCTTGCCATTTTGGAAATGAATTTACCACTGAAATAGATGAAAAGAAAAATTTTTTACCACTAAAATACCTAGATGGAAGTTTTTTTTTTTTCGGCTCAAATTTAAAATTTTCACATTTCGTGGCATTCTAAACCTATGAAAAAAAGAAATTAAATTTGTAATATTTTTTTACCACTACTATAGAATAGCACCAAACTTTCGTTTTTGCTCAAATTTAATATTTTCCCGTTTCATGACATTCTAAACCTATTTCAGAAGAAAAAAATTAGAAATTTTTTTACCAATATTTTTGAAAAATAAAAAAAAAATGAAATTTTTTAACCACCGCTATACTTCCACTCCACTACGTGAATGTGGAATTGAAAATGTAACAGATCCCTAGTAGTACAAATATTGCACCAATATATAATCCATATAGGACCAATATATGAATATTGGTTCAATATTGGTCCAATATTTTGTGCTACTAGGGATGAGAATAATATTTGGCATATGCACCTATTATACTTTTATTGAAAAATGTACAGGGTGGTCGGTCATCCCAAGAAATAATTCTGTCATGGTGGACATTTGTGAAGGTATTTGCGCAAGCCTTCCATATTGGCACCTGTTATTTAGTACTGAACTTTTGCTGTTGGATGAGCACTCTGTATATTTTTTTTCAACAAAACTTATAAGGTTTTCTTTGTAATAAAAGTGATAACTATACTCCGATTATTATTTTCAATGTCATTTCGTAATTATTAATTTTTTAGACTGACCTCCATGCACAAATAAAGAGGAAAGTTCTGTGTAAATGCCTTTACCGATTTTTTATCCTGTTTCAAAATCCTATAAAGAATATGTTTCAATACAGTTATAAGCAAACAAATAATAATTCACTTTTAAAACGCTAACTTGATCGAATATCATGTTGCATGGTAGCTTTTGTCTTTATTTGCATGTTTCTTTAACAGACTTTTGTAAATTTTCGGGAAAATGTAAATTTAATGTAAAAGCGCATGTGCCTAAAAGGTCCTTTTAAGTTAAATATTCCCCTGAATTAAGATAAAATTCTCATTTATATGTCACTTTGTAACTTTACTGCATATCGGCAAAAGAGCTTGAGTTTAATCACCCTGTACAACAAACTTTAAAATAATTATTGAAATTTGAATTTCCATGCCTATATATACAAAAAACAAAAATAAAATAACAATCGTCAAAGAATGAAGATACTATTAACAATTATTTATCTTGTGAGGTACATTTTATATCAATTTTATATTTATAGTACACGCGACAATAAAGGCTCAGAAACCGAAAGCAAACATTGTCAGGAACTAAAGGAATAGTTTACCTATTTTACATAATTTTGGAAAACCCGTTGTCGTTATATCTCAAAATATGCCTACCAGATGTTGGAAATTCCGAGTTTAAGTTTATGCGAAATCGTAAAAATAAATGAGTTTGATTTAAAGGGACCATCGGGCAGGTAAACAGCAATTGAAGTATTTATAATGTTTGAATACCTGCCACGTCGTTTTAAACAAATGTGCTTGATGTAGAAACTTAGTGAGATATAAAAATCGAATCGCCTTCAAAAAAAAAGTTCCTTACCCACAGATTTATCATCAGTAATGTGCGTAGGAGAAACACAAAAAAAATGTGTAGAACGCTTAATAAGTTAATTGGAAACTCTGGTAGTGATAGAGAAAATATTGATGAAATTAAGTTTAAACGGGCGACGGGGTGGTGTCAAGAAGAAAATTTTAACAATTTCTATGCAGACAATATAAAAAATATTGCAAAAAGTATAGAAGACGCAAATGAAAACTTTGATTCAGTAGTCAGTGGTCGAGCGTAACGATATTTCCTTTCCATGTTTCAAGCTACTCAGTGTAAATAAATTGAGAAAAATTGTGGTGAATTTAAAAAATAAATCAGCGAGTGATGATGGACTGATAAAGTTGATAAAAGAATTATATTATTTGATGTCATAGGATATCCTGGGGGATATCAGTTACTTAACTTAGAGATGATATCAGGACTTAAAATTAGTGTCATAGTACTAGTCCCAAAAGTTCAGATACCGTCTGAACCATCTATAGACCCATAAATTTACTTCCGGTTGTTGATAAAATTATTGAAATCGCAGTGAGTGAACAATTGCTTGAGTACGTTAAATTAAGTTATTTATAGTGGCCAAAATGGATTTAGGGAGAAACATTTGTGCGAGTCAGCGTTACAATTTGTGTGTGGACAATGGAGGAAAGACATTGGTTAGTGGGAGGTTACGCTGAGTGTGTTCGTTGACTTGCAACGCGCCTTTGAGACGATAGGTAGGTCTAGGTTATAGTGAAAATTACAGAAATATGGTATAAAATCGACTGCCCTAAGATGGATGGCAAGGTATTTAGAACATGTGCCGTAATACTAAAGTTAATGACAAAATATCAAGCTCGGTAGATAGTATGAATGGGGTCCCTCAGGGAAGTATGCTGGGGCCACTTCTCTTTGTGCTATACATACATGATATTAGTAAAATTTTTTAAAATTCATTTGTTAGTTTAGTTCCAGATGATACACTAATATGCGTGTCAGGGTACGACCTAAAAGATATAGTGCAAACTTTAAAAGTAGAACTTGGTATTTTGTATAATTGATTATGTGTTGATAAATTAAAATTGAATTCGGCCAAAACAAAATGTATGTTAATTGGATCTAAACATAATTGCCAAAAGTACTCCGGAGATGATGTCTGAGATAAAGCATCTGGGCGTAATTTTGGATCAGTAACTTACCTTTCCTCATAATGTTGCTTATTTTTGTAAATAGGGAAAAAACTAGTTTTTTCTATCGTATCTCTAGGAACCTGTCAGAATGGATTAAATTATTAATATAATACACAATTCTGTCACCTCATTTTCATTATTGTATTTTTTTGCTAATTTCCTGTTCAAATGAAAATACAGGGTGTTACTTAATGACTTGCTAATATTACAGGCTGAGATTCCTTAGGTCGTTTTATGAAGAAAAGTTCATACGAACATATGTCCGTAACGGCTTAAATTTTTTGCTACAGGGTTTTGAAATTTTTATTTTCTAATCGTTATTACTTCCACATCCACGTAGTGGATTGGAAGTATAGTAATCGCAAAAAAATTTTCAAAAATTTTTATTCGTGAAATAGGTTTAGAATGTCATGAAACGTCGAGATTTTAAATTTGAGCGAAAAAAAATTTTCTGTCTGTCTGTCGGTCTGTCTGTCTGTAACTTTTTTTGTCCGCACGCTTTCTCCGGAACGGTTTAAGATATTGACCTGAAATTTTGTACACGTATATATTATAACGAGATCTGGAACTGGATTGTTTTTTGAGGAAATCCGGTGAAGGGTTGGGGGTTAAATAGGGGTAAATAGGGGGAAATAAGTAAAGCAAGCTTGTAAGAGTACAGAAACTTGAAATTCGGTGTATGTACTAGAAGTTAAGGCCTCAGATTTTTTTATAATATTTTTCAACCCCCCACCACCCCTACCCCATTAATGGGGTTGATAAAATAAAGTTGAGATATTCATTTGAAATTTCGTACACGTATGTATTATAACGATGTCTAGAATTAGATTATATTTTGGGATGATTCCGTTGAAGGGTTGGGGGTTAATTTGGGGTAAATAGAGGAATATAAATAAAACAAGTTGGTAAGAGTACAGAAACTTGAAATTCGGTGTATGTACTAGAAGCCAAAGCGTCAGATTTTTTAATAATATTTTTCAACCCCCACCACCCCTACTCCAATTTGAAAAGGGTTGGTAAAATAAAATTGAGATATTCATTTGAAATTTTCTATACGTATGTATTATAACGACATCTGGAATTAGATTATATTTTGGGATGATTCCGTTGAAGGGTTGGGGGTTAATTTGGGGTAAATAGAGGAATATAAATAAAACAAGTTGGTAAGAGTACAGAAACTTGAAATTCGGTGTATGTACTAGAAGCCAAAGCGTCAGATTTTTTAATAATATTTTTCAACCCCCACCACCCCTACTCCAATTTGAAAAGGGTTGGTAAAATAAAATTGAGATATTCATTTGAAATTTTCTACACGTATGTATTATAACGACATCTGGAACTAGATTATATTTTGAGATAATTCCGTTGAAGGGTTGGGGGTTAAATAGGAGTAAATAGGGGAAAATAAGTAAAGCAAGCTGGTAAGACTACAGAAACTTGAAATTCGGTGTATGTACTAGAAGCCAAGGTCTCAGATTATTTATAATATTTTTCAACCCCCACCACCCCTACTTCATTATTAAAAGTGTCGATAAAATAAAATCGAGATATTCATTTGAAATTTGGGACACGTATGAATTATAACGACATCTGGAAATAGATTATACTTTGAGATGATTCCGTTGAAGGGTTGGGGGTTATTTAGGGGTCAATAGGGGGAAATAAGTAAAGCAAGCTGGTATGAGTACAGAAACTTGAAATTCCGTGTATGTACAAGAAGTTAAGGCCTCAGATTTTTTTATAATATTTTTCACTTTTGGTACAAATTTGGTACACGTATGTATTATAACGACGTCTGAAACTAGATCATAATTTGAGATGATGCCGTTGAAGGGTTGGGGGTTAAATAGGGGCAAATAGGGGAAAATAAGTAAAGTAAGCTGGTAAGACTACAGAAATTTGAGATTCAGTGTATATACTAGAAACCAAGGCCTCAGATTTCTTTCTAATATTTTTCAAACTCTACCATCTCCGCTTCATTATTAATGGGATTGATAACATCAAATTGAGATATTCACTTGAAAGTTAGTACACGTATGTATTGTAGTGACATCTGATTGAGATGACTCCATTGAGGTGGTAGGTTGTAAATAGTGGAAAATAAGTACGGTAAACTAGAAACTTCATTTTTAACGTATATGGTAGAAACCAACTCCTCAAACTTTTCTATGACATCTACCCCAAATATTATTAAAATTCTATGACCAATAATTTCCACATACTAGAGTGCAAATATAGTCAAGATGTTTCCTTTAAAGTGACTTGGACGAATAATCTGGATGTGGAAGTAGTGATTCCTTAGGCAGCGGTTTTTTTTAATATCTCAGAAAGTATTTTAATTAGAATGTTGGTATGTGTTACCAGTATATAGAACCACATATTTTAATAAGAAAGTTATTTTATCGCTCCACCAGTGGCGTACCTGCGAGCATGTCCTCTGATATTTTTTACCAAAAAAGTGGTACGCTACTGACATTTTTCCATGTCGATATTTTTCCCGATTAGCCTGATCAATTCTACACAAAAACGGTCTTACGTTTTTCTCGTCAGACGCACAGTTGTTGATTAAAACAATTAAATTCATATTGAAACTAATTACACAGACAGACACACACACAAAAAATGTCGATTACACGGACTAGACCAATTATCTCCATTGTATATTAGCTTGCTGAATCCGAATTCCGGTATCAGTTTTGCCCCACCACGTCACAATTTTTCTCTATCCTCGGGAAATCGTTAGAAAAATGCAATTTTCCCTGTTTGCATTTTTCTGTTTTTTGAGTATAGAAAAGAATTGTGACGTGGTGGAACAAAAATGACACCGGATTTGGATTCAGCAAGCCAAAATATACTGGAGATGATTGGTCTGGTCCGTGTAATCGACAATTTTTTTGTGTGTAATTAGTTTCAATATGAATTTACTTCTTTTAATCAAGAACTGTGTGTCTGACGAAAAAAATGCAAGAGACCGTTTTCATGTAGAATTGATCAGGCTAATCGGAAAAAATATCGACATGGAAAAATGTCAGTGGCGTACCACTTTTTTGTTAAAAAATGTCAGAGGACATGCTCGCATGGACGCCACTGGTGGAGCGATAAAATAATTTTTCTAATTGAAATGTGTGGTTCTATATCCTATTAACATATACCAAAATTGAAAATAATATCTAAAATGTTTTCTGAGATATTAAAAAGTAACGATTAGAAAAAAAACCCTGTAGCAAAAAATTTAAACCGTTGCGGACATATGTTCATATGAACTTTTCTTCTTAAAATGACCTAAGGAATCGCACCCTGAAATACTAGCACGTCATTAAGGAACACCCTGTATAAATAGATTACAGGTAAGTACTCCAAAATAAAATAATGAGAATAATATTAAATTATATACCCCTATTTTAACCATGTTAAAATCACTGAAATGGTTGTCCGTGAGGCAAAACATTGGTAAGGCAAATGTCACTTTAATCTACAAAATCAGACAAAAGAATTCTCCAGAGTACCTACATAAGGTCAAAAGATAAATATAATATCGAATTCGTAAGATCCAGTAAATTGCAGAAAACACAGAATAAAAGATGTTCGTAGTGTTGGGTTATTTACAAAATTAGTAACGAATTTATATCTCGATTAAGGGTGTAATCTTGTATTAAATGTTGTATTCTTTTCCTTGGCATACGTTTGTATCTAAAGTTGTTTTTTCTATGTATTCTATGTATCTCTCTTTTTTATGTATACAAATAGCCTGTGGTAAATAAAGCAATTATTATTAAAACAAACTAATTTCTATTGCGTTTTAATTGATTTTATAAAATGAGGAGGTTCTCAATAGACACGTATATATATATATTTTTTTCATGTCCGTTCAACGATTTCTCTAGGAACGGCTTTTGCAAACTGTAGAGTGTAACACGGCGGTCGGTAGTCCCATATTTTTCTCATCGAGTCATGTCTAGTATAAAGTGGGGAGAAATCGGAAAAAAGCATGAGCATGAGTAAGATTACAGAATATTCGAAATTATGGCGAAGGTGCAGGTTAAAATAAGTACTCTCCATTAGAGAACACTCGAAGTTATGGCGGAGGAGCGGTTGCAGTTTTAAAGACTGTTAATTTTGTTCACAATTTTTGTTAATACGCCATAGCCGAGTAAGCTCGGCCTTTGAATTAATATCGCTAATTTTTATCTTAGAAGTTGCTTTCTAAGTTTAATTATTTCCTAATATTAGCTTCGAAATGTTGATGGTTGCTGAAAAATAAAATCTTTTTTAATTTAAAAAATTTTAAAATTGATTCTAAGGCATATTGCCCGTGCTTACCTAGCTACGGCCTTTCAGCTATTTTACTTATTTTCTTTATACTGTAATATAAATTTCTGGATTACTGGATTACTAAACCAACATTATATACATTAAACAATAAAATAACACAGTTAGTAGGTGTGAAATTGATGATAGTAGCTTTACAATGTGTAATTAAACCATTTGGTTTATCGAGTTCTGGGAGAATATGTACAAAACACTAATATGAAATTTTATACTTTAATTAATTCATGTTATTGTCTAATTGCTGGCAAATAACAATGACAAATAACCGCAAGCCTGTTAAAGCATATTTTACGCTATTAGTATCCGTTCATCAAAATTTTTTAAATAATTTTATCCAACACAGGCATAGAATATGGCTATTACTATGGTGATTTTACATGTACAGAATGTGATGTATTACACACTAGTGAAAGAATATTCAAAAAATCACGAATGGGAAAATTTAAGAATAGCTTCTTTGGTTTGTAAGTTCTAGACTCACTTTTTAAATAAGCATCAGTTTTCCATATTTATAAATATCAATATTTTTATAAACCTTTAAAGTTATGAAGCATGTTCTTTATAGGATTTTGCAAACAGCAGAAAAAAAACTATCTATGGGAGCTAAAATAAAAACTATTTGTAAAATTATTGATTCACAATCTTTGCATTCTTTCGATAACCTGGTCAATGTCAAACAATGTCAAAAAAGTTGGTAATTGTCTTGGTTTTTGCAAGGAACATCGTGTGAGTGACTTTGTGCCTTTCTGATGAGCTCTGAAAAAATGCTTCAAAGACGAGGTATGTAAATAAATTCATTTTAGGCCTTTGTTCTCATTTTAACTGAATCTTCATAGCCGTAGGGGGTTATGTGGATACTGGTTTATTCTGCATAGCCGTAGAGGGTTGTGTAGAAACTAATGTTAGAATGAGAATTGTCCAATAAGACGAATTGATTTTAGGATTTTAATTGCTAGCATAACCAGAATTATTGTGAATCAAAAATTTTACAAATAGTTTCTATGTTAGTTCTCATAGACAGTTTTTTTCTGCTGTTGCAAAATCCTATAAAGAATATGTTTCATTACAAATATAAGCAAATAAAAAAATAATTCACTTTTAAGCCTTTAAAGTTGTCTTCAGCATTGAATACTTTTTCCACATTGAAGAATCTGTACACTTTTTCTGTACGCTAAGAAAATTAGCCAACATTACATCTTCATTTAAACCAGTAATATCTCTGCGCTTTTCCCAATCGTTCTATTCTCTGAATTCCTTGTTATAAAAAGCTTGGAATTTCTTAGGTAGTAAGTTTAAACAAACTTCATTTGCTTTTTTTCTAATTTCTTCCAAGACATACCGATTTTCATAACTAATGATTTATTTTGTACCTTTATTTGTTGTTTATGCGTATAAACTAGTAAACAATAAGTAACACCAATAGCAACCATTACATGACCTTCTCAATTACAATTTTTGCAAATGTAAAAATTAATTTGTCAAATGAATTGTCAAATAAAAAAAAATATTCAAATAAAATTTCATTAAAAGAAAGTATTGGATAAAATTTTGTATTGCACACGTGTGTAATTGCACATTACTCACTTCAGAAAATTAGCCACTGGACATAACTTTTTCTTGCTTGACTAATGTGCATAATTACACACTAGTACAATAAATAACTATTATTCTTCTTTAGCACGTCCATATGTTGTAACATAGTATAGTAAGTATTGAAACATATTTTTTATACGATTTTGCAAACAGCTGAAAAACTATCTATGAGAACTAAGGAAAACTATGTGAAAAAGTATTAATAAAATCTTTGCATTCTTTCGGTAACCTGAATTCTGGTTATGCTAGTAAATTAAAATCCTAAAATGAATTTGTCTAATTTCTTATTTGACAATTCTCATTATAACACTAGCATCCAACATAGTCCCTTACGGCCATGCAGATTAAACTAGTATCTACATAACCCCCTATGGTCATGAAGATTTAGTTCATTACAATTATAAGCAAATAAATAATAATACACTTTTAAACATGCATAGAGTAATAGGCTCCACTATTAGTTAGCTAATATAGATAGGTGAAGATCTTCTTATCAGTTAATGTTAAATATAATTATTTCATACTTATTCATGGAAATTGTCTTGGTTTTGCATGAAACATCTTTATGAGTGGCTTTATGTCTTTGTGATGAGCTCCAGAATAAGAGCGAAAAACGTTTCAATTTCAAAACGTTTCCATTTCATGAACATTTTTAAGACAAGGTAGGTAAATAAATTCATGTTAGGCATTTGTTCTCATTTTTAACTGAATCTTCATGACCGTAGGGGGTTATGTAGATAGTAGTTTAATCTGCATGACCGTAGGCGACTATGTTGGATGCTAGTGTTAAAATAAGAATAGTCAAATAAGAAATTAGACAAATTCATTTTAGGATTTCAATTTGCTAGCATAACCAGAATTCAGGTTATCGAAAGAATGCAAAGATTTCATTAATACTTTTACACATAGTTTTTCTTTTAGTTCTCATAGATGGTTTTTTCCGCTGCTTGCAAAATCCTATAAAGAATGTGTTTTATTACAATTATAAGCAAACAAATAATAATTCACTTTTAAATAGCATATGGTATTTTGTGATGCACGTTTTTAACATTGAGAGATATGAATTTGTATATTTTTTATGAACTCCAAAATACTCTCAGATTCGATGAACTTTATAGACCGAGCTCACATGACAAAAAAGCCTCGAACACCTCAAATTTAAAAGATGAAAATGGTTGTAAAACATGTAAAAATCATCACCAGACTAGTTTGAATTTGTTAATTGTTATTTTGTATGAATTATTGAATCAAAAAAATGATTCTACTGACAATTTTTGTTAATTAATTTGTCAGACTTAATTTTGTATAAACTTTTTTTTTAATGATAGTACACTTCATAACACATGTTTTAAAATGAAGTATCCTATCTATTGCAACTGATCTGGATGGCAATTTTTATTAATTAATTTGTCTGACTTAAAATTGAATGGGCAGCATCAATGCATCAGGATCAATCACTGGCATCTCATAACACATCCTTAAAAAATCACTGAAGTTTAAAATCTCTATGCATAAAAATTTGTCTTTTTTTATATTATACTCTTTCAGTTTAGTTATATAAGACACTTAAGCCCTTTAACCTCTAATTCCCGTAACCGGAACAAAGTGATTAAAAGTTATTAATGAGTTTAGCAAATTTCAAGATATTTGATCATCTGTTTCTAACATGGAGACACCCTTATAAGCCCTTATGCAACATAGGTGGTCTTCTTTCTTGCCTTCCCGATGAAATTCGACACCGTGTTCTACATGTTTATTAGATATTTCAGGCTTGTAGCAATAATACGCCTCGTTGATATTGATATTTTGAGCATTATTTGATTTATGGGTGTATGATAGGATAAATATGTATTGACTTAAATTAGTATTAGCTCAGCGCTCAGCCATATTAGACACTCCTACCTTCAATTAATGCCAGTAGGCTGCAGCCACTATGAACAAGTCAGACCTGGTGCATAATAATTGAGAAAAAATAGTGTAACTGGTTTTTATTATAAATAAAGGTTATTCGCCATTTTATAGATAAAATGCGCAATTATTACGGTTTATAAAATTGTTAATGACTTTTCTGATTAAAAATCTAGATATACGATTGCATTATACCTACAGGGAACGTGATTCAATAGTGCGTGGACATCTCCTCAAATTGTGGGATATCAAGAGTAGTATATATTATAATTATTATTTTAAAATACAGGGTGTAATCAGGTTCATGTCATTAAAAAAAAACTGGTAATGGGGACCGACTAGATAAACAAAAACCTTTATGACTTTTCCTCTAGGGGCACTTTGAAAAAAACTGACCTAGGTCAATATTTTTAATATTATGGTAGACAACTATTGAGAACCACTGCTTTTCTTGGTCAATGGACTTGTAGTTCCCAATTAAACAACTTTTAAATTGTCATGAAAAAGTGCTCGCCGGCACAGTCGGTGGTCTGCGGTGTCAAAGGATCATCGACCGCCTTTGATGGAGCGCCTCAACTGAATTGAGGCAAGTATCAAGAGGTAAATAATTCGTTCTCTCTTCGTGCACAATTGCAAGCAAATAATGGCCATAGAGGTTTAAACAGAGCATTTCTTTACATGTGTGTTTTTTAATTTGGAACAAAATATTGGATTGTTTATAATTTAGAAAATTTAAATGTGGTTTATTAACATTTGTAACATAAATGAGTGTCCTGGGTTAAAAGCTTACTACCTACCTAAATGATTCAAAATCTCTGCATCTGCATCAATACACATTTCGGTACGTCGAATTAAGGACATACGCACTTCGTTCAACACTAAACACTAAGCTATCAACTAACGTTGTCAATAAAGAAAAATAAAATAAAAACTTGGTACAAAAGTCAAAGAGGAATACAAAAAGAACGAATAAGTAAGTTGTGTCTGTACGTAATCAAGAATTTGACAACTTGAACGGTAAGTCAATAAAATAAATCTTAACTATAAATACACAATGACGCGAAATTCAAAAACAACAAAAAACAGCGAACGGCGGGTTGGACGTGTGTACATAACGAAACACCCACAGTAACTAAAATATTGCACAAGGGAGAGTTATAGTTTTCTTCAGATCTGATCTAAATCTAAACCTCAATATTCCAGCAGTTCTCAAAAAATTTTATTGAAAATTTGCGAAATTTTTGTTTATTTTTTTTTCTCCAAAACTATGAGCTTTAGACCCCATGTTATATAAGGTTTTTTTGTTTGTCTTGTCGTTCCCTACCACCAGTTTTTTTAATAACATGAAACTAATTACACCCTGTATATAAAATAGATACATAAATCTTTATTTGACCACATTATATACAAATCGTACATTTGTAGCAAGTCAACAATACTGATAATACAGTTGGATATGCTTATAAACATAGTTTACAAAGACAAACGCTTTAAAAATAGGCACACACGAACACAAAAAAATAGAAAAAAATATATATAGATTGATTTGAAACCAAATTTAGAGTCAGTAACAATTTGAGAATATTGAATTATTAAGATGCGTTATTAAAAACACTAACAATACTTTTTATTTTCTAATTCTCTGGGACTTCCAGCTACATGTATTTTACATAATCTCTTTGGTGCTCGGGGAATCTACAAAATATCACAATTAACCAGTACGTTACTGGTAAATAACCTCTACGCCTGTGACTTTTACGTTAGAGGATCAGTTAAAGGTTGCTTTTTTAAATAAACAACACAAATAAGTATAAAAACTTGAAATTAAATATTTCGCCGACGTTTCGGAAATATAATCTGTTTCCTTTTTCAAGGTTTTTTTTGAAAAATCTTTTTTGCTGTGTATGATAAATACACAGCTCTAAGAATGTTTGTTATATTCAATAATTCAATATCCATAGATACTTACTATTTACATAGAACTGTTGATATAGTTAACAGTTTTTTTTTAAATTTTCGTACGATGTTAAGTTTGTGAAGTTCTTCTTTTAACATTCACAACCAGGTTGTACAGACATCTACGAAACAATTCGACACGCATCTATCCTCATTCAATATTATTATCGTTGATTCTTCAATTTTTCTTTTTTTGCTATCCGGCTCTTTTGTTAAAATTTTTGCCGAGTCCCAGTTTATTTTATGTCCGTTCTCCCAAGCGTGTTCGCAGATCTTAAACCTCTGAATTTCATTTTTTCTGATATAATTTTTGTGTTCTCCCAATCTTACACTAAACGGTTTGGGTGACTCATCCACGTAATGTTTTTTCGAGCACGACGGCGCAGCCAAAGGGCTCGAAATAGAGCAAGTGCTTTAAAGATCAGTTATCCACGAATACTTTACGCTATTTTTTTTTATTGGTACACTTTGAAATCATAAATACCGGTATTATTACTACAAAAAATTGAAATAAGAATTAAGAATGTAAAATGGTTGAATTCGTGATGTGACATCAGGATAGCTGTCGGTGTCATGGAAATGAGAAAAGCAAAAATTAATTTGCAATATGTCAGATAGGTTTAATTATTGTCACTAGAGTTGTTACCGATTGTTAAATATTTGAATAAAACTTTTGAAACATTGGTTAGTAATATTTTATTTGAGTTACAAGGTACTCCTGTCAGATCAAAAATTAAGAAGTTTACATTTTGACTTCACTTTTCTCGGGTTGTTGATGTTGCCAAGGTATATTTAAAACACGCGCGTTTTCAAAACTTGGATTTAAACACTCTGAGGCGTACTTTAAATAAGCAAAATAGGGTACCAATAAAAAAATATACGTAACTAGCCAATTTACTACTGAATAGTATGGCACGACCAAGTTAAAGTATCATCGAGGAAAACGCCTAAAAGTTTGACATTGTCCTCTTTTGTAATGAAGTTATTAGTGGAAAAAATCCGTTTTTGTGTTTTATCACGATTTAATTTTAGCATATTGGAATTATACCATAGTTCGGCACGACTTTCAGATTCAGATATTGTTTCATGTAGATTTGCAAGACATTTATCTGATTCGCGTAGGTTAGCGCCATCAGCAAACATAATGATTCGATTAGGAAATAAGTAATAAAATAAATCGTTTACATAAATAATGAATAACAGTGGCCCCAGGTCAGAACCCTGAGGTACATCATGCGCTGCCGATTTAAAATTTGATTTTGTATTATGCTTTAGAATAATTTCAATTATCTTGGCAAAAATCGGAATGATTGAAATGGGACGGTAGTTGTCGAGACTACATTTATCGCCTTTTTAAAATCAAATGTGGTTACGTCTAAAGACTCACTTTATAGGTATACAGGGTGTCCCCTAACAGTTGCTTTCCAGACAACTTGAATATTAATTCAGAACTTACTTCTACAACTGGAAAACTCTCCGATACGCTAATGTCACGGAAAATAAACTCATTACATTATACTTTATTTACTTTGCTGCTATGATGAGTCGAATCGAAGCAAATGGGCTAATATTTCAAGGTGTTATTCCTTAGCTCAGTTTATGAAGAAAAGTTCATATGAACATATGTCCGCAACGACTTGCTACAGGGTGTTGAATTTTTCTTTTTTGACTCGGTGTTTTTTAATATCTCAGAAAGTACTTTAGATATTATTCTCAATTTTGGTATGTGTTAATAGAATATAAAACCACATATTTTAGTTAGAAAAGTTATTTTATCGCTCCACTAGTGGCGTCCATGCAAACATGTTCTCTGATATTTTTTACCAAGAAAGTGATACGTCAATGACATTTTTCCATGTGGATATTTATTGTGAGTAGCCTGGTCAATTATTCAAATTTTATAGACAAATTCAAAGGCTAGATAAGTATGTGAAAAATGCCCCTAAAAGAAATTATATGAATCGACACCAAAGTATTCCCTTGAATATATAGAAAATATTCGTTACAATATTGCTTCAAAAATCCTTAGGATAGTTAGTTGGACTTTTACAAAAAAAAACGTATATTGAAAAATGGTTGTACCTTACATAATGAATAAATAATTGTTCAAATATTCCTAATATAGAGGCGGAAACGGGCGGAAGCATACCTATTAAATGAAGGTAGCCATTTCCAACAATATTTTATAAAATAGAAAAAAGAATTGGTTTACGTCAAATATTAATTTAGTTATCAAGCTTAAAGGGTAATATCATTGCAAGTTTGCGATAATATTATCTATTATGCTTGATAACTAAATTAATATTTGATATATACCAATATTTTTTATGAAAATACTTACATTTCATAAAATTAAGTATTTTAACAAAAACTTTTTAAATACATTGATAAATAACCGAATAAACATGACGTCACATTTTTGAGAATAATTGCAAAATTTGAAAATAAAAAATTATGAAAAAATTTCCTCGTACAAAAAATGCCGTGCTTTATCGGTTTCTAAAATATGATTTACATAGTAGGTATGCATATTTTCCAAGATATAGTGGATTTAAAACTGGTATGGTAAAAATGTCATTAAAAAGTAGGACATTTTTCAATATAACTTAGCAGAACTTCAAGAATGTTCAGTGTACATTATTCAGATTTCAATGATTGATTTAGAATAGACTCATGAACACACAATTTTTTCAATTTTTTTCTGCTGCCCCGTTTCTGAGATATTCGCGGTTAAAGTGATGGGTCAATACATTTGAATCGTATAATAATAGTTAAATAGATTTTTCGTTTTTTGAGATACTTAAGTGATTCTAGTATTTTAAGCAATATATTATTTCTTTTCGTTCCCAATGGAAGTTTGGAGTAGTGCTGGACTAGGACTTGAAACGGAAGGTAACTCTGGAGTCCTCAGTGTTAGAAATTAGATATTTCAATATAACTGAGGTTTCTCATGGAACATGCAAGATGGGTTGAAATGGGAAAGATGAAACAGTGTTAGTTTGACTGCTTGCTATAATTTCTCTCTACTGTTCTAATTTAAATAGTTCTTTGTGGATCTCCTGATATGATAATATGTGATGGTCGTATGTTTGTTTAGTTTAAATAGAAAGTATATTAAATTACAAAAAAAAATCCTCTGCACTTTACAATTCTTTTTTTATTTAATATTTTGAAAAAACAATAAAGACACGTTTGTATTTATTGTTATATTATTTATTGATCTACATTTTTACTTATTATATTGTGTAATTTTTCTTTATTGTAAATAAACTTTATTATTATCGGTTAACGTTCAAACTATTATACTCAGATGGAGAGATTAAAAACTGTTAGAAATTGCACTTATTCGCTTACGAATTTTAAAAATAGACATTATTACCCCTATTAGGATCTAACTATAAGGTAGAATGTGTCAAAAGACCAATAAAAAGCTGTATTTAAGTTCAGTTCTGAGCATATAATAGGTTTCGTGAAAGAATGCAGATTTAAGCAAGAGGCAAACCGTTAAAAGAACCCCGTCTTGCATAACAAAATATTTCAGGTTTCAGGGGTTATGTTTACCGTAAAAACAACCCTTGAACACGTGAGTTTCTACATATTTAGACACCTAAGAGGTACAAGGGTAAGGCTTGAAATATTAATAGACGGAGAGCTGGCTACGAAAATTAAAAATGATAAAGTGCAGTGAAAAATCCTCCTTACTAGCTGAAAAGTGCATAGCTCTGCAGCCAGAAGTCCATCCTGGGGAGGGATGTAATTTTAGGATAAGAAATATCAGCCAAAAAGTTCGATGTGAATGTCGTCGCTTAACGCGATGTGCCACGGACGGGGTGGATTTGAAGTTTTAATTAGTCTCGTCGGAAAAAGCAAATATGACATTGTTAAATGTTCATAACTAAATAAATACGTCAGTAGGAAGGCCTCCTAATGTCGATATCGAAAGATCGAAATTGACATTTTCACGGCATCGTTCATTGCATGGGCTAAATCGAAAATTCAAGCCGACAGAAGTGAACGAAAAAATAGCATTTTTTGACATACCGGGAATTTGATTTGTTTTTTGTTCTATTAATGTCACTGGTACGTCAATAAGCGGAAAACCCGGAAGAGTAGGGAGATTTTAAATATAAAAACAAAATTGCCAGAACTGCACCTTGATCAATGTCAAATTTTAATAATTTGAACAATTTTATTTCAATTTTACCGACTTCTGGCAACGTTTAATCCCCGACCTAGACTTCTGGCAAAATTTTACGTAATTTCTACAGTTAAAAACTGTAACTACACAAATTATCAGGGCTGCTCCCAGATATTTTATTTTGAATAAAAATTAACGAGTTTTATCGCCCGCCCACGCTTCCCTCCCCGGGATGGACTTCTGGCTGCAGAGCTATGTACTTTTCAGCTAGTAAGGAGGGTTTTTACATTAAAAATTTCAATGCACCTTATCATTTTTAATTTTAGTCAGCTCTTAGGCTATAAGTAGGCTTTATTTAGTGCATTCGAGTGACATTTATTATCAGATATCTTTTGATATACGTACGCATTGAGATATAGGGCTCACTGTTAAGAAAAATACTCGGATGATTTTGAATTGAGTAAAAAGTATCTTCAAGTCTTATATGCCATATATTCTCACCCGACAAGTAATATCGTCTAACAGAGAATTTAATTTCAATTTTTAGTTTGCTATGCCCAGTAACGTAATAGTCGAGGAATTTCACTGTCGAAAAATATGCAGTAAGTCGGATCAAAATGCGGTTTTTTGCATTCGATTCCTTGATGCATTTATTCAATTTGTTACCTATTTTAATCTTATATAAACGTGCAGTTTTCGAGGTAATTAAGAAAGAAATCATTATACGGTAATCCATGGTGGAAATTAGCCCAATTTTGTTATCACGAGTCTGGGAAATTCAAAATGGCGGACCGGAAATCGGGCCATTATCCAGAAAATGGAAAATCCACTGATTATGAATCAGAGGTCTCATTTGGTAAATTCAAAATGGCGGACCGGAAGTAGAGTCAGTTTCTCAGCTCTGGGCTGAAAATGGGAACTCAGGAGTTTTCGTGATCACTGATAACGAATCCGTGTCCAATTAGAGAAAATTCATAATGGCGGACCGGAAGTAAAGACAGATCCTCAGGAAAACCTTGTATTTTTCTCTTTTTTGGGCTGAAAGAATGAAAAATATGAGTTTCTCCTGAAAAACATACTACCTCCGGTCCGCCATTTTGAATTTTCCCTAATTGGATTTCAGATTCGTTATCAGCGATAACGAAAATCCCCGAGTTCCCTTTCAGCCCAAAAAAGAAAATAGTACGAGGTATTTCGAATAAATTGCCCGCTCTTCCGGTCCGCCATTTTGAATTTTTAAATCGGAATTCTGATTCGTCATCAACGACCAAAGACAAAAAAAATACTAGTTTTTCCTGAGAAATTGATTCTACTTCCAGTCCGCCATTTTGAATTTATCAAATTAGACCTCGGATTCGTAATCAGCGACCACGAAAACCCCTTAGTACAGATTTTTAAGGTCAAGATATCCGTTCTCATTTTTTCTGGAAAATGGCTCGATTTCCGGTCCACCATTTTGAATTTCCGAAATTGGACTTCAAATTCGTGATCAGCGACCCCAAAAACCCTCGAGGAAAAAAATTGGGCTAACTTCCACCATGAATTACAGAGTCATGATTTTTTTTAATTACCTCAAAAACTGCACGCGAAAAAATGCATTTTTTCGATGCACAAATGCAATTTCTCATTTGTAGAAAATTAAAATAGGTAACGAATTGAATAAATGTATCAAGGAATCGAATGCAAAAAACCGCATTTTGATCCATCTTACTGCACAGGTTTTCGATAGTTTCGCCTATTTTTGTGCTAAATTTCCTCGACTACAATCATGATTTTCTTTTCGAATATAAAATTTTAACTTTATGTTATAAAATTTAAAACCATCCGTTTAGTTTTCAAAGTGAAAGTTTAAAGCCGCCGTTGACTGTATTGTCACGTATTTCATCCCTAGGAAACACTCTTCAGGAAAATCCGCGGGTTCCAAATAATTTTTAACAAGGGATAAACACTTACACTTTATTTAATATCTTACTGAAAACTTAACAATACTTTCTGCAACTAAAATACACTTTTACTATTTAAAATAACCTTTAACAATGTTTATTACTTGAGATTTACGCCTTGTATTTATTTCGTTTCACGTCAGACTTCTAACATTACTTTTCGCTACAAAACTTCCCCTCTTGCCTGTTTGCATTAGCTTACATACTCTAAAAATACCTTCAAGATCTATCTAGAAATCATCTATACTCTTCTCGGCGGCAATCCAGAACAACGTAGAAACTCGATCTTCATCTATAAATTTCTAGAAACGTACTTCTACCAGTGTCTCAGAGATGGCAGACACCACAGGTTTTGATGACCAGTTACAGTTGCCTAATCATTGGTACCTAATTATGGCTATTTCTCATGAGCGTATCTCTCTCCCGCCTCTAGGGGGCGCCAGCGCGTAACAGTATTTTATAGCAGGACGGAGCTACATCACATTTTGCATTGAAAGTAAGAGCCTATCTTAATCAAGTTTTTCAGAATAGGTGGATCGGTAGACGCGGTGAAATTGAGTGACCTGCCCGTTCTCCCGATTTGAACCCGCTCGACTATTTTTTATGGGGTTACTTAAAATCGAAATTCTACTTCAACAGACCAAATAACGTCGATGATTTAAAAGACAGAATAAGGCAAGAAATCAATCAAACCATCCCGGAAATGATACAAAATGTTTTAGCAGAATTTTAGCAAAGCCTCCATTACTGTCAAGAAGCAACGGGCTCCCAGTTTGAATATTTGATTTAAACTGTTTTGTGTCCTTTTATTTACTTAGTAACATTAAAAATGTAATATTTTTCAATAAAAAATGAAAGCAATTAAAAATTTTTATATTGCTGGATACAGAATTAAAGGTTTGAGTACATTTAAAATATTTATCGCAGATTTGTATGCAGGGACCTCAAAAACATTAAGTTTAATGTCTAGGAATGCTAAAATAATTATTAATAAATAAATTTCGGTAAGTTGGTATGAATTTTAATAGCTGCCAAAAATAGAAACTTTTGTCCACGACTATTAAATAATGTACTTATTATGAATGTGTTTCCTCAAGGATAATGCTATCCATTATTCCCTGCAGTGAATAATGATTTCATTATTTACTGGTTGCAGTGAATAATGAGGACAGTCAGTTGTTTATAAGAAATGACATTAGTGACTCTTTACTCAAAATTTAAAATGTCAAAATTGTAGCAACCAAAAGACAAGTGTTGTTTCTCTAAGTTTTCTAGGAAGCACTGAAATGGTACATGCCGAGGATGTACTTTAATGAACACTTAAAAAGTACATTAGTAAGTTTTTTTCAAAGCATCATCTATTATCAACACGCGGCAATCCCCAACATTATTTTTGAAACCATTTACCTAGGTGCCTGCAAACTGTTTTTTTTAAATAGTAAGCCATGACAATGTGTCAAAACGTAATTCTGTAATTGATTTGAAACGTCAAAATTTGTGCGATTTCTGACAGTGAAAACGAGATTTCTTTGACATCGCCAGAGATAAAGAAAGCTGCAGAAATCGCCTCATTAAACTTGTTGCCCGAAAAATCTAAATAATTATATATAATGGCATATGAATCCTTCTTAAATAGGAGAAATGAAGATGAATTAAATAAATATTAAATATTTAATAGTCGTGGACAAAGTATAGTATTCTACTCGCATATAATGGCTATTATATGCTCGTTGAATAATATACGATATTTTAATATCAGTTATGAAACTACTGAATTTGAAATCACTTTATAATTCTTCTTCAATGGAAATTCACATTATTTTCAAAATTACGAAGGACACACTTGCATATTTTTTAATTTGACAGCAATTTTGGCAGCTACCAACTAACACAATATTTTTTTGACAATTTCGTATTCCAAAACGTATAAAAAATGTCTGTTTAGTACTTTGATTTGCTGAAATAAATATTGAATGGCTTTTTAATTAAGTTGAGAGAAATTTTGCCAGCTGCCAAAAGTGAAAACTTTATTTTAATATCAATTATGGAACTAGAAAGTTTTAAAACACTTTATATTTCTTCTTCTAACTCAAACTATTATAAAAATTACGGACATACTTGTAAATTCTTACATTTGACAGCGATTTTAGCAGCTGTCAAGAATAAAAAAAGGGAATGAAAAATCTACTTTGGCAGATCGATGATGTATTTTAAAGTAAAGATTTAAAACTAAAATTATGTGAATCTTCATACAGTTGTGGCCTTTACACTGATTTTAATTGAAAAAAAAACGAATTTTTTTAGTAAAAATTCAATTTTAGGTCAAAATTATAGGTTGGAATAAATAATCCGACTCGACAGATTGATAGAGAATTTCAAACTTAACATTAAAAAATAAGTCTCTGATAACATTAACTTGAAGACCTGTAGATTGATTTGGCGGCATCGGAATCAAAATACATGGAGGTATCATTCTCATCCCAAATGTATATGACTTTTTTTTGTGCGCTTGTGTTATTATCTTATTATTTAAAAACTTTATATAATAGTGTTTGGAAAAGACACAATTATAGGTAAAACTTTATTAGAACTCTATAAATTAAGAATAAAACTGCTCTTTTAAACATACAGTGTGTTCCACTTTTCATGGAGCCACCCTTATATCTCGCTCACCTAATATCCGAATGTTTTGAAATTTTGGTGGTGAATATGTACCTATGAAGTGAGTCTTTAGACGTAACCACATTCGAATGTAGTCAGTGGCGTCCGATTCTATCATGGAAAAAGGGAGTCGATTTTTGAATAAAAAGTATTAGCGATTTTTTTAGAGAAAAACTAGTAAAATATTCCTAATCAGCACCTTTAGAAACCCCGTTGTTCAAGATTACATCGTTGTGTGTTCAAAGGTGTTTGAGATATGGGCCCTTAAAATCAATTTTTTTCAACTTAAAATAATTTGTACCTGTGAAACGGATTGTCGTGAAAAAAATGTATTCTTTATTTGTTTGTTCAGAATAATGTGCTGTACTAGTATGAAATGATTCTACAAAAAAATTACATTTTTTTAATGAGGCAAAAATTCTAATTTGTACATACCATACCTACCATGTTTCTAACAAATAATCTACACAAATAATTTAATTATACAATTCTTTGCGTTTCTATGTAACCACCATCATTCCGAATACATTGGTCAATCCGTTTTCTTACATGCCGTACAACTTTTCTAATCTCGGCTGGAGTGATTTCAACACATGCCTGTCTAATTCTGATCATTAACTCATCTTGGCTACGTGGTCTGTTATTTACACTCTATTTTTTAGACGACCCCACAAATAAAAATCAAGTGGTGTGAGGTCTGGAGACCTCAGGGGAAACTCCTGAACTTGACTTCTTAAACCTATCCATCTACCTGGAAAATTATCTTCTAGCCAATCATTATGAACCGGGGCACCATCAAGTTGATAATACAAGTATCTTCTGACATCTTGAGGCAGATTATTGAGAAAGGGTTCAATTTCTCTTTGCAACAAATTTAAATAAGCTTCTCCATTCAATCTTGGAATGAAAAAAGGCCCAATAATCAGATCCTTCCATAAACCACACCAAACGTTAACTTTTGACACATATTGGCTTTTAGTACTGATAAACCAGTGAGGATTTTCGTCAGCCCAAAAACGGCAATTCTGAAAGCATACTACCCCATTGGCAGTGAATGTTGCTTCATCAGTAAATATGACGTTTTTCAGAAAATTAATATTGTTTAAAAATTCACCCTGGGCCCAAAAACAGAAATCTAATCTTCTGTATGTATCTCCATCTTCTAGGGTATGTAGAAATTTTGGTTTGAATACTCTTTTTCTATGTTTTTTCGGGCAACTCCAAACGATGTTTTCATTAAAATTTAGATTTAATGCTACTTGCCTTATGCTAGATCTTGGATGTTCTCTAAAATATTGTAAAATGCGTTCCTCGTTTTGAATTTGTCCATTTTGTAAATTATAATTCTTTGGTCTTAACTTACATACATTTCCTCCATTGTTAAAATTTGTATTAATGGTTGCTGCCAATTTATGGCGAATGGGAGGCTGACGGCCAGGATGCCGTAAATTAAATTCATCAGCAACTTCTCTAAATGATCTGGCATTATCTCCGTCTAAACGAACCAATTCCACTTTTTCTTGCATAAACGTTGAGCCATTTTCATAAAAAAAAAAATCAGTTCACTTATTATGTAACATTAATCCATCATTCATTAAATTTTTCGCCTATTAACTTATTGACTTTCAACAATACATTGACACTTGCAATAACTTTTGTTTTCATGGCTTACTTAGGTCTTTATTAAAGACTATTTGTTAAAAACATTGTAAGTATGTACAAATTAGAATTTTTGCCTTATTAAAAAAATTATAATTTTTTTGTAGAACCATTTCATACTAGTACAATACATTATTCTGAACAAAAAATAAAGAATACATTTTTTTCATATGACAATCCTTTTCACAGATACAAATTATTTTAAGTTAAAAAAAATATATTTTTAAGGGCCCATATCTCAAACGCCTTTGAACACACAACGATGTAATCTTGCACAACGAGGTTTCTAAAGGTGCTGATTAGGAGTATTTTACTAGTTTTTCTCTAATAAAATCGCTAATACTTTTTTTTCAAAAATCGACCCTCTTTTTCCATGATAGAATCGAACGCCACTGACTACAGTCGAATGTGGTTACGTCTAAAGACTCACTTCATAGATATATTCACCACCAAAATTTCAAAACATTCGGATATCAGGTGAGCGAGATGTGAGGGTGGCTCCATGAAAAGTGGGACACAGTGTATATATTTTATTTGCAATCTAACGAATTATGAGTATTTCAAAAATTATGCAATACTGAAGCTCATAAGAGAGAAGAACAATTTACGGAACATATACCAAAAGCCGACGGAAGAGACATGGCTCTCCACTTTCTGCCTGCAAAGGCTGAACGTAACAGATTTTACTTTTTAGCAAATATCAAATACATAATAATATGTAGCAAATATACACATATGTAACTATATTTAAAAGAGATGCACTTAGAATTGAGAATGTCTATTGCATGATTAAAATCTTCTTCAAGGATGAATTATATTAGAAACCGATATTAGGTATTTATTAACAAAATAAAAAAATGCATAAATCCGGAATCATCCTTTCAGTGAAGCTACGAACTTATTGAAACTATTAAAAATGTTTAATGCGTCTCTAATAACATTTGTAAATATACTATTTGTTTTCCAATGCTTATAAACTTTGCGATTTTAATATCTTGTGTACAGAATTTTAAAGCTTAACAAGTGTGATATTATGTGACTGAAGAAGTTCACATCGAAACGCTTATTACTCACAATATAATTCTTTGTCTGTGATCGATTAAACATAATCTGTCAACGTTTGATGTGGGTCGGGCTAAGTCAAATTAAAAGTTTATGCTCGAACTTCTAAGTTAATAATGAGAATAATAATATATACTCTTCCACTTGTCTTCGTCTTGGTGAAGTTCATTTAGCTATTCTTAACATTTGACCAAGACAATTTACTTAATAGATAGAGCTTTTAGCATTTAGAAAAGTAACAAAAGACTTGAATTAACAATTACCTATTGACTTTGCTATTGTTCTTTTGTAAGGAAATAAAATAGACAGTAGTTTTAATAACAGCTGATATTCTCAAATATTGGGTTTATAATATTCGTGAAACACCTGGGTTTTTGCATGGAACATCGTGTGAGTGGCCTTGTGCCTTTCCGATCAGCTCCAGAAAAACGTTTCAAAGGCTAAGCATTTCCAAAAAAAACAGAATGATAGATTTCATGAAAATGTAGTTCGTTTGAATGAAAAATTTTCCAAAAGACGAGGTATGTAAATAAATTCATTTTAGGCCTTTGTTCTCATTTTAACTGAATCTTCATAGCCGTAGGGGTTATGTGGATACTAGTTTATTCTGCATGGTCGTGGGGACTGTGTAGAAGCTAATGTTAGAATGAGAATTGTCCAATAAGAAAGACAAATTGATTTTAGGATTTTAATTGCTAGCATAACCAGAATGCAAAGATTGTAAATCAATAATTTTGCAAACAGTTTTTATTTTAGTTCTCATAGATAGTTTTTTCTGCTGTTTTCAAAATGATATTATGATATATTTTGTTTATTATTTTTGATTAGATAATTAATTTCAGAAATTTCATTCCCGTTGTTTAATTTTCTTTTAAACTACTTCAAAATACTTTTAAAAGTTTTTACTGACCTTTTGTTCAATTTGAATGCCGCGCCGGTACAAAATTCCAAATGAACACTATTTAGAAACAATTTCTTGTTAATAAATACCTAGTTAATTTGCAGAAATCTCTAATTTTAAATCAGTCGCTAACCGTTAAATGATGGCTACATCCAAATAAGTGTAACACATATTAGAAGCGATAAACTTAAGCACTGGTATTAAAACTGGACAAACTGAACAAGGAAAATACAGTTAAATACCAGCTTTTAGTTTTATTATATCCAGTGGCAACTTTGTCACATCACTATACTAAACGGTCACCATTTGCACATACACTAAATTCGTCCGTAAAAGATTCACATCGATTAGACTAAGCACCGGCATTATAGACGTCAGCGTCGATTTGCACGAAAATCCGAGAAAATCGTTTCTTATAAAATCTAGATCAACCATCGCATATCCCGGCCAAACGGAGACTGTTAACCATCAGAACATCTAGCCAGAGGAAGGAAATAAAATAGCCAAACGTGATCGTGCCAAATTACACATTTACTAGAATGCCCTTTCTTCATCCACACATACTCATTCAGGCGAGCACTTCACCTCCTGGAACGTGACCTTTTAGGGTGGCGAGTTGCGACCGTGAATATTTCTCTCCAATTAACTGAGATTTCGTGGTTTCTTATTAGGTTATTGTTATACCGAGTGCCTGAGTATGTTGCATGTTGATATATTAAACTTATTCTGTACTTAACGAATTTTTAATATACAGGGTGTCCCCGAGTTTCGATGTACCGTCACAACACAGTAAGACATTTAGACGTGTACATGTACAAATTCTACCTAGAGTGTACCAGGTGCACAAAAATATGGAATATTATTATTTAAAACCTTCTCCAGACAATGCAATTTATTGCTGCCAAAATTGGCGGCGATTCTGTCGCCACAAGATAATACAGGGTGTAATTAGCTTCATGTCATTAAAAAAAACTGGTGGCAGGGAACGACAAGACAAACAAAAACAACCTTATATAACATGGGGTCTAAAGCTCATAGTTTTGGAGAAAAAAAATAAACAAAAATTTCGCAAATTTTCAATAAAATCTTTTGAGAACTGCTGGAATATTGAGGTAGGTTTATATCGTCGCGCATGTCTTTGCCTATGATACTCAATATTTGTGTAGATAGCTATAAAATGTCGGCGGTCTTTAGCGATGCGGTAAATAAGATGAAAGACGTCGACGTTTTCTGAGTGTTTAGTAGATCTAATCTGAAGAAAACTATACTCTGACTCTCCCTTGTGCAATATTTTAGTTACTGTGGGTGTTTCGTTATGTACACACGTCCAACCTGCCGTTCGTTGTTTTTGTTATTTTTGAACTTCGGGTCGCTGGGTATTTATAGTGAAGATTTATTTTATTGACTTTACCGTTCAAGTCGTTAAATTTTTGATTACGTACAGACACAACTTACTTGTTCGTTCTTTTTGTATTCCGTTTTGGATTTTGGAAGTTTTTCTTTTATTTTCCTTTATTGACAGCGTTAGTTGATAGTTTATTGTTTAGTGTTGAACGGAGTACGTATATCCTTAATTCGACGCACCGAACTGTGTATTGATGCAGATGCAAAGATTTCGAATAACTTACTTAGGTGGTAAGCCTTTAACCCAGGACACTCATTTATGTTACAAACGTTAATAAATCACATTTAAATATTCTAAATTATAAACATTAATCCAATATTTTGTTCCAAATTAAAAGACACGCGTCTAAAGAAATGCTCTGTTTAAACTTCTATGGCCATTATTTGCTTGCAGTTGTGCAGGAAAAGATAACGAATTATTTACCTCTTTATAATTGCCTCAGTTCGGTTGAGGCGGTCCATCAAAGGCGGTCGATGATCCAAGGCCTTTGCACTTTTTTATGACAATTTAAAAGTTGTATAATTGGGAACTACAAGTCCATTGACCAAGAAAAGCAGTGGTTCTCTATTATTTTCTACATTAATATTAAAAAAAATATATTTGAAATGTTGACCTAGGTCAATTTTTTCAAAGTGCCCCTAGAGGGAAAAGTCATAAAGGTTTTTTGTTTGTCTAGTCGGTCCCCATTACCAGTTTTTTTTAATGACATGAAACTGATTACACCCTGTATATTGAGTAGTTATCAGACTTTGCAATTTTGACGCGCTGAACACAATGCTGAGTTACCCGTTTGGCTCTATGAGGTCAGGTTAGGTAGCTCCATTTTTTGTTTTGTTTTTTTATTTAGTTTTTGGTTTCTTTTGTCTTTTTTGTCCCCCTACGTCCACACCCTTAGCTCTGGGTGATGCTAATGGGGATTATATTAAACATTCCTTTAGGGCTATACCAAGGTTATGATAGGTAAAGACCTTGAATTGTATTCCTTTCTGCTCGTTTATGGCTCTACTTATTAGTTTATGTTAAGTCTAGAGCCAGTGGTGTTTGCCTATCCTCTTGTTTCATTAGATGTAAGTACGTCCAGTACCTCTTTTAATTAAAATTTCTAACTCTTGTGATATAGATATAGATATAGGCATACCTAAGGAACGGATAAACAGAGACGTACTTTGAATGTATCTGTCAATGTCGTGAAGGACGGGCAACGCGTCTACCAATGCATCAGATATTCCTATCTTGTTGCAAAACAGAGTAATATTTTTTAATTTATCAGAAACTTCATTCAGTTTCTACTGAAAATACTATTCTTGAACCTCTAGTATAATATTTTGTTCATTCTAATATGCAAAAATTTGACAGCTGTCTTTGATATTTGGATAGCTGGTTTTTATTGCCTTTTTTATGTGCCTTAGATAAATGAAGATACCTATGGACTAAACGATAACATTTCATTTATTGTTATACATGTCTACTATAATAATTCGGTTTGAAGCACTATGAAACTAATATTTTAACTTATTTTGATAATAAAACTCATTGTTTCTAAGAATTCTCAGAAAAAGTTTGCGCATTTTTGCGCCAGTTTAAAATATTGGTTAATATTTATCATGTGGGTAGACTAATTAAAAACAACGATTTTATAAATGTACTAAAAAAAATAATAATCTTTCTGATCTGATAAAAATTACATAGATTTTGAAACTAAAAGTGTTGAGCGTAACAGTTGAGCGATATAATATGTAACAACTTCTATAGAATCTTTTCAGGCTCAACGCTTTTAGTTTTAATAATCAATATATTTTTTTAAATCTTTATAAGATCCGAAAGAAATATTATTTTCTGTTTAGTACATATAAAAGCGTTGTTTTCAAAAGATTTAGATATGTGTATACCGGGTGATTCAGTTTGGTATTCACGCCCCTGTATCTTTTTTATTTAAAAAAAAAAACTAGAACAAACCATACATATTCGTAAATCGCTTGTCAAGCTGTATTAAATGACGTCCTTAAATCATATCTCTGATCATATATGGCAAAGTAACGATAGTCAGCTTTTTTTTCAAATGGTTCGCTATACTATTTTTTGCTGATTGTTGTAGAGATTCTTTTTCTGCAATCAACTGTCTAAAAAAGTATACACCTTTATGAGAGATATTTCGAGAAAATTAATAAAATATGATAAAACTTCATTCAAAGGTTTTGTTTCTGAATCAACATAGTTAGCCAAGCAAATAATTGAATTTTGACATTGTTGGTAACGTCAAATTGAAAATGCTGTTATTATACTCTTCGCAAATACAAAACGAAGAGTATATTGCATTCGATTCGCACAATTCTAAAACCGGTAATATTGCTCGTAGAGAAAAAATGTTCATACCACTGTGTTGGTGATCAAATTCTGAATAACTTTCAAAATGTCCGTCCGTCCGTCCGTCCGTCTGTCCGTCTATCTGTGCGTCTGTCTGTGCATCTGTCCGTCCGTCTGTCTGTCCGTCCGTCACGTTTCTTGTAGGCACGATAACTTAAGAATTGAAATCCGGGCAGAGCTAGTGTTAGATATAGGACGAACCCTATTTTTGAACAAAATCGATCAATGAATAAAAGTTATAAATTTTTTAAATAAAAAAAAATTACATAATTTTTAATTAGTAAAAAACTGCGAAGAGTATCCTATAGAATGTGCAACAATTATATAAAAAGTGCAGTAAACCGGCGAAGAGTATAACGATTAGCTTGTTTATCAATGTATTTCAAAAATGTAAGCATTTTCAGAAAAAAGAATTGGTAAATATTAAATATTAATTTAGTTATCAAGCGCAATATTATACAATATTATTATAAGCTTACAGCAATATTAATTTTTGCGCTTGATAACTAAATTATATTTGATATATACCAATTTTTATTATTATTATATAATATTATTGCAAGCTTACAGCAATATTAATTTTTGCGCTTGATAACTAAATTAATATATGTATATACCAATTCTTTTTTCTGAAAATGCTTACATTTTATGTAATTAACTATTTTACCAAAAATATTTTAAATACGCTGATAAATAACCGAATAAATATGACGTCACGTTCTTGAGAATACTGGCGAAATTTTAGAATAAAAAATTATGAAAAAATTTCCTCCTACAAAAATGCCGTGCTTTATCGGTATCTAAAATATTACTTATCTAGTAAGCATATTTTCCATAATATAATGTTTCAAACTCGTATGGTCAAAATTTCCTTAAAAAGTAGGACATTTTTCAATATAACTTAGCAGAACTTCAAAACTGTCCGATTAGTCTAGTGTATGACGATTTTTGGCTCCGATGTCCATCAAGAAGCATCAATTTGCTTGAAATTTGAACTGTAAGTAGGAAATACCTTAAAAAGCAAACCCTACCTTATGCGAATGTGCGCATTTACCCTACCAACTCGGGGGTGGGAATTTTAATATTAAAAATAACCTCAGAAATCGATAGCGGAACACATTCTATGGAAGAAATGTTCTATAGAGTTTTTTCGAAAAATCAATACTTCTTGAGTTATTCGTGATTGCAAATTTCAATTTTTCTTAAAAAGAATCATGTTTTCAAACGGTTTTTCACGAATAAATCAAAAACTTTATATTTTATCAAAAAAAGTATAAGAAGCAAAAATGTAGCTTATAAGAAAACAAAGAGATTGTTTTTTTTATTGCTGTAGGCCCAATACAAACCGAGTTATGGCTTATTAAAGGTGGGCCCTATATATCGAACGAAAAATAAAAAAATTCAACATTGAATAACAGGAAAACGGTCAATTTTCGGGGATAATGCATAATACTTTTTTTAAAGTACTTAAAAAAACATTCAAAATGAGATGTTGCAGAACTCTCTACCATAAAAACTAAGGGAGTTATGACGAAAATAAGGTCGATTCCTATTTTTTTCGTGGAAAAGAACAACAATGCTACCCTTGGCATTACCTAATTGAAATTAAACGTCATCCATTTACGATTTACTTTATTTAAGCACTAGTAATGTGATCCAGAAATTTGACTGGTTTAGAATGCTTAATTTTGAAAAAAAGTATGTTTAAAATGGAAAAAGCATTTTTGAAATTTTTTTAAAAATCGTCTTTTTTCAAAATAACTAAAAAACTATCGAAGATACGGAGAAATTGCAAGAGAACGAAAAGTTAGGATTTTTTTTACTGAAAATTTTGTTTTTATATTTATTGTCGTAGCTTCCACATTAACCGAGAGCCTTTCAAAGTTCGCATTAGCGTGTGACTGGTGCCGTTTTGCAGCCCTTTAAACGTTGCCTTTTTAAAAATAAAGGGCTTAAGAGCTCATAGGCCATAAAATTTCCTACAAAATGGTTTTTTTGATGAGCTTTCTAGCGTAAAAATTAAGCGAGTTATTGTCAAGAAACCAAACGCACTTTTTTTTTAAATTTCGGAGTAAGTAGATTTTGGAGCATAAATGAATGTATATATAGCATAAATACGTACAATTTTTTCATAATAAGGGATGATTTTTAAGGGTTGAAAAGTTGGGATGAAAAATATATGAAGTATGACAAAGTCAATAAATTGTTTTTTTCAATTTTACCATAATAAGGGGTAGTTTATAAGGGGTAAATAAATTAAAAAGGGGTTTACAAATAAAAATTACTGTCTTAAAACATGATTAAAAGCTTCAATTCATTATTTTATTAAGTTTTTGCAGTAAGGGGTAATTTTTACGCCTAAAAATAATTTGCGCATATCGGCATAGGGTAGGGAATGATGTGAAGGGTAAGTAAAGCTTAATTCCAAAATTTCATGAAAATCCATGCTTCTTGATAGGATTCGGAGGTAATGCCATATTTTAACCGTCGCGTCGTACACTGGACTAAATGTACATTACTCAAATTTCAGTGAAAGATTTAGAATAGACACATAATGAACACATAATTTTTTAAATTTTTTCCGCTTCTCCGTTTCTGATAATTCGTGAGGTATCAATACATTTGAATCGTATATTACCATTATTGGTCTCAGTATAATCCTCAGTGGCTTCGAAAAACTAATTTCCAAAATTAATTTATTGTGCGGAATTCTTAACGGACAAATTATAGAACCAAAGTTTCACGAAGGAAAACTTGCCGAAGAAAGATATCTACAGGTTCTAAGAGAAGAATTGATAAATTTCATAGATGTTCCAATACATATTCATATTAGGCATAACATGAACGGAAATCTCTTCGAACATGTAAAGTAATAAATAATGTTTTCATTTTCTTAATTGTTAATTAGTTTAGGTACGATATTAACCGTTTATTTATATAAAAATAATTACATAACTATTTAAAAATACAACTTTGTTTGATGAAAACATCAACTTTGTTTCGTATACAATCCTCGACAAAATCCCTCTTCGAATCTGATTCGCCTAGATGGTACAAGTTACATTATTTACATCAAAATTCAATTGTTTCCATGGCCAACTATGCTAAACTATGCTAAAACAAAACCTTTGAATAACGCGTTATCATATTTTATTAATTTTCTCGAAATTTTTATTATGGAAGTGTATACTTTTTTACGCAGTTGAATAAAGAAAGAAAATCTCTACAAGTATCGGCAAAAAAAGTATAGTATACCTTTTGACAAAAAAAGTTGACTATCGCTACTTAGCATATGTGATCACAGAAATGATTTAAGGACGTTATTGATAGAGCTTGACAAGTGATTTACAAATATATATGGTTTGTTGTCATTTTTGTTTGAAATAAAGAAGATACATGGACGCGAATACCAAACTGGATCACCCGGTATACTTCATCCCAAACTTATTGTCGGTATAAGAAATGTCGGGATCATAGTTCTTTACCGCACTATCAAAGTCGCCAAGGTTTTTTATACCCAGAATAAGTCTGAGATAAACTATATTTGTATATATTTTTAGTACCTCTACACAAAAATATAACAAGGGATAAATCCTCCAGTACAACACCGCCGCGCCGTAAAGAATGAAATTTATTTTACGGCAAGAACGTGTCATTGCTTTTATACGATATCAGTATTAAAGTACTACATACTTTAAAATATTCCATGTACATTTCATTTGGCACAAAAACTTGTTTCAATTACCCTTCAAAGTCGGTCACAAAACGAGGAAGCTCTGTGTATTCAACGTAACAGGAAAATAGTGAAAATTTCGGAGAGAACCTTTAACATTCCAGGAAAAAATCACTTTAACATTCTATTTCATGACCCTTGTGTGCATTAGTCAAATTACTATTTTAGAGAAAAACCGATTTGAGACCGTATTCAAAACTTTCCAGCTCTTGCAAAAGTTATGATTAGTCTTGGCGAATCACAGTTCCAGTTCCAGATGACTTGAGTTTCTGTGTTTATATTTCTTTTAGCTTAATACGGAAACATTTATAAATGTCACTTTTACAAATACTTAAACCAAGTTTGTTATTTAAAATATCAATTAACTTATCTGTGGGTTTTCCTTTTGTTGTTCTTCAGATATTTTTTGCTTATCTCAATGCATTTATTTCTCTTATACATTTAAATGTTTTCACTGTGTTATACTCACACTAAGGTTTATAGACCTAGATAATTTGTGATAGGCAATTAGACTAAGCTCGGGTGATCAAGCAGGTCGCAAAAATGCAAAACGCTTTTTATTTAAAAGCTTACCTGCAAATCAAAATGTTCGTTTAAATACCACTAAGAAATACAAGCACTTAATTTAAAAAAGCACTAACCACTACCAGTATATGTTTACTTCGCGATATACACAAACACCTATTTCAAAACTTCCGGGTCAAGTGTTCCTCAAATACATATATAATCGACGTGTTGGATATTTTCTTTTTAGTAAATTGTCTAAAGGGTGTGAAATAATCCGCGAGCGAACAGTTTAAACATGAACTGGTCCGGGCGGATGCTGCGAGTGTTGACGCGGTGAAACGCTGAAAGGCGGGCAGCGGACGGGAACTGTCTCTTTCTACGGCACGCGGAGCTCCCAGAGACGTATGGGTGACATGTGGTGTGTGTGTATCGGCTCAGGGCCCCATTGGTTTGATTTTTTCGGTGCGATATATGCTCGTGTGGATGGGGTGTTGGTGTTGTGGGCTCGAGAGTGTTGATATACTGGTTTTTACTTTAGTTCCAACTTGAATTTATCTTATTAAATATTCAAAAGCGAGCTACCACCATGTTTTTTAATTTCTTACGCTTTACGCGCGATCCTGTTATGCGCCATGGAATATGTAAATAAAAGATGGAATTTCAAAATAATTTAACAAATAGTTGCAGACAACATTAAAGCATCAAATTATTCCTACTATATTGACATAAATAATTTAATATAATGTTTACTTAATACCATTTATGTATAGGTTTTTTGGAGCTAAATCATTTTCTTACTTTAATAATATTTAACAATTTAATCATCAACTAGTAGCTATTTATCTCCATTAATTAAAATAGCTTGATGTATATCTTGGGATTTTTCGGTCAGTTTTAAATGAAAATTCTCATATTTACTTACGTTTCGGTTTAATTGACCATCTTCACAGGAAAATATATATATTTTTTTTAATTTACACTTATATCATTATATGTCTGTTTCAGGTAAAAGGTATAATGCAACTAAAAGCTAAAAAATGTATTGCCTGCTTTCTGATCTGTGTTGTACTTAAAAAGCTTTAACAGACCAGAAAGCAGGCAATACATTATTTAGCTTTTAGTTGCATTATAACTTTTAACTAAAACAGACATAAAATGATATAATAGTGTAAAAATTTTTTAAACTCATAATAGTTTTCTCCCTCTGAAGATGGTTAATTAAACCGAAACGTGAGGAAATATGAGAATTTTGATCGAGAAATTCCAAGATATACATCAAGCTAATTTGATATCAACGGTCAAGAAAATACAAATATTTATATTAATTAAAATAAATAAAATTAGCCATAGTAGTCCTGTAATTAATCCCAATTAGTAAAGTCAATTGGTAAAAGATGTCACTTATTGATTTCTAGCAATTGCAATTAATGATCTCAATTCTTAAATTCTTAGGTATATATTTTATATCTACTTACATGTCATACAAATATATAAATATACCGGATAAATAGGTTCAGAATGTCATGAAACTTCGAGATTTTAAATTTGAGCGAAAAAAACTCTGCCTGTCTGTCTGTCTGACGGTTTGTCTGTCTGTCGCATGTCGGTCGGTCTGTCTGTAACTTTTTATTGTGCGCACGTTATTTTCCCTGGAAAGGTTTAAGATATTAACTTTAAATTTTGTACACATATGCATTATAACGAGATCTGGAACTGGATTATTTTTTGAATTTATCCGGTGAAGAGTTGGGGGGGGGGGGTAAATAGGGGAAAATAAGTAGAGCAAGCTTGTACGAGTACAAAAGTTGAGATTTGGTGTATATACTAGAAGCCAAGGCCTCAGATTTTTTATAATATTTTCCATCTCCCTACTTTCAACCCCTCCACCACCCCCACTCGATTATTACTTGAAATTTGGTACTATAACGACATCTGGGACTAGATTATATTTTGAGATGATTCCGTTGAAGGGGTGGTGGGGTAAGTAGAGGTAAATAGGGAAAAATGAGTAAAGCAAGCTAGTAAGTGTACAGAAACTTGAGCTTTGGCGTTTATACTATACTAGAAGCTAAGGCCTCAGATTTATCTATAATATTTTTCAAATATAGTCACGATGTTTTCCTTTAAAGAGACTTGGATAGAGAATCCGGATGTGGAAGTAGTGATTCCTTAAGCAGCGGGGTTTTTTAAAGGACCGAGATGAAACTTAGTGTAAATCACATACTACCAAAACAACCCTTTTTAATCTATCTGTCAAGTTTCTGCGACTTGCGGTTTCGCCGGAAATGACCCCAACTTTTGGTTTTTAATTGGGACACACCGTATATTTTTACATTTTGGACTGTAGAGATCATTCTACCTATGACAAGGTAGGTAAATAAATCCATTTTAGGCCTTTGTTCTCATTTTTAACTGAATCTTCATACCGTAGGGGGTCATGTAGATACTAGTTTAACCTGCTTAGTCGTAGGGGACTACGTCGGATGCTAGTGTTATCATGAGAACGTCAAATAAGAAATTGGACAAATTTATTTTAGCATTTTGATTTGCTAGCATAACCAGTCAGGTTATCGAAAGAATGCAAAGATTTCATTAATATTTTTTACATATAGTTTTTCTTTTAATTCTCATAGATAGTTTTTTCGCTGTTTGCAAAATCCTATAAAGAATATGTTTCATTCTAAGCACCTTTTATAATACGAACAATTTTCGAAAAATCACCGGGTTTCGAGATGTTTGAACTTCGATATAATTTCTTAGGTAACATAAATGCCATAACTTTTTGAAAACACATTTTAGATAATATGCCCTTTTGGGAATTTTTCTTAGTAAAGAAGACTGGTTTGGATAATAATGAAATGAATCTATTTTAACTTCTGATTTGACTAGAAATTACATTATTAGTTATTTTTGAATGGGGCACCATATATATTTTCATGAAAAATTTCAGAAAATATGATTTTTAATTTTAACACTTTTTCAAATTAATTATAACACAATTATGTAGATGATTTAAATACATTTAATTTATTTAAAAACTGTGACGATTTTTGGCATTTAAAAAGATTGTATTTCAGTTGAAATATCTCGAAACCCAATAATTTTTTCATAATGAAAATTTACATTTCAAACTATACCGAAAAAAATTCAAATAAAAGTTTATTAAGATTATATTTCTGTAAACTCTTATGAGACCATCTTGGAAATATACCCAATAACACAAAGTATAAAAGTCTACCTAAATAACTAAATCGGAATAATCTATAGGTACATAACTTAAAAACAAAACAAAAGTACCAAAATTACTTTACAGCTACGTAATGACGAGCAATCAAATATGCAAAAAAAATATTAATTTGTGATCCATTTCACCTACTACGAATTCAACACAGACTGTACATATAAACGTATTTATTTATATAAGGTAAGGTGTACCCCCTCAAAATTGATTAGTACCTACCGCACCGCTTTACAAAATCACAACTACTTTGTTTTTCAGCAAAATTGATCAAATAATTTTTTGCATGATTTTTGGAATATTTCCGTTTTATAATACCAATACCAAACTAATATTTGCAGATGTAAAATTTTCGTGCTTTTTTATATTTTTAGCCACAAAAACGCACTTGCCCCGTCAATTGGGGTAAGTGCGTCTTTGGCTATATAGGAGAACTATCTATAGATAGATATTAAGAATTTCTGGGGCAAGACCGCTTAACTATTACTTTGATTTTTCTATTGCTGTTTACAGTATTTAATCCTCTCCTCCCATTTAAGAGTAATTCACCTTTTTGTGAAATTAAATGAAAATGGCGTAATCTTGAAAATATCTTTATTATCTACCACATGCCACAATATGAGTGTGAAGGCGTTTGAACTGTTGCACGCTGTTGCCAAGAGTTGTGTAGAAGTGATAAATTAGGAAAACTCAGAAAATAACGGTATTTGCAATTTCTGGGGGTCAAGGACGCTCTTGCCCCAAATTCCCACTTGCCCCACCTTATCTTACTCCCTTTTTGTGAGTTCTTCGAGGAGTGATCTAGAATGTCTTTTGTTACATCTTACAGCAATTTTATGTCTAGTGCCTATAAAATTCATAGATAGTATTATTGTGCTATCCTTAACCTAGCGCCTTCGCCAGATTTTGAAGTTTAAATACGGCGGTGCCCCTAAGCAATATCATCAGTTTAAAATGTATGTTTCTAAATAAAAGGTCGAGAAATAGAAATTGAGATATTCACTTGAAATTTGGTACGCGTATGTATTATAACGACACCTGGAACTAATATACGAATCAAATGTATTGACCCCTAACTTTAACCGCGAATATCTCAGAAACGGAGCAGCAGAAAAATATAAAAAATTATGTATTTATCATGAGTCTATTCTAAATCAATCGCTGAAATTTAAATAATGTACATTGGACACTTTGGAAGTTCTGCTAAGTTATATTGAAAAATGTCTTTTAAGGAAATTTTGACCATTACCAGTTTTTAATCCATCATATCTTAAAAGATATGCATACTATGTAAATAATATTTTAGACATCGGTAACGCACATCATTTTTTGTACGGAGAAATTCTTTCAGAATTTTTTATTCTAAAATTTTGCAGTTATTCTCAAAAACGTGACGTCATGTTTATTCGGTTATTTATCAATGTGTTAAAATTGTTTTGTTAAAATAGTTAATTTTATAAAATGTAAGCATTTTCAGAAAAAAGAATTAGTATAGGTATATCAAATATTAATTTAGTTATTAAGCGTAAAGGATAATATTGTTATGAATTACACCCCCTTGGAACTGGAGATGATACGCCTATGCCTACTAATTGTGACTGGGAGCTGTCAGAATGAAATGGACTTTTTCTGGAATGTTGTTGGAGAAGATTCTTGATTGTTTCTAGATGGATCTAGAAAGTCAAATTTGGAGTATATAAGGCGCGATTACCAGCGCAGAGGGAGAAGTTTTATTAAGAAGGCAGTTTATAAAAGTGAACAAGTTGAAAAGTGAGGTTAAATATTAGTAAACAAGTATTGTACAGTCAGTAAATTGTTAAATAAAGTGTTAGTGGTGATTATCTCTTGTTGAAATTATTTAGAACCCACGGATTCACACAGGGTGTTTCCTAAAAGGTGGAAAATTCGCTACAATGTCATTCCAAGTTTGCAGTAATATTATCTATTACGTTTGATAATTTTAATTAAATTAATGTTTGATACATACCAATTATTTTTTCTGAAAATGCTTACATATTACATAACTATTTTAACAAACATTTTTTAAATACATTGATAAATAACCGAATAAACATGACGTTACGTTTATAAGAACAACTGCAAAATTTTAAAATAAAAAATTAGGAAAAAATTTCCTTATATAAAAAATGCCGTGCTTTATCGGTGTTTAAAATATTATTTAGATAGTAGGTACATTTTTGAAGATATAATGAATTTAAAACTGGTTTGGTCAAAATTTCCTTTAAAAGTAGGACATTTTTCAATATAACTTAGCAGAACTTCAAAAGTGTTCAATGTACATTATTCAAATTTCAGTGATTGATTTACACAAATTTTTTTCAATTTTTTCTGCTCCTCCGTTTCTGAGATATTCGCGGTTAAAGTGAGGGGTCAATACATTTGAATCGTATGTAATGTAATCTAACATTTTGAGATGATTCTGTTGAAGGGGTGGGAGGTAAGTAAATAGGGGAAAATGAGTAAAGCAAGCTGGTAAGTGTACATAAACTTGGGATTTGGCGTTTATACTATACTAGAAACCAAGGCCTCAGATTTATCTGTCATATTTTTCAAATATAGTCAAGATGTTATCCGTTAAAGAGCCTTGGATGGAAAACCTGGATCGATATGAAACTTAGTATTTGTCACATACTACCAAAACGACACCTTTTGATCTATCTGTCAAGTTTCTGCGACTTCCGGTTTCGCCAAATATTACCCCATATTGGTTTTTACTTGGTACACATACCGTATATTTCTACATTGGACTGTAGAGATCATTCTACATATGATAGTTTACGATAGTTTAAAAATTTTATAACCAATTTTAATGTTTAATTTAATAAGCTGAAATTGTTTTAATTTTCATATGGTATTAAATAAAAATTCATATTGGATTTTTTGGATCTTGATTTGTGTGGACAGAAAAGCCCAAAGTTGATCAAATCACTTTGTTATAATTTACTCAAAATTTTCATTTTGATATATCACTTTCATACTACAGTTAAATACTAATTGATGTTACAAGACCGGAAATAGGTGTTTGCCAGGGCGATCCAAGCAAATTCCAGTATTCACCAGAATATATAATACTTCGGTTTTTAGTAAAAACAAGCTTTCCCCAAATTAAGGTATAGATGGTCTTGTGATGCAAAGAAATTTTTCTATCCCAGGAACCTTAAAAAGAGGTACATGGAACGATACATTCTAAGCACTTTTTATAATACGAACAGTTTTGGAAAAATCACGGGATTTCGAGATATTTGAACTTTGATATAATTTCTTAGGTAACAAATATGCCATAACTTTTTGAAAATACGTTTTAGATAATATGCCCTTGACTGTATAGAAATTACATTATTATTGGTTTTGAATGGGACGCCATATACGGTGTAACATGGTATACCCCTTTTCTCCTTTAGTTTTGAAGATAATTGATTGAAATTTAGGATATACTACATACATAATAAGCGGCACTTTTTGACATACAATTGATTTTTTTTCACTTCCGGTTTCGCCAGAAGTGATAACTTTCGATTTTTAAATATAACACCCTATATAGTATTGCATTTTTGAATTCAGCATAATTATCTGAATCCAACAATGCCAAATAAGTGACATTTCAAACATCATTTTTTTTATAATATAATTTTCAGTTTTCCATTAAGTGTGCCATGATGATTCCGATTTATTCTAAATGACCCGTGTAATTGATTGATTGATTGATTTTCCAGCGTATGGTGGGCATTGCTGCCAATTCCGGGCATCCATGGAGGTTCGTTCCAACACGCAGCTTGGTCCTCCGTCGAACACGCCCAACGGATGGCCAAACCGCGTGCCGGAACCAAATCTCGGATGTTTTATATACCGCCAGACCAGCTGTATACGCCGGGTTGGACATTGGACATGCTTGTTGTCAGCAGCGAGAGCCGCATGACGCATATGGGGTGGGAATACAATTATATAAGTGTTTGCGACATGCTTCTTTTCAGTTTCCATGCTTCTTTTAAGTTTCCATCTATCGTCATCTCCTTATTTTTCTTCTATGTTTTCTGCTCTTGTGTCTCTGAATCTGGCAGCTTTTATTTTTGTATTTTTTCCCCTTTTCCCTTTCTTTTTTTCTTCTTTTTTTTAATTTATTAACCGCTCCACAAGTAAATATCCATTTACGGTGGAGTTGCTGGAAAGGGCCCTATCTCGTGGTAACATTTTTTTTGCGCGTTATGAGAAAAAAGGTCCGAAGGGATAGTTTGCTCACCCTGTATGTCGTTTCCTTGAAACAGTCTATTCTAAATGACCCGTGTAATGCTACAAATCCCGTTAAAAACACTAAATTACGTGATTTATGAGCAAATAAAATTCACCAAAATTGTTTTTGGGACAAAACTCAATTTTTTCAAATGGAACCATATCGATACCGTGGTACCATTTATTAGTACTATTAATAAGGAATTTATTCATATGTCGTATTAAAATGTGCGATAAATACAAACAAAATTACAGCTAAAAGAAAATAGGAAAATACAATTTTGTTCTAATTAATTGTTGAGAAGTAAATATGGTGGCTTTGAAAACAATGAAATATTTAGCTTGTCTTGTTAATTATGTTCAAAATATAGCAAATTTATATAAGAGATGAAAAAGTGGATTTGTTAATTATTTAATGGGGAAAGTAAAATAAATGCAATTGCAGCTATGGACCTTTATGGCCGACGATATCCTGATAGACAATGTCCTGCGAAAAATTATTTCAAACGTGTTGAAAACCAATTCCGAAGAGAGCCCAACAATGATCCCGAAGAAAACATTATTGACGAAGGAATGGAAATTAATGTTTTGGCTCGAATAGAAATTGATAAGACTGTTTCTTTAAGGCAAGTTGAGTTTGAATTGAACATCAATCACCAGACAGTAAGCCGAATTTTGCACAAATAGCACCATAAATCTTTTAAATGCCAATTGCACCGGCATTTCTACGAAAGTGATTACGAACGTAGGATGGAATATTGCAATTGGATTTTGTAAAATAACGTGCAGCCAAACAATGATTTTTTGGGACTGATTTTACTTTCGGAGAAGTCAAGGTTTACAAATTTGGGATCATTTAACCGACAAAATACAAAATATTGGTCACAAGAAAATCAAAATTTATTACGGGAAGGTAACTTTCAGCTGCGGTTCGGTTTTAATGTTTGGCTTGGAATAATCGGTGGTAGAATCATTGGTCCAATAATATTTGAAGGACCTCTGACTGGTGCAAGATACTTGAGATTCCTGGAAAATGAGATTGAGGACATTATAGATGAGTTACCTTTAGATTTAGGACAGGGAATGTATTTCCAACAAAATGGCGCTCTTCCCCATAATTCAAAGATAGTAATTGATTGCCTTCAATGGAGATTCGGAGAAAACATAATTTCGACGAATGGTCCTGTGAGGTGGCCTCCAAGGTCACCTGATTTAACGCTCCTTGATTTCTTTGTTTGGGGTCATTTAAAAAATATTATCTATGCAACCGCCGTTACAACCCGTGAAGACCTGGAGCTACGAGTAAGACGAGCAATTAATAGCATAACTGCCCAGCAATTGGCGAACGTTCTTCGAGAAACAGCTATGCAAGTTCAAAAGGACATTGACGTTAATGGACAGAATTTTGAACAACTGTTTTAATGTATTAATTTTTTGTATTCCAAAATCACCTTAATTATGTGTAACAAGGTAATTAGAATAAAATTGTATTTTCTTATTTTCTTTTAGTTGTAATTTTGTTTGTATTTATCGCACATTTTAATACGGCATATGAATAAATTCCTTATTAATAGTACTAATAAATGGTACCACGGTACCGATACGGTGTTCTATTTGAAAAAAATTAGTTCTGCCCCAAAAACAATTTTGGTGAATTTTATTTGTTCATAAATCACGTAATTAAGTGTGTTTAACGGGATTTCGATTTTTGTAGCATTACAAGGGTCATTTAGAATAAATCGGAACCGTCATGGCACACTTAAATCGAAAACTAAAAATTTTATTATAAAAAAAATTGATGTTTGAAATGTCACTTATTTGGCATCGTTGGATTCAGAAAATTATGCAGAATTCAAAAATGCAATAATAAATAGGGTATTCCATTTAAAAATCGAAAGTTAGTATCACTTCCGGCGAAACCGGAAGTGAAAATAAATCAATTGTATGTCAAAAACTGCCGCTTAAAGAAGAACACCCAGTATTTTCATGAATAATTTGAGTAAATATGGTTTTCAACATTTTTTCAAATTGATAATAAAGTTATTAACACAATTAGTATATAATTTAAATTCACTTAATTTTAAGAAAACTATGGCGATTTTGGTATTTAAAAAAATTGTATTTCAGTTGAAATATCTCGGAAACCGATTATTTTTTCATATTGAAAATTTGCATTTTAAATTATACCGAAAAAAATACAAGTAAAAGTTTATTAAGATTATATTTCTGTAAACTGTTATGAAACCATGTTAGAAATATACCCAATAACACAAAGTACAAACATCTACCTAAATAACTAAATCGGAATAACCTACATAACTTAAAAAAAAAACAAAAGTACCAAAAACCAAAATTACTTTACAGCTACGCAATGATGAACAATCAAATATGCAAAAAAAAATTGTGATACATTTCACCTACTACAAATTAAACACAGACTGTACATTAGTGTACATATAAACTTATTTATTTATACAGGTATTCTTTTTTGTGGGTTCTTCGAAGAGTGATCTAGAATGTCCTTTGTTACATCTTACAGCAATGTTATGTCTAGTGCCTGTAAAATTTATTAATAGTATTATTATTCTATCCTTAACACTAGCACCTTCGCCAGAACTTGAAGCTAAAATACGGCGGTGCTCCTAAATAATACCATCGGTTTAAAATGTATGTTTCTACATAAGAGGTCGAGAAAGAGGGGAAATGTCACATCATTTTTCAATCTTCAATGAGTTAAGATTAAAATCGCTAATACTTTTTTTGAAAATCGACCCCCCTTTTCCATCCTAGATGAGGGTGTCTTCATCTTAAGTGAGTCACACCATAAACTTTTTTAAATGTTTTGATTGTTTTAAAGAGATCAGTTGTCTGCCTCACTTTATTAAGTTTTACTTATAAACATTGTTGTTTCTAATAAACATAATTCCTGTACTCTTTTACAATATTTAAATAAGCTTAAAGAAATTATCATAACTGACGAGCTTTAGAAAACAAGAACAAAATATTATATTTTGAAGATGCCATCATATATTTATATTTAATTCTAAGACCGACTATTTACCAGGTTATTAAATTTCGCTTTAAAAGTTTCGTTATCTAAGTAACCCGAATAAGATCCCATTCCATCATTATCATCAATCCTAGCCGCTAGCACTCCTGCCAGTCCTGCCCTCCATCAAACGCAATCCGAAAACAACTGAACAGAGCTTTACTGCACTCTGCCGATAACAGCCCGCTTAATACCACTTTAAACATTGGCAAACAAGCCTCATGGAGGGGAAGGGCCCCACTTACCATTGGCTACCTTGCGGCACTCCCTTCCAATGGCCTGGCAGAGCGGAAGGCAGCATGGCCCCCTGCGAGGGCCAATGCCGTGCGCGGACGCTGCATTAGCGCCCGTTATCCTGCCTTTGGAAAGGACGGAAGGATAATTGAAGGAAACAGCTGAAGTTCTGAGGTGTAGCGCACAGCTGACTGGGTTATTTTCGGATTTCGCCGGCGAGGGTTGCTGGATTTTGTTTGGTGATGGTAATTAATTAATTTTTGAGGGTCGGTACGCGTAAGAAGGGTAACGGGTAATAAAAATAAGATTATTTCTTTGCGTTTGATTTATGATTTATGGTGGTGTTTAATTCACCTTTAAATGTATGGAGGAAGGGTGAAGAATTCACAGCAGTAAATCATGTAATTTATTAAAACACTGTTCACAAATTTTGTAAGCAAGGGTACACGGAAAAAATTTAAAAAACTACGGAAAATGCTTTAATTTTATCAGTAATTTTTAGGGTTAGGCTAGTCACCACGGACTTGCGAAAGTTTTTAATCTTTGGGACACAATATTGGAAGAGACAAACAAATAATAAATCCGGCGATTACACCCCTTTTCGCTTCCCGGAACATTATTAAATTAACAAAAAACATTAATTTGCAACACCTTTTTGAAAAAAAAATGCAAAATATATGCAAACCTTGGAGAACATTTTTGTAATTATTAGACATTCTATCAAGTTTGCACATATTTGCGATGACCGCAAATAGTTGTTTTTTGTTATAAACAAACAAAATATTACATGTTTTGTTGTTGCAAAACAGACGATATAGATAAAACTAACAGTTTTTTAGATACAGCACAGTATAAAATACTCGATAAAGATCCTACAAATCGATACCAAAAAGAAATACAATCAGCAATTAAAAACTCAGACCGTATTATTACTACGTCTGATAAATGTAAATTAAAGACAATTAATCCTCAAATACCAAAAATGTATTCTCTAGTCAAATTACATAAAGATAATGTCCCCATGAGACCTGATGTATAGTTTCATTTTTAACAGCACCATCATTTAATATTTCACACTAATTAATAGATGTAATAAAAGAAAACACTAAATTCACCTCAAAATATAGTATCAAAAATTCTTACAACTTAATAGACAAACTAAAGAATATGACACTACCGGACAATGAAAAATTAATTTCCTTTGATGTACAGAACTTTTTCCCTAGTATACCACCAAAAGAGACAATAACCTAAGTAGAAAATCTTTTAGATAAAAATAATACAAACATTGTTAAAAAAACAAGAGATCTTTTAACGATTTGCCTAGAACAAAATTATTTTCAATTTAATAATAAGATTTATACAAGTGACGAGGGTCTAATCATGGGTAATCCTCTCAGCCCACTTTTATCCGAAATATTTATGGACTTTTAGAAAACCAAATACATAAAAACCCGGAAAGCAATAAATTTCTTTATTGGTATAGATATATGTAGATGATATTTTAACTTGTTTCACAGGAACTAAACGACAACTCAACAATTTCCTAAATTTCATAAACTCACTCCACCCTAAAATTAAATTTACTCTCGGAACTGAAACCGAAAACACTATTAACTTTCTAGATTTGACTACTAAAAGACTCAATAAAAACCATGATTTTTCAATTTTTCATAAACCATCCCACACTGACATAAGAATACACAACACCTCAGCACGTCCTCGCCAACACAAAATAGCAGCATACAACAGCATGATACACAGGCTTTTGACTGTCCACTTATCGGAAGAAAATTATATCAAAGAACTACAAATAATAAAACAAATTGCATTCAACAATGGTTACAACCCGAAGTAATAGACAATATCATTGTGAAAAAATCTTTCAATAAAGCCATTAAAGAAGTATTATATCCAACAATAAAAGATCGCAAAATAACAGTTTCAAAGTTCTCACTTACATCGGCTACGCAACAGAAAAAGCTTCCTCTTTTTAAAAAAAAACGCTTTCAAAACTAATAACACAATAGGAAAACATTTAAAAAATGCAAAAGACAAAATTTCATCAGTAAATAAATCAGACGTCTATAAGTTGACTTGTCCTAAGGTATATATTGGACAAACAGGAAGAAATTTTGGTAAACGGTTATCAGAACACAAAAGAAGTTACATCAGTAATAAAACAGACTCAACTTATACTAACCACCTAATAGAAGTAGGTCACACGTGTTCAACGAAGAGTTTAAAATTTTACACACCGAGAAAAAAGGGTTAAAACTCGATTTAGAATCTCTAGAAGTAAATAAACTGAAGTCGTCTGATATTTTATTAAATGACCAAATTGAAACTCATCTCCCTTACTAAATTTGTTTACTTAGACTATTTAAATTAGATTCAATAAATTACCTAGAAATATATGTACCTTTCCATTTAATAATTAAAATTATAGTGTACTTCTCCGCTTAGCAATTAAGATCAGGATTAGATCGAAATTGTATAAAACCAGTACTCAACATCCGAAGAAGCTATATTGTGTGGCGAAACAATTGTCATGAAGAAATAAAGTGAAAATCAAAAACTGATATAGTTTTCTTCCCAATTGTTATCATGGATTTTCATCAAGTAACGGCCCAATCTGTTCAATACAAAACAAAATTCGTAAATTATTACAAAACTCTGCAGGATTACAAAACACGTGAATGTTTTAAAGACCCCAATTCTCACTCAGATGTTATAAATATAGCAGGCCAGAGTTATCTTAGCCATACCGTGTACAAATGTCGAAATATATCTAGATGACTCAGATCAAGCCGAAGATCCCGAAGATAAGGTATTAGCTTCTTTGGAGCACGATAATTTAATTATCCCCTTTATGCCAACTTTTGAAAATTCTGAAATTTTGTATTTTTCATTTTTTTTTTTTTTTATATTGACAAGTAAATTACAAATCCTTAAGCTTCCATTACTGTCAAATAAAACAGTTTGTTTACAATATCAAGGGTGTCTAGATTTAAACAGATAAACTAAATAAGGTCAGGGCCGTGTATAGCGGGTGTGCGAGATGTGCACCGCACACCTAACAGAGTCGGGTCAAGTTTAAAAAGACCGTTGTATGAATTAATATTCCACATACGTTTTCACTATCTCTTGCACACAAACTTAAAGCCATAGCCTAAAGACATTGTCAATGTATGTCTACCAAGATTATTTCCCTTCCCACTTCTTTTGAGACGGAAATATGAAATGTACACTGAGGAGTGAGAAACATAGTCATAAGCTCAGCGATTCTCAAACTGTGTGATTTGACGACGAATATTATTTATTTCCGTGAACTAACACCACTCTAAATATGAAGAACGTCTTTATATGAAATATTTAAGTTATTTTTAGTGGTAATAAATAGTGGATATTCATTCATCCGTTAAACGAACAATATCAAACCACTAAGTCTTACAATTTTCTATTAAGTACGTACATAGTACACGTCTTAGAAGAAAATAAAAGTAGGATCGCTAGCTCAGTCGGTAAGATGCTCGATGGAGCAATAAATATGAATGGGGTTGGTGCGGGATCGATCCCCAGCACTTCGACTTTTTTTTTATTATTTCATTAAGCTCTATTAAAAATTAATAATTTTCGTTCTATAATTTTTATTTTATTAAACTGCGCCTCGAGTTTTGTTAAAACTTTATTTTCCCCAAAAATGTGTCGTTTATTACTACTAGCGTGTGTTTATCTCTAATAAAATCTACTTTCTTACATTATATGTATATTAATACACGAATGGTGAAACGTGCGTCGAGTAGATAAATTGTTTAAGTGTAGTGTTTTAGTGTTTATGAATACATGTCAATGCGTTGTTCTTTCAGAATTGTTTTAATTTATTTGTTTTAAAATTATTATTAATTTTTTTAATGTTTATTTTGTCAACCAGAATTTTTATTTATTACCGGTAAAAGAAAAATAATTTATTTTCGTTATTCTCATAGAGATTTCAGATTTTTTTTTGTTATATGAAATATTTTATTTTTACTGACATCGTTTCCCCTACTAATACTACGATCCTATCCTTTCCTGGCAAGAAATGCCCAAACCTTCCCGTGTCTCTTGCTGGACTGTAGCAATATTAGTCTTTGATTTCTTTTTCTGATCACTCATTCTTATTGACTGAATTGGGCAATTCATTTTTTGTTATCAGTTTCATTTGTGCCCGAACCTATATACCTACAGTGTCCGTCGTAAAGCTGGCTGCATATCGAAAAAATTTGTATTATTGAGATTTCTAAAAAATACTGTATTGAGGGTTCGTTTCTTTTTTTACATGCAAATACTTTTATTCAGCTAAAATACATACAGTTTTTGTCGAAACTGATCAAATATTTGTGAAATAGACACAAGAGTTTATGATTTTTCATATAGTAATTAATGGTAGGGGTAAAATTAACACTTTTTTATTTTCCTCATATCTGCTTCAAACTCGGTATATACTGTTCTATATTCTAATATCTATTTTATTTTTTATATATTCGAAATTTACTTCTTAAAAGTAAATTGAAATGAGTTTACTGGGCGCCAAACAGTTTCTTAAAAGCTGTTAATATTATAGACTATAGAACACCATTAGCATGACTATCTACAATCTATAGAATGACTCTTACTCAAGGTCCAACGAAGTCGGTTCAATAAATGCTCATCGATCAAGATAACAATCTAAATAAATCAAACTCAGTATTGAACGAACAAAGTATTAATTTATTAACAAATTTGAACTTGGAATGTAATTAACAAATTTAAATAACAAAATCTAACTTAACTAAAATGATAAATATGGCCTTTATTTAAAATAAATATGTACCATGGATTTCTGATATTGTAAAGCTTTACCTTGTCTTTCTTTCGACTCGAGTAATGTTGTATTATAACTGGTTATTATGATCCTTGAAATATTATGTCACTTGACTGACTTTTTAACCTCTCAAGGCTTCTTCTTCTTCTTCTTCTTTACTGGATTGACGTTTGTTTCTAACCTCCAATTTATTTTCAAGATTTCCTTGAAGTATTTCTATCACTTGCTTGACGTTTGAAATTTCTTCACCATATAAATTTGCTAACTGGATTAACAAATACTTCCCTCTTCTAAATCTGCTTTCCGGATAATCTACTTCGTAATACTTTCAAAGTATACTCACTTCTTATATTTAATCAACTTTTACAATTTATTCTTGATATCAATATATCTGGATTGTAATTTTCTAACCTTCAAATTATTCACCACTTTTCTTTTATTTTCAATTTATTAATTATTCTTGGATGAATATATTTCGCAGCTCGCTGTTCAGCGGTGTCTGATCAACTGATTTGTTATTTTTAGTCGTTTCAATGGGTTAATTTCCAATATTTCAATTGTTTTTTTCTATTTTGATCTAATATTTCAAAATTTAATTTTAATTTAAAATTTAAACTATTCAGTTTTGTTTGTTCTTTACCTTAATTGAATACTGTTTTTAATTCTTTAATTTTCCTGATAAGTTTCTTATTCTACTTTTCAGGATTAAGTGAATAATTGTAATTACTCGAAATATATTGACATATTACATACACTTTCTTAAAATCTACTTATAACTACAATTAACAATTCCAATCTCAAATAAATACTAATTCATACATTTAGATGAATAGCAATGATAAACACAAAATGCTAGTAGTTAAAAACGTACTGCAGTTTTCATACTGACATAATACTGATAGTATAAACTAAAACAAGAAATTGATACGCCAACAAACATTTAACATCATACTATTAGTCCTTTCTTTCTGCATGATGTGAAATATCATTTACAAAACACCTTTCTGCAATGAAATTTGAAAATATCTGAAAACTTAAAATGTCATTCAGTGTTTTGTAATCTATATGGACTTACTATTTCTAAAATAATCACGCTGCAATGCAACTACTGTTAATAGTCTTTCATCCAATATTCATTTTGTGTAGATTTACATTGTTTCTACACAATTTATGATTTTCAGCCCTAAGTTTTGACATAAATGTCAGATTTTATAAATTTACTTTTTTGTTTTCCAATTTCATTCTAACTCATTTTAAATGAGATTGTGATTCTCTATAAGTTCATGTTTTATTATATACTATTTAGAATAACCTTTTTAAACTAAATTAACTTCATTTTATGTTTATTTAAATATTTTGTTCTAATTCAATATCAAGTTTCATTCTCTGCATCCTACTCGATGAGAATAAGTGAACTTGAATCAATTAAATAAACCACAGATATTCCTGCTTCTGTATGATCCGTTAAAGTAAAACTGTTATGATTATTTTCTAAAATACATACAAATTTGTGAATTTTATTTATGATTTCAAACACGATACTTGGGTAGTGTTCCACAGTGTGGATACACAGCAATACATATATATATATATATATATTAGTCGCGTCATTTTGTCATTTTACCTAAAAAAAAAGAGGTTTTCAGATTTTTCATGCTAAAATGACAATGACGCGACTATATGGAGTCCTTATGTTGTATTCTATATGCACTAAGCTTTTTCTTCATAAAACTTCAACAATTTGACCCATTTTTCGGTACCACCGTCAACTATTTTTTACAGTCCTGCCAAACCAGTGATCACATGACATGTGTCAAAATGTAATTTTTTGTTGTTGGACATGCATAAACAAACCCCCAATAGAGTTTTTTAGAAATGTAAAAAATACAATTTTTTCCCATATGTAGCCACCTTTATGGACACTGTATAATCAGAATTCCACTAAAATTATGAAGTTACTAAATTAATAATCTTAACATTTTATATGATAATATCTTTCCTATTTTTTTAAAATTGTTTAGCGATATCATTGCTGAGAAGTGTTTGAGAACTACTGGTATTTCTTATGCATTAAATAAAATCTTAGTTCAGACGTTTTAGCGGCCATGACACACGTCAGTTTAAATTGTACCCGACTCTATCTCCGTCTATTTTAGGGGGCGGCGGCGAGCAGGCGAAATAAATATGCGGTTATAATTATAATGAAACAAACCTTTAATGAGTATAACATATATGACAATTTCCAAATCTAACAGTTGCTTTAGGAATTTTACTATAGAAAGACTCTATATTTTTATTTTCATTATTTAAATATTTTAACGAACATGTCCATTAATATCCACCAAACAAGTAGTACCAATTTTACATATATAAAGTATAACCACGATAAATTTTTATTAAAAAATACTTTTGGTAGATATGTGTAATTATTTCTTTATTATCTTTATTTATTTATTATTATTATTACTGCTATAACTTATTCTCTTTAATTATTTCTAAATTTTTATTTTAAATATCGACTGATCATTTATCATATTTATTATATACATTTCTAATTTTAATCGCTATATTTATTTTTAGCTTTTTTTCCAATGATGTTTTGAAAGTATATTAGTTCTTATACCATTCATAGTGTATGTTAGTATGAAACATATTCTTTATAGGATTTTGCAAACAGCGAAAAGAAAAACTATCTATGAGAACTAAAGGAAAGACTATATGTAAAAACATTAATGAAATCTTTGCATTATTTCGATAACCTGACTTCTGGTTATGCTAGCAAGTTAAAATCCTAAAATAAGTGTGTCCAATTTCTTATTTGACATTCTCATTATAACACTAGCATCCAACATAGTCCCCTACGGCTAAGCATATTAAAATAGTATCTAAATGACCCCCTAAAGTATGAAGATTCAATTAAAAATGAGAACAAAGGCCTGAAATGAATTTATTTACCTACCTTGTCTTAAAAAAAAAATTCATTCTAATGGATTACATTTTCATAAAATCTCTCATTCAGTTTCTTGGAAATGCTTAGCCTTTGAGACGTTCTTCGCCCTTATTCTGAGCTCATCAGAAAGGCACAAAGCCACTCATAACGATGCTAAGCATTTCCAAGAAACTGAATGACAGATTTTGTGAAAAAGTAATCCATTAGAATGAAACAATTTTTGAGACAAGGTAGGTAAATAAATTCATTTCAGGCCTTTGTTCTCATTTTTAACTGAATCTTCATACCGTAGGGGGTCATGTAGATACTAGTTTAATATGTTTAGCTGTAGGGGACTATGTTGGATGCTAGTGTTATAATGAGAATGTCGAATAAGAAATTGGACAAATTCAAATTCGAAAGAACGCAAAAATTTCATTAATATTTTTACATATAGTTTTTCCTTTAGTTCTCATACATAGTTTTTCTTTCCGCTGTTTGCAAAATCCTATAAAGAATATGTTTCATTACTATAAGCAAACAAATAATAAATAATTCACTTTTAAATATGTAAGTATGTTGTATATTCCAAGTTCATTCTGTAATAGGACCTGTGTATACACACATAATAGCATTGGAAAAATCATTTCGGTGGAATTTTCTTCAACCTTTGGGAATAGGTAGTTCAAGGGAGTTCTAACAAAAAAAATGTCATCTGAAAAAATTGATTTAACGCCTTTCCTGCAGAATTACAGGCACTGGAAGTTAAACATTTTTTTTTTATTTTCGGTGGAATTTTTTGCAAACTTTTGGAGTAAGTAGTTCAAGGTCTTCCGAACAAAAAATGTCATATGAAAAAATTGATTTTATGCCTTCCCTGTAGAATTACAGTGACTGGAAGTTAAAAACCTTTGAATTTACCAATCACTATGTAATCATACAGGGAAGGCATTAAGTCATTTTTTTCGTATGACATTTTTTGTTCGGAAATCCTTGAACTACTTATTCCCAAAGAATTTGAAGAAAATTTCACCGAAATAATGTTTCCAATGGAGCCGTCTATAAAATACGTCACTCAGACCTTTTTGGACCCCTCTCCCCCCTTCGTCAGGCTAAGTCACACTTTCAGCGACCCCCCGTACAAATATTACGTCACAAAAGCTAGCCCACCCCTCTATAAACGATTTCTTATGATTAAAAATAGCACATTTAAAGGCTTTTAAGTACTTGAGAATGACTTTCTATTGTAATGAAAAAATTTTAAAAACAGCCAAGTTAAGAAAAAAATTGAAATAAAATTGAGGAACTACGAACGACACATTTCTTTAGACCCCCTCCTCTCCCCCTTGTCGTATCTCGTCACGCTAAGCAATACCCATCCCTCCCCCTTATTTGCGAACGTATTTTATGAACGGCCCCAATGCTAATGGTGCGGGGTCCTTTGTTGCAAAAAATGTGAAACAACCTTGTTTCCAACTTTATCTCGATCCGAGTTAAAGGCAATTAATTGTTGACAAAACTCTAAAACTACTCTAGATATTTTAACAAAATTCAGATCAAGTGTTTTGAAGAATGTCCTATAAGATGCAGGTATTTTTTTTTTTATAAAAAAATCCCTAATGCGATTTGTCTAAAAACTGACTCCATTTTCACCCCCCTTAATTCGTGCGTCCATGGAATAAATTAAATATTTATATGCGCTCTTAGTTACCTTGTGTACACCGGCGTAATTTCAACATTTTTATTAGGTAGGTAGGGATTTTTCATAGATAACCCATAGATGGAAGCAAAACGAACCCTGTAATTCTTACACGATAACCCTATAAACCCAAATGTCCGAGGGAAAACGAGTGTTGCAAAAAGTTAAACCATAGAGAGGAAACCCTAAACCCAAATGAGTATTGAATTCGCTTTCCCCAGGGCATCTAGGGTTTAACTCGTCTGTCTGCGGTTTTACGAGAATTGCAAAAAGGCCTCGCTCAAATATAGCCAGAGGCCCCACAAAGTCTTAATCCGCTCCTGCGTAATTGTACTGAAAACCTTTGACTTGATTGGCGTCATTGTCATACTTATTATTTTTCCGGAAGAATTTCTGAATTCGCCGGATTTGCCGTGTTTTCACTATATGCAAATTAGCTTTTTATGTATTATTAATATGAAGTACTTGATGTATTAAAGCATTTCCCTGTATTTAAAAAGCAATCCGTCGTCAACAAATAAATAACATAAAATTTGAATATTTGAACAGTTACGCGAAACACGCCATTATTGGTGGTGACACTGGTGACGTCATCGATTACATCAAAGAGTAATATCGCATGTACGTAGTATATAAACATAGCATTTTAAAGACTTTTGTACATTTTTACCTGTGATTTACCGGCAGTGGATGTGTTCATGATCGCGGAATTTATGAAGAAAGATGAACGTTTCTTTCAACATAGCAGAAGTGAGGGGCTCTAGAGCTGCAACATAAGTACTAAATTTTGTATTCTCTTTGTATTTATCAATTACTTTAACGTAATCTATTGATGAGTCCTATACAATGATTACTGTATATAGTTGCTCAATATAATATACTGTTGCGTGTTTTCCACCTTTTAGGAAACACCCTGTATGAATCCGTGGGTTCTAAATAATTTCAACAAGAGATAAACACTAACACTTTATTTAATAATTTACTGTCTATACAATACTTCAAAATAACCTTTACACTTTATTTACTTCTTATTTAACCTCACTTTTTACCGGACGTCACTTCTATAAACTTCTCTTTAATAAACTTCTTCACTTTTATACAACTTCTTCTTCTGCGCCGGCAATCGCGCCTTATACACTCTGAAATTATTACCTCTAGATTAAACCAGAATCTTCTCCCACCACACTCTAGAAAGTCCATGGCTCTTTCTACAAGTTTCCAGTCACTACTAGTAGGCATAGGCGTATCAATTTCCAGTTCCAAGGGGGTGTAATTCATAACACTGCCCCCCTCCTTAAGCCTGATCGTCGGTTGTACAGCCAAACCAGCTCTCCCACCTTGAACCCTTTTGGATTACCCTTCCGGTCGTATGGAGCCCTCATTCGGTCACTGGCTGGTGATGGCTCCGCTATATCGTTAGCCAACCTCTTGAAAGGAGCTTTGGTGCTGAACTGCTCCTTTTGCCCTTACTTCCAGTCTGTGGTCCCTTACTGGCTGCACAAATCTTGCATTTGCGACACCAAGCCTCCACATCCTGACGACTTTTTGTCCAATAAAATCGTTCTCGTATTTTCTTCAGGGTCTTGTTAACACCGAAGTGTCCATCGGATGTTCCATCATGCACTTCCTGAAGCACCTTTGCTACTCGAGATCTGGGAATCACTAGACGCATAACCACCTGCTTTCCATCCGGGCTTTCCCATACTCTCCGCAACAGCCCGTTCATGACTTTCAGTGAATCCCACTGCGCCCATAGTGCCTTCAGTCCCACTCTTTTGCCTGAAACATCCTTCCATTTTGGACGAGTTCCCCTTTCTTTGGCTCTCAATATAGGCCCAATTTCCTCATCGTTCAGTTGCTCTTGTCTGAGCGCTTCATCTGTTCTGTCATCCGGCGCCTCCACTTTGACAGTGTTGACAGCTCTCGTGACCTGCGCGTTTGATTTGGACGTATTAAGTGTTTGTGACCAAAATGGGCAAAGTGTCGAATAAGAATATCAGAATACTTCAAGTAAGTTACTGCTTTCTTTGAATTTTTCTTACAAACATTTTCGCTAATTAAAAGCACAAAATGTATGAAGACACATGTCTGTTTACATTTTGTGGGCGACTAATGTAACCTCTGACGTCATCAATGCGGGATACGGTGACGTACGTTATTTCGCGGTAAAATTTAAATTCAAATTTAAAATGGCTTATTTTAAGGAATAAATCGATTACTTGGGAAAATTCTTTTTTTTTTTAACCATAAGTATTGTCTTCAGAGTCAAAGAGATTTTAAATTTTGTGAAAACACCGAATTTAATGTTGTTTCAAAATATTGGGTACCCTTGCCAACCCCGACTTACGCCTATGCTTCTGTACAAATTACCCAAGTTTAAAATAAATCGATTGATTAGTAACATGAACTTCTAAGGTGTTACCGCGAATAGTGGAACACACTGTATAAACACAAAATACGAATTACATGATCATGAAATATGCGACAAAATAATTAAACAATCATAACGTCACTTTGAAGTACTGCAGTTGTGTTATAGCAAGTAACTTAAAACATGTATTTCCTTTCCTAAACGTTAGCTTGTTATTTACTTTATTTTTTCAGTTTAAACATTCCAAAACAGACAATTCAGATAAAAAACATTTATTCGTGTAATTACGTATGTACATGCTTGACAATAAGAACTAAACAAATAAAAAGAGAAGTACCTACCTATTATATACAATACGTTTTAGAGTCCGTTCAAATCCACTTATCTTTAAAATTATATTAACAGTATATTATATAAAATGATAAAGATTTTAATTGCATACTCGAAACAAAATAATGGACTAGTAAGACTAGGCTGTAAATCTCAAAAAAAGTGTCCATCCTTCTTTTCATATCCTGGAGTACTGGGCGTTCGAGGTGAAAGTTGGGCTTCTCTAAAAAAAATTAAAAAACATTGGATTACCAAGAATTGTATGCTTTGCCGTTCGCTCGTTAATTTAGTGAAACTTAGCAAAATACGAAACGGCGTGTATGAAAAGGAGTTCGTACTATTACATACAGGGTGTTTGGAGTAAAAGCCCTCAGGACATATTCATGTAACGTGTATGTTATCATCTGTTTCTTTTAATGCAGTAAAAAAAGACCAAATAAACGATGAGATGTGCATAGTCTTTTAACAGCAATATTATGATTTCATACCATCTGGGGTTTCACCAGGAGTATATATCTGAGTTTTGAAACAAATCGACGTTGGAAACTGGATAAAAAACGTTTTTTTTATTTTATTTTAACGCCCAGGGACGTCAAGAGTTCTGATCGGCTTCACATTTTCAGAAAATATACCTTTTGCTGAAAACAAGACACCCTGAAATTTTGGTGCCCAAATATTGAACCTTGTGAACACAAATGAATTTATTGTCTGAAATTTGAATTGCCCGCCATTTTGTACCATTATGTCCAAAATGGATATTTTTTCCCCCAAAATGTAAATCTAAACGCCAGCTTTCCGATGACATAAAAAAAATTAAGTCATTTTGGCCACATTTTTGGTATTTATTTATAAACCAAATAGCAACAAATTGATTTTCTCAGCCATTTAAAAAAAAAATTATCATAAAAGAAAGAGAATTGCGAGAACTATAATTTAACAAAAAAGTGAATTTTCGTCCATCTGAACTCGAGATATTTAACTTTTAGCATTTGGCAAATTGTTAATTAAAAAAAAATTTCAATTTTTGGTTAATATTTGAAACATATTTACTTCATACAATACGCCCAAAAAACATTTTTAACTTACATAAACTAATTTTCAAGCATTTACATTTCATTGTTGTTATTATAATTAGCCTGAATAGTTTTTTTTTAAATTTATATATCAAGATTGCCTCTTGTTTTATTGCACCGTACTCAATTGTTTCCGCCGTTTCCGGCTTACTTAAGTTGGTAGTTAATGAATGTATTTAGTGGAATTTGATATTCTGCTAACTTCTCATTATAAAATTATAACCTTATTTTTCTTGACTAATGTAATATTATTTGCTCTGGTCAGAGACAAATCTGTTTCTTTATGTATGCAGTTACTGCTATTAATCTTTTTACAATATGCTAAAAGCTAAATATCTCGAGTTGAGATGGACCAAAATTCACTTTGTTTAAAAATTAAAGTACTCGCAATTCTCTTTCTTTTATGATAAAAATTTTTCAAAAATATTTTGAAAATGGTCGAGAAAATCTATTTGTTGTCATTTGATTTATAAATAAATGCCTAAAAGTGGCCAAAATGACTAAAAGAATTTTTTTTAATGTCAACGGCATCGAGATCTACATTTTGAAAAAAAAAAAGATCCATTCTGGACTTAATATGGCACAATGTCATATTGGGCAATTCAAATTCCAAATAACAAATTCATTTGTGTCCACAGGGTTCAATATTTAGGCACCAAAATTTCAGGATGTTTTGTTTTCAACAAAAGGTATATTTTCGGAAATTTTGAAGCCGATCGGAACTCTTGACGTCCCTGGGCGTAAAAATGGGAAAAAAAAGAAAACGCTTTTTAGCCACTTTATTCCATTTTGTACGTTATGTACGTACTCAAATGATTCAAAATCAACGCAGACTTGTTGGATCTTTAATTGTGTTGGCGAACGTCGACATTACTAAAAGATTACAGAATTTTAACAAGATAGGACAGTCGGCGAAAATCCTTTGATCTTTTAGCAATGGCGCCATTGACCTCGACATTTCCATTGAATTGCCACAATGTGTCAATCACACGGAAAAAGTAAAGTTAGAGAGAGAGGCCAATAGTGAAAAATCCACAACACTGTCCTAATAGAACGACCGACTCAGCTGGCTGTGAGAACCAAAGGTCACTAAAGAAATAGGTACTTCGTAACATACGTCACCTGAAGTAATTTTATGTTCACATGTTAGGTATTTATTTAATTAGGATAGAATTGTTCATTGACAGAATAATTTTGAAACTTTCTTCTTAGTCGCGTCATTTTAGCATTTTACCTCAAAAAAAGGTACAGGGTCAATTGACTTCATTTTTATTGCAAAGAGTTCAGAAAGGCATTTAGAAAAAACAGTACCTTTTATTTTATGGCGGAAATGTTTGGTTCCATTTTTTGTCCAACAATTGGCCAATATTAGTGGCAAATTTAAATTAATTGAAAAATTTGTTATCAAACACAATATGCCATATAATTAGACGAAAATGGTTACTCATCTGTACTCGGGGGTTTTGGAGGTCCCTGATTACGAATCCGAGATCTAATTTGGTAAATTCAAAATGACGGACCGGAATAAGTTCATTTGTCCGGAAAACTCGCATTATTCTTTTCTCCTTTGGGCTGAAAGTGGGAACTCGGGGGGTTTCGTTATCGCTGATAACGAATCTGATGTCCAATTAGGGAGAATTCAAAATGGCGTACTGGAATTAGTATATTTTTCAGGAAATACTCGTGTTTCTCATACTTTTAGCCCAAAAAAGTAAAATATACGAGGTTTTCCGGAGAAATCGACTGTTCCTCCGGTCCGCTATTTTGAATGTCGTAAATTGAACCTCTAATTCGTGTTCAGCGACCTCAAAAACCCCCGAGTACTCATTTTCAACCCAAAAACGAAAGAAATACTAGTTTTTCCTGATAAATTGACTCTACTTCCGGTCCGCCATTTTGAATTTACCAAATTAGATGCGTAATCAGCGACCTCGAAAATACCCGAGCACAGATTTTCAAGGCCAAGACATCCATTCTCGTTTCTTATGGAAAATGGCCCGATTTCCGGTCCGCCATTTTGAATTTTCCTAATTGGACTTTAGATTTGTGATCAGCGACCTCAAGAACCTTCGAGTAACCATTTTCGTCTAATTCTATGGCATATTGTGTATGATAACAAATTTTTCAATTAAATTAGTTAAATTGGCCATTAATATTGTCAATTATTGAAAAAAAAATGAAGCCAAACATTTCCGCCAAAAAATAAACTTTTTGCAATAAAAATGAAGTCAATTGGCTCCTGTACCTTTTTTACTTCCCTCGCATACCGATGGGAAGTATTGTATTCGAGAAAAAATCACCCTCCGAGATTTTTTCAGATTTTGACGTTTCAGATCACGTAGATTACGAAAATATAGATTTTTCAATTCCGTCAGTCTGTCTGTCGGTCTGTCTATTGGTGCATTAACTAAAAAACTACTTGACGGAGAGCAGTCAAATTTGGTAGGTAGTTGACGCTACTGTCAGCGAAGAAATGGTTAACTTTCACTGGAAAATATACAGGGTGGACCGTCTAAAGGGAAAAAATAATGAAAAAATTTTTTTTTGCTCAAATTTAAAATTTCCACGTTTCATGACACGCTAAACCTATTTCAGAAGAAAAAAAAAACAACATTTTTGAAAAATTTCTTACCACTAAAATAGATGGGTTTTTCTTTTCTTTTGTCAAATTTAACATTTCCATGTTTTATAGCGTTCTGAACCTATTTAAAAAAAAATTTTTAGAATTTTTTTTTACTTTTTGAAAAAATTTTACCACTAAAATAGATGGAAAATTTTTTTCTTTGTTCAGATTTAAAATTTCAACGTTTCCATGGCATTCTAAACCTATTCAAACAAATTTATAAATTTTTTTGTTTTTTTTCAAAAAATGTTTATCTATTTATCACTACTATATAACAGATGAAACATTTTTTTTTTGCTGAAATTTAAAATTTCCACGTTTCTTTCATTTCAAACCCATTTCGGAGAAAAAATTTGCCATTTTGGAAAAAAAAATACAACTAGAATAGATGGAAAAAATCATAACATTCTAAACCTATCTCAGAAAAAAAAAAAATTTTTTTCACCATTTTTGAAAAATTTTTTATCACTAAAATAGATGGAAAATTTTTTTTCTTTGCTCAAATTTAAAATTTTCAAGTTTCATGGCATTGTAAACCTATTTAAAAAAAAAGTTTTTAAATTTGTAATCTCTTTTTACCACTACTATAGAATAGAAGGAAACTTTCCTTTTTGCTGAAATTTAAAATTTCCACGTTTCATGACATTCTAAACCCATTTTAGAAGAAAAAAAAAATTGAAAATTTTTTTACCAACATTTTTGAAAAATTTTTAAAAAAAATGAAATTTTTTAACCACCACTATACTTCCACTCCACTACGTGAATGTGGAATTGAAAATGTGACAGATGGCAATAATATTTGGCATATGCACCCATTATACTTTTATTGAAAAATGTACAGGGTGTTGGGTGTTCATTCCAAGCAATAATTCAGTCATGGTGGACATTTGTAAAGGTATTTGCGCAAGCCTTCCATATTTGGCACCTGTCATCTAGTATTGAACTTTTGCTGTTGGATGAGCGCTCTGTATATTTTTTTGACCAAAACTTATCAGGTTTTCTTTGTAATAATAGTGATAACTATATTCCGATTATTATTTTCATTGTCATTTCGCAATTATTAATTTTTTAGAGTGATCGCCATGCACAAATAAAGAGGGAAGTTCTGTGTAAATACCTTTACCGATTTCTTTTAGAGGTTTTCAGATTTTTAATGCTAAAATGACGCGACTATCTATAAAATGAAGAAAAGACAGACACACGCGGCTGTCATCGAGGTCTACACGTGAACCAGCATTTGCCGGTTCTAATGAGCCAAGACGCCAAGAGCCAACCTGATGTTGGTCTACTAAATTTAATGCGCACCCGACAAATCCCGAAACCGTTTCCGCTGGATGTCGTGTCCCTTTAATTTGAAGTTAACAACGATCTTCGTCTATTTCATTTTCTCTGTCTGACTGTCTCATCTTGTTGATTGTCTAGTCTTTCACAGCTGCGAAGGCTTAGACATCAAAGGAATTCTGCCAGCTGCCTTTTCTGTATATTTACTACTATGTAGTCAGGCAAATGGGTAACAAATTTTAAAAGTAATAAAACATTCGATCATTACACAAAAGACCAGAAGAAGAAGATACAAGAAGAGATACTCTCGATAATTTTTTTATTATTTCATTGGTAAATTTGAGTGACCTTCGGCCATCTTTTTGGTGGTATTCTAAAGGGGAAATTTAAATATTCCATAATTAAATTACATTTAAAAGAAACAATATGGCTCAAACCTAAATTGCATTGGTAAACAGATTCTATTTATGCACAGAACACAATAATTACTAAATAAATTGTAAACTTGAGAAACACCATCATAGTAAAGAATTATAGGTTCACGGTTCACAACAATACCACCAGAAAGATGGCTACTTCAAACACAAGGATAAGAATTTCAGTTTTGGCGGGAATCCAGTGAGTCTCTTCTGATATAATAGAGGTCTGCTGTGTCTGCTACATATAATTCCTTGCCAGTATCTTTACATTCCACTAATTCAACAATGGCCTAAATAACCTTTATATATACTCTGAGTGGAAATAGCAAAATGTTATTGCCAATTTTTTGGAAGTCTTATTGGTTCTTTTTTGGAGGCACTCAAAGTAAAAAACAATAATAAAATTCATGTAAACAGGAATCGAATTATTAAACAAAAAATATGAATTTCCTACCCTTTTGATGGATTGTATATCTCTCTAGTCCTGTTCAAGAAACTGCTACTATTGTTGCTATTTCTCCAAGGAGCCGGGGAGTTTATGTTCTCATAGGTTGCTATAGTTGAGATAGATGGGTGGCTTCGGACTCTAGGCACTCTATTGTAATATTTGTTATCGAATCTTGATTTTAAGGCTGCTTCATATTGGAATTTGCTAAGTGGGTCATACCAAGGCAGCAATTTTGGGCGGCTGAAAAGAAAAAAGAGAACTTACAACCCACACACAATAAGAGGGAATAACACAGGAGTAATCCCAAAGGGCTGTATGTTATTTCAAACAATTTTTAGAATAATTTTAACAAAAATAAGTTAAAGAGTTTTATTATAAAAATAATTCTTTTGTAAACTATTTGGAACAAGTTCTATTTTTTTTAAGGTAGGTACCTACGCGAAAATCGACCTGGCAAACATTTACCACAGTTGATGATATTGGCAATTTCCATAAATCATATACATTGTGGAAATGGAAAACCATAGATAACATAATGGAACATATGCTAAGTAGTAAAAGTGGGATATATTAACAACAATGATTAGGAAAATTATGAGAGGAAAGGAAAAGGAGGAGAGGGAAGAGCAGATAAGAAGGAACCACCCCCAAACCACCGACAATGACGGATGGAGAACATAGGCGACTGGGAAACTTGTGAGCAGTTGACAAACTTAGTACCCCGAGGATATGCCTTGATCAGGCGGTACCAGGGTACAAGGGGTGAGGACAAGGGACCGGTTTTAGCCGGTAAGAGTCCAGTACCCCCCGTTGCGATAGAGCAAAGCAAGAGGTGTCCATGATGGATTTCCCCTTCCAAAAAAAAAAGGAGAATTTGCACGAGTACAGAAAGTAGAAGAGATGTACTTCAAAACGTAGAGCATGTAGAACATTTTTAATTGCCAGGTTTTCCTCTCATTTCTTCAATCAACTTTGGTCTAAACCTTTTTCTAATGTCTCTAATAGCAGAGTTACAAGTGTTTAAAACTTTGCACTTTCAAATTTTTTGTCGTAAGTCGCAAAGTAGACATTGAATGGACAATCTGCTTTTATATACATAGGATATCCCTTCCGATGAGCTACGAGTCTGGTATTTTGATATCTTAAATAGCATCAGAGAGATATACAAATGTCCAGGCGTTAAAACTGAGAGATCATTAGGAGAGTTAAGGGAAGTGAATTTAAAAAACTCTCGATTTGAACCAGCAATGTGTATAATTTTTCGTATGTAAGAATTTGTTAGCCAATAACAACTCGGTATAAGTGCGTCTTAACCGACTTAGTTCCCGCTTCCCAGAGTCCCCCGAAATGAGCAGAAGGAGGGTCAAATCCCACATATCTCTTGTAGTTGTCAAGAAAATGGCCTCAGGAGTTTGAAGTGGCATAGAGTGGCCTACTTAAGCAAGGACACTGTATACTGGTTGCAAGCGTTCTCTTATTTGTATGCAAATGGCGTTGGATAGTCAAGAAAATACAAGAATGTCTATTTTGACCTCATTTTGGCGCCCTATTGTGCACTTGTTCTTGTTTATCCGTCTTGGTCTATGACAATATTCTTTAAATCAAATTATAAATGTACGAGTGTATTACTGGTTGCAGCCAAAGTCTAATGTTATAGTTAAAACATATAAAATGGAAACCAAATGCCGCTAGATTTGAATTAAATATTTTTAAATCCAGTTACAGTTTATTTTATTTACATATTCTAATATACATGTTTATAATAAACAATAAACATAAACACACCACACATAGTAGACAGCCTGGGCTGTCCGGAAGGGGGTTAACATTTGAAAAAACGCAGACAACATCCATTACCCACCAACATTGCAAGTGCGGAGCTGGTGATGCAACCTGGTACAGGATAGATCGTCTGACTAAGCACACTTACAATAATACGCCAGAGCTACCGTATCGGTACTTATACTTACTTAATAGTGAATTTTCTTACAGGATCGGGCTCTCTTAATTTTTCTTTAATTTCATTTCTGATTTTTCTTATTAAAATAAAAGCGTATATAACAGCACCTATTAAACATAATATCACTACTACTCCACACCAGGCACATATTGTAACTTGCGTTTTGTATGTTTCAAAGTCACTCCTCTGAAAGAAAAAAAAAACAAGAATGTACTACATGAATATACTTAGTGAAATATGTAAACGGAGAAGTTGGTAGAACACTGAAAAATTTTTCTTCCGATTCATTACAGATATAATTTTGTGAACTTATTTAATTTATTCATTTTTCTATGACTTACCAGTGAGCTGATGGGCCCATTTGTGGGTTCCACCATATTAGAAAAGACAGTGTTCAACACATACGCACATTAAAATGAAGATACAGTACTTGTTTATTATTAGAATTTTACAAAATATAAGTAATACAGGTTTGTTATAGACTATTAGAATGAATTAAAAAAAAAAAACTAATAATATTTACCAGGCACTTACAAAGATATAATTTTAATCTTATCTCAAGTGTAACAATTTAAATTATCAGGGCTGATCTGAAACTACAGCTAATTAACTTCAAATAGCGCATTAAAATTGAAATATTCACGCAATATCAATCATAGAATAGGTAGATTTATGGATTGAGAAAATCTTTCAAACTCTGGACTCTAAACGAGAATAAAAATTAAGACGTGATATTCGCACATACTACCAACCCTCGTTTAATATAAAAAGCAAGGAATAAATTAACAAACATGATGCAATTTTCACTTTTGTTACACTTTTATTAATTATTACTTATTTAAATATTGCCATATAAATTGTTGTCATATCACAGATAACCTATCATAACTTTCGTTAAAATTATTAATTTTTATATATTGATGTAATAAGCCTACAAAATGTGGTATAAAACAAGTTGTGAGTACATAAATGCCATATGGTATGGGTACTGTCGACCCAAATGGATGAAACCAATAACCCCTTCTTGTTGCATCTCTAGTATGATGGCTAGCAAAGGCTGTGAAAATTATCAACGTACTACGTTTTACAGATGGTAATTGTAGAGTATAACTTAAAAATAAAAGTAGAATGCAGATAACTAAAGGAAAAGTAGAACAGTGTAGTGGAGGCCTTTGCTTAAGGTTTGTAGCATCCTGAAAACATATCAACTTAGTGTTATATACCTAAGGAAATAAGTTAGTACCTTTAACTGTAGGGATTTGGCAGCTACAAAATGATCCAAGTCTATAACAGATGCTATAAACGAACATACAGCAACTTCCAAAAGTATTTGATATGACTGGTGATTTTTATAATTAAGACAAACTATAAACCATGATAAGCCGCCTATAACTGCGTGAGTGGAATTGTCGAAAAGAGCTTGAAAAATGTGTATTTTTGAATGGGACACTACATAATCACCAATTACAGCCACTAAACCTAGCAATGCAGTCAAATAGATACTTAAATTTAAAAAATATCTGTAAAACATTAGTGTTTTTTTCTACTCATATTTATTTATGTTCATAGGTTAGGAATTTAAAGTTCTGACATTCGGTTTGACATTTGAGTGTCATTATGGTAGAGTAGGTAATATAGGTATTGGTTATGAAAAGTAGAGATCTGCAAAGAATATATTCTGGTAATGAAGGCAAACCACAGTACAGAGACGTACCGTGGGCAAACGGTGCTGTGCACGAACTTCATAAGTTTTATTTATGAAATAAAATTCTAATTTCCCTCAACAGATGACGGGTCAGAATTACTATTTAAATCAAATATAATATGTGAGTTGTATATTAATATAATATAATTGTTGCACATTCTTCGCAGTTTTTTTCTAAATAATATTAGTTTTAGACATTTTCAGTTTAATTATAAAAGATATAACTTACTCTCCAGATTTCAATACAATCGGACTTTTCGTTCTTAAGTTATCGTGCTTACAAGAAACGTGACGGACGGACAGACAGACAGAGAAACAGACGGACGGACGGACATTTTGAAAGTTGTTCAGAATTCGATCATCAACACAGTGATATGAAAATGTTTTCTCTACGAGCAATATTACCGATTTTAGAAATGTGCCGATCGAATGCAATATACTCTTCGTTTTGTATTTACGAAGAGTATAATACGCTATTTAAGTACTGCACTTTATATATAATACAATTCTTGCAGATTCTGTAGGATGCTCTGCGCAGTTTTTTTGGAAATAATAGTTGTAGACATTTTTTGTTTAATTTTAAATTCAAATAATTAATAACTTTTTTATTTATTGATCGGTTTTGTCCAAAAACAATGGTGCTCTTCCTCTAGCTAACACTAATTTACTGTTCAGATTTCAATACAATCGGAGTTTTCTTTCTTTCTTAAGTTATCATGCTTATAAAAAATCGTAACGGACGGACAGACAGGCGATGGCAATTTTGAAAGTTTTTCAGAATTCGATCTCAAACACAGTTGATATGAAAATGTTTTCTCTATGAGCGATATTATCAGTTTTAGAAATCTGTTCATGGACGACGCAATAGAATTTTATAGGTGGAAAAAGTATATATGAGCCAGTTGTCACTATGGATTCTTTACTATTAGTATCAAATTTCTGTAAATTTCAGTGCCTATATACTTATACTCTCTATAAGAGCAACCCTGCCATTCCAGCGACCAAATTCAACAGAAAAAAGTATAATATGTTATAGTACAAAAGCCAGCGTGCAATTACCTGACATTTTTGTTTAAGCTAGAGACATGATCAGTTCTTTGCGTTAGAGCACGGTAGACAAAAAAAGTGATTTGAGAATTTTTCTTTTAGTAGTGGAAATTTAATTTATAAATTAAATGAATTATTTTAAAAAATCCGGCTTTAACTGCTTTATTGACATGCTTTTTGATGACCTGGCCGCCATACTCCGCGTCTGCTTTACAATATTTGTTGCCGCTATTATACTTGATGTAGGCCGGAAAACCAGAAAGCGGCATTTAGGAGTCATAATTATCAACAAAGAGCACCGGATTAGACTTCAGATATGTCGATATTAGTGATAACTTTAACTTTAAAACAATACATATTTGTTTTAGAAATTGCCAGAAACACTTTGAATTAAGCGTGAAACGTCACTGGTTGCATATAATTCGAAATTTTTCCTAACCGATGACGAATATTTATTTGGTTTGTACTATTTATATAGCTGCGCATATGACATTTTATGGAACAAGGAAGTAGGAAGTCAGCTAGACCTCCATTAACCATGATGGAAGTGGCAAGCAATCGATTAAATTATACTATTTTACGTCTGCCTCATCCATACTATTGTGTTTTCAACCCCATTGAAATGGCGTGGGCTGATGTAAAAACAAGACGTCAATATAATCAATCCCCATAATTAAGTGAATGGACAATAGTAGACGAAATAGGCAAAAGCGATATATGGAGGAAGCGTGTATATCCCACCTATTAATCCAATTATTATTAATGTAAATACCGATTCAAGTTCTGAAAACTCGGATAGTGACGAATGAAATATTGTTTATTTAAAGTTCATAGACAAAGCTTTTTTGAAATTTGTTTATTTAATGTCGATCTATTTCCGCTACTGAGACCAATTACCGATGCCAAGAAACGAGTTCCCCCTTTAAAATTTTGCCGAGTCTTTCTATTATAGAATAGTAGAAATTTTCTACCTGCCTCAACATCATGATACTGCAATGTTCATAGTATCATGGCCTAACATTTAATAAACAAGACTGTCACTGCTTTACACCCCTTCGGAAGGATTATATACCATCTATGCAACTCCCACCTAAGATTACGTAACTTTGCCGCTAGATGATAGAACGAGAGATAGGTCACTAGACAATAGGCGTAGCCTTAATATAACATTTATGTGACTTATCAAATGTGATAAATATATTTTTTTATTAACCACTTCTATTGAATAAAGGTATTATAGAAATCCCTTCCTTTAACAATTAAAAAATAATTATTTATTATTTAAAGCATTTTTACATTTTAACCGCCGCCGCCTATGTCCCATAAATGAGATGCCGACTTTACTCCGAGTTTTCGTTTTTATGCTGTCCCAATTGAGATCATATTATATACTAATAATAAAGTTACTTTATTGGGAATAAAAGTTTACAAAAGTTAAAAGATGTAAGAGGAAACAGAATAAGAAGTATTTTAACAAAAACTGTACTGTTTAAAAATCAATAATTTCTGTTTTGGTATATATGTAAATAAAGATGCTTTATTACAAAGTTTTTTTTTCTCTAACTATCTGTATATCTGGTGGTTATGTGAATATTTGACCGACTTGGTAATTCGGTGAGCAAAAGGGTGTTTATGGGTAGTATATTTGATCCCATTGCCTAACAATAACTGAATTCAATTTTCAGCTTCTACACGGTAACGTTGACTAGTAACGGATGCATCTCTGTGTTATTTGAAATATATAACTCCCTCCCAGACAATCTTGACATTGAATTTGAGGCTTCTCTAATTTGTGGTGTGTGTTAGTTATTAAATATGCTATTCAATATAGAAATATAATAAATTATGATGACTAACATTCACTATTAACAAGTTAGCCATGTGATTATGTATAATAATTTACCCTCTTATTATATGTAAACGTTCAGAAAGAATAGAGAAATATAATTTTTATGAATTATGAGACATTTTATAGATTTGTGACAATAGATTTAAAAGTTTAGGCTAATTAAATTTAAAATAAGTATATCAAACATTATATTACTGCAAATTTTGATGGAAATATTTAACCTTTTACATATATCCGCCACTGTTGCCTCTGGATTGTTATGATTTCTATCCTTTTTTATGGCTATATGATGTGATTATGTTGGGAGCAAACAAGGTATGTATTGAAAAGATAGCTAAGACTTGTTCTTTGATCGGAGCATACAGGGTGATTCACGTAGGCCATTCATTAGAAGTTTTTCAACTTGCAGTTGGATTAGAAACTTGAAATTTGGTATGCAGCCATAATCAATCATGCCCGTTCTATCTAAAATATTTTCAGTCCTCCAACTATACAGGGTGTGCCAAAAATTGGTACCAACTTTCTTATTTTAAATGGAAACCTATATTTTTCTTTACATGGTTCGATTGGTCTTTTAATTCTGAGTTTAGAGAACCCAAGTTATGTTAACTTATCTATTACAATTTTTGACATATGGCCAATTTTTTGAAAAAAATTGCCGCTGTAGTAGTTTACGAACAAATTTGTATCTCGCAAACCTTTCAAAATTATGAAACCAAATTTGTGATGCAGTTAGCTGGAAGTCCAGGCTAACTTTTGATGTCCCACCGGTGGTCCCATTTTGTACCATATGGGCACAGTCGATTTTCAAATGTCGCAATCAAAAATTGTCAAAAAGTCAATTTTTTCAAACGGCACCTACTATTTTTTTTCACACCAGTCGAAAGAAAATTGAATTTTAGGGTGAGTTACTTAAGCATTCCCTATACCTAACTTCACCCCATATCGAGTTATTCAATAAAAATCAAGAAATACCTTATCTTGCCGAGAGATTCCTTACTTCATCAAGTATGCCATGGAAATAAAAGACAGTTGTAATAATTTTTAAAGAAAAATGTGGATTCTTATTTAATTACACACAACACCAACAAATTATTATTAACGAACAAGTACAATGTTGACGAAATTCTGACGTAAATGTTCAATGTGACCACCATATTTTTGTTCAAATATTCTATTATTCTACTTTCAACAGATTGCGTAGCACATCTTTGCGCCTACCATTTTTGACGCCAGAAATCAATGCAAAATTGAATTTTAGGGCCACTTTTATTAACATTGTGTACGTCTATCTATAGTCGTTTTTGAGTTATTGGCATTTTTTGAAAAAAATATTGTTTTTTTTTTCTCAAGGGTAGTAGGCTTTGGAAACAATCATTTCATTTTAATTTTTATTTAAAAATCGTATTGCAATAATAAATAATAACAACAAAATAACAACAAATAAACAGATTAACAAAATAATTATTTCAATACAAATGCTCAATGTGTGCACCGTTTTCACTGACAGAATTTCGTCAACATTGTTCTTGTTCGTTAATAATAATTTGTTGGTGTTGTGTGTAATTAAATAAGTATTCATATTTTTCTTTAAAAATTATTACAACTGTCTTTTGTTTCCATGGCATACTTGATGAAGTAAGGAATCTCTCGCCAAGATAAGGTTTTTCTTGATTTTTATTGAATAACTCGATATGGGGTGAAGTTAGGTATATGGAATGCTTAAGTAACTCACCCTAAAATTCAATTTTCTTTCGAATGGTGTGAAAAAAAATAGTAGGTGCCATTTGAAAAAATTGACTTTTTGACAATTTTTGATTGCGACATTTGAAAATCGACTGCGCCCATATGGTACAAAATGGGACCACCGATGGTACATCAAAAGTTATCCTGGACTTCCAGCTAACTGCTTCACAAATTTGGTTTCATAATTTTGAAAGGTTTGCGAGATACAAATTTGTTCGTAAACTACTACAGCGGCAATTTTTTTCAAAAAATTGGCCATATGTCAAAAATTGTAAGAGATAAGTTAACATAACTTAGGTTCTCTAAACTCAGAATTAGAGGACCAATCGAACCATGTAAAGAAAAATATAGGTTTCCATTTAAAATAAGAAAGTTGGTACCAATTTTTGGCACACCCTGTATAGTTGGAGGACTGGAAATATTTTAGGTAGAACGGGCATGATCGATTATGGCTGTATACCAAATTTCAAGTTTCTAATCCAACTGTAAGTTGAAAAACTTCTAATGAATGGCCTACGTGAATCACCCTGTATATAGATGCTTGTTAAAATTGTCATTGTCAATGTTTATATATTTTAAATATAATCTTTACACATTCTTTATCAAAATCAGTCAAGTTATTCTTTATTATATGTAGTTCGTGCTTTAGACATAATCTAAACAAAATGATATTGATCATGTTTCTAGCAAATGTATAAGGTAATTGCATGCTGCCTTCTGTACTATTACCATACGAAAAATAAAAACACTCATATATCTGACAAAATTTATATTACGTTATCAAATAACTTAAGAAAAATAAATTAATTATGTGACACGAACCAAGAAAGATTTCTTTTAACATATTACTTTAATGATGGATGTGAAACACTTTTAGTCTGATTAAGAAAACTGCTTTATTCCTTACTCTAAGTTCTGCTTTTTAAGTTTAATTTGTAAAACCAATTAAAATTTACATAACCTAAAAGTTATTCCGAATCAGAACCTGATTCACTCGAAGAGGTACTACTTGAGCTACTACTACTATTAAGGCTAGATGAGTCGCTATCACTGCTGCTGCTGCTACTAGAAGATTCAGAATTTGAAGTACTATCTGAACTACTTGTTTCTTTTTTCTTTTCCGACTTCTCTTTTGGGGCTTTGCGGACTGATGCCTCTGATGTGCCTTCTTCTATTGCTTTCAACCGTTTTTTTAACTGTTGGGTTCTTGAAGATCTATGCAAATATTTCCTTTTACCCTTGCACTCATAAGTCCAGTGTCCATATTCCAGACATTTTTGGCAACGAACCCCTTGAGGAGGATAAGATGGAGTTTTTCTAAAAATAATATTTCATAAATTAGAAGCCAAGTAAATTATCTATACATTTTGTACTTACTTTTTTCCGAAACATGTTTTAGTTTCACCTCCAATAGTCATTTTAACGAAACTGAATTATAATACGCGCTTCTACGTTTTGTTTTGATTTTTATCCTTCAATTTACACGTTTTGTTTTGTGGTAATGTGATTTGTTGTTTTCTTCATTCCTTTATCATTTTCCCACATGCCAAGGCACTGCTGCCATCTCTTACAATATGAAGGCACTAAATCATTTCAAATATCTAAAGTATGGTCTACACGTGTCCAGTAATTTAGTTCACTAGAGTTCTTTAGTAGTTTATTGCAAATTTAGTAAATGTCTAAACAAAAAAAATGAAAATCCGTTTTAGTTCATTAGTGGACAAACCCAACTTTACTAAATAACTTGACTAAATCATATTGAATTCCAGATTTCCAGCAGTGCTCAGATGCCTCATAATTTAGTAGTATGGGAGAGGGGTAAAGCATCTCAACCAGAAAATAGAAATATTTCTATTCCATTCTACTGAAATGGGTTATTCAACAAACTAACGTCTACTGGCTTAAATACTTGCGTTTATACTCGGGTTTAGTACTCCAAATTAGTTCAACTTGACTAAATTTAAATTGCTGGCCATGTCTAGGCTGGGCTTTACATAAGATATTAATCATTCCAGATCATTTGGCATACAAAGTTTGAAGAATTAACAAGATAAGATATAGGCGATGAGAAATAATTTGCCTCATAGATAGAGCTCGGTATTTACATTAGAGTTATCGCGCAGTTTCTACAATGTGTCAATCAGACAGAAAAGTTAAATTAATAAGAGAGAGAGAGGCCATTTACGAAAAATCGACAACACATATTGCAATCATTCGATTAATCGAATGTTGATATATTTTTGTATTCGCAATGATGAAATAAGTGAAGCTTGTATAAATTTGCCTTATTTTATGTTGGTCAAAATATATAATTAATCGATTGATTGTCAATTAATTACAACCGAAAATATAAATCATATGATTGATTGATTAATAGTAAAAAATTAATCGATTTTTCAAATATTTAAATTAATCGTGATTACCCCTATATTCCTACATATCACCATGCAGTTCTATATGACTCCCTCGTACATCATTCGCCAACATTTTACCAAAGATTAGCTTTGATTTTATGAGTTATGGACACATAACGCCATCAACATAACGATACAATACTCGTATAAAAGTATCGATATCTAAAATATATTTAACCCCTAGTCAAAAGCTGCTTTCGTTCGGCAGAGTGATTCGTAATCATAAGGAACGTTGTCTCTGTCCCTACCATGCAATTTTGTATCATATGATCGTTGTTCGTTGAAATCTTGTTCGTTATGTTCACAGCAAACGAAAGCAGCTTACGATTTGTTTGCCCTAGTATCGATACAAAATATCGAAAGTATAAGTTGCAGTCTTCTTTGTACTGTGGTCTAAAATAATTTAGTCTGTGCCTAAGCATAGAGTAAATTCATTCTGTGGTCTATCAACACATGATCAACACCACCTAAAAACTAGAGATGTTATGTCACAGCTTTTTTCTGGAACAGGCAATACCTGTTCCTGTTCCAAACAGAAACCTGTGACAAATACCTGTTCCAGTTCCAAACTGTTCCGGAGCAACTTTGGTTAAGTAATATGAGGGTAAGTAAGAACACTGCGAACTATGAATTATGAAATAAAGGTATATTATGAGTTCTGTCTCAGTCAACTTGCGCCGTCGCAATATCACCACTACCAAGATCTGTGCATGTTACGATGCATGATTCATGATACAAATCTACTCGAGTCAAGCGAAGAAGTAATAAAGTATGTAAAGTTGTGTGCAAAATATAGCATTCAAAGCGGCATCCCTTAAGAATTACATCGCAAAGAGAGCCGCCTCGAGAGCCAAATATAAAAAAAAGAATAAAGGAAACCGCAAATGCTGCTTATATTTTGGATTTGAGTTTACCTAACAGTTTCGCGTTCACTAGCCATAGTAGCCATGCTAGGCCATCACATCACAACACAAGTTGCGTAGAGTGGAAGCGGAGTAGCGGAGCTCGGAGCATCTCGCGTTTATGGAACTGGAACTGTTACTTTTTATATTTGATACCTGTGCCGTGGAACAGGTGGCTGATACCTGTTCCAAAGTCACAGGTCCGGTTCCATCGTAACATCTCTACTAAAAACAAGGTGGTGTTGGGTCTATCGCCACCACAGATCGCCACCTATCTCCACAGATATTTCGAGGATAAAGGTTAGAACTCTGGTTAGAATTTATTAGAATATGTTAAACACTTAAACAGTGCGAGTAGATATTCTACAGTGTTAAGAGTATTTTCGTTTAAATCAGGCTAGTCGGAGACAAATAGGATTGCTCAGAATCCTTAATATGCGTATGTTTACTGTTCGTCTGTGGTGGATTGGTCAGTGTCAGTGTTCGTTTTAATAATCCCACTTATATATATTCTTTAATCTGTGAATAATCCCTATGATTTTCGGACAAAAATGTCAGAAATATTCCTAATGATGTAAACAAATCAACAAATCTTCACGAATCAGCTGTTAATAAAGACAATAAAATACCGCTTCAAAATTGAAAATAGTTAGATAACCTACAAGCTCTAATTTAAAAGACGTGAAATATAATTAACTACCCGAACATATCGTGTTTGCTCTGTTTAATTGGAGAAAATGACCAAAATATCAGAAGAATCCTCTGATAGTGTAGATGGGTTTTCTGGCCATGCCTATACGAAAAAATTTGCCAAACAAATGTTGAAAAATTCGCTCTTCATTGGAACATTTCAAGAAAAACGCTTTGTAGAAGCAATAAATTCCTATCGAGATGTAATTAAAATTGCTGCAGGAGAAGACGATTTCATAACAAATCTGCTGGCAGTGAAGAAAAAGATAGATGAGGGATTTATTAAGAGACCTTGGCTCGGAATTACAGAACCTGACACTATCGGAGCACCTGTGGGATATAATTTGTGGGTAGAATTGAAAGAGGAAGTGTTTGGAAAATACTGGTACAAAGTGAGAACTGTGGAATTCCTTGAAAAGGAAATAAAACTCAAACTAGAAATAATCCGCCCTGTTAAGAGTGAGCATACTCCATTAATCAATCGGTCTTCCAGTGAAGATGCCAATTTGAGCCAGAGAATAGAAGATATGGATTTTAAAGCATTGTTAAATGAAATACCCTTAAACATAAAATTTAATTTAATATATTTTTACACATCTGTTCTCACTTTTGAAAACATCAAAAAAACTGTGATATTCATATCTCTACTGATAGGCACAATCGTAGCAGGAGGTATTGGTGTGATACAGTATCTATTAGAATATTTGCTAAAGTTGATAAGAGAACTTTCAGGTTTGATTAAAGCCATAACTCCTATCGTTATATCCTGTGTAAATGTAATTGGTAAATCTATTTTTGGATTTTACCATTTAATAGCAGCTCTATTTAAGAGTAAACCAAAGCCCCAACCGGTTTACAACTCTTATATAACGTTTGACCCACAAACGTTTATAGATCCTCGCCAGCGATACAACCAGTATTTCCCCAGAGAACTGGCCTATTATCCAACAACACAATCTGAATCTGGGCCAACTATTACTCCATTAGATAATTGAAGTGTAGCTTTGTATGTATATTCATTAAAATAAATTAGGATGGATAGTTTTGGAAACTAGTCCATAAGTTACTTTTTGTTTCCGTATTATATTTGATAAAATATATTTTAGAAGCCATTTTGTGATATAACTAATATATTGCTCTTTGTGTAAATAGATATCGTTGCATTAATTTATCTCTAAGGCAATTCTTTTAATGGTACTGTAGCGGGTTTGTCTGCAAATAAATTTTTTTTTTACCCATTTGCCTTATTTATAATTTTAAATTATCATATATTCATATATTTATTGTTAACTTCCTTGGGGGGTTATAAACAGAGGTCGGATTTACCTATCGGATACCAGCGATGGTTTTTACAGATATATACAAATAATATAGCAATGTTAAGGTACCTTCGGATTTTACACTAAAAGAAAAATATGTATTTACAGAGTACGAAAATATTAGACAGAAAATTTCTTCTGAGCTTTATGGGAAGTACATCTGGCTTAGTGTGGACGAAACAATCACAATGCTTACAGGCTCAAGGTAGCGAATGTTTTAATTGATGCATTTGACAAAAATTGCGCAATGAGCGGACACGTGATCACCTCTAAAGTTTTAGAAGCTACAAATTCTCGCACTATAGCGGAGGCAGTAAATTCAAGTTTACAAGATTTTTGGGGTGACAAATATGCAGAAAATAAGGGCAAGTTCTTATTATTTCTTACTGATGGAGTGATTTATATGAAAGCTGGTGGAAGAATTTTGAAAGGAACATCAAAATATACTGAATGTAACATGTTTAGTACATGGGCTTCACAGGATTGCTGAAACTATTAGGAGGTGCTACCCTAATGTTGATAAATTAATAGCTAGTGTAAAGAAAGTTTTTCTTAAAGCACCATGTCGTATGTGGTTTTCACAAAATACTCCATTGCCTCTAGAACCTATTTTAACATGATGGCGAACTTTGCTAAAGGCAGCATATCCTACCTACTATTATTATTGTCATTTTGAAAATGTGAAATCCGTAATACAGCAGTTAAATCCAAATGATGCATTGCTATTTCACAGGCATTTATGGATCCAACTGTTCAAAAAAATCTGGAGACTATACACGGATGTCTCATGAATTCCACTAGCCATACGGGACCTTCAATATCAGCTAATATCAGAATTGGATGCAATAAACGTTGTGTTCGATCTTTTTCAATTACAGGAAGATATTGCTGCAAGGGTACAAAGACAATTCCAGACTGTTTTAAAAAAAAATCCCGGAATTGTTAAGATGACAGGTGTAATAGACCTTTTAAATGGCAAAGAAGTAGACTTTACTACACTGGGCATGAATGTGGTGACTGTACGAAAATTTAGATATTTTAAGTATGCCCCAGTTACATCTGTCGTTCAGCGGTTCTTCTCGCAAGATAAATGGATTTTCAACGAAAGACTCCGAAGTTTAACTCCAAGTCATTTAGAGTAGATATTAGTAATTTATTTATTTTATTTATATATAATCACTTAGGCTGTTACAATACAGATGTGAACGTCAATAAGAAGAGAAGAAAAAAAAATACACATAACTCATTATGCAAGGTGGGACAACACGTAATAAATATAAAACACAATAAACAACAAATATGACACAAATACAGATTAAAATTTCAAGGTAAGATGTTAATTATTTCACAGATGCATGCAAATCATTATGAGCTGACACATAACCACCTAAAGCCAATACTTTTACTTTAAGTTCCAACAAAAATGCAAATACTGAAGCGCTTTTTAAATTTTTAGGTATTGCTCTTGGTATATTAATTCGTACTTAAATACTTACTTTTTACGTATACTTGAAGAAGGAAGACCTTATTTATTTAAACATGAAAAAGTTATTTTTTAAGATTTAGAATCAAAACCTAATAATACCATATAGGATGTTCCTTACATATTGTTATAATTGGACATTTTGTTTGTCCAACATACTCCCAACTAATTTCGAAAATTGTGAATCTTTGATTTGATTCAATTCTATCTTGTGAGTTGACTAAAAATTGTTGCAATTTATTTCCCTATGAATAAACAACCATCACATGCAAGTGTTTGAAGATTCGCCTAGTATGTATAGGTCAGCCGGGGTACATGTATGGAATTCATACATGAATTCAAGAGTTACCTTAAATCAGAATATCCTAATTAATGTGTCAACTAAATTTAGAGTATTTATTTACTCTTAATCAAGAGATCGAAGCCAATTATTTTGTGCTGGGAATATACCTTAGGAGTGCTGATATCTTTTCTGTATGTATTAAATTCCAACTTATTTCCCTTATTAGTTGTTATTTTTTTTTAATCTCTGCTTAGTTTAAATAATTGCATAAAGCAATAAGCGGTATTATGTCATGGACTATTTATTTTCTGTTGTGCTTGCCGTTTCTAAAGACGATTAAATGTTTTATTCAATAGCAATTCTTCATTTATGCGTATAGATGAGCGTAAGGTTGAGAGGAAGTGAGGATATTAATTTATATTCAGAGGTAGAGAGAGATGAGATTTATGAAAATGTGATTTCATTGATAGCAGCTTTTAAGTATACATGTTTTGTTGAAGTTATCATCAATGACTCGGCTGATTTTTGTTATATTAATAAGGATTTTTAATTCTCAGGCTGTACACCTGTGAGTACATTGATCATTATTACTGTGAAATATCACTTTTTCTTTACAAAAACCATAATTTTTAGCTAAAACTTAACATTGAAATAAGTAATTTCTTTTTAAGTAGTAAATCCCATAAGAAAATTATTGGGTACTTTTATATTTACTTATTTTATATTAACATTACATTGAAAACAAAATTTATAGTCCCATTTATAGTACTACTGCCAAAGAATAGAAATTTATTCAAGAATGCTAATATTATCTAGTTAGGAATTCTATTGTCATGTAGATATTTAAATAGTGCAATACATTTTTCAATTGGACTCGATTAAATTTTTAAACAAAGAAAACTGGAATAGTGAACTAAAGTAAACAAACTCCTTTAAATTAGTGTACTTAAAACTTTATTGGAATATCAAACAACCTATACAAATATACTTTCTAAAAAACACACAAAACCAAAAATCTCCCTGAAAATGGAAAAAAATATCTGAACTGGAATGAAGCTTCTTAAAACTAGATTTTCGCCAATCCAATGACACCACAGGCCAACCTGGCACCTGCATTGCCTGTTGACTTGCTCAGTTCATGACCTCCCTGCCCTAAGTCATCAGGATCGGCATGTACAACGACTGTACGACCTATAATGCTATGGTCCCCTTCTAAAGATATAATTTTATCTTTAATGCTGACTTTCGCGACACCATCAGCTCCAGCCTCGACATTTCCCAAGTCACCTACATGGCGTGTGTCGTGATCAGGGCCCCCATGTTCTTTATTGTGAGGGTTGAAATGTGCTCCAGCAGAGATACACCCATTGGTGTTGTCTCCAAATTCATGAATATGGAATCCGTGCAAGCCTTTACCCAGGCCATTTATTTCCCCTGTAACTTCTACAGGTGATTTTCCATCCTGGAAATTTATTAAATCAACACATATTTATAAAACTCCAAAATAACTTACAGCTTGGTTGAAGAACACCGTTCCCCTGACAATTTCACCATTTAGGACGCAAACGGCTTTTGTAGGCATTTTGTTCTTGATAGGAGCAAAGACCGGCTATGACTTAGCAACAATCGATTAAAGAGCACTCGAAATGTCTAGAAAACAACGTAAATTGTGTAATATTTGTTCAAGGGCACCGGCAAATCATTGATAGGAGGGACGTTGCACACGGAACCAGTAAATCGAAATGTCAATGTTACCAACAGCAACTATTAGCAACTCTTTGCTGGTATTTAATTTTATAGTTGTTGGCTATAGATTTATAGATATTTTACCATATACTTATTAACTATAAGTATATGTATTTTACCGATAGCTATGTAAAATTTTATTTGCCCATATGCAGAGGGCCCTCTGACATTTAATTTAAATATCAGACCGATAAAAGTAAAGTACATTTCTAATGATCCCAATTTACATTATATTTTGATTATATAGAAAAGGTAGAATGGGAATTGGAAACAGTACCGTTCTTGGTTTTTTTGCCGCTCCATGAATTACGAAAAAAATATATGTACTTATAAAAGTGGAGGAAAAGTGAACTTCCCAAACTCCTGAGGTTAGGTACTTTGCACTTTGTTTAGAAACTAGGTACCTCTTGCATGCTTAATTTAAAACATTTGGGCATATACAGATATGCCGAGTGTCCTCTACTTAAAATTTCATCTGGGGCCATCTCGATAATAACTAAAAAATATATATTTGTAATTTTGTATTCTGAAAAAAGTCACTTCCAATCATTTTTGCCCTTGACCCCTTTCCGTGTTTTGCGCATGATCGAAGTTGTCGCATTTCGTTTCTATGCTGTGATTTCGGTTTCCTCACAGTGTTGCCGTTCTGCCAGTAATTACTGGCATTTGCCAGGAATCTTAGACTAGGAAAGATAGATGGTGAGGACTCGTAACAGCGCATAATCGCCACGCTAACAAGTTGTGCCTAAGACGCCATTGCGGTGGTGGCACACAAACGGTAGAGAGCAAAATGAAATTTTCCAATAGAAGTGATTTATAAGTGATTTAGTGCTAATTTATGTAATGTACCTACATGATGGTATCATATTCTATAAACTACTGTAAAAATCACAGCGGGAAAAAATTGAAAGAAGTGACGCTTTGCAGGTTAAAGTATATGCAGTTTTCACTTTACCTAGTTAAATTAACTGTAGGCCTATTATTTACTTAATTATATCCGTGTGCATGCAATGATAATGAGAAGCATAGTATATCATTTTCTGGTATGCAATTTGCACGTTATTTGATTGAAATTTTCATTCATCTTTTCTTCATTGAATATAGAACAGTGCATCCGAAATGACACTTTTTCCATGGGCGTAGATATATCGATTATGGTGTTATATTATATAGAATGTAGAATAAATTCTGGTATGTAAGATATGAGTAAATATATTTATGGTAGTGAATATTAATTGTATTATTATGAAGCTGTTTTTGGAAAAATACCAGTTTTGTATCGTTTTATTCCTTTGATGTGATAAACTTGACACCTACATATTGTACATATGTTCCGCCACTTTCACTTGCTCTCTGGTGGCAGGTGGCTTCACCATTGGCAGTAGCGTTACGACTCCTTACAATATATATCTTTCCTACTCTAAGCCAGGAATAGAGAGTACTGCCAGTAAAACTTGCCAGGATTGACCTAATGCCAGGAATAACTTGTCGATAATGTCGATTTGGAACTATAACTTTTTTTTTTTAATTAACATTACACATGAATCACAAAGATTAATTTGTTGGATTATGTGGAAAATTGCATTGTAAGGAATAGCACGCCCTCGTTTTGGTAAAAAATTATATCGCAAGGAATCATTATATTAATAGAATTCAATAGTTTGTATTTTATGTATCTATGGTATGAAGTGTCGTCCTCGTCTAGATCACTGTTTAGTGTGATTTACTTTGTAATCCTATGCTAGATGTCACATCTTCTGACATCTAGCACCGGAAGGTGGTACCGGTGGCCAGTGATGCAAAATTTCAAATTTCATTTTGAAAGTTTCAATTTCAATTTGAAATTTCTGAAAGTTTCAACGTACCCTCATAAATTTCTGAAATATCTGAATTTTATGAAAGTTTCAGATTAATCTGAAAATTACCACATTTTTGAAACTTTCATGAAAGTTTCAGCTGCAAAATCTGTATTTCCGTTATATCAAACGGAATTTGAATTTCGCGCGCTTTTTTGACTTGTTTCCAACCAATGAGGATTAAAGTCTGGTTTAAAACATTTATTGTAGAGGTTAGGTTAGCTATTCTTCAAGTATATGAATCCTCTGCTTTCATTTCTTTCGTTAATTTCTAGGTTTCAAGGTTCTATTATTTTTGCATTAAGAAAAACTTATTTTGAATAAAAAAATATAACAATAATATCATTTCTAACTGAGGTCATTGATTAATGACGTTGTAATGGTAATGTGTTGTATTAGAGTTTGGATTTTAATCTGAATCTACAAGGGACATGGACCCTATTCTTGAATCAGGGAGTGGAAGATCTGAATGTTTTATCTCTTTTCATGTTTCTACGTTTCCTTCTTTTCCTTTCTCCCGAAATGAGCATTCTCTCGAATGGAGAATATGGGTCCAAGAGGTTTTGTAAATATATTGACAAATTACCTACTCGTTTATTTTGAAAAATGTGTTATTATTTTTCAATGGTTTTCTTTAGCTTAAAATGTAATGTTGTACGTATGTATGTTCAATTCTGGTGATCGAATTTTTGACCACTTCCTTATATCCAATCATGCTGAAATTTTGCACACAACTTTGGTTCTGAAGACAGTACACAATATTCAATATTATGGTAGATCCAATATGGCGACCACCATAAAATGGTGGATTACCTTTTACCTGACAACCCCCTTGACACGAGTATCGAATGAAAGGGTATATAAAGTGGAATACAATAAGCTGTGTGACGTCATTCTAAATCAAATATGGTGGCCGGCACAAAATGGCGGATTATCTATTTCTTGACAACCCCCTCGACATGGGTATCAAATGAAAGGGTACATAAAGTAGAATACAATAAGCTGTGTGACATCATTCTAAATCCAATATGGCGGCCGGCACAAAATGGCGGATCACCTATTTTTTCACAACCCCCTCGGCTTGGGTATCAAATGAAAGAGTATGACAAGTTGAATACGATAAGCTGTCTGACGTTATTCTAAATCCAATATGGCGGCCAACACAAAACGGCGGATTACCTATTTCTGTACAACCCCCCTTGATATGAATATCAAATGAAACAGTTTGACAAGAGTAATCGAAATGATGGCGTTTCAATAAAAGAAAATGAGGCAGACAGGAAACTAAAAAGTAAAAAATGAATAATTTTTTTAAAAATCCTTAAAACAATGGTTTTCTTTTAAAACCGAATTGCACCAAAAAATAGAAAATAATTTTTATTCAGTAATTAAATTACAAATGATAAAAAAGAAAACCATTCGGTAAAGTATTGCTGTTGCTGCTACATTACAACATACTATTCATAACGATTTATCACAATACTGAATGATGATAAAGGTAATATATTATATTTTATGAGCATCCAATGGTTTTCTTTTTCATCATTTTGTAATTTAATCGCTGTATAAAAATGATTTCCTACTTTTTACTGCAATTCAGTTTTAAACGAAAACCATTGTTTAAACGTTTTTTAAATTTATTTATTTTTTACTTTTCACGAACATATTTGTAAGTTCTAATCTTATTAAGGAGAAAACAAAATATATTCTTTTATAATAAAGAAAATAAATTAAAAAATAGAAATATATGAGACTAATGTCAAAAGTGGGATTTATTAGTCATTATCTCTCGGAAGTTTAAAAAATTGCGAATATTATACAGAACTTAAGTTTCATCATTTAAAATATTTCAATGAAATTTCACTTAACTTTCATAATATTAGGGAATTATTCAATTCAATTTCATAAAATGAAAGTTTCATTGAAATTTCACGAAAGTTTCATGATACTTAATGTTTAATTTTATATTTCAGAAATTTCATAAATTTCAGATGAATTTCGAAAGTTTCACAAAAATGTCATTGAAATTTTCGCAAATTTTAAGTTTCATGAAATTTTGCATCACTGCCGGTGGCACCGGTAATACTGCAACAAGAAGGATAAACAGGAAGGAGTGCTCAATTTTAACCTTCGTTAGACAAAGACAAAGAATATTTTCTGATGTCATTGTAGACAGACTACAGATTAAACAATATGGCTGAAAACTACATATTCATGGAGACTACTTTGGTTTATAAGTTTGTGTATTTTTCCTCTTATGTTCGATTGTAGAACTTTATAATTTATGCTTTGAGTGTTTATTTTGATGAATTTAGACTATTTTCTTATTGGTGTACAATACTCAGTATGTCGATTTTGACGTAATTTTGTACGCTTTGCTTTTATTGGTTATCACCTGATTGAGCACTCCTTGTTATAGTGGCATTAATCAGAGAGTTCCAGGATGAAGACGATTTTTAAAACGAGACCACGTCGACCAATGCTCAGACCACTGATTCGTACGAATTTGAGCGGTCCGGCCGCCAGTCGAACGGGCCCTTTTGACAACGCAACTTCAGTTGGCGACCCTGACTAAACTAATATTTTTTTTGAAGTATCTACGAGGAGAAGAGAAGTTTGTTCGGGGTTTGTTATTTCTAAACGTAAACAGTTAGAAGTAAGGAACTAGGAAAATGACTGAACGAATAATTTCGGAGCTGGAAACTGCAGGGAGCATTATAATGGTTTGTGTAAATAGTTATATATTAATAATAATTAATATTTTATTAAAATCAATTTATCCAAAAATTGGTTTTTAGGCCCCCCCGAATGTTGTTTCAAACGAGCAAAGACATGGAGCCGAGAGAATTTTCTTAGATTTTAGGAAGAGCAAATCCCCTTACTCCATATGCCGAGAAATTCTGGAAAAATCCCAGAACCATTATGTTATGTTTGAGGCCGCCGAAGTTTTAAAAGAAGCCATAATTAGGGAATGGTCTTTTCTGCTTGATTCTGATAAAGTATCTCTAAGACAGTATTTGCTACAATATATTACTACCAGAGAAGTGCCTTCGTTTGTGAGAGATCGTATATTACAAGTTATAGCTATTATGGTGAAGAGAGCAAGTATCGATGATTCTGGCAGAGAAAGAGCTAACCTACTGCAAGAAGTAGAAAACCTAATTGTTAATGCAGAACCTCACAAAGTACGTACAACGCATTCTTTTTTGGTCTCGTTTTCTACGTCTTTATTTTTCAGAAAATTTTAGGGTGTAACATTATTGCAAATTTAATGCAAGAGTATGCCACCACAGTCAAATCAACAGATGTTGGTTTGCCATGGGAGGTTCATTTTAAAGCGAAAAAGCAATTTGAGGTCACAGACTTGAGGAGAATATTTCAGTTTTGTATTTATTTACTGTCGGAAGTAGTGAAAAATGACCCTCCGTATTCAGACACGATGATCGCACTTACTGGGCATCTTCTAAAAATTACAGAATCCGTTTTAACATGGGGTTATGTTTCACCAATCCATATCCTTTTTTATGCAGTTATAAGTTAGTTTTTAAGTACCTAAGTAAGTTTTCAGTTATGTAGTAATATATAAGTCATAATCAAACCAAGGAGTTAACATCTATGTAGTGTGATGCAGAAAATGTATAGTTGAATAAGCATGGGTAAATTGCCTCCGATAGGAAGTCCTATTAATAGCCATATCTACGTGTAGATGATATATTTTATTTTCATTAGTCATTTTGTGTTGTTCTAGAGATATTTCAACAAAACTTCAAAAGGGGAGAATTGTTTTAAAAATTTGTTTCCCGTAACTACTTAGCACCTTGAAACAAAAGTATAAAAGTTAACATTCTAGAGAATACACTGTATGTATTTTTTTTACATCCCTAATGAGTTGTAATCGTAATAAACATAAAAAATATTTGAAGCTTACTTTCAAAGGGTGAGTAGTCTCTTTCTAAATATTACCTTCAATGGTTCTAGATGCCCCCTTTATCACCTAAAAATTCAATATCTAAGAGTACCCTTCGAAAAAATATTTAGATAAAAGTACGTAAGTGTTAACATAATTAAACTTTTATAATGGTGACTTGATAAATGTGTAACGTGCAATAGATAGTTCATTTTATTGTGTAACGTCCAGGTATTCCACGGCTTCACCAAAATCGTTCTTGCTTGACTTACTTTTATCAAAGAGTAATATTTTCTATACCTCCTTGATAGATGCTCTGTATAATGTTGAAGATGCCATGAAAATCCCAATGGTTCTCGAGATTAGCCCGAATAAGCCTATAGACAAATAAATGTCCAGTGGAGACTTTATTACCCCCCAGTGGATATTTTCTCTACTCATGTTCAGTTGGACAGCGATTAGTTTTGTTGATAATGTCTAAAAACCAGCAATTTATTAACCTACATAATTTCATTAAAGCTTATTTTCTCAAGTAGTATATTGTTATAGTGTACAAGTATGAAACTGGTAGTCTGCCTGGCCGGAGCAGGTGCATTACGACGTCGCGGAGCCAGAAAGTTATAGACTGGGAGCCAGCAACGTTATAACCTATGGAATTAGTCTAATATTTTGGGTCCATGTCTTTGCAAGATAGTGATGAAGAAGAGATTTTCTACAACGGTCGCCTGTCTCTCAGTTCTCATAGTTTCATAGTAACTTTCTAGCGCCGCGAAACCATAATACTCTTGCTGCGGCCAAGCCGACCACCGGTTTCATACTTCTAGACTATAATAGCGGACTATCTGAGAAAATGAGCCTTAGTTAAATGACGTAGGTCAAAAAATGTAATTTTTCGTTCACTTCTGTCGGTTTAAATTTACAGTCCAGCCCATACAATTTACAATACTTTTTAAGTGCCGCGACCACATTTTTTAATGTCTGACATGGTGAAAAACATTTTTTCAATGACAGACAAATTTTTATGCGTAGACGAGATCTTAAACTTCAGTTGTTTTTTTTTTTAAGGAGGCGTTATAGACCAGCCTAGATAAGGGTTGAACAACAAAATAAGTCGTTGCAGCAAACTGATAGTGGAATATTGTAGAACATATCATAACTAAGAAAGGAAAAATAATCCGAACCACAACCGACTTTCTGGCGTGAAATGGGGTAGATTTTTTGAGGTGCGCGATTTCTGGCTAAACTACGCATTCTATGTAAAAAAGTTAAATATAATAGTTGTAGGTAATAAAGAGATCTACAACTTTTGTGGAAGGCAACTTTATCCTATTCTAAAATTTTTCGAGAAATACGCAAAAAACAAAACAAAAAAAAATGAGCCCTACCGAACTCTGTCGGACAAGTACTTTTATGAGGAATCGCAGTTGAAAATATCACTTTTTTTTATAAAAATTAAATTAAACAACGATTGAATATTTTGGTCCACAAAAAATAGAGCTTGTGTGGGACACCAAATGGTATAATTTCAGTAAGCTTGAGCTGAATCGAATTATTTTTGTAGAAGAAAAAAAAAAAACGAAAAAACGGTTTTTTGCGTATTTCGCGAAAAATTTTAGGATAGGATAAAGTTGCTTTCTACAAAAGTTGTAGATCTCTTTATTACCTATAACTATTATATTCAACTTATTTCCATAGGATGCGTAGTTTAGCCAGAAATCGCCAAAAACCGTTTTTCACCCCTAAAAATCCACCCCATTTCACCCCAGAAAGTCGGCTGTGGTTCGGATTATTTTTCCTTCCATAGTTATGATATGTTCTACAATATTCCTCTATAGATTTGCTGTAACGACTTATTTTTTTTTTCTATACTTTTGTAAAGTCTATGAAAATAAATTAAATAAATAAATAAATTCTGAGACCTATCTAGCCTGGCCTATTAAGATATGCCAGTGATTGATCCCGATGTATTGATGGTAGATGGAGAGCCGGCTGTATAGATTTCCTATAAATAAGATGCATGAAAATTTTTATGTGAGTGAGTAAGTACTACTACAGACATACAGGAAGCCACTTTTCTCTCACGTCACTTCCGGTCACGATTTTTTATGTCGTGGAATACATGAATAAAACTTACGTCAAAATGTAGGTGTTGAGGTATACAATGAGATTGTAGAGGTCTGCCAGGCTTAATTTGCCCACAACCCTGAGACACCCTCGATTAAAGTGTTTTTTTTCTGTTTTCTTAAATCATCAAATACATGAATTATTATTTTTTTAAAGTTAAAGTACAAGCCTTCTAGTTATTAAAAAAAATAGGCTGCCTATTCTTATTTGCCCACATCCTCCCATTTTGACGTCACTTCCGGTAAAATTCCATGACGCGGGCAAAATTTGTTTATATGAAAAGTGGCTCCCTGTAGGTCTGTGGTAGTACTTACTCACTCGTACAAAGTTTTTCATGTATCTTATTCATTGGAAATCTATACAGCCGGCTCTCTACCTATGGTGCACATTTAAAATTAAGTCTGACAAATTAATTAACAAAAATTGTCAGGCGGACAATTTTTTTCCAAACTGGTTCATTATTTACAACAGATTGCATAAATTTGAATCAAGTGTAGAGACGTCTGCATATACTCGTATTTCGATACGCAAATGCAGCAACGTCGGGCGCGTTTAGTACTTGGATGGGTAAGCCTCTCCAGGGAAACACAGCGTTCTCGCTCCATCTTCTAACGGCTTGTATATCAGCACATGCGTAGAAGGTATGTAACTTTAGGCGGGGGTTACATAGCGTATATACCATCCTTCGGAGGGGATGTAAAGCAGTCGGTCCCTTCTCTATTAAATGTTAGGCAAGTAAAAGATCCCTACTCTTCGATAGAGAAGAGATTCGGCAAAATTTCCAGGTTGGGGGTAGCTCGTCTCGTGGCGTCGGTAATTGGCCTTGGTAGCGGAAATAAGTGATTTAAAAAAAAAAAAAAAAAAGCAAGTGTTTTGAAAAGTAAAATATTTTTTTTTAGCTAAATTCATAAAAAATAACAATTAACAAATTTTTAATAGTCTGGTGGACGTTAACGTATTTTGCAACTATTTTCACCTTTTAAATTTGAGGTGTTCGATGGGATACCTTTCGTGTCATGGGAGCTCTAATATATTTTAGTCTCCAGAACAACACAAAACTGACCAATGAAAATTAGATACATCATTTATTCATAGCCTTATCTACACAATATAGTTATTAATAGGGTTTCCTATTAGCAGCAATCTGCTCATGTCTATCTGGCTATGCCCTTCAGTAAAGTAATTATGAAGAAAAATAAAAAGCATGTAAATTCGAATATAAACAGTTTGAAATACTGTGAAGTATTTGAGGCAAGTAATGGAGTATATGCAATTTTCCCCAATAATTGACCCCTCTACTTAGATGAAGTTTTTTTATGTCAACTTGAGCAAGTTTTTTGTTAAGGATGTATGGGAGGTACAATTGGAAACAAAAATTTGCAATTTCATTAATATCTGTGTCTGTTGTGTGATATAGATGAATATTATGTACTTAACTAAACTATTAAAATCTAATATTTATTACTAGGTAGTAATTTTTTTGCTTTTCAACAGTTTTTTAGTTTTATTTGCGAAATTTTAGTTTTTATGACACAAACTTTTGATGCTGAAAATACGAAATGAGGATAATTATAATATTTATATAATTAATATGAGTAATTTTTTATTATTCACAAAGAAATTAAATTTGATGAGAAAGTGAAATCTTGACAACACTGTAATACTGTTCATTTATTATTCCTATGTTGGTACCAATGCGCAATGTACATTTAGAAGAGATTGGAGAAGCGGTTCCAATTACGTAGCTTTACAAACGCGACCGCTCCAGAAAAATATCGTGACAAAATAACGCTATTTTGGAACGACAGAAATGAAATCATCTGACTAGCTCTGTCAAAAGGAATGCGAATAGAAGAGATCGCGTTTGTCCTATAGCATTGTCAGAACTCAAGTATTTCAGAGGATAATGTAACGTAATCCGAATGATGATGCTTGTTGCGAATAATTGGATAATTTAGCATTTTGTACATCTCTAACATTTAGCATAGTTAAGATCAAACAGCTCAGATCGGTTAGGTTAGAATCCATTGTGCATAAAATGTCAAATGTTCAAAATTCTCTTTTATTTATTTAAAAATTTGTAGTGTTCTTTGGAATAAAGTGAGTTAAACATAGAATAGGCTACCTTTCTCACTTACACTGCTTATCCATAAAGACAAGTGACAAAGAAAGACAGATATTACCATCAGACTTTGCTTTACCATGTTGCCACGTTTTCATGATCTGTTAATCTATGTTTCACAAAGTGGTATTTTTTATCAATAATAATTTATTTCACAAGTACCATTTAGTGACCGGTAATTAAACTCTGCAAAGATCCTAAACTGCATGTATAAAAAATTTGGAAAAGGTGTTAATATTTTTTCAATGATTTTTGAGCTGTTAATTCAATAACATATCTCCTAAAAATTCGTATTAAATTAAAATTGTTATAAATCAAAAATGGTTTAGCGAATTAATTTGAAATTTCTTTGGGTGATTTATGAAGAACAATTTCCCAAAATTCCATTAATTTCTTAACATTTTTTAATCGCTCCCATACACCCTTAAGTAATGATTTATTATTATGGCAAACGTAGTTTTTGTGAACATTTTTTAGTGCTGTTTATCCTTTGGCTGTGGCACATATTTGAAATTAGTTTTTCATGCCTATGCATTTATCTAAAAAAATTGTGTGTAAGTTCCTCTTATTTTTCTGCAAATTTATACACTAAACACACCTAAAATGAGATTATATTTCTTTGTCATAGTCATATGCCAAAGGTCATTGTAAAAAACTTGTATTTATTCTAAAGTAAACCAGCATTTATTCACTAAAACATCAATAATTTTATTTGAAAATGGGTTGTAAAAATTGGGATATACAATAATGAGTGTTGTTTATTAAAATAATGAACTGGCTAATATATAAACATTTTAGTATTACTATTTAGTCAATACATAGCGATAATTTTCCTTAACTTTTCACACTTCCCAAAAGGCTAATAGGTATCTACGAGTCCGTTTACGAGTCTGACACAGCTCCAGCCCTAAAACTAACGGTTTCTTGGTCAGACATAATTTTAACCCCTGATTTGCTCCCGTTGATGTTCCAAATATATTGGAAGGTGAGAGATTCAGACCAGCTGGCCCATCACGCTTTAAATTGTTTGGTGCAACTCGCATCTTTATCAGGAGGAATTGTATCATGGGAAGAAGTTAGATTGAAGTATCTTCACTCCTACTTAGTAACTTTCTTCAATCTTATATCGAAGTAAGTGGTTTATTTTTTTATACACACCGGTAAATTTGAATGTCTAGAGAGCCATGAATTTTTTACTGTAATTTTGTTTAGCTGATAATGCTCATAACTTTTCTCAATGGGCTCATTTAATGAATTTTATTTAGTAGTTGTTACTTCTGTGTATAAAGTATACGCGTCTGAAATTAAGATTGCAGCGCTTCTGCGGTTGACATCGGAACTAATTCCTGTGTGATAGGTGTTTTGTTTACATTCAAATCTTTGTATATTTGGTGATTTTGCTTGATATAAAAAGGTATTTTGTAAATAAATTTTAATGAAAATATATGTATAGCAATTGATTTTATTACGTATTTAAGCGATATTTTAGGACTTAAGTGTATTTACCGTAATTCTTCAGCGTAAATTCACGAAAACACGGTACGTATTATGTTGGGTTAGGATATTGTTATTTCCCTTTTCATGCTGTGATTTAATCCTTAAAATAACTATTATATTCATATTTTATTAATAATCAATGTTTATTTTAACTAACACATGTCCCTAAGTGCTGAGAGTCCACAAAATCCTTCGCCCCAAAACTCTTATTCATCACGTCACGCGGTGTTTGCCGGCTTCGGGAAACAAATGGAAGCTTAAGTTGGGTTTTTTTTGCCCAAGACGAACACAGAGGAACTAAACAACATTGATTCATATTGTTTTCAATTTTGGTTGAATCCAATCCACAATAAAAGCAGCGCAAAACAATTATGACACAAGCAAACAATGAAAGTTTTCACTTTTAATCTCACACAAAGTAGTTCGTAATCGGCACCATAGGTAGTGTATCGCTTATTTTGAATCGCCTATTGCTTAAAATTAGGCGATGCTGAAAATTTTAGACAAGCTTAAGTTTCAATGCACACCGAGTTTGGGTTATCATTTTGTAATATTGAAAAACAGCAATAACACGCTGTAGCTAGCCAGTTGGGTTAGTGTGTTCCTATCAAGAGATGTCGCGACCGAGATATGACAAGGCTGGTGCAGTTTATGATTTTTTTAAGACCATTTACAGGTCTCGTAAAATTCTAGTTTTTTGCACATGGTCTTAGAATTTTAAGATCTTTCCGATGATCAAATAAAAAAAAAAGTGCTAATAGTAGAGTAAAAAGAGTTTTGTGACAGCAGAATTATGATGTCATACCTTCTTCATATATCTGACTTTTGGATTTCCAAAGCCTATTTCGTTTTTTTTATAAACAACTTTGTTTTTTGAGCAGTATTTATTTAGGTAAAAAGTTGAATATCTCCGGTTCTAGAGGTCTGATCGGGACAAACAAAAAACCAAAATCTTTGCAATTAAAATTCCAACAAATTGCATTTTGGGTCATTTGAGTACGTATATATCATACAAAATTAAATAAACAGGGAAGTTAAGAGTTCCGATCGGCTTCAAACTGTCAGAAAATATACCTTTTGTTGAAAACAAAGCACCCTGAAATTTTGGTGCCCAAATATTGAACCTTGTGGACACAAATGAATTTGTTATCTGAAATTTAAATTGCTCGCCATTTTGTGCCATTAAGCCCAAAATGAATCTTTTTTTTTCAAAACGTAGATCTCGATGCCAGCTTTCCGATGGCATAAAAAAAAAATTCAGTCATTTTGGCCACTTTTTTGGCATTTATTTATAAACCAAATAACAATAAATTGATTTTTTGGCCATTTTCAAAAAAAAATTGAAAAATTGTCAGAAAAGGAAAACAATTGCGAAAATTTTAATTTAAAAAAAAAGTTAATTTTCGTCTATCTGAACTCGAGATATTTAAGGAGGTTGAGGCGTTAGACGAAAATAATTAAAGAAATCTGAAATAAAGTTTTTTTAATAGATTTTTATATGTGTTATATCTGTAAAAAATCCAAAATTATTAGGACACTCATATAGTTAACAATTTAAAAAAACTTTTACATATGTGTCAACCCAGCATGCAAACGGTACATTTTAATTTACAGCAAATAACCAACTAATTTCAGCAGTTCCGAAAATTAACCATGTAAAGCATTGATGTCTTACGCATATTTTAATATTGTTTCCAATTTAATTAGGAGACTTTTAATAAATAAAAAAAATTATTAAACATTAGTAAACTGTCAAATTTCTCTTTTCGTTAATGATTTTTAACTGATTTTTCAATTATTTAACGATTTAATTTTAATTTTTACTGCATCTCATTTTTTTACCGAAACAAATTTGTAAAATACACAGATATTTACATAAATTTATTTATTTTTTAATAAGTTTGGACAAAACATCCAAATGTTAATTCATTAAGTAAAATAATTAAATCTATTTAAATAAGTAATTAATAATAAAAAATGATTTAGTTATGCCGTTATGAGAATAATTATTCTTATCATCGACTTATAACCGTTTGTAATAATTTATTATGGAAAAGTTCCGGTTTAGAATTCGACTTACTTTTGGTTGGGACTGTAACGCCTCAACCTGCTTAACTTTTAGCATTTTGTAAAAAGATAAATTGCAGTAAATACACACAGAAACAGAGTTGTCTCTGAACAGAACAAATATTTGACATTCGTCAAGAAAAATAAGGTAACAATTTTATAAAGAGAAAAGAGAAGTTAGCAGAATATCAAATTCCCCTAAATACATATGTTAACTATCAACTTAAGTAAGCCGGAAACAATTGAGTAAGGTGCATCAAAACGAGAGGTATTCTCAATATATAAATTTTAAAAAGAGCTATTCAGACTACTTAACAACAATGATACCTATGTAAATGCTTGAAAATTAGTTTTTAATCAGTTAAAAATGATTTTTGAATGTTTCATATGAAGTAAATATGTTTCAAAATGATACAGTTCAAATATTAGCCAAGAATACTCATTTGTTAATTAACAAAATGCTAAAAGTTAAATATTTCAAGTTCAGATAGACGGAAATTAACTTTTTTTTTTAATCGAACTTTTTGCAATGCTTTTTCCTTTCTGATAAAAATTTTTCAAAAATATTTTCAAAATTGCCGAAAAAATCAATTTGCTGTCATTTGATTTATAAATAAATGGCCAAAATGACTTTAAAAAATGTTTTCCACATTTTTGGCAGTCAATTCAAATTTCAGATAACAAATTTATTTGTGTCCAAAAGGTTCAATATTTGGGCACCAAAATTTCAGGGTGTTTTGTTTTCAACAAAAGATATTTTCTGAAAGTTTGCAGCTGATCGGAACTCTTGATGTCCCTGGGCTTTCAAAAGAAAAGAAAACGCTTTTTAGCTAGTTTATTCAATTTTGTACATGTACGTACTCAAATGACCCAGAACCAACGCGGATGTATTGGAATTTTAATCGCAAAGATTTTGATTTTTTGTTTGTCCCAATCGGACCTCAAGAACCAAAAATATTCACCTTTTTACCTAAAACACATTGTCAAAATAACAAAATTGTTTATAAAAAAAATACAATAAACTTTGGAAGTCCAAAACTCAGATATATACTCCTGGTGATACCCCAGAAGGTATATCATAATTTTGCTGTTAAAAACTAGGCATATCTCATCATTTTTCTGGTCTTTTTTTACAGTACTATAAATGAGCTCATTGAAGACCCATATTTTGACCAAATGTCGCCGGCAGAATAAAGGTTAATTTGGCTTGATCATTAAATGTTTAAAACATGACAAAGTATATCCATTTTTGGCAAAAACGAAATTTTTTGTTTTATGTTTTTTTTTAAACTGGCTTCAAAATGGCAGGAAGTTGCAAAACGTCTAAGAGATTTCGTTCAAATTTGTTATGAGTGAAAAATGCCAATGAATCTCCATTCTTTTAAAGTCGGTGTATATATTATTTCATCCATATAATTTCCAGTTATCTAATGTTGTGATTTTTCAGTGTTACTGTAAAAAATAAGGAGTCTCTTGGGATATCGAACATAGTGAGAAAACTAGTTATATTTTACATACACGATTTTACAAAACTCCCCGAAACTATTCAAGATACTCTACTGGACGAATTCACAAGATTGACGTGTAACTTTTGCGATGGAGCTGCCGTAGAAGAGTTGGTGAGTAGAACATTTATTTCCGATAACAATAGAGTTACAGTTAGGAGCTGTCATTTTACCTGAACTTAAAATTACCCAAATTTACCTAATTACCCGTATTTTAAAAATCTTAATACCATAGATGTAAGAGGGCAACTGCTGGAGTGGATAACATTGTATTTACAAAACCGATATACAGGGTGTTTCAGTTAAAAGTCCCCAGGCCATTATCTCTAAAATTAATAAAGATATTTTATTTTTGTAAATGGCAGATGATTGATACCAAAGAAAGGTTTAAATAACGGTGATTAGAATTTTTCCTCAACAGCACACAGAGATGGCGCTGCGATGCAAAACTATTTTTTGATGGCTGGAACCTTGAAACATAAGTCATGTGATTAAACAATAATTTGTGAATAATTTTGATGGTATAGAGAATTTACAAAAAACAAGCCGTTTTGGAGTTACGTGAGTTTCTTTCATTAATGCCAGTACACGTGAATTTTGATAAATCCCTATAATTTATTTATTATTTATTATAGAATATTGGTTACCAAACACTTTTTTTCAAGATAAGGAAAGTGATATAATACACTATCATAAAATTATGTTTACCACTTCCGGCCAAACCGGAACTAACATGATGAACCAATATCCTTATGTTCCTACATATTAAATTTTTTTTTTCTAATAACGCTTCTAATAAAACGCCTCCCAAAACTTAAAGTAAGTAAGACAACAAAGAAAATACACACTAATTTAGAATGGTAATGAAAAATCTACTTAAGAGATATTAGTAGGCTTTGATTTAATTTTAAGTTTGACAGTTATTAGACAAAGTTTGTAGTTGGTGCATTTCAATCATAGTTTCAAACAGAAATAGTGTGCTTAGAAACAATTCAAAGCAAATTAATCCAAATAAGGCAATAAAAAAAAAAAAAATTTAAAAATGGTTAGATACACCAATGAAGATAAGTTAAATATGATTTTAATATACGGTGAATGCAAAAGAAATTCCCGACAAGCAAAACGATTGTTTTGTTTACGATTTCCAAATAGACCTACACCCGATAAAAAAACATTTATCATGCTGTTTAAAAATTTAAGAAACTGGGGTAGTTTTAAGAAAACTATTCGTAACAGAAATAGGCCAGTTAGAAACGATGAAAATACAGCCTTGGTGTTAAATAGTGTTGTCAACAATCCTCAATGTTCTCTCCGGAAATTGGCATCGGAAACTAATCTGTCGATATCTTCGTGCCATAGAATATTAAAATCAAATAAATACCATCCATACAAATTAAAATTAAGGCCTGGTGATTATGAACGAAGATTACATTTTCTAGCTGAATTTTCAGTTCTTTCTGAAGAATGCCCAAATTTTTTAAAAAATGTGCTCTGGAGCGATGAAAGCCGTTTTCACAACAACGGAGTTGTGAGTAAGCATAACTGCCGATACTGGTCACAAAATAATCCTAGATGGATGAGAATGACCCGAAATCAGGTAACTTTTGGAGTTAACGTGTGGTGTGGAATATTAAATTCATATATTATTGGACCATATCTATTCCATGGGACTTTAAATGGAAGAAAATATGAGATATTTTTGAGAAATGTATTGCCAGGATTATTAGAGACTATCCCTTATAACCAGGAGAATATTTGGTTTCACCAAGATGGTGCACCACCCCATAACTCAGTACTAGTCAAAGATTGTCTTAATGAAATGTACCCTCAGAGATGGATTGGTACTAATGGAGTAGTCAGATGGCCAGCACGATCACCTGTCTTGACTCCATTAGATTTTTACCTTTGGGGGTATTTAAAAAGTGTAGTGTACATTGAACCCATTGAGGATATGGCCGATTTGTATAATAAAATATATGCAAGTGTTGCTGCTATAAATAGACATACGTTACAAAAAGTTTGCAATGAAGAGTTACTGAAACGGTACAATATGTGTATTCATGAAGAAGGGAGAAATTTTGAACATTTAATATAATAAGTACCTACTAATAAGAAAGAAATTAGTTTAATTTCATTTTTAATAATATTTTTAAATGTTTGTTTATAAAACTTTTGTTTACGTTCTTTACTGAATTGTTAATATAAATTTAGCCCATTCTAAATTAGTGTGTATTTTCTTTGTTGTCTTACTTACTTTAAGATTTGGGAGCCGTTTTATTAGAAGCGTTATTAGAAAAAAAAAATGTAATATGTAGGAACATATGGATATTGGTTCATCATGTTAGTTCCGGTTTGGCCGGAAGTGGTAAACATAATTTTATGATAGTGTATTATATCACTTTCCTTATCTTGAAAAAAAGTGTTTGGTAACCAATATTCTATAATAAATAATAAATAAATTATAGGGATTTATCAAAATTCACGTGTACTGGCATTAATGAAAGAAACTCATGTAACTCCAAAACGGCTTGTTTTTTGTAAATTCTCTATACCATCAAAATTATTCACAAATTATTGTTTAATCACATGACTTATGTTTCAAGGTTCCAGCCATCAAAAAATAGTTTTGCATCGCAGCGCCATCTCTGTGTGCTGTTGAGAAAAAATTCTAATTACCGTTATTTAAACCATTCTTTGGTATCAATCATCTGCCATTTACAAAAATAAAATATCTTTATTAGTTTTAGAGATAATGGCCTGGGGACTTTTAAGTGAAACACCCTGTATATTAGCAAAAGTGTAAAATCAAATTTCTAGTCAATCGTAACTCTTACTTGGAGTTCCCCAAGGATCTGTATTGAGCCCACTTATATTTTTAGTTTACATCAATGGCCTTCCCCAATGCATTTGCTGCCTGCACGTAGCTCATAATTTTATCGAAAATTACAGCCACTTCACTAATAAATTTGCTTGTTTAATTTTAGAAAAGAACATGATTGTCCATTTAATGTCACTGTGTTTTGTAAACAAATGGTACAACTTTACTACTATATTGCCGGTGATATCAGCGGTGGTAAAACCTGGTCTCAATACCAAAAATCGTTAAAATCTTATAGATTTAACCTCATTCTACAATTACCTTAACTAAATCGATATATATTAAAAACAAGAGTGGTCCTAGGTTAGATCCTTGCAGAACCCCAAACTTACAATGTTTAAAAGATATGACTGGAATAACCAACTTTATCAAGATTGTTTAATAAGATATAATTATCAATTTGGCCAAATGCTTTTCGAATATCTCTGTAAACGATGACTTCTAGTTTCCAAAATAATGGGCTTGTTTCATGATATTCTTTTTATATGGTTTTTATACTTTTTCATATAGTACTCGATATTCTCATTATACACTTAAAATTTCGTATTATTAACTTTTTCCGTTCTCGAGATATAAGGAGTTGAATTTAGTAATAGTTGCAAAAACCGAGCGCTCATTTGTGACGTCACTATACCCAAGTGACGTAAGAAAAATGGCTTTCTGGGACCTTTCAAATTTAACCTGAAAGGTCGAAAAACATGGAATTTTTAAACGCTGGTAACTAAATAAATACGTTGAGTGGAAGTTCGTTCTATGTGTCTACGGAAAGGAGAAGGTCGGCGATGAATTATAATCGTAAATTGCAGGGTCGAAATCGAAAATTCGTTCTGGCAGGAGCGAGAGAAAATTGTAATTTTTTGACATTTCACCAAATTGTACTCCCCTACTGTCAAGTAGTAAGCAAAACAAACAATACTTCGAAAACACTTATAATTATAACCAATAAGGAGCATCAAGTCTATTGAGATCGCCGAGTCTATGCGTATAGTGACGTAGCGCCTGGCCACGCCCCATTTTCGCGAGATGGAAATTTGTAATAGTTTTTAAGATACTAAACGTGCGAATAAGATTCTGATTTTTTGCAGATCCATTAATTTATACTTGCACTTTCGATTTGTGAAATAAAAAAAAAATGCCGAACAAGCCCATTCTCTTTACACTTCATTAAATTTTCCTATGACTTTGAAACAACCACCTGATTGTGTAAAAAGTTATTGGGATATCGTAAAATAATAAAAAATAAATTTCTTTTCAGCAGTCGGAAGAGGATACATATTTTGGTGATGCCTTCGATAATATGTTGGAGGCTTGGACAACTATATTACAAGAATTTGGAAGCTCTTTAGATAACAATCTCCTGGAATGTGCAAAGCAAATATTCAATAAATATTTGCAGTGCCATCTAGCACCACCTGATGGCTGTAGACAGAATACCCTGGGCGATGTAGAAGAAATAGAAGATAATGAGGATAATGATAGAACACGTTATAAAGACCAGCTGCAGACCATAGGGATGTTTGGGAGGATTGTCCCTGGACATGCACTCTCCGTTTTATTTAAGTAAGTCACAACATACTGAATAGTCCAGTCTGTTTAGACGAGAAAGGAGCTTTATTACTTAGATAATAATAACAATTTATTCATCATAGAAAGTTAACACACTACAGGCATTTCAACTTATCTGACTAGTCAAAGTTCAAAGTTACAGTTGAGAAAACAAATCAAAGAAAAACATTAAAGCTTAATACAAACATAATTGTTAATTATAAATTAAACACTGCTTTTAGATGAATCAAATAATATATTATAAATACTCTACATGTATTTCCGCTTATTAGGCCTTTATCAAGAGTATTACATAGTGAATACTAAAGTTTCTGACATGGTTATTCTAATTTATACCTAAAGTATTTATGACCTGAATCTATTTATGACCTAATCTATTTAAGACTTAATTTAACATCCTTAATTATGGGAATTTTTGGAATGGGCCTAAACTGATTATGTAAATCAATGGATAGTTTAACAATTTGCTTATTATAGGGGTATCATACTTTAACGTAGGTTCTAAAGGTTTTTTTTATACCTTTTGTACCTGTTATCTGTAAAAGCGCCCCTCTTTCAAGCTAGCAAATATGTATATGTTCTTAACTACACATCACACTATTTATTGTCAAAATATTAGCTTTGCTAAAATAACGTAGGTCTGGCGGCTCTGGGATCTCGCTCTATAATAAACACAAAGTAAGCTGCCATACGTGTTACTCTTCTTCTACCTCTTTTATGTTGCCAGTGAGGAATCTTAACAAAAACAAATATTCTTAGATTTGGTTGTATACCGTGACGTCAGAAGTTAATAAAATTTGAAATTATTTACGATACTTCTTATTGATTTTTGCATAATTAACAAATAATAAAGAAATAGTATTTACCAATACATTATTCTTGTATATTCTACAATTCAAATTGATACATACTTTTAAGTTTTTCTTTAACATGAAATAATTCTATTGACCACATCTTGTATTGACCCTTTACTTTTATGTACAGGTATGCACTTTGATATTTTTAGTACATCTGGAAATACTCCTTAAAATGTTTTCTTGTTTTCTTAACCGCTTCTCAAGTCACCGAGGTAACTCCTTGAAAATCCAGAATGATTTTGTGTAAGGTAAAGAGAAACGAGGCCCTACAGTTTATAGTGGAGTCCTTCACTAAATGATTCATTTATTAAATAAGATAAAACTGTAGATATCAACTGACTTACCGATCTCAATACCTTACCATTAATACCTACTTTGAACTTCAGGGAATTAAAATAAACATTTTACAGGTGTACTCTAAAAATTATCAGTTTAAAGGTTTACTCATTAAGAAAGTGAGCAAATAATTTTTTTTTGACTCAAAATCTCAATATTTTATTTTAAAAAAGTTTGAAACTGTGATGACGACAACAATTTAGGTGATATAATTATGAAAAAATCCGAACAAGCATTTTTGAGGTCGTCGACTATGATTTTGATATTTTCATTTCAAAATGCTGTGTACGTACGGAAAACTCTGTGTCATTACAGGCTACAGTCCTTAACGGATCCACATGAATTTTTAAATCGGTTCATCTGCTATTAGAATAGAAATTTATTGAATTTCATAATGATCCATGAAGTACTTGTAATATAATAATATTGCATAATAATATAATTGTAATACATAATTATTTAACACCGTTTTAGCAGACTATTTCTCTCATTGGAATAAATAAAATAAAATAACAAATTTTATATCTCGTAACTTTACCTATCAATAGGTAATAGTTTAGGAATGCTTTTTGAAATATAAACATATTCACCAATTACATGGTAATATCAAATTTAAGGTGTGTGTTGATTTTTATCATTTGGTTTTGTCAATTTAAAGCTTCAACTTAGGGGCCATCGATTAATTACATTACACAAATTTCCTAGTTTTTCTAGCCCCCCCTTCCCCTATATCACAGGTTGTCCCCCCCGCCCCCCTTGTTGTGATGTCACATACTTTACAGCATTAAATTTTGAGGTAGAATTTTCGAATTTTTGTATTTTTTTTGAATTCCATTCAATTAAAACAACGTTACGATTAAATTTTTATTCTTAAAAGCTTTTCAAATATCTAAGGAACTAAATAATCTAAACAAACAAAACAAACAGTGTTTCTTACTGATTTTCATTGGCAGTAATAACATCAGTTCTATTTGACAAAAAATGCTTGATTGATTTATTATAATAACTAACAACAATATGTATAAATATCTAAATGTATTGGACTAGAAAGTATAAGAATTAGAAGCTCACAAAACCAAACAAAAGCCATATCTTAGATTGTCAAACGTTTTCAGGTTGTTAGAAGTTAGAATAGAAAAACTAGTTAGCCATATCCAAGCCATGCAGTCCCGGGCCATGAATATATCGGAAGCTGCTGCCCTAGACAATCTCTTTGAGGACCTTCATTGGATCCTATTGATTTCAGGCCATGTCTTATGCATGGATAGCGATGGCGAGACGCCTATGATTCCATCCGAAATTATGCAGTATTCTATAGAACAACACAAGAGGAACGAGACCACTCTGGATGCTACCGTGAAGGCACTGGTAGCTGTGGAGTCAAAGGTAGCAGTTCCAGAAAACTTCGCCCAATGCGACCATGTAATCAGGATAGTTTTTAATGTTATGAAACTTTGTACCATTGAGGAATATGGAGTTTCCATCAAACTAGCTCATTTAATGAGTCCTGAGGTAGGCGCTTCGCTCATGTGGTTTTTGAAGAGATGGTGTCTGTCTTATCTATTACCGGTGGAGAATTACTACCAAGAGGTGGGTTTGCTATATAAATTGTTGATTTTATTTGAAAAGAACATATTTTTCAGTTAAGTCCAACGCTAATTGGATGCTTAGGGAAAGATACGGATTGTGCCAAATTTGTCGTCAGCTATGTTATCTCAAAGATTCAGTCCAATTTATACTATTTTCAGTCAGAACCGATCCTCTTAAGGGACACAGTGGATCTATTTTGCGCCATAGTATGTGTGAAGCAAAAGTGAGTAAATTACATTTTATAATTAGCTCGTTTGTGCCCATGGCTATGCTCACCCATCACCGTCACCCTATCATCCGACTTTCTACTTTCTTTTCATCATATTTTTCCACTTTATCATCTTCCCACATTCCCACTATCTTCCTCTACGTTCCTGCAACCTTCCCACCATCTTCCAATATCTTCCCTCACTTTCCTGTGATCCTTTCTCACCCGCTCCTATTTCCCCTCATATTTCTCTACCTTCCACCACCTCCCACTTTTCCAGTACATTCCTCTCTTTTTTATTATCTTTCCATTACTTTTTCCCAGATCCGCACTATATTCTCGTACCGTTTTTCAACATCTCCACTCTTTTCCCTTAGTGCTACAAATTTTTATAAAAAAAATTACATAAAATAACATTTAAAACTGTTATCTACAAAAGTATTTGAAGGAGAGAAATAATATTTGGTAGGTATAGTCCAGTATACTTTAACTTCGCCAGTGCAAAGGTCGTCTGCTAAATTGGGCTTTGTCGACATACGTGAACAATGTTTTTGGGCTAATGCTTTAACTTTGTGTGCAAGAGAAAATGAAATCGTAGGTGCACTTATTAACTCATACACAAGACAAGTTAAAGTTTACTCGACTCTAGTTGATGTTATTGCCATGATCAAATGGGATATATACAGGGCGGACACTGTAAAAGAAAATTATTAATGAATGAAATATGGCAGCACAATAGTATTTGATAAGTAATTAATAGAATTGTCACGAAAGCAACCTGCTGTACTTTTAGTGAAATATATACAAGGTGGATTAAAAAATGTTAATGATGATTATATCCGGTGATCGGAATTTGGGTTCAATTCCAGTGGCGCACATATATGAAATTTTATATCAAAATATTAAATGTAAGTTTGTTCTCTTATGAGTTCATCATGATAGATAGATAGATAGATATTTGAAAAATACAGAATTGTACATTATGGTAAGTCAGATTTACAATAAGGGAAGAACATATAAATAAAAATATGTACATATATAAATATAAAAATACAGATACATAGATTAAATATAAATATACATATACAAATAGAGTAAAAATATAAAATACAGAAGACAAAAATAAATGTTTATGTAACATTATAAAATACTTAAAACTTGAAAGGGATATGATAATCGTTTAACTACACTCGTGTATATATATAAATATAACAAAAATCAATACAGAAGGTACTCATTAATACTATAGAAAGCGTGACGGGTCAAGTATTTTTTGTTTCATATTTAAATTTGTTAAAGTTTTTGATGTTTTTAATATCAATAGGCAAGTTATTATACATCGTGATAAAATTGTAATCTGGCGCATGTTTATAGTATGAATGTTTGTGATATGGTATGACTAGGCTATTACCATTTCGTGTACTATAACTGTGTGAGTCATTAAGTGTTGAACATTGATTGCTATTCTTAACATGTAAAATACACTTCAGAATAAATATGCAATAAATTGTCAATAAATTATTTTTTATAAAAGCATTCCTGCATGATTCTGTCGGTTTCAAGTTAAATATTAGCCTTATAAGCCTTTTCTGACAGATAAATACTCTACTAATATCAGCCCCCTTGCCCCAGGATACAATATTTAACGACATGTGACTGTAACCTAAAGAGAAATAAACATTTAGTCCTTCATAATCTAAAAAGTATTTTTGCTGTAAAATGGCATAATATATATGTACTGTTTAGTTTTGAGCAGACATACTCAATATGTTTGGACCATGTTAAATTTTCGTCAATCCAGGTACTTAAAAATTTAGCCTCTTTAGAAAACGCTATATTTATTTCGGATACTGGAGGATCCCATATTCTTCTCTTGTGAAAATGCATGTTAACTGTTTTGTTTTTGTTTAAAATTAATCTATTTCTCTAAGACCATATATCAAAATTATCATACACTGTTTTTATGTTAGCTAGTAACTCCTCAGGGGTAACACCAGTAACACAGATTGTGGTGTCATCGGCAAACATTGTTACTGTGCCTTCCGTGATATGCTCAGGTAAATCATTGATATACACCACAAACAACAGTGGGCTAAGTACTGACCCCTGAGGAACGCCCAGCCTATACTTTCCTGTGACTGTTGGTTATTAACTTTCACGACCATTTTTCGGTTGCTCATGTACGATTTAATCCATTCTAGATAATTATCTCTTATTCCAATTTTATGGAGTTTTTCTGCTAATAGGTGCACATCTATAGTATCAAATGCTTGGGTTAGATCAATTGGCATGGCATGTATTTTGGCATAATAAATGCATGTACACATATTTCACGCAAAAATTGTTATAAATCTGCACAGCACTTTCAAGTTTCAAATTTTGTACTTTTACTGAGTGTTCATAGTTTCAAAGCACAGTAAGTATTTTTTCTAAATTTTCATGTGAGACGATTTCTGTTGACAGTAAATATCCACTGTAAGGTCGTAAATGATCTTTCGCATTCCACAGAGATGAGGGGAGCATATCTAAAGTTATTCATAGGCACCTGATAAAAGAAGGCATGTGATTCTGTTACAATTTTCTTGCTAATGGCAAATATGACCGCCAAGTCTGGATTCCTTTGTAAAACAGCAACCCACTTTTTTTATACCTCACCAGTTGCACCCGGAATTCATTAATTGTTTTTTGAACAGTACCTACTTTGTTAAATGTTTCTTCCAAGGACAAATTTGGACATTGAAGGTTTTCTATAATTCTTGTCATTATTTTAAAATGTTCGAATATAAATTTTAAATCATTTTTAATATTTGAAATATTCAATATTCATTGAAATATTCATTCTTTGCATGCTTAATCGCAGCAACATCTTCATTTAAAGTGTCTACAACTTCCTTTAGCGAGTTGACGTTAACATGGTAGTAACATGCCTCGTTTATCCATGTTTCCCAACGTGTGATCACTAGTTTTGGAGGAAGCAGCAAATTGGGACATTTTTCTTGTAAATGTTTTATCATAGTAGGAGCTTTTAGAAAAGTTTTCTTTATATTAACAATAAGTTTGTCAACATTTGTGAAACTTGGAACACTTTAGGGTATTTCTTTTTAATTTTTTTCCAGCACTTAACATATACGACACTGAATCACTAGTAATAACAACTTTTTTAAAATTTTCTTTAGCCAAGTGTTACCAAAGATTTTAAAGTGTTTTTAAAAAATTAAACACTGACTCGCCATTAACTGTTTCTGAAACCTTGGAAGCTACTAAATGGCACTTGCCAACATATAATTTTGTAACTAATAATTTGGCAACATTATTTCTTAAAAAGTCTGCCATTTCGTCTATTGTAACCCAAAACCATTTTGAAGATCACTCCGGATACCTTCCAGTTTTTCTTCATATAGTTCGCTGAGAATTTTTTTACGAAGCAGGCTTTCACTTGGAACATGTTGTCACACACAATATTTATTTAGAAAATGTGTAAAATGAGCGTTATTTAATACACTCCATGGAAGATTTAAACATATTAACAAAAGAGTCAAATCGAAATAAAACTCGTCCTTTGAAACTCTCTTTTCCTTTTGTATTACATTCATGTGTGTAGTTATTTATATGTTTTAAAACAACATTTTTCTGTGCACACCTTATTGTTACAATTATTCTTTTGCCATCAAAATGTAGTCCTTTATAAGGTAACCCAGTTTTCGACAGTACTTTTCCTCGGACTGAAACGCGGCATATTGACAATAAGTCAGGCCTACAGCGATGATTGGGGCAAAGAGTTCAAACTCGACCCCTAATCATCCGAGACCGTTATCATTATTGGCCTATAATATATTTTCAAGCCTTTTGAATCAATGATGGCTCTAAAATGGCTATATATTCAAACACAATTATCAACTAGGTCCTGTGCCACGTCCATTCAATTTAAAGGCGAGTAAGTAGTAAATAATGTTTGGCGAGTCGGCCACTTGTTGCAAGTGTACATTATTTACACGCTCTGTTTCTTTAACAGGGTTCGGACTCGTATGGAAAACCTGGAGAACCTGGAAAACTCAGGGAATTTAAAAATCTTTGAAAAAAAACCTGGAAATATCAGGGAATTTTATATAAAAATTATATAAAAAATCAGGGAATTCTGCGTCTTGATATGGAAAACCATAGAATTCTTAAGAATTTTCACTAATTCAATCCAATTCAAGAAATTATATTGTCAAATAAAAAATTACTTCACTGAAAAATATATGAAAATTAATATTTTTGGTTATGGAAAACCTGGAAAATTCAGGGAATTTTTTCAACTTCGCAAAGTCTGAACCCTGTTTAACTTAAATAGCGTCTTTTACATAAATAGGTTATATAATTTATATTACACGAAAAATAAATTAAAATTTATTTATCTCTCAGTGAACTAAACATCTGTGCTTATTTCAATAAATCCTTGTAATGACGCACCTGAAATTAAACCCAAATACCGATCACTGATTGTATTTTACTTTCGAAATTATTTAGACCCCCACTTACCGTTTACTACTTACTTACTCAAAATCGTGTCCCCCACCTTCCGGGCTGAAAAAGGTTATGCAAAATTACATGCGGGTTTGTGACTCTATTATGTTGCATAAACAATCATTTGCATAACTTTCGCAAAATATATCATAATAAAGTCAATAGACAACCATTTGCAATGTTACGGTCATCGCAGCAGGGCACAAACTTAACAAAAGATGTCTACTAATTATTAAAATGTTCTCCACGGTTCTCATAAATTTCGGAATTTTTTTCAAAATGTTATTGCAAATTTAGGTTTTTGTTAATTTAACAATGTTCCGGGGGAAGATTAAAATCTTTCGCAATGTTTGTCTAACTTTTCACTATAGAAGTCTGTATTGACTGGCCTATGAGATGAAAACCTAGATCACATGACTTATTGAATTTCATAACAATACAATTGTTATGAATAAGTGTACATTACAAACAATTTTTAAAAATGGTTGGAGCTGTTTTGAGTTCTGAAAATATGTACAATCTTGTATATTTTAACGATTCTTTCCTAAGTAGTTCTAATGTACATGTGTGTGAAGAATAAAGGAAGCCCGTATTTCATTAGGAGCATGTGAATCAAAGGAATCCAGTGAAAGTGAAGAAGAGGAGAACATAGATGAGAAAGTGGATTAATAATAATAATAATAATAATTAACAATTAGTAGTACGTAAATTAGAATTAATTTATGGATTTTAAACAATTTTTCTTAATTTCAATATCTTTTGTGTATTAGACTTTACCCCATAATGAAATTTAATTCAGTTAAGATTTTATACTTTACTAATTCATATGGAAGTTTTAGAATTTTGGCCGGTGGGTGTGATTTCTGGCAAGTTGTACTTTATTGTTGTTAAATAAATCAGAAGACATTGGAAATACTAAGAAAAAATAAAACTACAAAATAACCTACTATAATAGATTTATTCATGTACAAGTGGTGTCATAAATTTTACTCAGTGATATTTGACCTACTGTTCGTTTGAACTACAATTTAAATAACCTCTTTTATTTCTAGATCAACTCATATAGTGAAGACAGAAAGTATGAGAAATTTGATCCGCTTATATGAAGAAATGGAACCTGGAACGCTACCACCAAACATCCTCAGAGGCTTATGTAAGGGCTTCGTCTTGGCGGGAGTTGCACTGCATAACCCCCAGGACATGAATAGTTACTATGAAATGATCTTGACACCCATTCAGCAAAGATTTAAAAATTTACTAGGTCAAGAAAACTTTACAAGGATATGCCACGAAGAGAAAATACAGAAGGTCGTCATCGATATATTGGAATGTTTCATAGGTGTAGCGAAAGGTTCCCAAATGGCCAGCGTGGAGATTTTGTTCCACTTTTTGGCTCCAATGCTGAGTGAACTTCCAGTTTTCTTAACAGTTTACAGCAATTACCAGGTCATTGTTCAGCTCATTCTGGAACTGTTTGGACAATGTGCTAAGTATATGCTGTGCTACTTATCACCGTTGGACAGCAAGAGGTTGTACGAAAGTTCCCTAGCCACTGTCCAAGCATATGCTAAGTGTAATGCGGGACGTTTATCATCGGAAGCATTGGCCGAAGAAAACATCTTCCAAGACCTGGCTCTGGTCCTGGACTTGCTTACTTTTATCTTGTCCAAAGACTGCATCGATTTATGCGCCAATAGAAACAATGAAGAGATAACGATCACGGCTTCTGATGTTTCTCTTTTCGGCCTAAACTTCATAATGCCGTTGATGACCTTGGACCTGCTGAAATACCCCAGTCTTTGTGCACAGTACTACAGGCTACTCGTTTTGATAAATGACATTTACCCAGAAAAAATTTGCAATCTTCCTCCTGATTTGTTAAACACTCTGCTACGGTCCGTAGAGATAGGATTGACGAACTTCGGTTCTGATATTGTGCAGGCGTGCTTGGACTTTGTACAAGGAATGGCAACTTACACTTTCAGACACGATCTGCTTAACACACCGTTTGCGCAAGGCCTCAAGCCTTTCCTAAAGTTGCTTATGGACCTGACACTGTCTCATCAAATCAACTCGGATTTGATATGCACAGCGAGTACCTGCATTTACGCTCTCATATGTTGCTATCAAGATGAATACCAAATGCTCGTTCAGAGCTTGATACAGATGCAGTCTGATCCGATGACTGCCGAAAGGCTCGCGGCGGCATTTAACAATTTGATGCTGAACGTGGCAACGACCTGTGAGCGGCAACCAAAGTTGAAGTTTAGGGATAATTTTGATAAGTTTATAGCGAACGTTCACGGTTTCTTATTAGTTAAGTAACCTTGAGCTGTGGGGGGCAAAAGAGAATTGTTTTTCTTATGAGTAAAATATTTTTTAAAGATGACAAGTGAGAAGGACCAAACGAACATTTTGTTTGAGAGATACTGATGATTTTTATAGTGTTGTTTTAAAAAAGGAATTAATTACTGTTGTAATTATTTAGCAAGTGCTGCTAGTTTTATGTGTGTTCTTAAATCGAGATGTTCTAAGTTTTGACTCCGGTCAGATATAGCATCGTTATTGTTTTTTAGATTTTTGATTTTTACAATGTAAAAAATATATGTATTTATGTTTTTATTTCGATAAGAAATTTTTATGGAGTGACATTTTTTTAATACTTGAAAAAAAGATGTTCCATATACAGGGTGTTTTTGTGTAATGTGAGTACCAATGCTACTTTCTATATTTAAAAATTCAAAAAAATATGGACAGGCTGTCACTAGTGCCTGAATGGCCTCTACAGTTTTAAATTCAAAAATGTGTCTCAGATAAAATTGTGGGAGATTAAAGGTGGCATATTCTAAAATTATTTTAAAATCTCCAGGGTGTTTCTCATCATGGCATGCAAATACTTTTTAAATAGAGCGTCCAACTTTTTTTGTTTTTATATTTGATTTTTAATTTTCTGTTCAGGCATGTATCATTTTTGTGATAACCTTGGTTGAATAAATTTATCGTCTCTTAAAATATAACTGACACAAAGTTCGCTCAATAGGAACATGCTCATTAGGAATTCCCTTATGGTAATGTAATGAACCTGACATGCATTTTTACCGGCCACACCATAACAAAACAGTAACTCATTATTAATGTGTATGCATAATCACCAATGACCCTGACCCTGACGTAATGTCTACCGGAGGTTAGGGTTATATGCAGAAAGATCACCAGAAATCAGTACCATAGGCATAAATAATTGTTTGCAATATCCAAAATGTATATTCTTGGTTATTTTTGGGCATTTTGATAAATAAATATTTTTGAATATATTGATGTATTCCAAAAACACCCTGTATTAAAGTAAGCAATTCATGTGGTGCGTCGTTACGGTATGAAACAATTGTGACAAAATATTAGTGGTAGAAGCATTTATAAGAATAATCCTTGAATAGGTTGATTTTTATTTTAAAATGATCATCTTGACTTGTAACAGGCTGAAGGACCTCTGTCATTTTCTATTTTATTCATAGTTTTCATTAAACGGCTATGCCAAAATTTAAACTTTTTATACATTCATTTTTTGTTGTCTTTGTTTTTTGTGTTAAATATGGGTAACACACACAGTCACGATGTATCAAAATGTTTATTTTCATTCCATTGGCAAATCAGGAATTTTTTACACTGACGCTACACTCGTTGATTTTAAGTTAACAGTTCAACTTCATTCATTTGGACAGTTCCTAGGATCAACTGCAATTAGTTGCACTTTAGACAGATTCAATTGGAGACCATTAGTTGTTATCTACCACTAAATCATCAATTTCTTCATTTGAAACATTAAACGCCAATTTAGGATCTTTAAAGGAGATACTTTGAAGTAACTATAAGTGGTAATTATAATTTACAAAATCCTAAAACTTTTGGCGCATGTAATGTGAAGATATTAAACAGTGACAGTTCCAATATTGAACCTTGTGGTACCCCTGCTTTAGTTAGTAATAACTGTTCTGCCACTAATAGTCCATTGAAATCTTGGCCGACCCTTGCATTTCGGATAGGCCAAAATTTTTTCTTTTGATGTTTAGGGGGGTTCAGTGTGAGTATAAAATTCTGTTTTCGGGGTTGAAAGGCCCCCTTCCATTCGGCCACCATCTTGAAAAAGTAAACAGTTTTACCGCGATATCTTGAGAACTGTAAGTCTTGCAACAAATTTTCTAAGACTTTTTTTGTAGATAATTGAATTCTACAATCTTGATCTAGACTACCAAAAAATGCTTCAAATAAAAGTTGTAGATGCTTCTATGTGCAGTAGCCACCCTGGGCGAACTGGCATTTTGTCGCCCCTCCCTTAAAATATTCGTGTCGCTATACCAGCCAGGGCCGTTGGAAGACTATGTGTGATTTTGGAGATCGAGGGGAGACATTCCTTGCGGTAGGCGACTTTCTTTACCATTGAATATTTAAGGCAGGGGGGAGGTACTCGCAACGTTGCAATGCTCACCGCGGCAGCAATTAGGTTGCTCGTTGCTTTCACTGCTACAAACGCCAGATCTTAGAGGTTAAGCAGGTTAAAATAGATAAGTTTAGTATAGGGTCTATGGTATGTTTTTTATATTTTGATTATTTTTGCTAAATTTTTCCCCAGAGTTAATAATTATTTTTTCGGGTATAATGGCACCAACAAACCCTCATTTCAACCCCCTTTTAGAGGGTGGTTATCGCTTAATGATAAGTTTAGGGCACTTACATATCCTGCAGTATCGTCTTAGTAATTTTCTGGATTTTTCTTCAGAATTCATTTTTCAGATTATAATAGCACCAATATGTATTTCAACCCCCTTGTAGGAGGGTGGTTATCGCCAAGTGATAAGTTTTGGATTCATGTAAGTTTTGTCGTATCATCTCAGTATTTTAATTATTGTATTTTTTCATGTCATGCTAGGATTCACGTTTGCAAGCATGGTAGTTTCTTCATTTGAAACATCAAACGCCATTTAGGTTCTTTAAAGAAGATACTTTGAAGTAACATAGAAGTCGTATACATAATTTGCAAAGTCCTAGAACTTTCGGTGCATTTAATGTGGAGATATTAAAAGTAATGGTCCCAATACTGAACCTTGTGGTACCCCTGCTTTAGCTAGTAATAACTGTTCTGCTGTTCTGGCACTAAGGTAATTGTTGAATAATATAAAGAACTTTCCCTAATAATAATACTTCTATGGGCAGAACATAAAACAAAATGGAGATTTTTCCTCAGAGTTAAAAGTCATTTTTCAGGTTATAAAGGCACTAGTATGCAATTCGACCCCCTCGTAGGGGGGTGCTTATCGTCAAGCGATAAGTTTGGGAGTCATGTAAATTTCGTGGTATCTTCTTGGTATTTTAATTATTTTATTGTATTTTTTCATGTCATGATATACAAGGAATTAAAAGTAAGAAACAATTTTTGCCAAAATTAAATTTTATTATAAAAAATATTTAAAAATTAAAATATTTCAACACTAAAAATAGTACATATCTAAATATACAAAGGTATATGTACATTATTTACACATACATTAGCTGTTCCCACGCATCTTTTATATTGAGAACTTAATTTCATTTGATTATTAGTTATTGCCTCCTCATAAATATGAAATTAATATTGAAAAAAAAATTAAATACAATTAGTATTGTGGTGATAATCCCTGTTGGCAATACAACTTACAATATTGTAAAGTTAGCCTGTTTGCTACACGTGCTATATGAATGTTGACCTCAGGGGTTACTTTTTACCAATTCTCTAGGACTTCTTACCTCGGGGGAGGGGGGGCTTCTTTGGGCAACCTTTGACACCAGGGGATGTCTTTGGACCTCTGCTTACTTTTTTGCTCTCTGGGAGACTATACAACCACGTCAGGTGACTTTTAACCCCAACAGGATAACATTTTACGAAAGACGGGTGTCTTTGGACCACAGGGGTATCTTTTTGCCCCAAGGGGATGAGTTCCAGGGGAGTGTCCTTTGCCCCAGGGGTTGATTAATTACCCAAGCTTTCAAAGCCACTCCTTCTATCTAATTAACGTAAATTTTCGTTAAACAAAGATGAAAAAATTTAATTTTTGGCCTGCAATTTTGATATATAGACTCTGTCGATCTTATTTTTTAAACCCAAGAAACGATCCTATCAGGTTTACTCCGAAATTCGTGTCAAGGGGCGTTTCAGCTATCTTATCCTGAGGTACCCTTTGCTTTTTTTATCTCGAATTTATGGTGGTAGCAAAAACGGGATAATTTTGATAAGAAATTGATTGAGGTCCTTCTATCTCTTATTTAACAACATGTAAACTTTTTATTTTTACTTTATGTTTTATTTTAATGCCTTATTTATATTAACATCCTGAAGTCTCGCCGTAGTTATTCAACCACTCAACTACTTGGATTCCTGTTTTATCATCGGATCCGATTATGATTAGAATTTCGATTATTTTAGTTTTCATCAGTTTTATTTTTAATGACCGATGACAACTTCAATGAATCATTGTCAACTTAATAAACACAATTTGTGGAATTGTAAGTATGTTGTGCTAAAAAAAGAAATATAAATAAACTTTTACTTTTTGTTATTTTTTTAGGATCCGCCGTGTTTTATTTTAATTCCTTAGACAACATTCTATATCGAAGAATACGTAGTACACGTATAGTAACAATTTGAATGGATAATGGTTTGCTGCAGGGTAATTTTTAACAATGTATATATGCCAAATGTGATATTGGATTTGCAATGATTATAAGTAAAGCCCAAATCTTCGAATATAAAAACAAAAATCTACTCCCAAGGATTCTTCTTACAAATGCACCTCTGATTTTTTAAGGTATTCGTTCAATACTTTAACGACACATTTTATATCACATGATGATGATACAATTTGGATGACTAAGTGTTTAAACAGGTAGCTAGAGTCATTCAATTATTTTTTCTTTGCCAATGAGGGCTAACAGGCTTCGTTTGATCACCAGAGTGCGCTACTGAGACGTGAGGTATCTGTCAAAATTTGTTTTAAATGTTATGTACGTACAATTTGTTTTATTCGTGTATCAATTGCTAGAGATTTCAATTCTTCCAGTTTTTTGTGTAATTTTAGACGAGTCATGCCTCAATAGTGTTCAGTGCCACTTTGCTGTCCAACAAAAGGAGGCCACACATTTCCGTGCGATAAAACTTTCTTAAAGAAACTGTATACAGCAATTCGTCGAGATTTTATGTCGACATGGTATTCCCGTGTCTGCTAAAACCATTTCAGTCTCGAAGATTATGTTGCCAAAAGAACTGCGAAAAAAAAAATCGTAAGGAATTTATTAAATTCATATTTTTCACATGCTTATCATTTCATGATCCTTTTTCCACTACGCAAACGACATAATATAATAAGACATTTCTCTTATTCATTTTTTTTATTCTTTCAGCTACTCCTTTCTTTAAAAAAGAAGCAGTGCCGAGTAAATTTCGTCATTGTCTTGAAACCTAGTTAATCAAAAAGCTTGTATCAAATAATAATCACAACATATTTACATAAATATAAGAGTATGTAATAAGTTACTAATTTTTATGTAAATATGTTGTGATTATTATTTGACAAGCTTTTTTTTTAACTAGACTTCAAGACTATGACAGAAATTTACTCGGCACTGCTTATTTTTTAAAGAAAGGAGTAACTGAAAGAACAAACATATCTATTATTATATTATATCCAGACCCCTGCGTAAAAGTAGTTATGCCAGAGACGGTCTTCACACATAGATAAATATAATGTTTTGAATCGAGAATCTTATGATTCACATAAGCAAATAAATACATTATTTATAGGAAACAAATACTTTTGTGGTAAGAAATAAAAAGTATGGCATAAAATAAAACAAATAATTTATTATTAGAAATTTGGAGAAATTATTTATTTGGTATAGTTGAGCTGTTTACTGAAACTGGTGGATAAAAAAAAAACACCAGACTTTGGCCGCAGATTATATATACCTTCAGCGTCGGTCTGATTTTCTAACCGAAAACAAAAAACTGGACACTTTAACCAGCATACGCCACTTCAACTTTTTGTATCATTTAAGGAAATGTAAACATCTCCTATATGTTTCTTCCCAACTATATTAAACAATTCTTAATTTAAATTATTTTTATCTGTGCACATAATATAAGGCACTCTATTTTTAAAAAATATAAGGAGAATTTTCGACACCACCACTCTTGTCGCTCTTTTTCTGCTTTTGCTACAGAAGGCAATTGAAATAAAAAAGGTCCAATAATTATTTTATTACAATGGCATGTGAGCCTGTTTCATATGCACATAGACATTATAGAGTCAACACTACAGACTTGTCAGTACATTTTCAGCTTTTGATAGAAGTAAATGTGTTGTGAATTATTATGGTGTCGAGTGGCTTTCCATTAAATGAAACAGTGTTTTCCTGGATTCAAGATTTTCCGGAACTGCGGTTTAACGGTGTAGAACTTTTCTGTACCAGCTGTGAAAAAACACTTCCGTGGACATGCAATTCGAACATTTTAAAACATGTTTCATCTGAACGTCATAAGAACTAATATACTATACAGGAATCCCTCTAGCCAGACGCGATTTTCAACGTAAGCCGGAAACAGATTAGTATACAGTTATTGATGCAAGAGCATTATATTTGATCTACGTCAATATATTTTTAGAATATCAGGGAGTGTTGCTAAGACAGTGAAATACAAACTGGATGCAGTATTAAGAAAAAACCCCGGTTTTTCAACATTTTTGCGAGTGGTGGACCTATTAAATGTGAAGGAAGTGGACTGTTCAATGCCGGACATAAATCTGCCATCTATAAGAAAATATATCTATTATTAAATACGCGCCGATTACACCGATAGTTGTTAAACGATCGTTTTCACAACACAAGTGGATATTTAGTGACAGGCGCCGGAGTTTAACTTTGGACCATTTAGAACAAATGTAAATAACATATTTTTATTATTTTATTAAGGCATAGTTACTAAGTGTTAATGCTTGCGCATCCAACAATAAGTGCATGAAAGTATTACGGAATTCACTAGATACAGTTATAAGGTAAGAAATTGTATTATTGTGCATGAATATGTTTATATAGTTCATATTGCGCAAAGCCGATTCTGGTTTTTACACACAGCGAACATATTTTCACAACTTTTTTCGACTTTTTCGACGCCAACTGACAGCCTATGCCTCGTCTCTCACAAAAATGTCCTAGTATAAAGTGGGTCTAAAATTAAAAGTTCCACTGTTTTCCATAAAAAATCGTGTGAGTCCTACTCGCACGTTTTTCTCATATGGTAGCTCAAGGATTATTAATAAAGTAATAAAAATTTCAAAAACAATTTATGTTTTGTTGCACTCGAAAAATTAATTTGTTAAGTGACTGAAATAAGCAAAAAAGAGAGAAAAATCTCTAGTGGATCCAAATTTGTATCATCATAATGTAATATATACATGTCTTTTAATTTAGATTTTCGTCTATTATTAGGTGCAGTATTTTGAAAATGTTTATTTATAAAAACTTCTAAATGAGTGTGTTACATTAAGAGCTAGTTCTAAATAAAATGTTATAATATATTTTTATATATAAACTTGATGACTTGTAATAAAATGTATTTATTATTTAATAAACTATTTGTAAAAGTATGCCGCTAAATACTTTTTCCTCTTCATTCTTGCAAGTTTATTTCGAAATATAAATATGTATTTTTTTTTAACATAAAAGGAAAATTTATTAATGTAAAGCAAGTGTTTTTAACCCTTTTAGATCGACGGTGTGTGTTCCCTCAAAACAGCGGTTTTTTAGCCTTTAGCAAACGCGCGTTTCCCATTTTTCATGCTAACTTGCGGTTCCCGATATGACGCTTTTATGCGCTTCCCGATTTCTAAACTAACTTTTGCTGTGAAAATGCCTTCAGGCGTCATAACGCCCAAGGACGTCATGAGGACTAAAGTGTAGATTTCACAACGAGTGCGCATGATGCCTTCGGCGTTTCTTTTATTAATTTTTGCTTCCATTCTTTTAAAAAAGGTTATATTTTTGGCAATATTTTGCCAAAACCAGTACATGTGCGACAGAAAAACAAGTTTTATTAGGTTATACACCAGGTCAATAAAAACAATAACGCAAAACCGGGGAAGTGTAAATATATATACGTGACCAAAAACGGGTGCTTGCCAAGCTGAACGCTTTATTTCATTGTTTTTCAGTTTATGCTATTATATGACTGTTGTCATGAAAGGGTTAAAAGCGCCAAGCCCAGAAGATGAACTATGCTCTTTCCACGATGCCACTATCTCCCGAACTTATTTTGATGTGATGGGGAACTTGGATACAGGTTGCATCTTACTTTAAGAAAGTAAAAATGTAGTGGAACTAAATGCTAACAAGGCAGTTGCTATTTTGTGTATTCAGCATACTTTCATCATAGATCTCCGAATTCAAGAAAATTAGCTTATCACCAGTAAGCTTCAAGAACATCAGACGGATTTATTGAGCTTTCCAAATAAGTGTTTTATACACTTTCTAACAATGTGAGTGATGGACAAGATAGCGAACCTATGGATGATTCTGTCTGAGATAAATAAAAAGAAGAGGAAATTTGACGAGCATGAGTTTTTAAACGATCTAAAACAATTAAGTGATGAACACTATGAACAAATACATGAAATAATTGGATATACAAAAAAATTTCATACTTATAAGGGATTAAAAACTACTAACACAAAATCTGCCACAAAACGAGGAAATTCAAGGTACATCTAAACAAGACCAGCAAACTGAAAAAGCAGATACAGGGTGGACTACAGTTATGAGAAAACACAGAAATTATTCTTCAGTCATGAAAGAAATTACCAACAAACGATTCATAAATTTATATTACATAAATGCAGATCGTATTAACAGTAGGGTAGAAATGACGGATCTTTGGAAATCGGCCAGACCAACTAATACAGACGTCATATTAAAAACAAAAAAAGTTTTCTCCTTAAAAGCAACATCTCTAAAGTAATACTGACTAGCATGCTCAAGATATTGCAAAATCGTAAGAAAATTAGCTCATGTGCAAAAACCTCACCTTATAAAACTTCTGATTCATCCGAATCTACAAAGCCCACTGAATCTTATTTATGCATCATCGCCTCGGTGGATATGGATATAACTGACAACCAAATAAATGAATATTTAATGAACCATGAAGTGCCACACAGATATTGTAAAAGGATAGTTGCAAAATCAAGTAGTAAACCAACCCACATGATAAGAATTATCACAAATCAGTTAGGAGCCTACGAAAAATTATTACAGGAAGGATTATTCTATAAGAACCGTCATTACTCTGTCTATCCAAGTTTGCCCCACCTGCTCCACTTCTTTGCAGTAAATGCTTGGAATTCACACGTAGAACAGAAGAATGCAATGCTGCTACAAAATGCTCAAAGTGTGGAGAAAATCATTCTACCACAAAATGTAAAAGTGATCTGCCTGTAAAATGCAATGCTTGTGGCTCTGAGCACCATCAGGCTTGTTCATTTAAATGTCCAAATCGTCCTAGAAAACCAACTGAGGGGATACCCAACATTCCTGTTAAAACACTTAACAAAAAAACACATGAAGTCAACTGAGAAACAAAGAAAAATTCTAAGATTCATTCTCCACTAACTATCCATGATATTATTGTCAACACATATGTGACTAAAATTAATAAACCAAATGTAATAAACAGCAGAATTAGTGGAAAAATTGAGGAAAAAATTCATCCAAGTTGAGACTTCAGTTACTTTTGTTGGCAATAAGATATACATCTTGATGTTTGACATGCTGCTCAATGGTTTCAACTCACCCACAGAATCACTACCATGGAAGGCAGGATGTTCAGGTTCACTCCAACACTTAATATCCTTTACACCAACGTGAATAGCTAAATGCCTAAGAAATACTTAATAACATTATTGAAGTTCTAAATATAAACATCATCGAAAGACTACCAATACTTTCTGCCAAATTTGCCAAACAAACACACAACGTGGAACATCTAGAACCACTTTTAATAGAAGGAACAGAAGCGAGATCCAAATGCAAACACCCTACAAGGACACTCCAAGAAATTCTCTCATCCCTAGCACTGAAAAACTGAATATAGCATAAAGCAAATCCAGAACATATATTTATTGTTTTTTTTTACACATACAATAAGAAAATTTTTTACCTTTAATGATAAAGGTACTTCATTAAAACAATGTATACAGAAATTTTTTGTAATATTGGTTGAAGGACTTTGGTCGATGGCCATTTGGTTTATCCAATAAAATAATTTTGTTATTATTATTATTAGGTTATCACGGGAATGGACTCTGCTGTCTCTGCTAATAATATACTGCTTAGATGGGATAATAAAAAGGTATTAGTTTACAAATAGGAAGCAGTTAAATTTGGTCTGTGCACTTAAATCAAGCTGTGTGGACACGATGACAACGTAGATAAACTGTAGGCGACAAATGGGATAACACCAGTAAACAAAGAAAAACGCCGCAAAGTTCTTTGAATTCTATTTACAACAAAAAAATATCACAGACAAATACAGATCAACATATATTCTAAAATTCACCCTACTAGTTTTTCAAACTCAGTTATCCAAGACTTTGTGAGATTCAAATAATAAAAAGGTCCTTCTGGTTCATAGTCTAAATAAGTGAAGCCACGACCAGATTTCGGCCTGGCCGGCTCTATTTGAGTCCCTTCGTGCCATTCATTAAAACTCGTAATCGAAACATAGTTAACTCTAGCGTTGACTGCTGTACGCCAGGCTATGTCATAGTATTGCCCATGCCGCCTATGCCGTGTATTAGCAGAGTTCCAAGGGCGCACGCCAATATCTACATATCCGGGCCCTACCGAAGGGACAAAAATTAACCCGTTTTGAACTGCAAACTTTGATAAGTATTGCCAATTCTTCCATGTACTTCCATATGTAAACGAGTTAGTAGCAAAATACGTGTAAAATCCATCAAACTGCGACTTTTTTATATGATACTTATGCTGGTTTTCTACCAACAATCCCAAGTATATGGCATCTATGTCTGTCCTACGAATACTTAAATTGCCCTTGGAACTTAACAGTTCCTTCCATGCCACAGCGGGTATTAAATATGAGTCATAAATGTAAATAACGGGTAACATTTTTTCCCCTAACGGTTTTTGTACCTTGTATAATGCAGGATGATCTCCAAACTCACTAAAGAATTGTTTTAAATATGTTATGAGGTTTATAGGGTTTCTCCCAATGTACGGTTCAACATGTATGGAAATTTTCACGTCATACTTTAGAGCAATACTAAAAAGTTGAGGTAGAATGTGACTTGGGGAATCTGTAAAATTTGGTGGTGCCCAGGATACCACAATAACTCCAATACCAGCTGCACTTATTAGTTTTAAATGTGTGTCTATTATTCGTGGATCTGCTGAACTATAACATCCTAAATATGGGTAATAACTGGAGCCGATATCAATCGGAGGCCTATGTCTACCAGTGGGGTACCTTCGATGATCATCTTTTTTCCAGTTGTCTAAATATTTATGATTCCAATGTTTGTATTTTCCATCTATTTTTTTATTACCATACCACGAGTAGTAAAAAACATGTACGTTGTAGTTTGGCCTTAACATCGGTTTACTATTCAAAATAATAGACTGAGATTTGTTGTATTTTCTCTCAAGACGTTGGATTCTTTGTTTGATTATAATTTCTCTTATTTCATTATTTGTATATAAATCATTCAGTATTAGTTCGTTGCTTTTATTCAATTTAGCTTTTTTGAAGTAAGAATATGTCGGAGTTGTAGTGTGTTTATGTTTTTCATAATTTCTAATATTTTTCGTCGAGATTATTGTGTAAACTATTAAAATTGCCACCAGTATACAAAAAAAGTAATACTTTCTAATAGTTAACTTAAACATTTGTATTATTACCATTATACGTAAGTATATATGTTTTTATTAGCCATTACATTTTGTTAATTTTTATTTAATCATATTTATCTTTTGAATATTGAAATATGGAACCCGCACCCGGAGTCTACCGGATTTCTTTGTGCGTTAGTGATTTTCTTTTCTAAATGTTCGCCAACAATACAAGGATTGTAGTTTGGGTATTTAGTCTTTGAACCATTGGTTGTACTGCAACTCGTCAACTCAAATTTAGCTGCGTTCGAATTTAAAAATCAGAGTACAACTAACAGGCATACTATTTAGAATTTCTCACGCTATCAACGATAAATAAATTCAATTTATGTATTTACTAACTGTAATAATTTAATATAAATAAAAATAGGACTAGCTGCAACCTGTAATAATTGCCGATAATTAATATTTTCCTACCTTTAACTTCATCAATATTATGGATAGATTGGTGAGTATCAAAAATTTTATTTTTTTGCAATTTTTCGCAATTAACAATAATATTGGTGTTCTTAAATTATGAAAATGACCCGTCACTCAGTTGTAATGGTGATTGGTTTGCGGGGACGCTCATGGCGTTCTCCTCCGCTTCATTAGTAGGAAAAGTTGCTGTTATTGAGCAGTTTGTTTAATATTCAATAAACTAGCACTACGGAGAAACACGTAAGCTTAAGCGTGTAATCTGTTGTGTCCAGTATGGTTGGAAATTCTTCAGGAAGTGAAAGCACTTTGGTCAGTCAATTTGTTTATTAGTCAGTCATGTATTTATTCACTGATATCTTGAACGTACCCTAGTTAGATATAGTTGGCAACATTGATAAAGGTACCACCAATATTTAGCAGTGAAATATTTCCAAATTAATTACCACTGCGCGAGCGCAGAGGGAAGGTTACGTCAGTTTGTCGGAAACAAGTTGGGATGGACATCAAAATGGCGTCGTTTAGTGAATACGTAGTTCTGTTTGTGCAAAGAATGATAACATTATAAAGTAAACGTTTTCAAGTTAGCAAAATACAGTTCAGCATCAATCGAGCACGATGGAGGCAGTGAAAGCATTTAACATGGAGGTAAATATCCAACTATACTTGTTAAATTGTTCAAAGCATTTGAGACGCGTACCCAGCGTGTATTTATAAATATTATGCTGTTACGTGATTTCAAGTCCTAATAGTAAATAACTTGGTCTTATTGTGATTGAATATTATAATATTGTTTGTTTTTGTTACAGCTTTCCTCTCTGTATGAGGTGAAGCCCCCAATATCAAAAGCCAAAATGACTGCCTTGACTAGAGGTGCGATAAAAGCCATAAAGTTTTATAAACACGTAGTGCAAAGTGTAGAAAAGTTTATTTTGAAGTGCAAACCTGAGTACAAAGTGCCTGGACTATACGTAATAGACTCTATAGTGCGACAGTCGAGACATCAGTTCGGGTCTGATAAAGATGTGTTTGCTCCACGCTTCTCCAAGAATATGCAACAGACATTTGTTAACCTCTTCAAGTGCCCTGCGGAGGATAAAGTGAGGATAGAGAACAATTATAAATATTATTCTTTTCATTTGTCAAATTAAGTAGTTCTTTCGGGAATATGAAATAATATTTGAACGACTTTAAGTCATACCTAAGGTGTTAATTTTTGGTGTAGTACCAAATTTCGAGAAGATCGGCTCTCTTTAAGTTATTTAGTCAACAGTTAAAGTTAATTATTTAATTGTAGGTGTTATATATCAGATTGTTATGCTTAATCAATCAAGTTAGTTATCTATCGATTTCAAAATTGGTGTTTTGTAGATAGCAATTTTTATTTGAATTAAGAAAAGTAGGTATATATTGAAGTGAGTTACAAGGAACATGATTGTGATTTCATTTCTCAATTCTGAAACTATAAGTATATTATTTTTAGATCGGTGTTGAAAGATTTTGTTTCTAAAATTACTGATACCTACCTACACTAGATAGAAATGTTTTATAATTAATTTGCTATATATGAGATATTTTACATAGATATTTGGGGCTGAAAGTTTCAAAACCATAACGCAAAAGGCTTATTTTTATACCACAATTGCATTATTATTATTATTCCGATACAATTATTTTTGTCTACATGATATTTCATGCTTAACTTGTCTAATATTTCTCTTGATCTTTATTAAAAAAAAAGAGAGATAAACTTACTAATTGAAATATTGATTATTGATTGTTGATTATTTTATTATTAAAACTGTTCTATTATGTTTACAATACTTGATATGAAGTTAGTCTGTGATAACTCATTAATTGTATATTTATGAATAATTGTAATAATTTAAAATGAATTTATTTGTTTTACATTGAAAATTTAAAACGTTAATCTTTCTAAATTCATATTTTAAATATTTATTTAGTGAATCTCTGGGATACCTAAGTAATTTGTTATTTGGTTTACTATTTCCATTTGAGATTGAGATTGTCTTTGTTAAAGCTGCTAAAAAGTAAATAGCATAGAAACAGTTTGTTAACAGAATTACCCATTAGAAATATAGATATTTGTTATTAATATCTTGTAAAGTTTATGAAATATTGATTTTAAAAGTGAAAATTTGATGGACTAGCAGTCGAATAACCAAATCTATAAGGGTCGTTACTTTCGGTCTCTGTTGAACGTAAACCGTCAGTAAGACTGATTCAGTTACCGTGGAGACAATTGTACTTTCAATGATTTGGCAGATGATTAAAGTTTAACGGAATAATGGCCCTTGGACTTCAAGTTAATAATGTCTATTTACATCATAGTAGATTAACTTTAATCTTGAATTAGAATCATACAAATTGTAATAGTTTTTCTGGAATCTGATCCAGGCTTATGATTGATATATTGTGGAGTAAATAGTTACAAATTGTTATAAACCCGAAAATTAAATTGGATTGTAAATATGTAAAAAGAAATAATGGGTTCATTTTCTAGGAATTTAAAGCTTCTAGAAACTCACTGTTTAAATTTGGAAAAACTATACGTGAAGTAAAAACTTATCTATCAAACTGGCATTTTACTTCACGTATTACGTGTATATATTTGTACGTCTTTTTCAGAGCAAAATTATCAGAGTCCTCAACCTGTGGCAGAAGAACCAGGTGTTTCCCCCCGAGGTCATCCAGCCTTTATTCGATCTCGCTGATCCAAACAACCCCATTCACAAGGAACTAGGCACACCGATTCAACAGCCTACAAATGGCTTGAACGCTTCGACGGCCGCAGCGATCGCCAAAGGTTGGTAGTAAGCTTTCTATTTAACTTTATTTAACTAATAGCAGTGTGCCAACGTTTAAAATTTAATCAGTTTATTACATAGAAATGTTTGTTTGGCATGCTGCGCTGCGCTAGCATTTGTCTAAATAAGTTGTTCATATTAGGTTCCCCTGCTCTCCAACGAACGCCCACCAAAGGAAATCAACCAGGGAATGAAAGCATCCATGGAGCCTCGAGTAATTTGGTATATATCGTTCCAAGTCGTATAGTGTTAAACATGTGGAAAATGCATGACGTAACGTTGTCCGGTTTTCCCAGTGACGGTTCAAATAAAAAACAGGAATTAACGTTTCAGGACTTAATATGAGTTTGTAATATTTTTAACCGCGTTCCTGTGTCGATTTCTATACACTAGAATATATCTAAATATAAATTTATGCGAGGAATAATTAAGATATCCAGATTAAATATTTGACGAACTCCGATAAAGAGAAGAAGAAAGGATAATAATCTTACTGAAGTTTTGATGACCAAAATGGAAGAAAGTGGCTAAGTGATGAATCTACAACCTGAAAACAATGCAAATAGAGATTCCGTATATTTGCTTAAGCAGGACGCAGTCAAGATGTAATCATTGACAGACTTTCAAAAAGAGGGTTTTTCTGAAACAAAAATCCATTCTCACATAGAATAAATTTGAGCTAAGGACATTGTTGAATGTTTGCGTATCGCAAATAAGATACTTGAAACATCTACTTTAAAATGACAAGAAAGAAACGCATTTTCATTACAAAATATGGATATTAAATTATCAGAATGATGAGAAAGTGAAAGAAATAAAAACTGTACTTGCAGTAGAAATGTAAAAAAAAGCTGAGATAAAGCAGATAAAATCTTTACAGAAATAATGTGGTTTTCGGGTTACAGTATTTAGATCAACTAAATATATATAACTTTTGTGATTTCAAGGTGATGTAGTGATAAAAGTAAAATTTACGAGTTTTTGGGTCTACTCTACTTTGTTTAACAAACTTTCTAACGGGTTCAGTGGATGAAGGTCGTTCATTGTTTGCTTTGAATTAGTACGTGAAATCGCAAATGTTTAGTGTAATTTTTCAGTCAGTCGTAATCACTTGAAAACCTCGCAAAATATTAGCAATTTGATTGATGTTTTACTTTAAAACACGTAAAGCCAACTCAATAGTAACAGAAACATGTAGACCAAATTATACCGTGGATATAACTCTTATTCATCAAAAATAGGGCACAATGGGCAATTAATCAAACAAAAGACTGTCATATGGACAGAATAAGTGAAACATTTTTAATAGATTTATAACAACAATTAGTTTCAATTCCGAAAGTTTTCTTTTTACCAGCACATTAAAAAAATTATCTCCCATTTCGGTGGGGAAACGGAGACAAGACGATTTTTCTTAGCACCCTTCAAACTGGACCTGTCATTTTAGAAAGAAAACCTGAATACGACTAAAGTACTCGATATAATGGTTCTATTATTATATAAACGATTAATAAGTTTACACGAACTACTAAAATTCTCGGGCCAAAAGGACAACTTATTTAGATTCATGCTCAAGCAGTTTCAGTTAGAACTAACGTAAATTAACTTGACCATCAAAATTATTCGGCGAATTACAACGGTTAAGATCCGAAGATCTTTTTCTTTGTAATTGGCTTTATGGTTTTGCAGTTGATTTTTCTAACAAAGAACTTAATTTTCTGGTTTCACAAATCTGTTCTGTTTCTGTGGTTTCAGAATTTGACAGACCCGAGTGTCCTCCAACAACTCCAGCAGCTGCAAAGGCTGCTGACCAAAAATGTAGAAAATTCCTCAAGGGCTGAGAGCCAGGTGCACTTCGATAAGAAATTACTGGATTTCGATTACGGAGATGAGGAGGATGAGGTCAATCCGTCCCCTAGACCGCAACAAAGTGCCAACGATTCTGTCACGAGGTAAGAAAAAAAAAATCCCGTTTGGTCGATCATATTTACGGTCTAATTTTTTTTTTGTTATAGTCTCCTGACGAATCCGGAAGTGCTTAGACAACTTCAAACTTTGCAACAGACAATGGCTGGTGCGCCGCCAGAAATGGACGTTGACAAAATGAGAAAATTGCAAGAAATGAAGCAACAAGAAGATGAATTTGATAAACATCTTGCACAAACGGTGCCGGTATGTGTAAAATTTGAAGTTTAATTAAAACTTAACCTTAACTGACACCGAATGGTCAAAAATGATTTCGATTGACTTAAAATATGAAAGGAAAGTTATGTCAAAAATTCCAATAAGACGGGTTGAAGAGGTCACGCGTTTTACTAACCATGTTGGTATCATCAGGAGATTATTAAAAGTAAATTACAAAGCATATTCCTATATTTATGCTAAAATAATGATGGGGTTGAATGTCTTGGTTGGATGAACTGTGCTCTAAAAACCAATAAATCGGACTGTTTCAGACTCTTTACATTTCTAATTAACCTTACCAATACTAGACTTCAGTTCTTCCACTTTTGAGATGAGTCATGTTCATTGAATTTTGTTATAATTAGACATTTTGTTTGTCCGACATTTTTCAAATTACAATCTTTACAGCTATTTCTTAAATCTCGGACCATAGGTTTGATTCAAATTTATCAGTTGCCTAAAAGTTGTTGCAATTTATTTCCCATTGGATGAACAACTGTCATATCTAACTTCATAAAAGTTCTGCTTAGACCATTGGCAAACTATGGTCACACTACTTTCATTGCTTTAGTTGTTACGTCTATTATTTGCCTCTATAAAGCTTGGAATTTCAGAGGACAAGTAGAGTAGTGGTTAAAGAAATACTTCGCTTGCAGGAGGTCCAGGGTTCAAATCCTACATACCGGCAAAAATATTTTCACTTTTTTTAATTTATTTTTCGGCCCAAATATCTTGCTTGAATATTATATTACCTATATTTCACTTCTGTAAATGGTTCTCCGACTTTGTTTCTTTAATTAAACTGGACCATTAGGATTAAACTAATTTTGCTGGAATTTAATGAAAGGAAGTGGGAGAAAAACTATATTTGATACTTCGTTTTTATTTCTCCTGCCATTTTCAATCAGAAAATTAAAAATGATTGTAAAAACTTTAATTTGGTTTATTGAATTCAGGAACATTATAAAAAATTCGAAATTTCCTTCGTAATCCAATTGTTTCATCCGCCTTTAAAATCAAAACATTATTCTAGAATTTGCCTTTTGCTGCCGAATGCGAGTTCAAACCTTCCAGGGACAGCCAGATGATGGCAGGCTACTTCATAGAAGGTATGAACCCGCCAGCCCCCATGTACCAGACGCCGGACTACGAGCAACACCACCAGCAACATCACCAACAACATCACCACCAGCAACAACAACAGCAGCTGCTGCAGCAACAGATTAAAAGCTCCAGTCAGGATAACGGGGCCGATGTAGAAGTGATCACTCTGGATCATGACGATTCACGTTCTGGTACGCCGGCCGATGAGAGATTTGCCAACAATAACAGAAGGAAAAGAAGTAGATCGAGGTCAAGAGAACGAGGTAGGAGAGACAGGGACAGAGAGAGAACTGACAGAAGGAAGCGATCTAGATCTAGATCGGCTAATAGAAGGCACAGATCAAGGTCTAGGGAGAGGGATAGGAATAGAGTAAAAGAAAAGAAAGAGGAGAAGGAGACGGAGAAAGATAAGGAGAGGAAGAAGAGGGGTTTGCCTGTTATCAAAAAAGATCATCTTAGTGGTGAGTAAAAGAAAATTACGTTTTTTTTTTTACTGTGTTGCAGTTTTTCTGTAATTATTAAAGTTCGTACCTCTTGGTGCAATTTCACTATTGTGATGTGCAAAAATATTAAATGTTAATTAATAGGTAAGAGTCGTTGTAAATGATCAGCTGGGTCTGGATGTTAGAGAGTCATTTAGTACAATTTTATATTTATGTGTGACTTGTATTTTTGTATGTTTGTTGTATGTATGATTGTATTTTGCCTGTTTGTGTGGCTAGTATAATAAGATTTATATCATCAATTTTATAATTGTGATTGTAAGTTTTTTTACAGAAGAATAAATGTCTTATTATTATTGTTACTATTATTAATATTAATGTTCTCTATTTTGCCTAAAATACTTCTTCTGTTTTAGTGTGTAGTACGACACTTTGGGTTGGCCATCTGTCGAAATTGGTCCATGAAAATGATTTGTCCAACACGTTTGGTGAATTCGGCGATGTAGTCAGTATCGATTTGATTCCTCCTAGGGGTTGTGCCTTTATCGTCATGCTGAGAAGACAAGATGCTGCCCGATGCCTAGGCAAGCTGAAAGGTCATGTCCTACACGGGAAAGCTATAACAGTAAGTTATACCGATTGAAAAATAACTTAGATATTGTATTATGTTATAATCTTTATATCGCTCAAACTTTGTTAGAAACTTTTAATTTTGCTATATTTTTACATGAAAAAAATTCGTTCCAAACTTGTTGAACTTATCAGTAAGAGAAAGAAACATTATTTCTTGTTTGCAGTTGGCCTGGGCTCCTGGAAAAGGTGTAAAGGGCAAGGATTTGAAGGACTACTGGGAAGGTGATCTAGGAGTATCCTACATACCATACAGTAAGATAAAAGAAGACATCGACCTAGAAATGCTAGAAGATGGTGGTATGATCGATGAGGATACGATGCCCGCGTGGATGAAAGAAAAAGTAGACCGAATGGTAAAGAAAACCACCAGTATACCTGATATACCTAACTTCCTGATAGGCGAAATGTCCAATACGTCTGCCGCCATTGACACCAGCCAACCTCCCCCAATGCCAGGAGGCGGTTTGCTCCAACCACCATTGATGCCTCTCGTTTCACCATTCCAGTTCAACAACCGGTTGATCAGTATGAATGTGCCTCCTGGTATGATGAATTTGCCTAACATGCCGAATATACCGATTGGCGTACCGCCTCCCAACATGCCGGGACCCATGATGACTAATCAGCTGTTGGGCATTGGTTCACCCTTCCAAGGTAAATCTATTCAAGAAAATTGTTATTTTCAAAAAGTCCTTTTGCAATATGGTATTTATTTAAAAAAATACAATACTATATTTACGGACATAAATGGAAACTATGTATTTATTTGGGAATACTTTTAAATTTGCCAGTGTGTGTACAAACAATTTTAATATTACAAATTGTCAACAATAAAAAGTATTTGATCAAAAATTAGCCCCTGACTATTAAAATTAATTATAGGCCCCCCTGCTATGATGCCCCCTCAGATGCCAAGCATGGATAACAAACCAGTGCCGTCTACAGAATCCAGTTTGCAGAGTTTGGGTGAGTCGCTGATGAATCTAACTCAGCCTTTCGCAATGGTTCCGCAGCCCCCAGCTCCTCACGATGATAATATGGATGTGGAGATGGAAGATGCCGAAAAGTCTTTGGACAAGCCGATACCACTCAGTGAACACCTGCAGCAGCTGGCCGGTAATTTTGGCAGATCCAATCGGGATGATGATAGAAGGGACAGGCGAGACGACAGAGACAGGAGAACTTCAAGGAGTAGAGATGCCGACAGAGACAACAGGGAGAACAGAGATAGCAGAGAGAACAGAGACAGAGATAGGTGAGTAAAAAAGTTGCTTACTGCATGGATTGATAGTCTAATGAATAAATATGACATGTGACTTATCATTAAAAAAGGGGGAAAATACTCTTATCTAATGCCACTCATTATTGTTTTGCCATATTGTATAATTCTCTAATGGTTGATAAATTGTCTATCTATAATATATCTATTGTGATTATTATTTATTGTCAATTTATAGGGACAGAGATAGAGACCGCCGTGGAAGTCGCGACAGGGACCGTAGAGATCGAGAGAGTAGCCGAGGAAGAGATAGAGACAGGCGAGACGATCGACGAGAACGCAGCAATCGCTGGGGCGATAGAGACAGAGATCGTGACCGGAGGGAGCCTAGAGAACCTGAAAATAGAGATGACAAGCGTGAAAGAGAAAAAAATCTTAATGATCGCCTTCGAGAAATGGCGGGCATGGGAGGGTTCGAAGAACCGAGCAGAGATAGACCTAGTAGAGACAGAAGAAACTCTGATAATGGTCCTAGGAACTTCCTCCCGCCTGGTCCACCTCCTGGCCCTCCACCAGGCCCACCACCCCGTGGTCCCGAGGAACCGCCCGTTAAACCCGATGAAGAATTCGCGAGAGGACCACCAATGAGAGGTCCACCAATGGGAGGCCCGCCAAGAGGTTCTGTCGATGAATTCCCACCTCCAATGATGGATAGACCACCAATTAATAGATCCCCGATGGATAGGCCTCCTATGGATGGACCTCCAGGACCACCTCCCATGCTCCGTGGTCCACCAGATATGATGATGGATTATCCTCCAAGTATGATGGAAGGACCTCCGAATATGAGGATGGATGGGCCTCCAAATATGAGGATGGATGGGCCTCCGAATATGAGGATGGATGGGCCTCCGAATATGAGGATGGATGGGCCTCCGAATATGAGGATGGAGGGACCTCCGAATATGAGGATGGAGGGGCCTCCGAATATGAGATTGGATGGACCTCCCGATATGATGATGGATGGTCCTCCCGATATGATGATGGATGGGCCTCCTGATATGATGATGGATGGGCCTCCTGATATGATGATGGATGGGCCTCCCGACATGATGATGGATGGGCCTCCTGATATGAGAATGAATGGCCCACCTGACATGATGATGAACGGGCCTGGACCAATGCACCGTGGACCCCCTAACATGATGGATGGTCCACCAGACATGATGATGGATGGTCCACCGGACATGATGATGGATGGACCTCCGGATATGCTCCCGCCACCACATATGAGAATGGATGGGCCTCCACCGCATAGAATGCACTCAAGAGGTGATATGGAATCCGACAGATTTATGAGAGGAGGCAGGAGAGATTTCGACCCAAGAGTAAGAGGACCACCACCCGGTCAAGACTTTTTCCCTCCTAGGGACAATTTTGGACCACCTAGGGGCCCACCCATGATGAGAGGAGGACCAGATTTTGGACCAAGAGGGCCACCCATGATGGGACCTAGAGGCCCTAGAGGACAGTTCTTTGGACCTAGGGGACCACGACCTAGAGGTAAGTTAATTTTGAAATTTTCTGAACAAGCTTTGTGTCCTGTTTTTCTGCCAAACTGTATTGTGCTGAATAAGTTTTAACAAACACCAAAACAACATCAATTTAATTGCTGCTTGCTAAAAACCACTTAAAAATATTTATCAAATGCACGCCACTGGTATCTGGTCGACTGTATTTAAATAAAACCCGATAAAATGGCTGATATTGAAGTAGAAGTTGTGTTAGCGGAATAAATAGTCCACAACAAATCAAAACCTATATAGCAAGGTTATCAACAAGAATATAACGTACCGAACCTGTGTTTAATATAAATAAAATTTTCGTTCAGTTTCAATTTTTATTGCTTTAAAATTGTAAATTAATAAATATATAGTATTATACCTGACTACAACTGTTCAAAATTTTATTCACCTAGCTTCAAACATGTTCGGGCAGCCTGGCACTCCCATTGCATCAACGAAATTGTGGTTCTGCGCTATTACAGCTCACAGAAAGCAGCTTTGCGGGTGAAATGCGCAAAGAACAGAGATAGATGTCTGTTACAAAGAGATAGAGAGAGGCCTCAACTGAGCTCCGGCTTTAAATTAAATGGTTGCTACTGCGCATCTAATAGCCAGCCGCAGAGCTACTTTCTGTGAACTGTATGTTCTTATTGAAAAGCCATATGCCATTTTGAAAATTGTTTGAAAATTTTAGGTTACCACTAAAATAACAGTACCAAACAATTCTGACCTAACACAAGCCGACTGCTCTGCACACAGGTATTACAACCAACTGATGAAGTTGAAATGTGACATGTATGCTAAGACAAGTTCTGTTCAAATTCATTTTTGAATTAATTCTACAAGTTACGGAACTCGTGATAAAATGGGTGTTTCTACCCCTTTCAATCATTTCCTACTCTAATCTTTGTTTCAACATTTTTATTAATGTCATTACAAACACATTGCACAAGGTTTCATCAAAATCTGTTTATTACCCAAGTAGCATTTTAAGATATATTTTCGGAAACGTTTCTAACGATTGTGCCTGTTCCCATGTACAAAATAATAAAGTTTGTTGGTGTTTTCGATACAATTAAGATCATTACACAAGTCAAAAGTACAATAATACAGATTAGGATTAGTAGTATGACATATTAATTCTATGAAAACTGTATAATAATTTGGCATAATACATTATTATAAAATAAGGAACTGTTTGCAACATGTTGCGATACATTTTCGACGCATACACAATTCCTTATGGTAATGTACGTGTTTCTAGTTTGGTGGCACTGCGCGTTTCTTTGCTAGGTTCAATAATAAAGAGAAACATGTTTCTAATTTGTAGCTCACAGCTTTTTAAATAGTTTCGCAAATTTATCAATGTGTTTATAACTAATATTATTGGGAACGGAATGTATGCAATCAGTTTTGAAAAGTCTTATTATCTATTATAACAAAGAATAGGTATGTGTTGTTTCCATATGGAAACAGGTATAAAATAATATTGTAGGTATATGTTGAAAGTATGAAAACTTATTATCTAGGTTTTAGCGAATGTCTGGTCAGAATAAACTTATGCGACGAGAATTTTATCGATTGTTTTCGGAAAATACGATATTTTAAATGCGCCTTATAAATAAGACCATTTATAATTTATATTTTTAATTAAAAAAATATATATATTTTCTTATGATTATTTTTATGTTAATAATTAGTAGTAACATCAAATAATGTTTATTTTTCATAATTTATATCGACATTTAAACTTTAGCATAAACAATGTTTTCTCTCAAAAGAAAATTGTCCATAATGACTGGCGAATTACAAACGTTATTAAGCTAACACTTTAAAACCAAAATGTCCATGGAAACAGTTCTCTATGTGTTTCGGAAATCTAGATCATATTTTAAAGAACATGTTTCGAAACTGTTTCTTCTGTGTTTCTAAATTGTTTCGAAAATGTTAGCAACATGTATATAAATCGGCTGGCGTTGCACACGCGTACTTTGAGGGACTTTGTTTATTTCTTTTGTATATCTTTCAAGCTTTTTTACCTTCCTCAATATTTTCTATCCAAATAGGACACTTTCTACTTTCTCCACGTTACTGATAACGGTTACAAAATGTATTAAATTGTTATAATTTGTAAAAAAGTTCCCGGTTTCTGTTAATAATCTATTTTGTACTGGAAACAAGAACGAGTTAACTGTTAGGAATGCTGTTGAATATGAGGGAAGGATGGACACAATTCAATTTCTAGATAGCTTTTCACACTTTTATTTTATTGCAAATAAGAACAAAGCAAACGTGTAACCTCCACTTTCCACTTATGAACTTCACAATGATCTGTCTCTGTCATTTCTGTAACTAACTATTGCCACCAACTTAAATCCTAGAAACATTATGTAACTAAATGTTCCTAGATATTTTATTCAAAAGTAACAGATGCTGTATCATGTCTCAATTGTTCGGAACAATTGTTCTGAATAAAAGTTGTACTTAATGGTAGGAACAATTACTAAACTGTTGAGTAATATTGTTGTGCTCAATGTAAAAGTTAAATAATTGGTAAAAATTTCAGAAAAATGTCGGAAATGTATGTAAACCATTGTATCTCACATAAGTATCGAAATAGTTACAAAACGATTTCCCACTACCAAATTTGTTTCGAAACTGTGTTTAAAAATGCTACTTGCGTAGCACTCAAATTAGATATTTTGATCATTTTAGCACTCTGTTTACTCAACTAATATAATAATATTTATACTAAGACTGACGATAAACAGTTAACTACAAAATAAATTTTTTTTAAATTTATTTTCGGTATGTGTATCTTTTTAGTAGGTTTAGAATGTCACGAAACGTGGAAATTTTTAATTTGAGCGAAACATTTTTTTTCTGTTATTTATTCCCAGTAAACGGTCCACTCTGTATATTTTCTAATGAAAGTCTTAACCATTTCTTCGGTGGCGGTAGCGTCAGCTACCTACCAAATTTGACTTTTCTCCGGCAAGTAGTTTTTTTAGTTATAGGACCAACAGACAGACTGACAGAATTGAAAAACATATTTTCGTAATCTACATGATCTAAAATGTGAATATCCAACATTTCATGACATTCTAAACCTACCTATTACAAAAAAAAAAAAAAAAAAAAAGTAAAGGTGTTTACACAGAACTCCCTGTTTTATGATGCATTGCGGTCACTCTAAAAAATTAATAATTACGAAATTATATTGAAAATAATAATCGGAATATAGATATCACTATTATTACAAAGAAAACCTGATAAGTTTTAGTCAAAAAAATATACAGAGTGCTCATCCAACAGCAAAAGTTCAATACTAAATAACAGGTGCCAAATATGGAAGGCTTGCGCAAATACCTTTACAAATATCCACCATGACTGAATTATTTCTTGGGATGACTACCCTGTACATTTTTCAATAAAAGTATAATATATGCCAAATATTGCCATCTGTCAAATTTTCAATTCGTGTGTGTGTGTGTTTATGTCTAAATGGCACTGGATATATCCAACTAGCCAGTCAATAAATTTTCAATTCCACATTCACGTAGTGGAATGGAAGTATATGTGGTTAAAAAATTTCGTTTTTTTTTTGGAATTTTTCAAATATGTTGGTAAAAAAATTTTCAAATTTTCTTCTGAAATAGGTTTAGAATGTCATGAAACGTGGAAATTTTAAATTTGAGCAAAAAGGAAAGTTTCCTTCTATTCTATAGTAGTGGTAAAAAAAGATTACAAATTTATTTTTTTTTTTTTTAAATAGGTTTAGAATGCCATGAGACGTGAAAATTTTAAAGAACAAAGGAAAAACATTTCTGTCTATTTTAGTGGTAAAAGGTTTTTCAAAAATTTTCATTTTTTTGTTTTTTTTTGTTCTGAAATAGGTTTACAATGTCATGAAACGCGAAAATTTTCAATTTGAGCAAAAACAAATTTTCTTCCTTCCATTCTAGTGGTAATTTTTTTTTCCAAAATGGTAAAAAATATTGCAATTTTTTTTTTAAAATAGGTTTAGAAATGTGGAAATTTTAAATTTGAGCAAAAAGGAAAGTTTCTCTATTCTATAGTAGTGGTAAAAAAAGATTACAAATTTATTTATTTTTTTTTAAATAGGTTTAGAATGCCATGAGACGTGAAAATTTTAAAGAACAAAGGAAAAACATTTCTGTCTATTTTAGTGGTAAAAGGTTTTTCAAAAATTTTCATTTTTTTGTTTTTTTTTGTTCTGAAATAGGTTTACAATGTCATGAAACGCGAAAATTTTCAATTTGAGCAAAAACAAATTTTCTTCCTTCCATTCTAGTGGTAATTTTTTTTTCCGAAATGGTAAAAAATATTGCAAATTTTTTTTTAAAATAGGTTTAGAAACGTGGAAATTTTAAATTTGAGCAAAAAGGAAAGTTTCTCTATTCTATAGTAGTGGTAAAAAAAGATTACAAATTTATTTATTTTTTTTTTAAATAGGTTTAGAATGCCATGAGACGTGAAAATTTTAAAGAACAAAGGAAAAAAATTTCTGTCTATTTTAGTGGTAAAAGGTTTTTCAAAAATTTTCATTTTTTTTTTTTTTTTTTTCTGAAATAGGTTGTTTACAATGTCATGAAACGCGAAAATTTTCAATTTGAGCAAAATAGTTAGGAACCGAGCCGCCCGAGAAACGCTTCTAAAAAGAGGCCTATACCACTCGAGAACATAGAAAAACTGAAAATGGTTTCTCACAGAAAACCACCTGCCGCATTCGATTTTTGAGGTCGCGATGAAATTCGGAATTGCGAACACCCCCTAAATGTCAATTTTACCCCAAAATCGTAAAATCGAAAATACACGTTTTTTTTTACTTCTCAAGTTATATCTTCACAATTAAGAAAGTTATCGAGCTAATTTTTTTTGAAAAATCATCGTTGGTATCTGGTTATAATACTTGTGCTGTTAAATTGTTTTCTATGAAACCGTTTTGAAGAAAAAAAATAATTTATAAGACCTTGTCATTTGTGTGTAGTGAAATTTTGACTAATCGGGGAACGATTGTTGTTTTTTGAAATTTAAATAGAACTCAGCGACAAAGTTTCGCTGAAAACATCAAAATTGTTTTTAGTGAAAAAAGTGTGTCTTTAGTTTCAATGCAAAAAAAGTTATAGTAAGTTAAACCCAAAAGTTGTACGCGCGCTCTCCACTTCTCTTGCCGTATCTAAGGGTAATTGCACTACTGCTGTTATATAATATACTTGACGTTGCATCGGATAGCACCATCACGTGTTAAAGTATAATAAATATAGTTATTTTAGGGGTTTCCAGAAATTTTACTGATACGGAATATGATAACCATCTTATTTATGTTATTTTAAATGTATCTAAAAAAAAATATATTTCACAATACGTACAATACTTCACATTTAATTAATGTATTTAATGTCTGCAGATTTATTCCTGGAAAAATGATTTAGGTAGTCCTTGATAAGTTTGTTAGGTAATTATTATATGGAAAGTAATATGTATATTATATATTCTACAAAAGAAATATTATTGTGCATATTTCTATTGTAAATAAGTTATACTTCAGAATCAGAATTTTCACTAGACGATTCAAGTAATTTAACTACCTTTTCTGCCGAACACACGTAGTTTGATAGTTTTGCACCTCGTGAAATAATAAGTACCTTATCGTGAAATTTTGTTTTTATTTTATGTGATATATCATCACTACTGGGATATTTAGCATTCCATGTAATACCATGTACGTTTGCTTCAGCATGAAGTAGTGTCCTAATATCAGCAATAGTAAGTAACTGGTTTTTTACAAATAAAGATTCCTCGAGGTGGGGTAGAATGTTACATAATATATCATTAAATGTTAATACTTGAACATTTTTATTGCACGGTGTACATAAAAACTTTGTCATGCACAAACTGTGGTACTTAAAATCGTGTGTTATCATATCCACACAACTGTCTCCAAACCCTTGAATTCTGAGCAATATTTCAATATCATTAAGTTCTTTGGCTTTTTTCCAGATTTCATTTTGCCTATTAAATGAAACCACGGCTGCAAGTTTTCTGTTGCCTTTCTGGTCACGTTCTTTGCAACATATAAATCAAAAATTTGTTAATGTTGCCGTTGTTTCTGACCTTCTTATTTTTGGCAATCGTTCGTCTTCAGGTTGCGATCTCTTATTATAATAAATTCTTGTATATGATCTTCTACATTGAGCATGCCAGACAGGATTTTTTGAGAAAAAAGACACCCTCTCCTTAAGTGACTTTTTAGGACAACCGATACTTTGTCTAATTTACGTGAGGCAGCGTATTCTAATGAACTAAATTGATCGTCGTTCACACTTTGTACAGTTTCGGAATTATCCCGTTGACACACTATACAAAGCCCGTAATTAAAATTTGTTGGAGACGTGGCTAAAAGATGAATATTTTTTTAAATAACAATGAAAATATACATATAAAAAGTAGGAACCTACCAAATTTCTCCATTTTGTATAGATATACCAAAAGTATACTCAGTAGTATATAAAGTACCTAAATTATAATTGTCTATAGGCAAACACAAACAAGTTAAAAATAAATAAAAATGAATTTTAAATAAATCAATGTATTGAATAAACTCTCAAAATTATCTTATATGCACAACTAGCACTTAACACGCCTCGATACACAATAACCAATCACATAATGACCAGATACCAGCATATTTATTGTTTTCAACCAAAATGAACTTGTGCGCACATCCGACACTTGGACACACACGGGTGAAATCATAAATAATATGCGATAGGCCAGCGCGCAAATATTACAGTTGCCTTATCACCCGTTTTCTCGAAAACTAAGCAAAATTTAAAAAAAATGTTTTAATAAAAAAACTTCTTTGTTTCATTGTCTACAACTTTGTCGCTTATAGTACCTAGCTATCTTTAATAATAAAAAAGTTAGCAAGCGACTACATTTTCTGCTGCAAATTACGTAAAGCTGCGTTATTTCATTTTTCTTTTATTAATAAAGCAATTAAATATTTTCAATTTTTTAACTTTGTTCATACCAATGTGATCAGAAATATTTGAATATTCCCTGTTTAAAATTTTAGATTAATATAATCGCTAATAAAAAAGATACGGTAAGTTAAACATATGATATGAAGAAATCGCAGATTTTCGAAAAAAATCAAAAATTCTCAATTTCACTGATTTCGCAATCCCAAATTAATTCGCGACCTCAAAATTCGGATGCAGCAGGTCATTTTACATAAGTTTCAATATTCAGTTTTTGTATGTTCTCGAGTGGTATAGAAGGTGTAAGATACAGACGTCTCGGTTCCTAACTAAAACAAATTTTCTTCCTTCCATTCTAGTGGTAATTTTTTTTTCCAAAATGGTAAAAAATGTTGCAAATTTTTTTAAAATAGGTTTAGAAACGTCAAAATTTTAAATTTGAACAAAGAAAAAAGTTTTTCATCTATTTTAGTGGTAAAAATTTTTCAAAAATGTTGGTGAAAAAATTTTCAAAATTCTTTTTTTCTGAAATAGGTTTAGCGTGTCATGAAACGTGGAAATTTTAAATTTGAGCAAAAAAAAAAGGTTTTCAGTATTTATTCCCTTTAGACGGTCCACCCTGTATATTTTCCAGTGAAAGTTTAACCATTTTTTCCCTGACAGTAGCGTCGACTACTTACCAAATTTGACTGCTCTCCGTCGAGTGGTTTTTTAGTTAATGCAGCGACAGACAGACAGACTGCGGAATTGAAAAACCTATATTTTTGTATCTATGTGATCTGAAACGTCAAAATCCGAAAAAATCTCGGAGGGTGATTTTTTCTCGAATACAGTACTTCCCTTCAGTATGCAAGGGAAGTAAAAACAACTTTTTTTACCACTACTTACTATAAAATGGAAATTTGAACATTATTTTGCAGCTGACTGTGTTTATCGTCAATTTTAGTATAAATACATCATATTAGTCCAGTCAACCAAGCGCTAAAATGACCAAAATCTCTAATTTGAGTGCTAATAAATGGATTTTGATGAAACCTTGTGCAAATGTGTTTGTAATGACATTAGTAAAAAAGTTGAAACAAAGATTAGAGTAGGAAATGATCGGAAGGGGTAGAAAACATCCATTTTATCATGAGTTCTATAACTTGTAGAATTAAGTCAAAAATGAAGAAAAAAAAACAAATATTTATGATCAGATGGATGAAAATTAATAAATTAACTTTTTTTTAAATTAAAGTTCTCGCAATTCTCTTTCTTTTCTGATAAAAATGTTTTCAAAATAGCCGAGAAAATCAATTTGTTGTGATTTGGTTTATAAATAAATGGCAAGAAGGTGGCCAAAATGACTTTAAAAGAATTTTTTTTTATGATGTCATCAGAAAGCTGGCGTCCAGATCTACATTTTGAAAAAATATAGATACATTTTGAACTTTATGGCACAAAATGGCGGACAGTTCAAATTTCAGATACCAAATTCATTTGTGTCCACAAAGTTCAATGTTTGGGCACCAAAATTTCAGGATGTTTTGTTTTCAACAAAAGGTATTTTTTCTGGACGTTAAAATGAAAAAAAAAGCGCTTTTTAGCCAGTTTATTCTATTTTGTACGTTATGTATGTACTCAAATGACCAAGAGCAACTCAGATTTGTTGGAATTTTAATTGTGAAAGTTATTTGTTTGTCCCGATTGTACCTCTAGAACCAGAGATATTCACATTTTTACCTAAAAAGCACTGTTCAAGAGGCAAAATTGTTCATTAAAAAAAAAAATGCAGTGGGCTTTGGAAATTCAAAACTCAGATATATACTCCTGATGATACATATGAAATCATAATATTTCTGTTACAAGACTACTCATATCTCATCGTATATTTGGTCTTTTTTTATTGCACTATATAGGTTTTTTGAATAAGATCTGAATCACTCTGTGTATACAATTTGAAAATATCTAATCGGTATTTATAAAATGTATTTTATTCTAATAAAGGCATTTCAAAAATGTTATCCAAACTTTTGACATCACCCAAAATTACAGTCTGACATATGATCTATCGATATTTAAACTAGACTTAAAAGAAAAGTAGAATCAGTAAAAAAAAATTTACTTCGAATTGCAATAGTATAGTATATACCTCGAGCGTTTCATCCAACTAATAAAGGCTTCAATTTTTTACAAAATTAATATTTTTACTTAAACGTACATAGACAGAATTTTGTCATATATGTTATCATAATTTGAAAATGAATTTATAGAATTTTGGTATGTGCATGAAATAATATGTCCACAGGACCAAAACAATATATTATTACAGGTAATTTTATTTTTATAATCAAAAAGTAGGTGACAATGGGTGACATTTTTTGCATGACCAATTATTTACACAGAACATTCATAATAATCAGTCTAATTATTTTAAGCCTGTGATTATGAGTATAGTATATACGATCTCAATTGAGACACCATAAAAATGAAAACAATGTATAGATTTATATTCACCACTCCTTGTATGAAGTCCACGTGGACTTGATCCGCCTGTTTGTTTTGTCAACATAAAGGAGATGCCGACTTTACTCTGAGTTTTCGTTTTTATGCTATATCAACTCAGATCGTATATACCATAGTAATAGTTGACATTGCAGCCCAGTTATTTAACGTGTAACTAACTTTAATATTTTGTTTATCAGGATCATTCAGAGATGGACCAAGAAACTTCAATCGCTTTGATGGCCCGCCACCAGAATTCTTTAGAGGATCAGGCGGTCCGAGAGGACCACCCATGTTTGATGGTCCACACCCTAGACACAGAGGACCACCCAGGTTCGATGACGGACGGAGAGGCAGACCGGGACCCGATTTTGACCCAGATTTCGATCCAGAGTTTAACCCCGATTTTAACCCTGATTTCAACCCAGATTTCATAGAGAGGGGCCCCGAAGACATGGATAGGGGACCTGATTTCATGGAAAGGGGACCTCCTCCACGTGAGAGACCTGATAGGGAAAGGAGAAGTAGGTGGGGTGGATCGCCTGCTAGGTTCGAGGAAAGTAATGCAGGTGATGGAGCAATTGTAGAACAGCAGCAACAACATGATATTCAAGAGAGTAATGCGGAAATGGTAGATAATAGAGAAGGGGCCAGTACCCCTGTTCGTGATGAATGTCCGCCGCCGGGTGCGGAACCTGCTGATGAAGGCGAGCCCCCCCAGGAAAGTAATGCGACTGAAGAACCGCCGGCCAAGCAAGCGGAGGCCGAATAACATAGAATGAAATATTATAATGAAATATTTAATTAGTTTATGCAGCACCTTGTGGAAGTTTTAATCGGTAAGATCACATACCCAATTAATTTTATATTGTTCTCTTTTTACAAAAAAAATGCAATTGAAATTGTAAATTTTTGAAATTTCTATCAGGTGCTTAGAAACTGTATATAGTTTTAAAAAAAAAATGAAGGGATTAATTGTGAATGTGGAGATATATTGTACTATAGTCGAAAAGGAACGCTTAGCTGTGATTTAGTGCGGTGAACACAGGTGAACACTCAGGATGTTTGACTTGTCATAATTTTATACTTTTTAAGTAAAAATAAATGGTTTTTATTATGTTACATAATTTTCTTTAGTTTGTCGAACTATTAAGTGATATATCAGTTCGTTGGGGTCTCTAATTTTGAAATGTGAACGACACATAAATCTAAAATGTAATATTTGTTCTGAAGAGTATCTCGTGTATGGGTTGGGTTTCACATTGTAACGGTAAGCAAAAATGAAGTTATAAAAAGGTGACTATCAACGAAAGGTAGGTCCATCTGTGTTCACAACAGCTGAGAGGAGGAGTCCCGGTGCCGTCCTTCAAATCGAAGGCGCGGTGCAAGGTACAGTCCATGTTCTTTTTTATATATTTCTGCTATATATTTTTTGGAACATTTCTAGCAATACCGGTGTAAGGATTTCTTGCATAACAGTCTAACTGAAATTTTGATACAATCTTTTCGTCTTTATTTGTCGAAAAATTCATTAAATAATAGCAGTATGCCCAGGGTGCTTCCTCGGGAAGTCAAAGTGGCTCGTGCAATAAAAAAATTATTCCTATTATTTATTTCGAATCTCGAAATTAACATATAATTTTGATTCTAGGCATGTAAGACGGAGAAAACCTCTTGCATTGTGCACTTTGCTGCCATATGTGGCCAACAATATCCTTGCTTTTTTTCTAATAAAGAGTAAAAATTAAAGACGAAGTGTAAATATTCGACTTCTCTCTTTAGGGCCTCCTGCCATACGTCTTTACTCTAAATGAGGTTCTAGGAGTCTACAACATAATGCAATTATCCAGTATATTACTGGAAAATAACCTCTACGTCTGTGACATTTACGTCAAAGGACAGAGTATTTTTTGACAACTGACATGAATGGGAATAAAAATAAAGTATTTTGCTGATGTTTCGGAAACTTAAAACCTAATCTGCTCCCTTTCTCAAAGTTTTTTTTTCTTCTAAATCTGCTGTGCTGTGCATATTAAATACACAGCTTTAATAATATATTTGTATTATATTCAATATACTTACTACTTGCACAGAACAATTCATATAGTTGACATTGTTTAAAATAAAATTGTCAACCGTTTCCAATACTTAATAGTAAATAGTATCTTGGATGTTGAACATAACATAACATATTCTTAGAGTATTCTGTGTATTTAACATACACAGCACAAAAGAAACTGAAGAGGAAACAGACTGGGTTTCCAAAACGTCAGGAGAATGCTTCATTTTTATTATTCGCGCCATTTGTTAAAAAACTTCCTTTGACGTAAAAGTCATAGGCGTATAGGTTACTTCTCTTGGATAATTGTATTAGAAGATGTGTGGCAAGGAGTCCCTAAAAAAGGTAACATTAAGAAAATGATAACTAACTTAGACAGAATTGAAGATATTTTAAAATAATTTTCTCTTCAAAACTCACTCTTCATGCGTTAAAATGAATTTTTTTTAGAGAATTTATAATGGACTACGTAGAAACTATTTAGAACTATGCTGTATAAAACTATTTCGCCCTTTGCCATCGTAAATATAATTAATGTTTTAAGGTATTTTGAAGTTTGTGATAAATGTTGCCTTTATGTCTAAGTATATTATAAATGATTGTTTCACCTAAAGATGTAATAATACCAAGTTGGACCAATGTAAATGTGATTTTCATACATTTTCAGTACGAGATGAATTCTTTTTAGAGTGAACAGCAGTGGTAAAATATTCTTTCAAGTCATTGCCTAACGAGTAATACTAAATACATTTATCATTGTTATATCTGGTAAAAACTGTAGGAGACAAAGACCTTAATGAATGACTAGTATGCATAAGACATCTATTTACAGGCGACAATGTTAACAGCTGGCTCTTGAAATGACAATTTAACAATATTAGATACATAATTAATTTTCAGCACCAATTAAACTTTCGCATTTATAATTTGGCACCCGATCCTGGTTTTCGATTTTTTGCCGTATATTTTCTGAGCACTGGTCAAATCACACCTGAATGTCACTTAAATCAGTGAAGAATTTTTTTTATGTGTGCAACTAATTTGACATTTACTAGTAGGTTCTATGTTAAGAAGAGCCAGTGCCCACGTATATGGTTAATTTAATATTGCCAAATCATCTAAGACTTTTCCAGCATTTTAATATATATGAACTGTGTTAAATCTGTAGTTTTACTGCTCTATTTAAATAAATAGTGTATTTTGTATAAAATGTGTTGCTAGAAATGTTCCAAAAAAGTGACTAATGAAACAATGTGTCTGTTTAAGATATTAAGTTATTATTATTTACGATTTGAGAAATGTTGGTGTTTTTAACATTGTTTCATTTTTCATGTACCACATTAATTGAAATAAAGTTTTTGAATTCATTGTAGATTTTAAATTATGTACAGACGTATGTAAGTGGCTTAAATATTTCAATAATTGTATTAAATAATTTCAGTACCCTTTTCTATAGTAGTATCAGCATCAGTAATGGTTTTCTTTTTTGTGTTTTTCCGCTAATGGTAGTGATGTATGTTATAATAAATGTATTGCATTATTCATAAATATAGATATTGCAATTGAAAGTTTTTGATTATTATTTTTTTTAAATTCTGAATTGCCACAGTACGTAACTTCAATTATCTTAAATTAATTGGCACCCATTTAAGGTTTTAAATAATTCGCCAACAGTCTAGCGCGGTTCCACGCATTAAATGCTCCTATAATAAGTAAGAATCAGCTACATAAGTGTGTTGTCTTCACAACCACCATTTTCATTGAATTAGGCAAAGCATATTTTGAGAGTTATTGAAAAAATAATTAAATACCTCCTCTCGTATTTCTGGTATCCTAATAGACTCTTAAAGTCAACCAAAACTTCTTTCGGTTGCATAGATTTTTTAAATATAGGCATATTGCGCTGAGTATCAGGAGCACATAAATCAAATAATTTAATTGCTCCTGGTCTTCAATTAAATAACTCTTCACTTCTGTTTTCCTATTGCTCCTGATAGATTTTTAAATTTTCAAATCTGCTTTTGGTGGAACATTTCTTAAATGAAGCTAGATTTCGTTGATTATCAGGACTGCATAGCAACGAGAAGGAATAATTTAAGTGCTTCTGGTAAATAACTAAATACCTTCTCTAATACTCTAGATACATTCTTAGATTCAACAACCAAAACAGCCTTTGTATGGGTAGATTTCTAAAATGAATTGGATTTATATCAGGAGCTCATACCAACGAAGAGGTGTAATTTCAGTGCTCCTGTTTATTAACTAAATACCTCACATTTCTTTTGTCCTAATACTCTGGATAAATTCTTAGATTCTACAAACAAAACTGCCTTTGCATAGATTTCTAAAATGAAGCTGGATTGCGTTTAGTACCAGGAGCACATAGCAACGAAGACGTATTATCAGTGCTCCTGGTAATTATGCTAAATACCTCCGCATTTTTGTTATCCTGGTACTCTGGATAAATTTTTATATTTAACCAAAATTACCTTTGCATAGATTTATAAAATGATGCTAAATTGCGTTTAGTATCAGGAGCACAGCAACGAAGAGATAATTTCAGTGCTCCTGATAATTAAATAAATACCTCCTCGCATTTCTGTTATCCTAATACTGTGGATAAATTCTTATATTCGACTAAAACTGCCTGCATACATTTCTAAAATAAAGCTAAATTGCGTTTAGTATCAGGAGCACATAGCAACGAAACGGTGTAATTTCAGTGCTCCTGATATTAACTAAATACCTCCTCGCATTTCTATTATCCTAATACTCTGGACAATTTTTTTAGATTCAACCAAAACTGCCTGCATAGATTTCTACAATGAGGTTGGATTGCGTTTAGTACCAGGTGCACATAGCAACGAGGAGATGTAATTTCAGTGCTCCTGGTAAATACCTCCTCGCATTTCTGTTATCCTAATACTTTATGTAAATTCGTAGATTCAACAAGCAAATCTGCCTTTGCATAGATTTCTAAAATGAAGCTAGATTGCGTTTAGTATCAGGAGCACATAGCAACAAAGAGGTGTAATTTCACTGCTCCTGATAATTAAATAAATACATCCTCGCATTTCTGTTATCCTAATACTGTGGATAAATTCTTATATTCAACTAAAACTGCCTTTGCATAGATTTCTACAATGAGGCTGGATTGCGTTTAGTACCAGGAGCACATAGCAACGAGGGGATGTAATTTCAGTGGTCCTGATAGTTATACCAAATACCTCCTCGCATTTCTGTTATCCTAATACTTTATGTAAATTCGTAGATTCAACAAGCAAATCTGCCTTTGCATAGATTTCTAAAATGAAGCTAGATTGCGTTTAGTATCAGGAGCACATAGCAACAAAGAGGTGTAATTTCAGTGCTCCTGATAATTAAATAAATACCTCACATTTATGTTATCCTAATACTGTGGATAAATTCTTACATTCAACTAAAACTGCCTTTGCATACATTTCTAAAATGAAGTTAAATTGAGTTTAGTATCAGGAGCACATAGCAACGAAGAGGTGTAATTTCAGTGCTCCTGATAATTAAATAAATACCTCCTCGCATTTCTGTTATCCTAATACTGTGGATAAATTCTTATATTTAACTAAAACTGCCTTTGCATAGATTTCTAAAATGAAGCTAAATTGCGTTTAGTATCAGGAGCACATAGCAACGAAGAGGTGTAGTTTCAGTGCTCCTGATAATTAACTAAATACCTCCTCGCATTTCTATTATCCTAATACTCTGGACAAATTTTTAGATTCAAGCAAAACTGCCTTTGCATAGATTTCTACAATGAGGCTGGATTGCGTTTAGTACCAGGAGCACATATCAACGAGGAGATGTAATTTCAGTGCTCCTGGTAATTATACCAAATACCTCCTCGCATTTCTGTTATCCTAATACTTTGTGTAAATTCGTAGATTCAACAAGCAAATCTGCCTTTGCATAGATTTCTAAAATGAAGCTAGATTGCGTTTAGTATCAGGAGCACATAGCAAGAGGTGTAATTTCAGTGCTCCTGGTAATTAAATATCTCCTCGCATTTCTGTTATCCTAATATTATGGATAAATTCTTATATTCAACTAAAACTGCCTTTGCATAGATTTCTAAAATGAAACTAGATTGCGTTTAGGATCAGGAGCACATAGCAACAAAGTGTAATTTCGGTGCTCCTGATAATTAAATAAATACCTCCTCGCATTTCTGTTACCCTGATACTGTGGATAAATTCTTATGTTCAACTAAAACTGCCTTTGTTTGCATAGATTTTTAAAATGAGGCTAAATTGCGTTTAGTATCAGGAGCACATAGCAACGAAGAGGTGTAATTTCAGTGCTCCTGATAATTAAATAAATACCTCCTCGCATTTCTGTTATCCTAATACTGTGGATAAATTCTTATATTCAACTAAAACTGCCTTTGTTTGCAAAGATTTCTACAATGAAGCTGGATTGCGTTTAGTACCAGGAGCACATAGCAGCGAGGGGATGTAATTTCAGTGCTCCTGGTAATTATACCAAATACCTCCTCGCATATGTTATCCTAATACTGTGGATAAATTCTTATATTTAACTAAAACTGCCTTTGTTTGCACAGATTTCTAAAATGAAACTAGATTGCGTTTAGGATCAGGAGCACATAGCAACAAAGTGTAATTTCGGTGCTCCTGATAATTAAATAAATACCTCCTCGCATTTCTGTTACCCTGATACTGTGGATAAATTCTTATGTTCAACTAAAACTGCCTTTGTTTGCATAGATTTTTAAAATGAGGCTAAATTGCGTTTAGGATCAGGAGCACATAGCAACAAAGTGTAATTTCGGTGCTCCTGATAATTAAATAAATACCTCCTCGCATTTCTGTTACCCTGATACTGTGGATAAATTCTTATGTTCAACTAAAACTGCCTTTGTTTGCATAGATTTTTAAAATGAGGCTAAATTGCGTTTAGTATCAGGAGCACATAGCAACGAAGAGGTGTAATTTCAGTGCTCCTGATATTAACTAAATACCTCCTCGCATTTCTATTATCCTAATACTCTGGACAAATTTTTAGATTCAACCAAAACTGCCTTTGCATAAATTTCTACAATGAGGCAACAAAGAGGTGTAATTTCAGTGCTCCTGATATTAACTAAATACCTCGCATTTCTATTATCCTAATACTCTGGACAATTTTTTTAGATTCAACCAAAACTGCCTTTGCATAGATTTCTACAATGAGGTTGAATTGCGTTTAGTACCAGGAGCACATAGCAACGAGATGTAATTTCAGTGCTCCTGGTAAATACCTCCTCGCATTTCTGTTATCCTAATACTTTATGTAAATTCGTAGATTCAACAAGCAAATCTGCCTTTGCATAGATTTCTAAAATGAAGCTAGATTGCGTTTAGTATCAGGAGCACATGGCAACAAAGAGGTGTAATTTCAGTGCTCCTGATAATTAAATAAATACCTCCTCGCATTTCTGTTATCCTAATACTGTGGATAAATTCTTATATTCAACTAAAACTGCCTTTGTTTGCAAAGATTTCTACAATGAAGCTGGATTGCGTTTAGTACCAGGAGCACATAGCAGCGAGGGGATGTAATTTCAGTGCTCCTGGTAATTATACCAAATACCTCCTCGCATATGTTATCCTAATACTGTGGATAAATTCTTATATTTAACTAAAACTGCCTTTGTTTGCACAGATTTCTAAAATGAAGCTAAATTGCGTTTAGTATCAGGAGCACATAGCAACGAAGAGGTGTAGTTTCAGTGCTCCTGATAATTAACTAAATACTTCCTCGCATTTCTATTATCCTAATACTGTGGACAAATTTTTAGATTCAACCAAAACTGCCTTGCATAGATTTCTACAATGAGGCTGGATTGCGTTTAGTACCAGGAGCACATATCAACGAGGAGATGTAATTTCAGTGCTCCTGGTAATTATACCAAATACCTCCTCGCATTGTTATCCTAATACTTTGTGTAAATTCGTAGATTCAACAAGCAAATCTGCCTTTGCATAGATTTCTAAAATGAAGCTAGATTGCGTTTAGTATCAGGAGCACATAGCAAGAGGTGTAATTTCAGTGCTCCTGGTAATTAAATACCTCCTTGCATTTCTGTTATCCTAATACTATGGATAAATTCTTATATTCAACTAAAACTGCCTTTGCATAGATTTCTAAAATGAAACTCGATTGCGTTTAGTATCAGGAGCACATAGCAACAAAGAGGTGTGATTTCGGTGCTCCTGATAATTAAATAAATACCTCCTCGCATTTCTGTTATCCTAATACTGTGGATAAATTCTTATGTTCAACTAAAACTGCCTTTGTTTGCATAGATTTTTAAAATGAAGCTAAATTGCGTTTAGTATCAGGAGCACATAGCAACGAAGAGGTGTAATTTCAGTGCTCCTGATAATTAAATAAACGCCTCCTTGCATTTCTGTTATCCTAATACTGTGGATAAATTATATTCAACTAAAACTGCCTTTGCTTGCATAGATTTCTTAAATGAAGCTAGATTGCATTTAGTACCAGGAGCACAGCAACGAAGGTGTAATTTCAGTGCTCCTGATAAATAACTAAATACCTCCTTGCATTTCTGTTATCCTAATACTCTGGACAAATTTTTAGATTCAACCAAAACTGCCTTTGCATAGATTTCTACAATGAGGCTGGATTGCGTTTAGTACCAGGAGCATATTTCAACGAGATGTAATTTCAGTGCTCCTGATAATTATACCACATCGCATTTCTGTTATCCTAATACTTTGTGTAAATTCGTAGATTCAACAAGAAAATCTGCCTTTCTAAAAGATTTCTAAAATGAAGCTAGATTGCGTTTAGTATCAGGAGCACATATCAACGAAGAGGTGTAATTTCAGTGCTCCTGATAATTAAATAAATGCCTCCTCGCATTTCTGTTATCCTAATACTGTGGATAAATTATATTCAACTAAAATTGCCTTTGTTTGCATAGATTTCTAAAATGAAGCTAGATTTCGTTTAGTAGCACATAGCAACAAAGAGGTGTAATTTCAGTGGTCCTGGTAATTATACTAAATACCTCGTCGTATTTCTGTTATCCTAATACTCTGGATAAATTAGATTCAACAACCAAAACTGCCTTTGCTTGCATAGTTTTCTAAAATGAAGCTAAATTGCGTTTAGTATCAGGAGCACATAGCAACAAAGAGGTGTAATTACAGTGCTCCTGGTAATTATACTAAATACCTCCTCGCATTTCTGTTATCCTAATACTTTGCCTAAATTCGCAGATTCAACAACCAAAACTACCCTTGTTTGCATAGATTTCTAAAATGAAGCTAGATTGCGTTTAGTATCAGGAGCACATATCAACGAAGAGGTAATTTCAGTGCTCCTGATACTAAATACCTCCTCGCATTTCTGTTATCCTAATATTCTGGATAAATTCTAATATTCAACAACTAAAACTGCCTTTGTTTGCATTTCTAAAATGAAGCTGGATTGCATTTAGTACCAGGAGCACATAGCAACGAAGAGGTATAATTTCAGTGCTCCTGGTTATCATACTAAATAACTTCTCGCATTTCTGTTATCCTAATACTATGGATAAATTCCTATATTCAACAACTAAAACAGCCTTTGTTTGCATAGATTGCTAAAATGAAGCTAAATTGCGTTTAGTATCAGGAGCACATAGCAACGAAGAGGTGTAATTTCAGTGCTCCTGATAATTAACTAAATACCTCCTCGCATTTCTATTATCCTAATACTCTGGACAAATTTTTAGATTCAACAACCAAAACTGCCTTTGCATAGATTTCTAAAATGAGGCTGGATTGCGTTTAGTATCAGGAGCACACAGCTACGAGATGTAATTTCAGTGCTCCTGGTAATTATACTAAATACCTCCTCGCATTTCTGTTATCCTAATACCTTGTGTAAATTCGTAGATTCAACAAGCAAAACTGCCTTTGCATAGATTTCTAAAATGAAGCTAGGTTGCGTTTAGTATCAGGAGCACATAGCAACAAAGAGGTGTACTTTCAGTGCTCCTGGTAATTATACTACATACCTCCTCGCATTTCTGTTATTCTAATACTAAGGATAAATTCTTATATTCAACTATAAAACTGCCTTTGTTTGCATAGATTGCATTTAGTATCAGGATCACATAGCAACGAAGAGGTAATTTCAGTGCTCCTGCTAATTTAAATAAATACCTTCTCGCATTTCTGTTATCCCAATACTCTGGATAAATTCTTAAATTCACCACCTAAAACTGCCCTTTGCATAGATTTCTAAAATGAAGCTAGATTAAGTTTAGTATCAGGAGTACATATCAACGAAGAGGTGTAATTTCAGTGCTCCTGATTCGCAGATTTCTAGCATGAAGCTAGATTGCGTTTGGTATCAGAATCATATAGCAACGAAGAAGTGCAACTTCGGTACTCCTGGTAATTAATTAAGCATATCGTCGTGTTTCTGTTATCCCACTACTCTTGATAGATTATTAAATTCCACCAAAACTGGTTTTGCTTGCATAGATTTTTAAAATGAAGCTGGATTGCTTTTAATATAAGGAGCGTACAATTGAAACAGGTATAATTTCAGTGCCCATGACATTTAATTATACATCTCGAATTTCTATCCCAATACAGCCAATAGATTTTTCAAATTCAACCAAAACTACCTTTGGTTGCATAGATTATTAAAATAAAGCTAGATTGTTTTAGATATCAGGAGTGCATGGATTTGAAGAGGTTAATTTCAGTACTCCTAATAGGTACTTCATTCAAAACTTCATATTTCTGTTGTCCTAATACTCTGACAGATTAAGAACACAGAAATCACGCCTTTTTAAAATTCCATGCACTATACAAAATGCTAGTTCCAGAGCTTATTCCTGAGATGAAACACCTACCAGTTAACCAGTTGATCTGCTTGCTATCCCCTAATCCTATGCATTTCATAGAACGTATACAGACCTGGCAAACTTTTAAATCATGTCCTCACTCCTGAACTAAAAGTGACTCATCCAAGAAGTGTTTGAAGGCCGTCATAACTCATTTCGGATTTGAGATTTGAAACAGGGTACCTGGAAACCCCATACAGATCTCAAAATCAATAATAGGTTTTTTTTTATTGTCTTCAGAGCTATCTGGCTGCTTGACCCTCAAAAGGTCTACCTACCGGCCTCATTTCTTTATTTATGACAAACAAGACCACTGAGTCATCCCCAATTGGTTTATGTTATGTGCAGTAACATAAACCAACTGTGATCAAACAATAAAAGTTACTGCGTTACTGGGTTAAATAATATGGAGTCTTGTACATCTCAGAACAGACACACGTCGGTGATATATGAAGGGCGCCATCTTTTGATCTCGGTACCAAAGAATTTAAAACATTGCACATGCACAAAGAAACAGTGACTTAAGAATATCACTCTTTTTATTATAAATGTCTTGGATCACATTCAGTTTATTAGAAAGTAAAATGCATTTTGATAGTTTTTGGTGTTTATCGGGTTCTCTTGAGATTTCTGGTTAGAATAAATTGCTCAAGTATAGACAATTTATAAATATTGTGCATTACTTTGTTTTCCATTACATGTATGTATATTATAATGACTAGGTCAAGATGTTTTAGACAAACAAGGAAAACAATGGATGGATCGATGGTAAGAGATGTTTGCATCAGTCTTGGGTACTGCAAGCTCTATAATGAAAATGAGTTATTGTCAGAAAGGTACTGTTATGCATTACACCCCCCTATGTTACGCCAATGACTATTAGAAGCTGAAAATTAAGTGGAAACGGTTATGCAACCAGTAATACATCTCTTCTGGAATTGGAAATCTCTAAAGTAGCCAAAGCTGATGCATATTCATCTGATGGTGACATACTATACTATATCTACAATCTTAATACTCTTAACAGTGGGAATGTCCACTATTTTATTCTTTTACTGCACTACTAACAGCAACATATGTGGTGTCCTTTTCTGGATAAGAAAAAACTCTTAGTCAGCTTCATGTAAATAAAATAGCATAAATTTAGTTGTTTAAAATTCATTGACACAATATGCATTAAACAAAAAAATTATTAACAAATTTATAATAAATTCTCTATGGTCATAGCGGTAGATCCAGTCAACTTTTCAACACATTGTTTGGTATAGTTTTTGCAGCCCTGGAAATTAAAGGGAAAACACGTAAGTCAGGATCTTGGAATAAACAATGGAAAATTTACCCATACTTAAGGCAATCATTGTGTGTTTTGTACTCCATGGTGGCACTTGGTGGTATATTTAACAGTCGTTTGAGAGCGTCTCGAATTCGAGCTGTCGTAGCTTGATCCGAAGCAGTCCTATTCCAAATACTTAAAAGGTATTCCTGATATCGTGTTGATACTACTACCCCGCATATTTCATTTCCTGCCTGAAAACAAAAGTAAGAAACTACTTTGGGAGACAAAGTTTTATAGAAATAGATTTATCGTCTACTACGGACAACAAACAATTATAAAGGATGTTCCAAAAGTGAACAACCATATGAAATTAGTTGATAGAAGTCGTTTCTAATCAGAATAACCATACATTATATGGTTATCCAATTGTTCATCGTTTAATAGTTATTACAGCTTTTGCATTTTTTGTATGTAATATTACCAGTGCCTAGAATTTCATTGATAAAATTTAAAAGAACAAGTGATATTTGAAGATAATATATGAATAAGTTACGGCCAGTACCATAAAGAAAATAAAGTGCCCCTTAAACGTAAAACCTCCCCTTTATCCTTCAGACTTGTACCATAAGCCAATTTTAAAGCAAAAAGCTTCCTTATTGGTAAAGTCTCGATTTTGGTCCTTTATATATAGTTAAAGTCAACTTTATTGTGAAACATAACCTACAAATTTGATGACAGCAACATTTCTGTTCGTATAGACCGTTTTCGGTTGACTTGACGTGACGTGACGTTGTCGGCGTGGAGGACACACAACTCATTGTTTTGTTTTCTAGAGATGCGTAAAAGCTGTTCTTTTTTAATAGCATAGGTTTAAACTGCTTCTGCTTCATCTCTAATTGTATTCATTTGCATTCCTGTGTGATTGGATGAGGTTTGTGTACCTTCTAGACGGCAGTGTCAAAATCAGGTAACCGAAAGTGGTCAATTCAAGCTTAAAATATAATAAAATGGAAGATTATCGGATGTTATTTGATTCAAGCAGTAGTTCCAGTTCTTCTGAACAAGACGGAGAATATATTATATTGAGAAGATCAAAAATGTTTACACTGCCTCGGCAGTGTTTTACAAAATCTATGGATATGGATTAACACAGACTTGATGGAAATAAAACAGTAAAAACAGACCAGGTGGGGACAAAAAGTTAGGTTATATTGACAAATTGTCAAAAGTTAAGTTACATAGCGCCGTAAAGAACTCCATAAACCTATATTATCGCAGTACTTTCAGTTCAGCCGACATAACAATAGCAGAAAAATCCTCCTTTACCAAACGAGCAATGGAAGTTGTTTTAAGATACATGACATACTCTAAAGGTGATTGAAAGTCAACTTTAACCATAAAGTAACCTTAATGGATCCTTTTGGCGTTATTTATGGTACTGGCTGTTAATTAAATACCTAAAACACATCTCTAATATTAAGTTTTTGCTTCAATATTGCTTTATTGACATTTTTTTGTGTTTACTGACCTATTTTTTTTTTTTCAATTTTATCATTCATGTCACACAAAGATGTATGTTCAAAGCGACTCGTCTAGTAAAAGCAAAGTAGGTATGAATATTTAGTAAATGCAGTCATAAGAACTTAAAAGCATGCGGAATTTGCCAAATTTGTAAATCAGCACGTCCCTGGCTCTAATCACTAGACTTATTGGCCCTATTATAAAAATAGCATTCGATTGGTGCAAAGATCTCAAAAAACGACATTTTATTGGCTACCATGTCAATATATGAAATAATCATCGTAAACCCATTATTTTTGCATAGCATGACGAAATACACAAACAAGAAACATACAATATTAGATAAGTACAATGATAGATAAAAACAAAGAAAGCATAAATAAACCTCTAGTGCAAATTGTGAAATATCACACACAAAAATCTTTAAGCAGCCACTAAGTTGTAGATTGTTAAATATAATAGTGAGAGAATTAGAACTTTTGAATGATTAGTAGGTATATTATTGTTTTTTAAACTTAAAATTATTTATGTGAGTGTGTGTGTTTTGTGGTACTTACCATAAATTGTTCTCCTAACATAGCCATACACAAATTCTCCCACGCTTTCCCCGCCTGCTCCTTCCGAAGTCTTATAACCTAAAAGCAATTAAAAATAAATCCAAGAAATGTCTTTGTTTTAAAGTAATTCAAATATTCTTTACTAACAGCATGTTAAAAATACAAAATCAGCGTAAAGTATATTCACTACTGACCAAACATATTGAAAACCATCATATTTTAAAAATTAATTATTAAAAAGACTTCTTAGTCATCACTAAAGAAAAGACACCTTATTGCAGTTTCAAAATGTCCGCCTCTGGGCTTCCACTAACCGACATGTACCCCGATTGTATTTAAGTAATTGTTAATTTGTTAATGGCCAATTTTTCAATATTTAGTTAAAGTTTGACTTAAATAACCAGTTGATTCGGTTACTTTCAAGCTCAGTTAGGACTTGATCATAGTTAAATGTGGGCGTGGCTGTAGTTAAATTTAATCGTAGCATCAAGATACAATTATCTAAGATGATCAAGATTAAACATAACCATATTTCTTGTGAAGTAAGGTAAGCTGTGACGTTTTTAACGTACTTCGTGAATTTCATTTTGAAAAATGGATTTACGTGAATTGGCTGAACTATTTGACGACATTGATGATGGAGTGCTTAAATAATTTACATATGTATAATCATGTCAAAGTGGCACCATCAGTTTCTTTTTATTTTCGATTAACTCAGGTTTTAAAGTCTGCATAAACAAACTAATTTCACTCGAGGTGAAATTAATTCCAACGAAACTCTCAAAACTGTTTAAATACAATGTTTGTAAAACCGCCGTCGTTATAATACTAAAACACTGTGTTTTATTTCTGAAATCTCCACAAAACAACTACGTTTGCTTGGCCTCGAAAGAAAGTCGGCTCGATGCTAGCTAGCCGACTTGGAGTCAACGAGCAGTTAAACTTAGGGTGGTTCACCATCGCTCAAGTCATCCCTCATGTCAACCATCGTCTCCCTACAGAATTTCAACCCCATAGGAGCAAGAGTAAGCAAGTTATAGGTGCTTTTTGATAAAATAAGCAACAGCAACACAACTGAATTTTCTAAAATCGCTAAAATCCACCCTTGGAGGGGCTAAACATGGACGACCACCATCGCCTTCCAGACCCCTTATAGTAAGTACACCGCCTCTGTTTATTAGCCATTCCAGAGGGTGGGAAATTAATGGAAACGTACCCCAACAAACAATAATATTTTTCTAAATGTTATTATTATTTTTCTTTTTTGTGTAAATACTCCTCTCATTTCGGCACTTATGTACTGGTGATTTGTGTAAAATACTCCGTCGCCATAATTAAATCCACCTCTGGCAGATTAGACAAATCTGCTTTTAAATAGCCGGATTCGCGGATAGTAAAAAATCCTACCGTCTCCCACTGACTTTCACGATCACAGAATACCTCGAGATAGGACTTGGAATCTTTGATGTCAACGATTCGAGGGCATCAGTTTATGAAGAATTTGATTTTAAAGCAGAATATTTCTGGAACTACTTATCGGATCGACATAACCTCAATCTACAGAAACTTAATAAAACACGCTTTCATTCTTCATTTTTTTTCAATATATGAACTAGAAATATAACGTATCTAGAGTGTATGTCTGTCTACCCTAGACTATTTAAATCTAAAGTAAAACAACAGAAGAAGAACCAACAAATTAACAATGCCAACTAAAGAAAAACTGGATCAACTAACTGAACTGCTAAATATGTCGTAAAGTACGCAACCAACTTTAAGCCTTGGCTATTTGTTTCAGTCAAATTAGCAGGCAGATTAGTTAACCAAGTGTTTAATGAAGGCCGAAAGTAATGATGGCCCTTGGGGCCGGTTTATCAATGCGAGGTTTTGAAAGGATAAAAGTTATCCTATGATTAAAGCCTATGCATTAGGGCGGAGTGAAAAGTTTAGTGATTTTTTTGTTTTTTTATTTTAAATTCGTAATAGTGCCGAAAAGTTGTCTCTCACACAGCCATTTAATGCAGAGTATTATTTAGGACCTGTGGTTCGTCCATCAAACAATTAAAGTAAATGGCGGAGTAGAGCTCCTTGATATGTATCTGGAATATCAGCCGTTGCAGCGGTAGATTCAATTCCATTTGCAGGAATCGTAGAACACTATTTTTCTTTCCAGTATTAACTGCTGTGTCATAACAGCCGAGCGCCAGAAAGACCTCTAATTTTATGCCTCGTTCTTTTAGAAAATCAATTATGGATTTTGCAAAGTTTTTTTTCCAGAGCCAGATAATATTGTAACGTGCCCCGATATTCAGATCCCGGTTCTCTAAGAAGTGACGTGTATTCTTCAATTACTACTTTGATTTTTTCATTCCACAAAGTTCTGTCTGTCCTGTTATCAAAAGATAACCCTTTCAGATCTAATGCCGGAGCTACTGATAGTTCTTTCTCATTTCTCACTTTTGTAATTTTTTGATTCTATTGTGCCAATACATATTTTCCTTGTTGTTCTTTGGTTTGGAATGAATTCTCTTTCTAGAATGGCTATTTTTTGTTGTGTTCCACATTTGCACAAAATACAAGAACTGCATTTACAAGCGGCAACATTGAACAACTTATTAGCCTCCATTCTAAAACACTGCACGTTAATTTCATAGCTTGCATTCTTCTTCTGCTTAGGATATCTAATCAGACTCAAATGCTTCACATAAAAATCCTGAATAATTTTTATAATAAGATTTTTAGAAATAGTTGAAATAGAAGCATTTCAAAAAATAAATTCAGAAATAATTTTTATTTAAATGACAAGGATTTTTTTTATCAAGATTTATTTTTTTTTAGAATTTAACTAAACTTCGGATTCGGAGTATTACTATGATTTTTTTATTTTTCTCATACAATTTAGTATCGTAGATCGCCTTGTATTTAAAGATGAAAGAGATTTTGTGGTCTTAAACCTTGGTGACCTTTTTTTAGATCAGTTTGATTCAAATCGGACAAAAAACAAAGGAATTATTACACTGTTACTCTCTTAAGTGATACACACTGTATATAGGATAGATGCTAAATGTAAAAATGTTAGTAACATTGTGTATATTGAGTGTAAATCACTTCACCACTTTATGTAATACCATATATAGTATCTACATACATCAATACACACTAGCATAGTAAGTAGTTTTCTCTGGAGATTTAAGGCCTTGCTAAAATTATTATTAACTTGACAAAAACATTCACAATATATAAAATAAATATCAGTTATGTTTCTCCAGTAGTGAATCCATTTTCAACAAAAAATTATATTACTCACCCATTTCCCTCCTTTTTTGTTCGCCGAGTCTTCCCACATAGGTTTAATACCTTTTTTAAAAAGGTGTAAGTCTCTATGTGCCGGTATATCTTGCAGCCTAACCATGTGAGAATATAAAGACCACCATTGTTCAACTGTTCCTACCTGCCCTACCAACCTTAACGCCTGACTGTATCCCTAAAAACAGATTAAAATATTTGACTATTTATAATTGGTAAAATCACAACTTCAAAAATATGATCTTAGGATCATATAATTCATATAGAATTGTTCGACATAAGTAAACAATATATTGTATTGAAATTGATGAGTATATTGTTTGCTTACATTATTTTTGATTCGGCTTAGAAAAAAAACATCGAAAGGAGCCATATAACAAATATGTGAAAACATCGGGAGGGTTCACAAGAGTAAACGTTTTCAATTAAAATTTAAGTTTGTTAAATGTAGAAGGGAGTGTTTACAAACAAACGCTCATGTAAGGAGGGGGAGAGTCAGAAATAACCCATTTTTGTAAACGTATTTGTTGAATCACGCCAAGAATACTTTTATTACAGATATAATTTCCAGAATATTTTATTTTATCAGACCACGAACTTCATAAATTAATATGGGCTCCATATTGGCTAGTTATATTGACACTCCCATGCTGGTTACCATAATACATCACCAATGCCAAGGTTATGTTAAGTAAATGGTTAGATCAGTAGAAATGTAAAATTATAAGATATGACCGATCAGCTGATTGAGCGAAAAGGTGACATTTTATTGTTCGGCTTCTGTGGTCAGAAGAGTAGCCTCGATAGTAACTTTTATTATTGCAATGTACAAATTGGGTGTTATCAGATTTCATCCAATATTTTCCCGCTGCTGTTGAGACAAATTATTGCTTGATTTTAGTGACAATGTAATTAAAAATAAAAACACCTACACGCTCCATCCTATACTCCTACCCCATGCGTCATGCGGCTCTCGCTGCTGACAACAAGCATGTCCAATGTCCAATCCAGCGTATGCAGCTGGTCCGGCGGTATAAAAAAGCACCGGGGGTTTGTTCCGGCACACGGTGGGATGATCGATGTGCGATCGGGCTGCGTGGTGGAACAAATCTCCATGCACCGGAATTGGCAGCAATGCCCACCTTACGCTGGCAAATCAATCAATCAATCAATCAATGAGTACTCCTTGTGATAACTTATTACCACGGCCGGCGAGAGAAAATCGGGGTTCGGGGTAATAACATGCGGGCCCCTACTCCTAGCTCTTCGATATAAATTTGAAGAGCGGGAGGGTAGTACTCCTTACAATGCAATTTTCATTTCTATTGTAAGATTTCAAAAAGCGGGGGCAGTGCTTCTTACGATTCAATACTCTCAATTACGATTTTCTGCATAAAAAATGTATATATTACCTCACAATTTACAAGTATGCCTTCTTGTTTAGAGGCATTGGGGTAGCATTTCTGGAGAGAAGTATTAAAGCCTTACGAAAATATGACATTTGGCAATATGCCGCAAAATAACAACTATGTCCAGATTACAGACAGCTGATATTCCTATTGGATCTGCAAATAAGTTGACTACATGTCATGGCGACAAGTGTCAAAAGTTTAGCTTGGGAAGCCTGCATTATGAAGTCCAGTTTTATTTATGAATTTCATGGATCAGACGTTACTACAATCTTTTAGAATACAAACTGTGAAATACGTAAGATAGTTATATCACAATTTATGTTATTTAAGAAAGTCACGAAACTTTCGGCAAGCTTAATGCACATATCAACAAACATTCTGGTAAAATATGAAGTCCATTTACTGTACCGTTTCTGAGATCCATTCGCTCAAAGTTCGCAGTTTTTGACATTTAACGTTAGGTTTATGGATGCCATGCAAAATAAATTGATGTCGTGACACTATTTTCCCTCTCACGACTGATCCTTATTTAAGAAAGATCTCAAAAACGAGGCAAACTTAAATTAATTCCTGACGAAGCACATGTATAATTATCAAGATGATTCACCATCTAATAACGTAATGGTAGCTACCCGAAAATTATTGAAATTACTGAATGGGGACATGTGTAGTAAAAGTGGCAACGTTGTATTATTTCTAATACTTGGCGCGGATATTTGAAAATTCTTTGCGTTTATTTTAAATGCAATATCATATTAGAAAGAAGATTTACAAATGTTCATTCCAATTTTATTTATTATTTTCTATAATTAAGAAAATATTTTTTATATTTTGTCAAAAATAATATACAGCCATCTGACTCTTAATATGTAGAATAGTTAATGAATATAGTATAGTACAGTATATTTTGATGAGTGAATAAATTTTTCATTGAATTGAAAAGCAAGAATACTTTATTATTTAATCATTGTATGAAGTAATCAGCATTTTTTAAAATTTAAATGTTATCTGCCTAGAATGATTTTGCATCTTTATTTACGTTATGAGAAGCTACTGTTCGACCCAATTCAAACTCGAGCAAACTCCACATTCAATAGTAAATACTGAGAGAAATCCGTTGTTATTTTCATCTACAACTCTTACCAGAGATAACACACTTTGGAATTTGGTTTTCTTGTGCCAACTCTTTATAACGCTCTTGTCATTGCCATCGCAACTTGACATTCTTAAGTTGTTAAGCAACCGATTCATTTAACTAACAAAATTTACTTAATAAACAATGGTAAAAGTACAATGTACAAAGACGAGCCGATCAACTGACATTAGGAACTATATGCAGCGTTGCCAAATCTTTCCTTATTCTCTCTCTCGCGCTGTGCTACATCTGTTAGCGTATCCAAATCGATAAACTTGAGAGTTTATCGATTCGCTAACATATATCGCACCTCTCGTGATATAACTACCTTAAAGTACTTTTCAATCTATATGTGTAATAAGAGTTTATTCTATCAATAGAAAAATCATTTGTTTCAAGCAACTCCTAATGAAAACAATCAATATTGGATATCTAATAATCAATTATTAATAGTCAAATGGCTCATGCAGGGAAAATATTGTGAACATAAATAACTATACCTAGTGGCTTAATAATTGTAAAAATGTAGGTGATAAACAATATTCAATTGTCTATTTTTAGCCCTCAAGTAACAGAAAAATATCACTCTTACAAACTAAATGTGTGTACACGTGGCCACGGACACGTTAACACTAGCAGACAAATTGCTTACAATTTGTTGTCTAAAACACATTCGTAGTAACATAAATTGCAAAAATGAACCTGTGTGTTAAGCCAATTTAAGAGACGACAAAGATTTAACATTTTTGTTTTAAAATTAGAATTACATATACTACCTGTCTTTTTAAACAATGCAAATTTAGGTTCCACGATGCTACAAGTCAGAGTATCAAATATTACCTGCGAACCCTGTATTTGTGAAGGCCTTTTCGAGAACCAGAGGCAATATGGATGTTGCAGTCGGTGTTCCCCTGGTGGATACTCTATTGGGCCCAAATCTGTGATATTTGGACCCACCTCTTCATCTCCGCTGCCACTGTCAGAGTTATCCACATGGTGATGTTTCAACCTGGAATATCAACAATAATAAACAAATGAAAAAAACAGATGAAAGACATACACTTACGTTTCGAATTTGTTGGACATGTTTCTATCGATATTATTAATATTATACACCATAAAATACTTTTATCACAGCCTCAAGCTAGTTTTATTCTTATAAATAGTACAAATTTATTTTCTAATAAGAGCTTCCGTCAACTTTATTATTCGTGACCTTGAATTGCACTTTCACCAATTATGGCTGTTAACGAAAAATGTCACCAGATACCTGTCAAAAAAAGAAATTAAAATTATAGAGCCCAGTTTAAAGATTACTCGTCTATCTAATATTATTAAAATCTATCGTAACGTCTACTAATAAAATGTACTATCCTTTTGCAAAAACCATTCCAAATTATGATTTGACAACAAATAAGGTAACTATGAATTCCCCACTAGGCAGTAGTTCAAATGTCTCTCGGTAAGAATTCATCGAAGGTACCTATAAATCATCCTATTTGCAAAATATAATTAAATAAAAATTCATTCATCGATTGAATTTATTATACATAGGTAACAAAGCCAGTTGTTTCTTTATTGAATTAGAATTACTTAAGTTAGCGTGTGTCTTTTACAACCATAGACAAATTTTGGTTAGCACGATGGAGATATATTTATGTTATAAAAAAATATTGACTACTGCCTATTGCCTAAAGGCGAAAAAATTTTTTATCAAAGCCAGGAAGCCACATGCAAAGATAAGGAATTAATTTTCTTTCTCTAACTAATGCCTTAATGCCACAAATTCTTAAATAATTGGTGGCGCCACTATGCTGCAAACCAGTGTTGCCAATAATATTAACTGTAATTATTCACCGACTGACATGAAATATCCGATTCAGTGTTCCCGCAGCCTTTCCGACGATTTCCGTGGATATTAAGGCAGGTAGATTTCGTCGGAGAAGGTGTTTTCTTACAAATTTTGAAGAACGGGATGGAAATTTCTCTACACATTGGGGACTTTCTGATCTGTATTTTCTTCACTTCCAGAAGTTTCAGGGGAGGCCCATCTCTCTTTGATGCAGTGACATTTTCGACGATGAAAAGTATATTCACTATTTCACGAAACAAATTTTCATTTTCATATTTAAAAATGTCCGCAGCGTTAAAAAAAAAGTCCGAAAATTGGACAAAACCGCCAATTGGCAACACTGCTGCAAAGATCACGTGTGACAGCTACAACGCCTACAACCACAGATTAATAAAAAATTTCTTGATCTGTGGCTAAAACCGATATTTTTTTGTTTTGTTTTTGAATGACTAACAGCCGGTTTTACAATCGCAAGTTAACTTTCATGTTAGTTGACTCTTACTTGTAGGTTAACTACAACTTTACCGACACTTGAGTTTTTCATTCAATATAAAGTTAAGTCATGATTTGTAAACGAGAGGAATTGTGTTAATAAAATTTATAATGTTGGTACTAGAAAAATGATTAATATACATAAAATGCATGAATTTTTGTCAAAGTCACGTCACATACTAACAAATATAAATATCAGAAGCAATTTATCAGTTAGTAGATTATTATTATTTATTAAGTAAGTACCTATGTAGTATTTAATGTTTGCAATTTTGTATAAATAATATCTTTATATAATTTATTCTACATTCTATGAAACATAGAAACGTTTCTTTTAACTCTGTTTCATCTAATACAATTTCCACTGTTCTGGGCGACAGTCTGAATCGATTTAAAAAATCTCTTCCATCGTATTCTTCAAAGAAGTTGGGTCTATACCGGATTATTTTGGGTCTTCTTGGCTCCTCATCACTGCTATATGCATTCACTTCATACATATGTCCATTTTTGAAGGAAGTATCAAAATATTATTTTGTGACAGTTATTTTGTAGGTTATAAATTGCTGGTAAACTAACCAACTTCCAGTTTACTCACACCTCATCTGCCAGTAAAGTTAACTTCCAGATAACCATCACCTTGAAAATAACCAGCTATTGTAAAACCCAATTTCTATAGTAACCTGAAAGTTAACTCTGACTGGAAGTTAACTAGCGATTGTAAAACCGGCTGTAAGGGTGTTTATCAATGCTGGGTCACAGAATAATAAAACAATCAGAAGGGAAACTCTCAGCATTGCCCATATACAATTTAACTCCAGAATCGGCCATCTTGTTGAGGTTGAAATCAGGGGCGTATTCTGTACTGTTGTAGTCAGGTCCGCACTTAGAAATTTGTAATTTAATTTTGTAGAATACACTTTTCAACTTTTCTCAAGAAACACTATAAAATAATTGTCTCTGAATTTTCTCTTTGTATGTTGGTGCTGAACTTCTCGTTTCATCGTACTAATTTTGTAAAAAATAGTGGATCACACTAAAGCATGCAATGTTAAAAACAAATTTTGACAACTTTACACAGCATTTAAATAATCATAATTATTATGATACGAAGGACGTGAGTGACTGCAATATGAACTTTATAAGAACAGTCCATTGTATTAAAATGCATTATTTTGCAATAAATATATAAATTGTTATATAATGTCATCAAACAATGCCATGTCATAAAATTCTTTAATATAATCTCAAAGCATAAGCATATGTAATTAAAAATTGTTTTCCTCTGTAGAGGAATTTTTAAATGCTTAACCATATTATAATATTTTTCTACAAAACTGTTGAAGAAGCTTATTTTATCTCAATGTCATGGAATTAATCTCATGGGACAATAAATGTCTATTTTTATTCTATACGATTGACTTTATCCCTATATGTGCTGTTTAATAATTACACGTATATCTTGTTTTATTAATGAATCTATATATTTTAATGCTAATGATTAATTAAATAGTAGTAAATATTCCGTCCTGAAATATTCAATAAAAAGTGTTTCTAAAATACAATACAATAAAATACAATACTGAAATTTAGGTCATATGAGAGGTGTGTATAAATTGTTGTTTCATTATATGAGTGTAAAGGAAATATATATATTGACTATGTTAATGTTATATTATAATTTTAGTTCAAAACATTACTGATGACGCGATTGATTAGGTACACAAAAATGTGAAGATGTACGAGATCGATGTGGAAACATAGTATACATCTGTGTATCCACGTTCTAACGAATTATAAGTGGATTAGATGATATGTCAATATTACTTTAAAATATTATTGAGTTATTTTACATGAGAGTATCACAAAACAAATGCAGTCAGGCCACATGTCAGGCATTGGCATTGATCAACGTAAATAAACAGTGAAACAAACGAAACAAATAAATCTAAAACATATGACCAATAGGTTATCTGTAATGTTGCTACAGATGAATTTTTGAAATTACCATAAGGTACAGGAAAATTATGATTAATTTTAGTACATAATTTTTTTCATGTAATAAACCATCTCATTTCTGAAAAACTGAATTTGAAGACATTTGATTACTGCAAATGTACTACACATGAATGTGATTTGTGACAAAACTATTTATACAATTATTTATTCCTAGTTTATCAGAAATTATTGTACATCTGGCAACTCTGTATAGAGCACACAATTATCAGTTGTTTTACCCCAGGAACATGGAGAATTGGATGCGCGTCTAGAAATGCGCGAAACTTCCCCTTCCCTGAAAGATTCCATTCTGATTGTTTTACAAAGAATTTAACAAATAGAGGAGACAAGCTCCATAAGCGTAATGTATAAGCAGCGGGAGGCTGTAGGCTTCTCATCCCTCTCACACGGTTCGTTCTCTCTTTGTCGCATAGTACATGGGGGGTGGCGACGATTGACGTTATTTGTTGGAAATCAAAGAGCGCCGGGTAAGGCTGTGTTGCTTTGTAAAACAGTGGAGAGAGATGGTACGAGGTGTGCCGGGTGTGCAACAAGGACGAAGAGCCTACCGTCTCCAAGGCAACCAAACCGCGACTCCCGGCAAATCGCCAGCTTGTCTTCTCTATTTATTAAACTCTTTGTTGTTTTATGTGGCTGGGTTAAGGTAACTTCTAATCTTTGGTAACTTATCCGACGGATAGCGCCTATCTAGAGGTTAGTCTGTTCAATCCAAAAGTTGCAGTCAAAATGCTAGATATAAAATATAACTATTTATTACTTGAAACTGTACAAATTTTAACAACCACTTTATCTGTAAAATAACTTTGGCCACAACCTCGCATTGATAAACAGGCAGTAAGGGTCGGTTTGTCAATGCGAGACCAAAGTTATCCTTTGGCTAAATCGCAGTTTAATAATACAGTAGGGTCACTTCCCCTACTGTACTATTAAACTGTGCTTAACCTTAGGATAACTTTTTACCCTCTCGTTAGGGTCGGTTTATCAATGCCAGGATAGAAGTTATCCTATGGTTAATAATATAGTAGGTTCACTTCCCCTACTGAATGTAATCCACGCGTAGATAGCATAACTCCAGCTATCGACGTGTGAATATGCTGAAGTGACCCTACGGTATTATTAAAGTGTGCTCTAACCATATATAGGATAACTTTCATCCTCAAATTGGTAAGCCGGTCCTTAAAACATGTCATTAGTTTAACCTTTGACCGATAGGGGGCCGAGGAATGGCTGAAATAGTTCCAAGAAGCCAAAAATTACGAAGTCCACGGCTTCTCTAGTTGTGTTTACGTTGAAATGCATACACATATGCTAATAAATATCACTTCGAAAACAATTTTTTAGGCTAATGGACTTCCTAAATAAAGATTTTAATGAATCAAGAGTTTACAAGGCGCAAGAATCTATATATTGCGGTACCTGATTTGCCTTAAAACTCAAAGTTTATTTACTATGGAGTAATAAATCGATTACCTTGACCAAAGTGGTTGATAAATGTATCAGTTCAGAAGGAAGAAGAAAGGAATGAACAAGATTGCACTTTAGCTTGTTAAAACAGGTGCAAAATTACCATTCATCCGAAAATAGCCAATAACGACATGAAGAAAAATCTTCAACTTCAGAAGAATTAATTTGTTCTTAGAGGTGTTTCAAAATCTCATGAGCTGTGACCTTCATATGCGCAGAGACAAAATCCCTCTCGTGGACTCAGTTACACTTCTTAAAAATATTAGATTAATTGTTTACAATTTATCCCGAGCTCTTGTTTATATATACAGCAAGATAGCTGTCAGTGTTTTCAAAATACACCTGTAAACCCAGAACAAACTTTGCCTTTTGCGCATTTCGCGGTTCATAAGATTCTGAAATACCTCTACCTTTTGTGGAATAGATCATAGACTAGGTTTTTACAATTAAAATGTAAATACGAGATCTCATGTTGATCTAATGATGGTGGTCCTTCGACTGGATTATTTGATGGTCATAATGCAAAAAACAAGGAAAGGAGAGCCTTGATGCACACAGGATATGACCTTGTTGGTTAATTAACGAAACAACTGTGAAAGAAAACACCTCATTGCTTGTTTGGGAATTTATTTATTTTTTTAAAATACATTTTAATATCGCAATCATTCAAGCGTACAAAAATATATTATTAACACGTTTACACCATTTTATTTAAATATAATATACAATATAAATTTTTTAACTTTAAAACTGTATTAACACTTTACATTTCGACTGTGGGACATCATAAATATATTTGTGGAACATTCATTGATTATTTAAAAATATTATCACAATATGGAGTAAAAACAAGACCAGTCTTAATTTATTTCACTTGATGTGACGAAGAATTCGTCCAAGTAATATAAATATATATCAGTCAGCAGAGTTTATTTAATTTAAAAATTATCCTAGCTATTGTTTGTATATTACATATAAATAGAAAATTAAGGAACTTACAGTACACACGAATTTTCCTGCACATCAAGTGAAAATAAATACATTTTAAAGCTGTAGTTAATATGCTGAAGGCAGAGAAAGTTGTTTGTCCCACAGAAAAAACAGTATTTTAAAGAACATTATATATTTCACTATAGATTAGACGTACGCCAAACAGAGTGTATATTACATGTTTAAATAATCAGAAATATAACCAAAAAATGTATGCACACTCCTACGTTAATACCTTACCATTACGAAAATAAATAGCGACATACTCATACCTTTATTAAACCTACAACAAAGCCTCTAATAATCCTGAAAGCAATACAAATGAGTAGATTCGCATTATTGATTATGTAAAAGGCATTTTTTGGTGTTACTTGTTTGAAACATTTTGTTTATTTTAGCAACTATGTAAAAACACGGAAATTTTTTAACCATATTCGTTGCCCTTTGAAACATTCTCAGATATTTTAACTGTGAATGTACAAATAACCAAGAGTTGAAGGTGTGGAGTTTATTTTATTTATTTATTAATACGCAGCAGGTTAGTAACCCAATTATTTTCAATAAAGGAACCGATTTATTAATGCAACATAAATATCAAACGGTTATTCATGTAAATTCCTCTCAATTATCAGAACATTTCATTGTCTTCGAATATGGTAAAACGCCAAAAAATACCCTAAAAATTTACCCGAAATATTCTGTTCTTGAGATTTCAAGGAGTCGCGAGTAATTTTGAGGTTATATTTGAGTTTTAATGAGAACGAGATAGTCTGTTGGCTCGCAAAAATATCAACTAGCAGCCTCACATTTCAGACTTATAGGTAAAATAAATTTTATTATTTAAATTAATCGGATGGATGTCGTACATTATACAATTTTATACTTATAGCCGAATTATAAAGCGAAGAGAAATCCATCTACTATAACGATGCCCTGAGACATAACATAAATTAATAATAACTATAATAACATTAATAATATTAGGACAATACTTATATTTAAATATATTATAATAATGAGGTAGATTTTAAAACTGATTTAACAGTATAAGTATTTGAACAAATTATTATAGGTTAATATTATTACTTTTGGTTGAAAAATAGAGATTGTTTAGAAGATTCGAGAATTAAATTCAGATTTATATTCACAGTGTGGAACAGTAAATACATTAATTCACTTAAATCAAAAGCCCTCGGAAATAATAAGCAGGGTGCGTGCATTGTTTGACTGACATAACCTCAAATATTATATTTTTGTATGTTTATACTCATTTTTAATCTTTTTATTTGTATTTCTAGATTGGTACTTGTGTAACATTAATGAAGTCTCCCGGATAGGATGCATATATAATTTTTTGAAATCATTGATGTTTAAAAGTGTACTGATTTTTACAGGTTGGAAATCCAACCTATAATTATTAGCGGTCTATTTTTAATATTCAATAATTTAAAAAAATTATATGCATCCTATCCGAGAGAGTTCATTAATGATGAGGTGCCAATTTAGAAATACGAATAAAAACGTTAAAAATGAGAATAATCTTACAAAAATGTAATATTTGAGGTTATGTTAGTCATACAATGCACGCACCCCATAGTCAACATGGACAAAAATGAACCAAATTTCACAATTTGTACATAAAAAAGTGAAAAAAACTTCAGTTGTCAAAACCGGTCATTGAAATAGGTGCAGATGACATAAGATATTAAAGGAGCAATGTTAGTTGTATTGTATATAAAAACATGTTTATAAAGACGAAGTTTCTTATGCTTTCAAATAAAATATCTCGAATGGACACCAAATACAGAAAAAAGTCATGTAGAATGTAGATAATTCAAATGAATTGAGCTCCCAGTTTAAACCGGAAAATCTCAAAAACAGAGAAGAGGAAGAATAATGTTTTCATTATGTGTCTATTTTAAACCAGTCGTGAAAATTTGAGAGCTCATTTGAATCGTGTAAGGGCTCAATACATTTTGAATCGGACATTAACAATCAAAGGGAACATTCATGCACCATGATTAAAACAATGAGAAAACAGAAAAATCCTTTTTCTTCACTTGTATTTTTTTAAACCTTCAGAAATGTAAACATTTCCCCTCACAAATTGAAAAGTCACTGTAGTAGCGACTGATTAATTTTCTGTGGCGACTTTTTACCACCTTGCAAGATATTTGACCTGAAAGGCTAAAATCACTACTTTACTGGCATATTCACCACCATTTTCATTAATTATTTATATTACATAAGATCCACAACGCTCCTTACAAATTATTTTGAATCTTTATATTTACCAATTCCGATTAGCCTACCACAAAAGAAAAAGTAGATGTGTAGACATATCAATATATTAACGTTACGTTATCACCATTATTACACCAGAGGTGTATACATCTTGAAATCAAAACAAATGATTTTAAAATTTACTAGGGCTTTTGATTTAAATGAGAATCTACGCTGTAACTGTTGAGGAAACTTCCAAAAATGGTCTATACTATTTTCTTCTAACGCAGTTAGAATAAAATTAACCCTATTATATATATATATTTCATTAACCAATCAAAAAAGACGATAACAGCGAGTAAAATAACCATTGAAAAACTATTGCTTTAAATTTTTTTATTTGTACACATGAAATTGGAATGTTACTGGTAAACGAGAGAAAATAAAGGTAACTGTTCAAAAAAGCGGCCTTTTTAATACTTATTGTTGTTGACAAGGAATGTTATTATGAGGTATATAAATCTTGAAAACCCTGAAAATATTAAGTATTTAACCGTTTTCATAGTAGAAGAAATGCTATCCGGATAAAGAGAAGTGATTGGATTAAAAAAATATTATTCGCTATGTTCAATAACATTTTTTTTTTAGATTTTTACACGCCGTTCATTAACATTATTTGAGCATTTCGTTTCTGTTAAAGAAATAACATAAATTTTTACATCGTACGGCTTTTCTTGCTTGAGAAAATGAAAAGAGAAAGGAACGGTAACTATAAAAAGAAACACTACTCTCTATAATAATTAAGAATTAATAAAAATAATCGTTGTTTTGTACAATATAAAAGGCACACACCACACAGATCTGTGACACAAATAACATTTTATAAAAAATTTTGTACGTTATTGTATTTTCTTTAAACAACGGAATATTCTTTGGGTAATATTATTTAAATTAATAAATATCTGTGGTAACGTCGAATATAGAACAAACAACACTGTTTTTTCCATTTATGTAACATTTAACATCATATTCAACAACTATACACATATTTATATATACATCATTCATACATGCACACAAAATTGTCATATACAGAGTTTAAGTTATTCGTTCTCGGAATTAAATAAGAAATAAATTATTATTTTTTTTACACAAAACTATACACATACCTACAAATTAAACGCAGATATTTTTTTCAAATCAACCAGTAATAACCTTCGTTACTTTACGTCAAAGTATTATTTTGCCTATTTCCTGTATATGACAAGAATAGTAGTATAACTGTACAATATTTTTCACTTATAACTAACTATATGCAATTTTTTCAGGTACCGGTATTTCAACTATAGACATTATTAACTTAATATTGTGGTGCACCAACTTATAACATATTGTTTATGACATTTTTCGTTACCAAATTCAGGTCAGCGGCAACTAATACTAATAGCCCCATCCTCCTCGTCTGGAGATATTCCTCAGACTTAAAAAAATGTTTTTTAATATTACATGAAGGTCAATGAGAAATTGGTTGTTCTTTTCACCATCATATACATTTACATACCCATTATTTGTTTATGCTCTTCAAAATAATCTTGCGAAAATTGGTATTAAAAAAATACTGAATTATGTTTTTATTATTCAATTTTCAATTGAAGATCTACAGATTTTTGAGTTGCTGTTCATGAGGTATCATTAAAATCATATTTTCACTATGTGAGGAAAAACCGGTAAAAAAAAATGTATCAACCGGAATTCTCAATCACTGCTTACGAAAACACATTCATATCCCTCTAGGCATGACAAAGAGATTATCTTAGCTGCGTTTGATAGTTTTGTAGACATAAAGAGACAGACTACTTGGTTTTGTAACAAAAACTGATCACATTAATAAGAGACAGTGTCAGGAAGGTTATTCTTTCAATAACTACTTTATCAGCATTAGTCGTTATTTTATCTACATCTCTAAAGTAATATTTGATTTGAAATTTTTTTTGATGCCAGAATCTGTATCTAGACTTCCAGCATTAATATGTCAGTCAACATCAGTAGACTTTTCTCTGCTTTTGGGATTTTTCAGTCTTATCTTTTTCCGAATCTGATACGGTTACAACAGAACAGGCACTATTACTTTCATCATCTTTATCTTCTGTGTTTTGTGTTATTACATAGCTGTCAATTAATTTGCTTTCTTCTGCCACAAATTCATCCATTTTAAATGATAACTGGTTCAATTTTTTCTTTGCTTTCTGTGAGTAACTCAGAATCTGATCGTTTAATTTCTATTTTAGGAGTCCTGCCATCAATAAAACTGTCATCATTATTGTCAGCGGCGGTGGTGTGTTTCAATTCCCAAGATCCTTTTCTTCTTCCCTTATCTTCAATTTATCAATAGCCTCATCTGAAGCATTTATCACTTCTCTTTCAGGCCTTTTATTCCAAGATTTCATTCCATTAGAGTTGCACTTCTCTTATTTATACTATCTTCACAACAACATTTGTATCTTCTTGTGTATCATTATTAAAACTTAAACTTACATGATGTCTTTCTTTAAAATTCTTTAACGTTGTACTATGATTTTTATAACTTGTAATTTTGTTTTATTATATCCATTATCCAATTCCTGTTTTTCAATTTTTATTTCATCATCAGCCGAGACAGAGGAAAAATTAGTTTGTGTATCTTTATGGGATGATACAGTTAAGATGTACTTATTCTCTAATCGTATTAAAATCTTAGTATTCAAATCTTTAAACACTTCTTCAACATGATCTTCATTTAGTTTTGTAAATTTATTGCAATAGCTTCACACTGTTAAACATATTTTTTATTAGTTCCAACCCTATTGCTTCTCATTTATTGGCTCTACAATCATCATTATTGACTTTATTTAAAAGCTTGTTTGATTTCTCTCTAATGGTTTTGCCCATGTAAACTGAATCTTTCAACATCTTCACTAAAGTGTCTTTGAGAATATCTAAAGATTCTTCATATTCCTTGTTGAAACAAAAAATTCTACAGGTGTTTCATAAAATGTTTTGTTTAATATATGCCACAAACGTTAATAATCAAAAACATTATTAAATCAACTCTACGAACATTTAAAAAATCCCTTTGTTGTTCTTAATGTATACAAATGATATAAACACCACAGACCTAATGACTGTAATGAGTAATTTTTATACATGCCAGTTGTTTAATTTTATAATTTAAATAATCAAAACTTGGCGGCAATTGTGTGATATCATGAACTGGTATGGTTGCGACAAGAATTATGGTGAGATGGAGATTAAAAAAAACACAGTGGCACCCATTAGTTTCCTTCTGTCACTGTTTGTATTAGCTAGTGTTAATGGAATTGAGGATACAGTAAGCACTTGGTGGCAGGTTTCAAATAACTGTACATTTTTATCTGTGAATTAGCTGTCACTTTATTCCCACTCTGAGTTGAGATCTCTAAGCCGTAGCAAATATTTTTAGCAATTATCTTTCCTATTAAGGTAAATCAAACGATACATGATGATATCCTCTTTGCAGCCATACAGCAAGAATGAACTCAATTTAAAATGATAACATTTTGAATGGAGTTATGGAAGAAAATACGACAAATTTAAATAATCGGTTGTCTTTTAGAGGTAATAGATTATTACCATTGTTTTGTTTTATTATCGTTATTTAATTAAAGCATGCAAATCTGTTAAGTGTTATGTTATTTGATGTTTTTAAAGTGTAACTAAATCATTTTTAAAAATATATTTGCTATTACTGAAAACTCCTCACGAATGTAATGATTATTTAGCAAATTACATGAATAAATCATTTGTATTCCAAATATACCTCACAATAGCTCAGTCTTCCAGTTTTGTTATTTATTCCATAAGAAAATTAAGTCTACCTCTTTATGTCTAGGGATAGTCCAATACTAAATGTTTTTTTTTTTAATATTTTGTTCAGAATTTTATTTTACGCTATTTTTTTATTAGAAAACAGAAACCTGTCAATTATTAATACAGTTTTTAAAATTCCAAGAATTTTACACATCCACGACTATAGAATAAATGTATTTTATAATTTTCGACTGTTCAACATCAATTTCTGACTGAAACACGAGTGAAAAAAAAGTTCCACATCATTTTACACTGGCTGTAATTGATTTAATTAATTGATCATTTACTTGTAACCTATGGACACCTGACAAGTCTAGATATCTTTCATTTCTGCAATATACAGGGAGTGTCAAGTTAAAATGTTGCCAATTCTGAATTGGAAAGGGCTATTAATATTAGTCGATAGGTGTACGCTGCAATCACAGAAAAATTGTCATATTTCTACCTTTAGCTAAGTTCTGCGATTCGCTGCAGCACTTCGACGCCCCTATATTTGACCTGACTTTGGTGGTGTAACTCTCGAATAATCACTACCTATATTTGTTCTATGTAAATTTAACGAGTTGGTGTTCTGCGGATAAAATAAATGACAGTATTGTTTATATTGAGCAATAGTGATATTTACAAAAAATAAAACTAAAAACAGAAGACTCGTTGCATATCATGATTTTTTTGTGGAATATTGCCATCAACGAAACATAAAAAATCAGTCCTATCGTATTTATTATATTTGTAAAGCTGTGTTCTCAACTTTGGGTTTGTGTTTTTAAATAAGGCAGTATTGTAAATTAACAAAAAACAAAAACTGTTATAGCTTAAAATTGGTCATGACGTTAAATGTAAAATTTCAACTAGCATTTACATTATAAATGAACCTCAACGTTATCCATTAGGACCTAAAACAGGCGATATTCTTCTATGACTATTGACCACACTAACGCCTAAAGAATCGTCTAAACAAGTCAACTGCGTGGCATTCAACGATTCGTCCCCGTTCAGGGACTGCACGTCGCTATTCGAATTCTGCAATTTGCTTACGTTTTGCTCAAAATGAGGATTGCACTGGTGATATTTCGAGTTTTTTTTCGAGTTTTCAAACAACCTGTAAAGATCGTAGAACTTTGAAGACTTCACATTGGAGTTGGAGTCCTCTTCAAAGTGAAGTGGTATGGGAGGGGAATGCTTGGACTTCTTGGATTCCACATGCCCGTTGCATTCAAATGCGTAATACTGGAAATATAAGCGAGTCTGTCATAAATTCGATATTATACTTTTGTATTCAAAATGATGACAGGGTGAAGTTGAAATATTATAAATAAATTAATTAAGTAATAGGCTTGTTCGGCATTTCTTTTTTTTTTACTTTAGAAATCAAAAATGCAAGTATAAAATAATGGATCTGCAAAAAAATAATTTGGCGGAAATGGGGCGTGGCCAGGAGCTAAGTCACTATACTCATAGGCTCGATGATCTCAGTCGACTCGATGCTTTTTTAATTGTTATAACTATAGGCATTTTCGGAGTATTGTTTGTGTTACGTACTTCTTGTTTGATTCAATAAGAGTACAAAGAAAAAGAATGTTAAGTATTGTATAATTTTGGAATGCAAAAATACAAGTAGAAATGCTCCAGGAAATTATTTATTTGTTTAACCATTTGACCAAAAGCTAAGAACAGCATGGCAATGTGGCATTTCGAGTGGTCCGTGGCGTTCAGTTTGAGAGTTAATTAAGATTGTGTTAGGATGAACTCAGAGGAGGTGTCTCTAATGGGTTTTCCACAATTAACGTGCAAAAGTCAGCTATTTCTCTCGCCTCTCATTTTTAGGACCGGGCATTGAAGGGACTGTAGGGGAGTACGATTTGGCAAAATCTCAAAAAATTACAATTTTCTCTCACTCCTGTCAGGTCGAATTTTCGATTTTGACCCTGCAATTTACGATGTTGATTCATCACCCGAACTTCCTCTTTTCGTAGAGACATAGAACGAGCTTCCACTTGATGTATTTATTTAGTTACGAGCATCTGAATATTCCACGTTTTTCGCCTTTGAAGTTAAATTTGAAAGGACCAAGAAAGCCTCTTTTCTATCGCTCGTGTCGAGCTGAATTTTTAATTTGGCCCATACAACTTGCTATCAGGACAAAGCTCCAATCTTCCTCTTTCCATAGAGACGTCACGAGCCCTTTCACTCTAAGTATTTATTTAGTTACCAATTTTTAAAACACAGACGTTTTCCACTTTTACGAAAATAGCCATTTTTCCTTCGCACAAGCTGAGCCGAAATTCCGATTTCCACTGTGAAATTTAAGATATCAATAAAATGCCTGATCTTTTTCAATAAACATCTAAAGCAGCCTTCAATTCCAAGTATTTACTATTGAAGGGCTGTTAGTGGTCACGGTGTCTCGGTAGATTTCCGAATTCAAAGTTGCATATAATGACGTCACAAGCGGGTGCACTGTTTAAAATTAATTAAAATTTTAAGTGCATAATAAGAATATCGAGTACTATATAAAAACATTTAGAAACCATATAAAAAGAATATCATGGAACAAGCCTATTTATTATAGCTTGAAATATTAACTCTTCACTCTGTACACATACATTTTTTTTTTTTAAGTAAGGACCAAATTTAAGAATATTTAGGATTTTCTGGTACAAAAACAAAAGGTAGAAAATTTTAAATACGTTCAATGAAATACTTGCGGAAATCTCAATAGGAAATACTGTAAAACTATATAAGATACAGGGACTCAATCCTTGTTAAGGAGATTTAAAAATCGCCACTAAATGAAAATATATTAATAATGACACGAAACCAAAAACAGATATCATTGAAGTTATCTCGAATAAATAAAAATGTTTTGTTATTATAAGATTACACTGACCTGTAAAGTTTTTTCTTCTTCTTAATTCAAATAAGTGATTCCGAAGGTTTTTGATATGCCGAACACGATGCCGTTGGCCGTTTTGCACCATCATGACACAATAACCTAAAAGTGCCAAAAAGGCCATTTCTGCCTACATTCGTGCCTCAACCCATTCAGGACGATTACCGTACTGGTACGATTTAGCTTCCCCATTTTGTAGGCCTGAAGCCATACTTTTACGTTTTGTTGTTTTCTGCGCTAAACCGGCCACCGTACAGCTATTGCATAAGATGCCGTCTAGATGGCGTAAAACCATACATGTACGGTTGGCTTGATGACATCCGTTGTCGCGCGCCGTACAGGTACTTTTTTTAGTATTCGACACAGTACCTGGATGATTTGATCGACCAGGTGTTACCTGTTCTTTTGTAGATTCTTCTTCATCACTAGATTGTTCTCCAGTAATTATAACCTCGTCATTGGACGCACTAAAATATTCCATACCTTTATTTTTTTCTAGAATATAGCCATCGTCATTTTCGTAAGGTAATCTCTCAATTTCTTCTTCAGTTAAGCCCCTCTTTCTATCTTGTTTCGACATTTTTTCACTATATTAATGGCCCGTTTATAAACAAAAAATAAAAAACCGCAAATACTAGACAACAAATAAAACAGCTGATACGCTGTGGCTAACAGCTACCGACGTCTAATATTACTGAATTTCCCGCACTCGGCTGGCAGAGGTGCGGGAGTACACCAGCGCTCGTCCTAAATGGGTTAATAACTGTATTACGATACGAGAATGAATAAAACAGACCAGACCATCTTATTCAGCTCTCCAAAATCTTCAAAAACCAATAATAACAATTTAAAAAAACATAATTATAGATGGTGCAAACATTATTTTTCAGGAAATATTAGAATTCTTCTGGTGAGTATATATGTAACTAATTCCATAGAACTTTGACGCGCTGGATACCCGTTTTGTTCTATAAAGTCAATGTTTTGCTACAGCAAAATGGATAAAATTATATAAAAATATTATTTTATCCTTTTTGAGGTTATGTTTTCTCAAAATCCTGAACTGTTAGAGCAAAACGGGCAACGGCATTGTACTAGGCGCTTCAAAATCCTATAGAATTGGTTATTTAGGTTCGATGAACCTGTGTACATACTCATTACAAGAATTCTAGTATTTCCTGCTAAAACAGAAATAAAATAATGTTTGCGCGATCTACTTTTTTTTTTTTTAACTGTTAGTATATATTACTATTGGTTTTGAAGAGCTAAATAAGACGGTTTGGCCCGTTTTACTCAATCTCGTATCGTCCAGTTATTAGGGCACGAATATAGGCAGAAACAGCTTTTGTAGCACTTTTAGGTTAGGTGTTCTCAAAATTGTGACATGATGGCGCAAAAGGGCCAACGGCTGCGTGTTCAGCATGTCCAAAACCCATTTGGATTAAAAAATAAAATAGAAAAGCGTTTTTTTGCAGGTCTGTGTTATTCATTTAAGAAAAAAAAAGAAAGGCATTAAATCAGTTTCGATTTTATTACGTTTAAGTCCGCTTTGGAGCTATGAAGCAAATTAACCAATTTAGTATCTTCCTTTGTAATAGTAATAGAAAATTGCTTACTTGTGGGTTTTCAGTTATGTGCACATGACCATTGGGCAAATGACCGTTCATGTAGGGCTTCGCAGAACCATTTACGTGTCCATTTGGAAACTCCTCGCCGCCCTATAAAAATGTCAAATTTCACAACTGTAACGAAAAGCATTCAAATAATGATACAGCACTGCTCCTCTCTCAAGGACGAGTTTCCCGAGAGTACCCAAAATTATTACCTTACCTTTGTATCCAAATGGCTAGGCGAAATGGGTGGTATGTGCGTAGAATGACCTTCTGCCACAAGATGTTCCGTTTCGTGAATGTTTGCAGCGCACGGCTCCTCTAGCCTAACCTGAACAGCCCCAACATGAGATGCGTAATGTGCTACAGCGGGATAGTAGTTGTTTGAAGCTGCCATTCTCGCTCTAGCTAAAGCCCTACGTTTCACACACCGTCTCCTGACCAATATGCAGGTTATGCAACACACTATGCACATTAACGCCATTATCACTCCAACGATAACTCCTAAACACAAATGATAATAACAATTTATTGGTGTCAGAATACATAAAAATGCTTGCACGAGTCAAAAGAAATATATGACAAAGTGTTAAACATTGATAGGGAACTGTAAAAATACACAAGACAGAAATAAAAAAGTAAGAATAAAACCATTATAAAATTATTTAAACCGATTTAAAAAATGCATAAATATATGTAGTAATGTATACAGTTTCTAGGTAATGGAAGTTAAATTTGTGAAATTGTTCTCAAAAAACTCTTGAAAACTGAAAGCCTTATTTTTTAATAGCCTTTAATTTTCAAATTGTAAAAAGTTTGTATTTATTGAATGAGGAAAAGTATTTGGTAGAATAATAACACATGCCCACAAAAAAAAGTGATCTGTACCAAGAACCCTACATAGTAGAACACGAATCTGATGTTCTTTTAGTCCAAGAACCTAATTTCTTTGGGTTATTTTCGCGATACAAAAAAATTGGTGGGTGATGGAGCTAAACGGACAACGGATTCGTGTTCAGTGCGTCGAAATACATGGGGATTAACTGTGTCAGGTCCCGGGTTCAGATCTTTTTTTTGTGATTGTGGCGCAGTCACATACAAAAAAAAGTGAACTGAACGTGGGACCCGACACAGTAATCTCTATGTATTTTGATGTGCTGAACACAAAACCGATGTCTGTCTAGCTCCATCACCCACCAATTTCTTGTAAATCGCGAAAATAGCCTAAGAAACCTAATTTCTTTAGGTTCTTTTCGCGATATACAAAAAATCGGTGGATGATAGAGCTAAACGGACATCAGATCCGTGTTCAGCACGTCGAGATACATAAGGATTACTATGTCGGGTCCCGGGTACAAATCACTATTTTGTGTGGGCCTGTGTAATCTATTCTGTTACTATGTACTGTTGCAATGTATGCATGTATTTGGCTATGTGTTAATTATTGATGCTTATTTTGTTCAAGATAAAGTAAATACTTGAAAATATAAACACAAGGCATAGTCAATATTGTTATTTGTTTCCACACCTTGGTAAACAGCTCCAAAACCGTGGGTTCAGGTTCTATTCATTGATGTCTTTGTCGGTTTTTGTGGCATTCTGTTTTAGGTCCTCAGAAGCGAGATGTGTCATTTTCAAACAATATAAAGTTGGTGTTATCAAAATATGGAAGGTCATTAATGAATATCGTAAATTGTAAGGGGCCTAGCACAGAACCTTGAGGAACGTTATAAGTAAGTCTCCGTTTTTGGGAAGTGCAAGGTATTGGACATAGGACTCATATGGTTCTAAATTTAAAAGCCAGAAAGAAAAAGATATCTCATGAACTTACCAACTTTTTTGTGATATTCTATTTCGTCCTGTAGATCAGGAGATTGTTCATCGGTACTGCTATTTGGGTTTGTTGTTACTGCGATAGGCACAGTAGGCTTTCCCATTCCTACATCCGAGACGGCTCTAACCAACACGGTGTACTGAATGTTGGAGCTCAAATTTCCGAGAAAGGCTGAATTAGTCTCCTCGTCTCCCAACCAGCATGTCTTAGTTTTTCTTTGGTAAGCGGGAATAGAAAGATCAATCCATTTCTCTAATGGTCGATCTCTATCAGGGGTGTAGGATATAATGTAGTTTTGAAGCTTGCCGTTTTTGTGTGCTGGGGCCTTCCAGTGCAGACAGGCAGTGCTTTCGTTTATTACTTTGTACTTTAGATCCAAAACCGCAGATGGCACTGGAAAAAAATTGTAATTCTTCACTTACACTACCATGAAATTTTATAGTGATTGTTAAAAGGCACACTTCTCATTAAAAGAAATAAAAACACAGGGTCTAAAATTGACACACCCAACTTAAATACCTTAGTCACAGTTTTTAAAAGTTTGCCATGAGATCAACGTTGACGAGCATATTTTCTACTAAAAGTTACTAATTCTGTAAAGGTGTGCTGTGCGCCAGATTTTACTGTCATATCTCTTGGACTATATTATTTTTGTTAAATATCTAAACAAATTGAGAATGCTCATCGAGGAAATTATATAAAATTTTATTTCTTGACTTTCGGACCCCTGACTGAACTTACACTGAAATTTACATCTTTAAGAAACCTAAAAAAAACTTAAGAAAAAATATGGAGAGATGAAAATGAGTTATGTTTCTTTGCAGCATTGTGGCTGTGCTGTCATGTTTGTTTGTATCGAAGAGTATTGAGGAAGAAGTTATACCATGACTTGTACTTACCATCTGCAGGTGTTTGAACCTCTATTGACTTAGAAAAAGATCCAGATATTCCCTCCAAGCTAGAAGTTTGAACTTTAAACTCGTATGTAGTATTCGGCTTCAATTTGGTAACTGTTATCTTATTTGAATAACTAAAAGCAAACAAAATTTATTTTTACAAACATGTTTCAATGCAAGAACAAATCTCAAGCAGAGTATCCCAACTAGAAACATTGGTATTTTATAAAACATTACTCTCAGGAACACTATCAAAACGTTTTTACAGCAACTATAAATGCAAAATTGGCACCATCTTATAAAATATTTCAGTCGCTATCAATAGTTTATAAAGCTTATTGGAACCATTACAAAATATGATTATTTAAGAAAATTCAGTACCATCACTATATAACAGTTTTATTAAAGCTTCATTTAACTGAGCTATTCACTATTTGCTACATTATTACTATAAAATAACTAAACAACTGTTTTATAAGAGCTTTTAAGTATCCGTTATAAGAAAATTTGCTGCTTTGTACACACCAATAAAATAAAATGATTTCTTAAATGTATTCTAAAAGTCGCATTTCTGATCTCAAAAGCATATATAGCTTTGTGATTTAATACTAGGTAATAACTTACCTAATAATTATTTAAGACTTGTCATGGCTCACAGTGACTGCAATTTTTGATGAGATGGAAATTTTACTGTGAATTATGGCCATGCTACCGAATATTACTAAAAAAGCATTATAAAACAATTTAGTTTTATAAGCCGAAATGTTTCTAAAACACTTTCTTAATTGAGCTATACATTATTTTATGATTTTACAATTAGCATTTAGAAACACTACTAAATTAACAATAAAACAAAATATCTGTAGAACATTTAAATTATAAAAAAAATTTGCTGGTTGGGTAGAAGCCTTACCTTTTCAACGTTTTCCCATCCTCACATTTGATCCCTTCTTTGACTGACACGTAACAAACTGTATAATATTTCTTATGGGCAACATCTACCCATGTCAGTTTGATGGATGTTGGAGACACCGGTGTGCCCTCTAGCTGTATAGGAGGCAAAGGCACAGCATCAGTACTGTTGGTGTTATTCGTATCTTCGCTGTTCGGATAAATTCCATCGTCGATTTTTGAGTGCATATAAGGAGTCCATGGAATAGAGTCTTTGTTGTAAGAGGTAGAAGTCACGCGAAATTCATAATTTGTACCAGGTACAAGACCTAAAACAGAAGAATGGTGGAGATTCTGCGCTGGTGAAGCATTTTTGCATGCGAGCGACAGCTTGATGGTAAAATAAAGACTATCTTTGGAGCTTTTGTACACTGCAGGCCGAACTGCGCGAAGTTGAAACATTGAAATCTAATTTCACTATTAGTAATTTCTGTACTTTGGCGATTTTGATTAATTTTGAATGTATCAAATGACAATTTCATCTCACAGTTTTCAGCCAAAAATTAAAATGGCAGTAGTAATAAAAAGTTCTCTTTGTCAAATGAGCAAAATGCACATGTGCCGCTCTTACAGAAAGAGACAACCTTAAAGAATAACAAAAACATTATATGTTTTAGACAATAATTTATCCACAGGACAAAGTAACTATTCTTCTTTTAGTAATTGTAGTAATTGCACAGCCAATTTTTTTCAGATTTGCATATTTGAGTATAAAACATGGGTACCTCTTTTGATAAAAAAAAATGTTTCCATACTAGCGCTTATAAATAAAATATTTATTATTGAACTTGGCTACTCCTTTAACAGTACAAAAAAAGAACAACATTTTGACATGGCTTAAAAAATCCGGGTAGAACCACAACTGGACATTGAGTTAGACGGATATTTTTTAAAAACATTATCTGTCTTGACAAATAACTCTTGTGGAACGGAACAAACCATAGACTATTTTTAAAGATAGGAACACCCAAACATTTGGTCTCTATAATTCGTCAATGGTATGAAGAAAATTCTGCTTTGGATTGACAACACTAATGCCGAAAAAGTTGGCAAAGGCATGAGACAGGGCTGCGTTCTATCACCACCCCTCTTTAACACCTATAGCGAACATGTGATAGAATGTGTGTTGGAGCGCTGGTAGTTAGAAAACTAATAAATCTAGTGAAAACAATGTCACAAGCGGTTTGCAAAGTAAAGGTTCAAAATTAAATATCTGAAGTAATATATTCCAACACACATTTAAAACAGGGAGACGTGCTGGCGTGCCTCTTTTTCAATAATGCCTTAGAAAAAGCTATGATAGACGTCAACCTATACAACAGATGCATCATTTTCAACAAATCATTTCAAATAATGGCATATGCAGACGACTTGGACATAATTGCACGGACTACACGGAAAACCAAACAAATATACACGACCTTTTCAAACGTGGATGAAGGAATGGATTTGAAAATTAACGAAGAGAAAACCAAAGTAATGGCATCAATACCGGGTAATAGGGCACGTGCATTATATAACTAACATAACCTCAAATTTTAAGTTCTTGTAATTTATTGTCATTTTTAGTGTTTTTTTTTTCGAATATCTAAATTGGAAACAGTGCAATATTTAAAAAGTCTTTCAAATAATATATACAGAAATTTCTTATATTGCTGAATTTTAAAAATATACTGATGTTTATAGGTTAGAAATCCAACCTATAACTAGCGGTATATTTTTAATATTCAACGATTATAAAGAATTATATGCATCCTATCCGAGAGAGTTCATTATTGTTACACTAGTTGCAATCTAGGATTGTGAATAAAAACATTAAAAATAAAACTTACAAAAATGTAATATTTGAGGTTACGTTAGTCATACATTCATCTACTTGGAATCTAAAGTAAACACAAATAATTCAACACTTGAGGAAATAAAGAGGAGAGTAATGCTGGCCAATAAATGTTATTAATGTCTGAGTAAACACCTTAGAAACAGAAACCTATCCAGAAAAACAAAAATAATGATCTATAAAATTCTTATCCTCCTCGTACTCACCTATGGATCTGAGACCTGGACCATGACAAAAGCGGATGAGAATCTATTGCTAATCTTTGAAAGAGAAATACTGCGAAAAGTTCTTGGTGCAACATGAAGACGGTGTTTGGCATAGAAGGTATAACATCTGTACAACATGTATAAACAACTGGCTGCATGCTTAAGATGGGCAGGACAAGAACCAATAAGAATTACCAGTCAAACCGGATTCTGATGTCACAACCTATAGGAAGTAGGCAAAGAGGCAGACCAAAACTGAGATGGAAAGACGCTATAGACGAAGACGCTAGAAAAATCAGTACAGGCAACTGGTAAAGATTAGCTATAAATAGAAACAGCTGGCAGAATAGACGAGGGAAAGTCGAGGGTCAACTAGGGCCGTAGCGTAAAGATAATGATGATACTGACAATATTTACGGGTAATGGGTAATATCTTACAAACAGACAGCTAGTAGTAAAAATTGAAAACTCTTTTTCGGACCAATTTGATGTGGATCTTGGCACCCCTTAAGGCAGTGTTTTAGGACCACTATTGTTCCTATTATATATAAATGATTTACCAAATACATACATGAAGGCAGGGTCTTCATGTATGCAGATGATACCACTGTCCTAGTCTCAGGAAGAACAAGTCAAGAGATAACTAATAAACTAGATATAGCAGTAAAACAATTTACAGATTGGTGTACGTCAAATCACCTAATAATAATCATCACCTAGAACCAATCCTGGTAAACAAACTCAGCTAGTGGCATCAGGCTAACTCATGCACGATCTTTGAAAAACATGCTCATTATGTCAGGGCACACGAATTCAAACTTCAACCATTAAAATAAAACACTAACAGACGACAAACTAAAACCTAATCCCTGTATTTGTTAACCTTTAAGTTGTTTACAACATGCATTAGAGTATCACAATTTAGATGTGCAATGTAGCCCTTTTTAAATTTACGAAGATTTTCTGACCAAGCTACCAAATGTTGATTTACCTCCAAGCTATGACACGACACGTGACTTGTAACTAACTTCACTTTTTCAGCTTTTATGACTATTGCATGTTTATTTACATTTATTTTTTAAATAATGCCGACGAAATTTTTCATAACTTGCATTACAATTTAAGATAAAATTTTTATATATCGGGGAACATAAAAACTGAAAGAGCAGTTATGTCACATGCAGGCTGTATATAAAAATAATAAAAATGGCCGTTAAACAGTACCTTGCTAACTCACCAGTAATAACATATTTCTGTTTCAAGGTACGTTCAACATTAATAGACGAATGACCTTCCCTCTTCCATTGTACTTTATAGAAACTTTTAGACCCATCGCAAGGTACATCCGTACTAATTTCGGACCATTTCAATGATACCGAATTAGCACTAATAGGCACTATGTCTAAGTTGCGACTACCTTTAACAGCTAAAAAGAGAGAAACTTGTTAGTAATTTTTATCTAGAGTAAATATACACAAACACCTACAGGTTTCACAGGTGACTCTATCGGATCCGTCACTCGCTACTTTGGAGTATAAACGAATATAAAATGTATAATTTGTACTGCTAAGGAGACCCGTAACTTGGTAATGGGTCATATTTGTAACAAAGTCAGGTCCTGAAGCCTCCAATCCTTGAGCTGAAAATATGCAACACATGGAAATATATAATAATAATAATAATTATAATAAATCAGTTTATTTTGCAAATGGGTAGTACACAAAATGAGACCAGGTGACAACTAAAGTTGGTTTTAAACCAGGCCTCTTTGATCTGCTTATTTATGTTATACGGTTAAAAAATATATATAGAAAGAAAATACACATATACTTATAACGGTTATGCATAATGCAATATTCGATGAATAGTATAAAAGTAATTTAAATATACAGGAAATTATGCTTTTTATCAAGAGTCCAAATATTTGTACTCTTGATAAAGGCCTAATAAGCCAAAACACGTGTAGAGTTTTAATAAAACTTTTTGAAACATTAAAAAGCATAATTTCCTGTATATTTAAATTATTGAAGAATGTTTCACAAGGAACCAACCGTAGAATCAACCCAATGTATTAAAAGTAATTATTAAATAAATTGCTTAAAATACACTAACTGCAAAGGTTCATTATGGCGGTAAACAATTTGCTATGCTAAGTAAGCACCAAAGAGAATCAATCGATTAACTGTTACTTTACTTATATAATGCATTACATATCTGCCTGCTATTAGCTATCACTACTAGATGGTTCAAATAGCTGCATAAAAATTACATCATTGGATAATATGTCTGCACTTTTGATTTTACCAATGATTTCTTTCAGATTTTATTTATTCAATACCAGCTGACGGGTTTATGGCAAGGGCTAATAGCAGACAAGTAGTCAGTTTACCACATTTTTTAATACACTATGTTTATGCTTTTGGTACTCAACCGTAGACGTCTTTCTATATTCAAATATCAGGAGTCTCTCCTCTAATTTTGAGAATTTGAGAATATGATAATTAACATGTAATCAATCCTGCATTATACAGGGTGTACATAGTTTCAAGTGATTAAAAAAAACTGGTGGTGGGGAACGACTAGACAAAGAACCTTATATAATATGGTCTAGAGCATATAGTTTTAGAGAAACATTTTTTTTTTATTCCAAACATTTTTAATGAGATTGTTTGAGAACTGCTGGCATATTGGGGTAGGCTGTATTGTCATCCTGTCTTGTGATATTTTCAAGCAATGTTTTAGTTTATGTCGTTACTTGGGTAAGAACGTACACACGACCTACCCGTTTGTTGTTTTTGCTTTTATTCTTTTTCAATTTTATGCCACTTAAGATTTATTTTATTAACTTACCGTTCAAGTTGTTAAGTACTTGGTACGTACAGATCTATTTACATCTTTGTTCTTTTTGTGCTGCTTTTTTTATTTAGGACCAAGTTTTTCTTTTTGTTTTATAGTATGGGAGCCCTCGACCAGGATTTTTAGCTTTATCTCGACATGAGAATTCCAAACTTTTTCGGACAGTTTATACCCAGATCAAGAAAAAAGTCCTTTATGATGGAAGATTTCAATGTTGCTAAACGATCGTAAAACAATAATGAACATGTAAATAAAAATGGGCTAAAATTGTGATCGCGACACTTCCGTTTCCTGGTTTTTGTGTTGAAGTAGGATGTATGGAATTCTATAAAAATTTGAATGGACATTTTCCGCCTTGTGCAAATGACGAGTGAAGAGAAAATTTCCCAATAAATTTTAAAGTAGAAAATTTTTTCATCACGACACGTCCGCTTTCTATGCAATTTGAGTATTTTCGTGCGAAGCAATAATGATGAAATAAAAACGGACGATTTGATTGTTGCTCGTAAAAGCGAGTAAACCTGTAAAATGTAATTTTTTTGGTTCCCTCGAGGTATCGTGACACGTCCATTTCCTTGACTAAATTATTGGTAGGATTTAGATATACGTAAAAAAATTATGAACGGACATTTTCTATATTGCTGTTTCCAGAAAAACCATTTTCCATCGCGTTGAAAAACCGCAGTAGAGGTTTTCACGTTTTCATGTTCTTTAATATGTCTGAACTTTGTGAATGTAATTTGGATGTGTGAATAGACACACACACATATAATCACACTTACACAGAGAAGGGTCGATAGAGAGTAAAAATACAGAGGCAAATCTACCTAACGTAATGCAGGGAAGAGAATAACCCCTTGGGTTCTAACTTCAAACTTTTCCCCCATGAACTTTTTTCTTATATACTTTCTGTCATTTTCTCTAGGTGCTAAATTTTATACTCTGGTATTTATCGACCCTGCCTCCGAATCGGTAAAGTGTAGGGATCCAAGATGGTCAAGGAAGAGCGAAAAATAATTTACTGTTTTATATTGTCTCCCGGGTTTTCCTTATTTGTGTTTGTAATTTTAATTGTGCTCAAAAAATTGTCGGATCTTTTTAAATATTGAATATAAAGCATCAACTAACTATATAAAAATATTTTAAATTATATAGAATAATATATTTTTGTCTGTCTTGAATCTAGACGTCTTCATCTAACTTGAAAACCAGTTTGGATTATCCGGAATTTCAAACTAGTGGGGTTTTAGTTTTAAAAATTCATAAGAAATAGCATTTTCGTAAGGTTTACTGAAGATTTGACAGCTGCCAAAAGCATAAATACAATATATTTGACATTAGTTTCTTATCAAGTATATCCTAAATCCATAGGAAATAAACAGTTTAACACTTTAAATTTTGAAAATACTTGATAAATATTTAGACAGATCATTTGCTTCTTTGTAAAATGAAAATTTAAAATAAAAAACCGAAAATGTTTATAACTTTGTGATCTTGACACTGATTTTCATTGAAAAAAATCCATATTTTTCAGTAGAAATACGTTTTTAGATGAATATTATAAAAAATTGGGAACAAAAATCGAAATTCCGGGTGGCCGGATTGATAGAGAATTTCATAACGAACATTTAAAAAAAGCGGCTTAAAATCTGTAATTTTACGATCTAAAAGTTGATTTGGGTGGAACACGCAGCGTAAAAAACGACTCCATTAATCTTGTACAAACGTGTAACACGGAAAATGTCCGTTTAGACTTTCTTTTAAGATGTATGGACCCTAGTCAACCATCTAAAAAAGGTTTTAGTCATGTCGCTGTAACTCAGTTAAGTCATTTTTTTGAACAACTAATACTGCATTTATCAGGTTTCTGCAACGCAAAAAATTTTCGTTCTTCACGGGTTGGTGTTTTTTAAAATATTTTAAATAGAATTCCATTAAAAACGGACAAGGTGCTATAAAAAATTTACAGGTTTTTTTCACCGACGGAAAATATTTTTCCACCACATCCGCAACGCCCCAGAGCTTTACTTTATACATAACAAAGTCCCTTATTTTCCCTTAATCTAAACATTGTTTGAGATTTTTCCATGTCGCAATGACAGAAATTTTGGCCGAGGGCTCCCGTACTATTAATATAATAATAACTTTATTGAAAGTAGGCAAGCCTAATGTACATATAACAATTACATATTAAAAAGATCTTCATAACAGATTCAGTATGTCAAGTCACTATAATAATAAAATACTAAATAAAAATAGGGACTTTGGAAACATTTGATATTTTTATACTTAATTAATTTGTACTTAATATTTAATAATAACTAACTATCTATATCCTATCGAATACAATTTGCACATATGATTTTAAAATAAGTACACTCCAATTAAGAAGTAAAATTTAAATTATATTTAAAATTTATTCCCCCAAAATGATTGGAATCTCATTTTTAAAACTAGATAAGCTATTTATTGATTTTACATTGACAATGTTAGTTGATGTTTAGTGCGGTAATTCACCAAATGTGTTGAACAGACTCAAAATAAACATTAACTATTTTTTGTTATTATATCTTGGACGTCTAACTGTTCGTTTTCCAATTTTGTGAAATAATTACTCATTTTCTAAGCTTTTAACACAGAACACTTATTTTGTTACAAATATTAATAAATCACACCTGTAAACAAATCCTCTGTTTAAATCCCTGGCCCTGCAGCCATCCTGTGATTGTGTTATGCAGAAAGAGAACAAATTTTTACATTTTCGTAATTGATATGAAAAGTTCACTTCGAGCGGTCCCATCAAAATGCCGTGCTTCTTGCTTTGAGACCGCGTGGTGGCGAGGACACAAATTGGTAGGTAACCTTTACATTTTTTTAGGTATAACTTCTAGATGATTCGGAACTATACGTCCATTGATCCAGAAAACAGTGGTTCTCCTACCTTAACATTCAAATGTTCGACCTAGGTCAGCGTTATTCAAAGGGGCCCCTAGAGGTATATAGGTTTTTTGTTTGTCTAGTCGATCCCCATTACCACTTTTTTTAATGACAAGAAACTAATTACACCCTGCATAACATAAACAAATAATCTTGAGGTATGAGAAACATTTCTTTGGGAGAAATTTATTGTTCTGATTGTGAAAATAACTTCTATGAAGAGAAGACATGCCCGGAAACTGTTGATAAGCAGGAAGTTCAAGTATTTTAAATCTTAACAAACCTTTAATACAGAACAGTTACCTTTATAAAAGGAATGCCCACTATAGGCCTGCACGGAAACATTTGTTGAAGGCTTCCAGCTTAAGCAGATGCTAGTGGAGTCGAAAGGACGACATTGTACGTTCTCAGGGGGATTAGGACTGAGGGAGACATTGATCTCTAGCTGGGCCGCTGTCCAAACTTTTCCAGCCGAGTTTACAGCTACACATTGGTAAATTCCTGCAAGGGACATTTTTCAGTCAAGTCTAAAATTTAATTAAAAAAATGTAATCGTTACCCGAATCGCTATTAAATGTGTGGCTGAAAACCAGGCCCATCAACTGCTTCTTAATTCGTGTATCGTAGGTTAGAGGGACACCGTCCTTTAACCAATAAATCGTCGGTTCAGGTACACCATTTGCTTGACAGTTTAATCGTACGGTCTTCGCTGCTGGAAAAGAAACTGAGATTGGGGTAACATTGAAGTGTGGCTTTTGTTGCACCTCCACTCTGTAATTTTGACTAATACGGCTCATGGTATTGTAGGCCACGCAAGTATAACTGCCCGATTGGCGTTCCTTAGCTTTAAGTATACTCAAAACGGTGGAGTTACCTATAACTGCACTGTCATCTGAAAATAAACATTTCCAATTAGTTACATACTATTCTGTCTTTTAAAATCATATACAGAGTGATCCATTTAAAAGTGGGGCACCTTTATAACTTTTTTCTTTTTTGTCCGACTTGAACCAAATTTTATCAAAAGATAGAAGATATTAGGATCTACTTATGACCAAAAAAACATTCGCGTCTTACAAATGCAAAGCCAGCTGCGGTACCAAAATGAATGGAAAAAATAAAGAAATCATATTAGGCATTTTTTTATCGAAAAACTTCATTAATGAAAGTTGTTCAGAATTGGACTCTGGTCCAAAATTTCAGCAATATTAAAAAATATTGAATTTTGATAAAATTTTAAGAAAATACAAATCACCTGACAACTACCTGGCAGCTTACGTTTAATTTCAATCAAACTTGTCATAGCACAATTTTCTAAAGTAAAAAAAAAAACAAATAAAATGATATTTTCGGACTCGGACATTGTTTTAAACAAAATTTCAATAGTCTTTAATATTACTGAAATTTTGGACTCTAGGTTATTGGACAATTCTGAACAACTTTCATTAATAAAGTTTTTTGATAAAAAAAAATGCCTAATATGATTTCTTTATTTTTTCCATTTATTTTGGTACCGCAGGTGGCTTTGCATTATTTGTAAGACGTGAAAGTTTTCTTGGCTTTGCATTATTTGTAAGACGTAAAAGTTTTTTTGGTCATAAGTAGATCCTAATTTATCTTTTGGTAAAATCTCGTGTAAGTCAAACAAAAAAGAAAAAAGGCTCCGCTTTTAAATGGGTCACTCTGTATAATAAACAGCAAATGTAACCCCAAAAATGTATAGACCATTTTCGGTTGACGTCACGCTGTCCGCATGGAGGACACACAACTCATTGTTTTGTTTTCTAGAGACGGGTAAATGCTGTTTTTAACAACAGGTTTAAACTGCTTCTGCAGTTTGAAAATAACAGATCGCTGAGAAGTACTGGCATTCGCAAGCTGCAGCAGACAGTTTGTATGCAAATTTTTTGCTCACGTGACATTGACGCAGCTGTCTGAAGGGCATACAAAACCTAATTTACTGTGTGTAGAAGGTTTTCAGAGTTTTCTTTAGTTTTTCAAGTAAAGAAGTGCTTATTTTGACAATAACGTCTCGTAGTTCTTTTGACAGCTTATTGTTATTTTCTCCACAGTCCTTTAAAATAGCAGAAATTCTGAAGAAACGAACGTTGTTTCTTTCTCCTCTATTATACCACAATTTACTACTGAACAGAATAAAGGCATTTTCGTAATTTTTGCAAATGAAAAGTGGCTATTATAACATTCACATTTCAATAACACAAGAATGCAAATAAAAACAATGGGTCGTCTGCCCTCCACGCAAAATGTTGCCGACGACAGAGACGTCAACCGAAAATAGTCAAGAAGGTATCTTGGCTACTACTATTATTTTTTAACAGAAATCACAGTCTGTTAATGTTATTTACAAATAACAGTTATAAAATAACTGGTTGTTAAATAGCAACTCATCTCTAATTGTTTTGATTTGCATTCCTTTGTTATTGGATGAGGATTTGTGTGCCCTCCAGACAGCGGCGTCAAAATCAGGTCACCAAAAATGGTCAATTGTTTCAGAATAAGGTTAAAACTTCACAAAATTAACTGGACTTTACAATGTACACTTTCAAAGCTAAATTTGTGACGACAAGCATCTTCGCCATGATAGGTCATTATCTTACTTGAGGTTGGCAAGACTCAGGAGGAACCTCAACTGCTGTAATGTTGGTCAATGAATATAGATCAAGGTGAGGATACATGCTAATGAATACCACTTCTTGAGATGCTTATTGAGATCAGGATATACCACCGTGGCACTGGGTATTATTGTCACTGTATTTTAGATTAAAAGAAGACGTAAATTTACAACCTTGCCATTGTCAAATAATTTTTTTTGAATGCATGTTGTATTTGCATGCGGAATTTTATACCCTCCATATGTCATACTTTTACGAAACGGAGCACAACGTATTGTTTTATTTGTCTTTCGACTGTATGTATAACTGTCAGATGAAAATGTCATTTTTAATCTCTTAAAACACAAGAAAAACATTACACTGCATAAACATTCTTGCGATTTGTTGACTGGAATGCACTTTTAAACGAAAAAACTCTTTGTTTACTATGCCTACAATGACACATATCGCATATTAGCCGCTGTCTTATTTAGTTACACTATTGGCTGCACATATGCCAGTGCTGGTATCAATTAATAATGCCACCCACACCTACAGGGCGTTAATGTGTAATAATATTATAAATGAATTAGAGACAAACGCTTGTCACATGGATAAATTAAAATTTTAATTTCTTCAACATTCACCTTAGTGATGATTAATAATATTTTCAATTCGGCTAAGGTTTCTAAAGTATGGATATGAATTTGGTCTTGATGCCCTTGACGACCTATCATGGCGGCCGGCATAGGACTATTTTGGTGATTTAAACTTCATCTGTCAGGCTATGAACTACTGAAACACCTGTCGTAATATGTAATCCAAGACGCAGAATGCCTCTCCTCGTTCTATAAAATTATACTTTCTGAGAAGAAAGGTTTAGACTAAGATGTGAAGTAAATATCAAGTTTAAGTGATTTTTGCAAAGAATTAAAAGCTACCAAAGAATTTTAGTGTCTAATTTCCAAACTGACATTCACGTAATAAGACGTTTTACTTACTATTAAGCCATTGTACTGTAGGCGTAGGCCATCCCATCACAGCACAATATAATTTGAGGTTTTCACCAACGTCAACGGTACTATTAGGTAAAATATCAAGAGGTAGAAAAGTCGGTACTTTTGACTCTGTCAGAGGCGAAAGCACTGTCAATACGGCTGTCTTACTATACTTTATTTTGTTTAGTATAACATTTGTTGCTTTACATCTGAAAAATAAAATCGGTTAGTACAGCAGAGAAACTTTCTTTAAAAATTGGAAAATCTAGAAGCAGAGGATGTCGCCCAAGAAGCAGAACATCTCAAACATATTTGTAGTCATAGAAAATGGCAACATGGGTTAAGGTTTTAGAATAGGTACATGATGCCTTCTGGGTTTTAGAATATCTTTCTCTCTTTCTCTTTTCTCTGCTATTACGATTAATATTCAGCATGGAATACTCACCTATAGGATCCTGCGTCAGAAATCTGAGAATTTGTAATTAATAAAGCCCCATTGGGCAGAGGAACATATCTAAAAAATCATTAATAAATGAAGAAATAACAAAATAATAATAAAGCCACAACTGTGGAGAGTCATTTATACCTTGTGTGTTGAGGTAGAGGTAGATTATTGAACTCCCACTGAATTTCAGCAGGTGGCGTTGAATGTATGCTGCAATGAAGTACCGCAGGTTGGGATTCCGGAACAGTGAGATTACTCGGACTTCTAGCAAACTCCCTATCCATTGCTAAAATGGATGGTTTATCATTAGATATCAAAAAATAGTGTACACAACAAACGTCCGAAAAATTTAAAGAAATAGAGAATAATTGGCATTTCTTTCGACATAATTTTTCTCTCCTTACTTCGAACAGCTCTAATAAGAAGAAGTTAACTAAGCTAACTAGCTAATCGCAGTTTGCTTGTTTGTTAATTTTATACTCCTGGGCATCGATGCACTCTTTTTCTACCATCAATCGAATTTATGCAGAAACAGCTTTCGCTCATAAACAAAACTTAATCCCACTGCAAAAGAATCATCAAACTAAGTTCAAACAAAACATGCGAAATGGTGCAGGAAAGAACACCGGTAAGAAATTACTTTGATTACACGTGTTTTGGTTCGCTGATTGAGGAAATCGGGGTCCCGCAATCCTAAAAGTTGGGGAACACCCCTAAGAACGCAAAAGACACCACTTTTAGAGGTTTTTTCGCGACAATTTCATTGAAAATCAAAAAAGATCCTATAAAATCCACTTTTCCAATGTCATTATATCTATAAGCTTGCTTATAAATGGTCATAATGCAAAAAAAATTCATATCTAGGGTCCCAATTGCCAGAGATAAACTACTTTTTTAATAGCTCGTTTTGTATGTACTTTCAAGATATACCAATAATTTCCATGTTTGGGCAAAATATTTTTGAGTAAAATTCATTTCTGAAAAAAAAGAGAATAGAAGAATTGAAAAAAATTTGTCTTCAAAATTAAAAATATATATTTGTTTATGCCACCACAAAGAACATAAAAACAACTATAATCTGAAACACAAATTTTTGAAATACGACTTGATGCCCACAAACAATCGACGATTCGATTTTCGACTTAGTGTTTTTTAGGAGTTATTATAAACATTTTAGCTTGAAACTTGGCTTGATATGGTTTAACTCTACAAGGGGTATATACCGTTCTAAAGTTTCGATAGAATATGTGCATTATTGTTCAAGTTATCATCAATTGTTTCAAAATGGCCTCCCTAAAATGCCATGTTTCACGACTTGGCATATTGACCAAAAAGTTTCGGCAAATCTAGATTTCTTCGCAATTTCATAGTAAATAATTTATGTCTCTTTCTTTTTTGCGATACGGGTTATACAACCAGAGATATTTAAGAAAAACTGCGAAAAACAGGATTCTGAACATTCTTTTGTTTAAACAAAAGCTTTTCTGCCACACGGATTTAATCCAAAACTTTTTACGACACTTGTTGAAATGTTTTTAACAAATTTCAGCAAAAAAAATTGATAGTAAGACAATTTCCTAAAAATTTTAGTTTTACTCCACTATACGATTCTTTTTGATTTTTACTAAAATTATCACGAAAAACCTTCTAAAAGGGGTGTTACACAACTTTTAAGATTACAGGACCCCCATTTTCATAATCAGTGACCCAAACAACATATAGTCAAAGTAGTTTCAGACCGGTGTTCTTTCGTGCACTCTTTTGCGCGTTTTAAATTGAGTATTTGGTTTCATCCCTTTGCAGCGTCCTAACACCTCTTCAAAGAAAAGAAATTTAAAAAATGTGTAGAGATAATTGTTCGCAATAAAATGATCTACAAACAACATCTGATGTGTTTTCAATAAAACCAATGGGAAAGAAGTTAGAACCCTTAAATATTTTTCTTGAATATTTTAGTCTATTTTTAATTATAACTCTTTCATTTTCAATTTTATGGTAAGTATCTAGATTGTACAGAATTCAATTTTCTACAAAAAAAAGGTCTTAGAAAATATTTTGTGAGACTTACGGTTCTCAAGACATCGCGGAAAAACGGTATACACCCCTATTTTCAAGATGTCGGCCAAATTGGGGGGGGGGGGTTGCTGTCAACCTGCTGTCTACCCAAAATGCAAGGTCAATGTAACATTTCAATGGTCTATTATGTACATGGATTATCGGAAAAGTTACACTGTATAGGAGATAGATTTGATAGTAGGATGGTATTTCAAATGAGCAACACTTTAAGATCTATTGTGACAAAAACAGAACCGAAAATTCAAAAAACTGCATTTACAGTATTCTGTGTGAGTGTATCAAACATTGCGTGAGCAAGTAGGCCAAAATGCCGCCCCGTGCGACTGCACCTGTTGCACCCCCGTCAGGAACGGCCCTGGCTTTGGATATATTCAACCGTCGTATTTTTTTCTGCCGCTCAGAGCGTCAATACACAGCTGTTTAAAATGTCAAACTTTAATATCTTGAAATGAGACAAGGTCATGTTTTTCTGACGTTTGAAGACAAATTTTTTTTTAAGATTACTATACTTCCACTTCACTACGTAGATGTGGAAGCAAAAATAAGTATGTAGAAAAAATACCAATGCATATTGGTTCCTTTTAAATTTGCCGATCTGTGTATAATAAAAATCTGCAAGAAACTTACATGCTACCCTTAACTTGGCCACCCCAGAAAGTAAGGCCCCCGCTTTATTCCTAACCAGGCACCGATACTCTCCTGTAACCCCATTGGCTCTTTTTCCTGAGAGAACTTTTGGAACATAGAGGGACCCATCTTCTTGCTGGCTCCACCTGGTGTCATCTAATTGCACTGGAGAATCGTTATGGAACCAGGTTACCTGCAAATTTCATAAATGCAAGAAGTGCCCACCATTTTCTAGATATCCGATTTATGAACTTTGATACAGTGATCAGAGATTAGGAGGCAATGATCAATTCCAGAGACAACTTTTATGTATAATAATAACAAAAATGGTGGCGAAATTTTATAAAATTGTAAATTGTTACCATGAGACATTTTTCCAAAAACTGCGATAAAAACAAATTTTAATGATCAAAATTATTTCATAATTTAAAATTCACTAGAAAAAGAATTAGAATGTATAAATATTATGAGACAGTAAGACAAAAATGTAAACAAAAGAAATACTAATATGAGTCAATAAAACTGAAAAAAGAACAAAAACAAATACAGGGTGATTCGTGAGGAGAGGGTCGTACTTTACCAAAAGATAGAAAACATTGAGGTGATCTTAAATCCCCAAACAGTAATGGCTAAAGCGGCCCCGTTTTCGAAATACAGGGTGTTTTTTATTTTTTGGAAGAATATTCTTTTCGCCGTGCATATATCTGTAATGCGTAAGCGGAATCCAATGAAATTTTGTATTTTGATTACAGTAATCATTCACCATCTAATGCCTGGGATATTAATAAAATATCAGGGCCGGACCCAGAATAAAAATATTTTTAAATTATTCCTAGAAAATAACAGTCTGTATACTGTTTATAAAATATTTGACATTAAAATATTAATTTACACCTGGAAAGACACAACATCGCATAAAAAAATCTTTTGGCACCATTTCATTGTTTAAATAAAAAAATTAAATTGTTGAGGGTTCAATTTTTTTTTCTTTTCTTTAAATGAGAAATGGAGAGAAAAAAGTCACTCTAGGGATTAACATACATTTTATTTTTTTTTGTTCCCTATCTGCACTACCAAAAGGTAGTTCTCCAAACTCTGGTTTCAGCAATATTTAATTCATTGCAAGAGTAATTAATTATTGTTACAATCATCTAAGTCTTACCATTACATTTGTTTTAAAAGTTGTGGTTACGTACTTTTTAATAATCAAGCAGGTACCTGTCAAAGTCAAAAATCAGTCATATTGGAATTAAGAAGTGTCACGTCACCACTGTTGCTTTTACTGGTTACAATATTGTCTTGTAATAATTCTAAATCATGCCGTTTACATACACGAGCAGAGAATACGCAAATATGGTTTTTGTCTATTGTGATGGTATAAATAATACTCGAAATTTTCATATTTGCCGTCACGAGAATCCCCGTGCAATAATCCAAAAGAATTCCCAACATAGATTTTCTGTAAATGTGTGGTGTGGGATGTTCAATAATAATCTCATAGGTCCTCATATTTTTGAAGGTCGCTTAAATGGTGACAATTATTTAGATTTTTTACAATATACCCTGGCAAATTTATTAAATAATGTAAACACAAGTGGAATGTGGTTTCAACATGATAGGGCTACGCCGCATTTCTCAGTACGAGTCAGAAACTATCTGAATGAACAATATCCAAATAGGTGGATTGGTCAGGGTGGTTCCGTTGCATTGCCTCCGAGATCACCAGATCTCACACCCCTTGACTATTTTTTTGTGAGGCTATTTAAAAACTAAAGTACATAAAGAAGAAATAAATACCATAGAGCAGCTGATTGCAAGAATTGAGCATTTTTGCTATGAAATTAAAAACAATTTAGAGATTGTTAGAAAAAGCGTAAATGAAATGACAAATCGATCAAGAGAATGTATTGAATTTGGCGGTGGTCACTTTGAAAATAGACTGTGATTCAAAATAATTTAATTGGATTTAGTAAGTTTGACTGATTTCTTATGTTCTAGTTAAATTGCTAATTTTTATTATTTATTATTTTGTTAAGTTTATTAATTACACATTCATTACAAAATATTTTTTTTATTTCACCAGGTATGTGATGAATTTTTATTCTCCCTATTTGCACTACCTTTTGCTAGTGCAGATAGGGAACAAAAAAAATAATATGTAGTTAATCCCTAGAGGGACTTTTCTCTCTCAATTTCTCATTTAAAGAAAAAAAAAAAATTGAAGCCTGAACAATTTAATTTTTTTATTTAAACAATGAAATGGTGCCAAAAGATTTTTTTATGGGATGTTGTATCTTTCTAGGTGTAAATTAATATTTTAATGTCAAATATTTTATAAACAGTATACAGAGTGTTATTTTCTAGGAATAATTTAAAAATATTTTTATTCTGGGTCCGGCCCTGATATTTTATTAATATCCCAGGCATTAGATGGTGAATGACTACTGTAATCAAAATACAAAATTTCATTGAATTCCGCTTACGCATTACAGATATATGCACGGCGAAAAGAATATTCTTCCAAAAAATATAAAACATCCTGTATTTCCAAAACGGGGCTGCTTTAGCCATAACTGTTTGGGGATTTAAGATCACCTCAATGTTTTCTATCTTTTGGTAAAGTACGACGCTCTCCTCACGAATCACCCTGCATATAAGATATAAACGTATCTGGAACATTCACCGCCAACAATTCACGGTCAACAATTCACCGAAGATAATTCACCGTCAACAATTCATAGCCACAACAATTCACCGCTGAGGTAATTCAGCTCCTCAAGGTAAACAAACAATTTTTTGTAATATATTTAAGATAATTTCTCATTTTGTTCATAATTGATATGAAGAAAAAATACATGAAGCATATCCGAATTGCGATTCCTTATATCGATTCAAATAGAAATATATTAAATAAATAATTATCAAATGATGTAAATTACTTGAGATCCAACATACCTGGTAGCCATCTATGGAGGATTTTGCATCACACCTTAAGGTTGCACTTTGGCCCTTCTGGACAATTACATCCTTGGGATCGGTTAGATGGAGGGAGAGAGGTATTTCCGGTTTATCCACGGCCCGTGCAAACGCTGAAAACAATAAAATACACATAAATATTTGTCATTTATATATCCATACCTATATGTTTTGGATAAAACTAATAATGAAGTATCATGAATGAAATATATACAGATTCAGCAAATTTAGTTTTAGGTACGTAAACTTGTTTCTGCGCAGATAAACCACGCCTTGTCGTAGAACAATGCAGGGCATTGGTCCATGGCTTGACCGCGACGAGTTGAGAACAGCGCGAGCGCACCCATTCTGCTTTTAATAGCGTAGCTGTTTAGACGTGTGGGAATAAAATAAATTAATCTCAACTTCGTTATTAAAATGCCGTGTGTTTATACAACTGCAGGAAAAATGCAAATTGTGAAGTGGTACTTCGCCATTCCACTGATGACACAATAAATTTATTTACTGTGGCATATCAAGACAGATCAATCAACTCAGCTAGCATAATTTCATACATTATTTAAAAATTTGAGAATTTCGGGTGTGTGTTGTGAATTACTGTAAAAAATGCTGTCAACCCGAACCTCGTCATCAACAAATGAGCGAAAAACGTGAAATTCGCGAAACTAATGTCTGTGCACTTGTTGAAACTAGTGAACCTTGTTCTAGCAGACAAATTGCTGATGAAGTTGACATGAAGGAAAGAACTGTAAGAGATATTTTGAAAAGAAATGGGTACAGTTGTTTTAAAGTTCAAACAACGCAAGAAATATTTCCCGAGGACAATTTCAAACGGATGGAATTTTGTGAAATCATGTTAAATAAAGTGAATGAGAATGAAACCTTAAAAAATATATTGTTTACAGATGAATCATCCTTTTCGTTACATAGGAAACACAGTCCATACGTAGTACGATATTGGTTTCGAAAAAATAAACATTTGAGTGTTGCTGTGCGAACTCAGTATCCTCAAAAGTTGAACGTTTGGACGGGAATTTTAGACAATCGTATTAAATGGCAATAAATGTTTAGAGCTTTTACAAAACCAAATAATTCCTGCAGTTCAAAATCTTCCTGTCAACTTTGACGACATTTGGTTTCAACAAGACGGCTGCCCAAGTGACAATACCTTAACTGTTATTAATTTTCTGGAAAGAACATTTATCAATCGTTTAATAGCTACGAGGGGAATGATAAAATGCCCCCCCAGGTCACCTGATCTAGCACCCCATGATTTCTTTCTGTGGTGCTTTTTAAAGGAAACCGCGTACAAACATGCGGTTAAACGAGCCAATAATTTAGTTGAATTACGGGAAAAACTTATCCAACTTTGTGCAAGCATTACTCCAAATCAACTCAATGATATGAGCGGTTCATTGTATAATCGGTTTGGCTATTGTTTGGCACAAGACGGTGGTTTGTTTGAAGCCTTACTTCATAATTTATTGTTTGATAATTATTAGTTGATTTTAGTTACTGAGTGAGGGTTATTTAATTTTATTTTAATGTTCTATTTTTGCAATTTAATAAGAATAATTTATTTTTTGATAATTATTAGTTGATTCTAGTTTCCGAGTTATTTAATTTTATTTTAATGTTCTATTTTCATTTCGGTTTTAATAAGAATTATTATTTTATTCCCATAGAATTTACCATTTATGGCTAAAAAAGAAACTGCAGAAATGCGTTCAATAGAATTATTTGTTAAAAATGTGACAAATAACTTCTTCGCTTCTGGCGAAGAGATATTTTCTCGTTTCGTATAGAAATTATTACCTACGTCGGCATCCATCCTTAGTTCATGCCGTACTAAATTCAATTCATTGTGTGTCTCTGCTTTCGCGATTTATGGAACTAGCGGGGCGTGGTCAATTACATCGTTATTCCTATACCCTAAACTGCATTTTCCGAATCTGTATATAACATTTCAAGTGGATCACTTTTAAGATTCTAGAAATCTTTGTTGTATGATAATTTGTTACATTTAAACATAAGTAGAAAGTATTATTACGCGCTTACGCCCCCTACAGGCTGGAGCTGAAATTAATTATCAATGGCGGTAGGAAACTGCAGTCCCGTCAAAGCCTGTAGTGTGCGCCATCTCTGAGACACTGGTAGTACATTTTCTGGAAGCTTGTAGAAAAGGAGCGAGATTTCTAAATTTTTCTAGATTGCCGTGCTAGATGGTTCTAGATGCAATTTATAGAGTATATAAGCCGATGTAAACAGGCGAAAAGGAGGTTTTTAATGAAAAGTAAGGTTAGAAATCCGAAGTAAATAAAAGGTGTAAATCTCATTGTTAAAGGTTATTTTAGTCATTAAAAGTGTATTTTAGTACACTACGGCTGTACAGATTTCCTATGAATAAGATACATGTAAAGTTGTGTGCAGAATATAACATTCAAAGTGGCATCCCTTAAGAATTACACCGCAAAGAGAGCCGCCTCGCGCTTACAAATGAACACAATAGTAAAAAAAATCGGTAAAGGTATTTACACAGAACTTCCCTCGTTATTTGTGCATGGCGGTCACTCTAAAAAATTAATAATTACGAAATGACATTGAGAATAATTATCGGAATATAGTTATTGCTATTATTACAAAGAAAACTTGATAAGCTTTGGTCAAAAAAATATACAGATTGTTCATCCAACAGCAAAAGTTCAATACTAAATAGCAGGTGCCACATATGGCAGGCTTGCGCAAATACCTTTACAAATGTCCACCATGACTGAATAATTTCTTGGGATGACCACCCTGTATATTTTTCAATCAAAGTATGATAGGTGCATATGCCAGATATTTTTGCCGTCTGTTATATTTTCAATCCAACATTCACGTAATGGAGTGGAAGTATAGTGGTGGTTAAAAAATTTCATTTTTTTTTATTTTTCAAAAATGTTGGTAAAAAAATTTTCAAATTGTTTTCTTCTAATATAGGTTTAAAATGTCAAACGTAGAAATTTTAAATTAGAGCAAAAAGGAAAGTTTCCTTCTATTCTATAATAGTGGTAAAAAAAGTTTAAAATTTAAAAATTATGTATTTTTTTTAAATAGGTTTAGAATGCTATGAAACGTTTCCATCTATTCTAGTGTTAAATTTTTTTCCAAATTTATAACAAAATGTTGCAACCATTTTTTTTCCGATGTTGGTTTGGAATGTCATGAAACGTGGAAATTTTAAATTTGAGCAAAAAAAAATTTTCGTCTATTCTATAGTAGTGATAAATAAATTAAAAATGTTTTCAATTTTTTTCAAAAACGTTTTTAAATTTGTTTGAATAGTTTTAGAATGCCATGGAAACGTGGATAGTTTAAATCTGAACAAAGAAAAAAAAATCTATCTTCGTGGTAAATTTTTTTTAAAATAGTAAGTAAAAAAATTCTAATTTTTCTTTTAAATAGATTTAGACCGCTATGAAACGTGGAAATTTTGAATTTGACGAAATAAAAAAAATTTCCATCTATTTTAGTGGTAAAAAAATTTTCAAAAATGTTGGTAAAAAAAATTTTCAAAAAAATTTTGTTTGAAACAGGTTTAGAATGCCATGAAACGTGGAAATTTTAAATTTGAAGAAAGAAAAAAAAAAAATTCATCTACTTTAGTAGTGAAAAATTTTTCAAGTGGTAAAAAAAATTTTGAATTTTTTTTTTTTTTGAATTAGGTTTAGAATGCCATGAACCGTGGAAATTTTAAATGTGAAGAAAAAACATTTTTCAATTATTTTAGTAGTAAAAAAGTGTTGGTAAAAAAAGGTTCAAAAATTTTTTTCCCGAAATAGGATTAGCGTGTCATGAAACGTGGACATTTTAAATTTGAGCAAAAAAAAAATTTTTTCATCTTGGTAAAAATTTTTTCAAAAATGTTGGTGAAAAAAATTTTTTTTCCCGAAATAGGATTAGCGCGTCATGAAACGTGGAAATTTTAAATTTGAGCGAAAAAAAATTTTTTTCACTATTTATTCCGTTTAGACGGTCCACCCTGTATATTTTCCAGTGAAATTTCTACCATTTCTGCGCTGACAGTAGCGTCAACTACCCACCAAATTTGACTGCTCTCCGTCAAGTAATTTTTTAGTAAATGCACCAACAGACAGACAGACAGACAGACTGACGGAATTGAAAAACCTATATTTTCGTAATCTACGTGTTCTGAAACGTCAGAATTCGAAAAAATCTCGGAGGATGATTTTTTCTCGAATACAATACTTCCCTTCGGTATGCGAGGGAAGTAAAAGAATACAGTAAGTCGCAAATGCTGCTTATATTTTGGATGAGTTTAGTCTTATAGTTTTTTTTTAAATATGTACTAAAAAAAAAAGTTATGGCCAAAGATAATAAATATTTCCATATAGAATGTCTCTTTCTTGGAAATGGCCACCTTAAGAGTACGATGGTAGTAGTTCAAATGGCCCATCCTGTAGAGAAAAATCACACGCTAATCAATTCAAGATGCTTTGGGAGCATCGACATTGCACTAGCTTTTCCCAAAACTAGTAGTCCGTGTACCTGTTTTTCAAGGACATTCCGTCCCCTCCCGTAGAAACTGTTATACACAATTACACGATAAATTTCCCCGGTTCCCAAACTAGGAGTAATAGACGAAAATAGTACTTTGTACGGTTCAAATACATTGTGCTTCGTTTTAAAACATCGTTTTCACTGTTAATTGTTCCAAACGCCCAAGCGCAATTGTTTGTTTCCTAATTATGCATAGTGTTAATGATGCATTCATGTATTTTTGTAAGAATTACCACTATCAGCGTTCAGTGCTACACCATAAATTAACACTGTTGAAATTATGATTAATTTAGAGCATCCATTATACCCATGCGTTAAAAATGCATGGGTATAACTTTACACGTAACGAGAATGTCAAAGATAACAGATTAGAACTATATTGCAATTGCAATTAGTTGTTGCAATATGTAAGAGAGAAATTTGTTTTATGGCAGAGATAAATGATTAGGTAGGCACATGGTTTATTTGAAATTACACAGCTTCGAATCCGTTATAATAAATTAATTCTGGGTAGAAATACGGTATACTGTATCATATTTTCAAAAAATATGTAGGTATTTTAGCATCAAGAATACACAGCGATATCAAAAACTAGCATAGTCAAAGATGGTCACTGTTCTGTTCTGTTGAAGTATTATTTCTTTTCTAATTACTCCAGTTATCAAAGACGAAAATGGCTCGTACCTAGGAAGAAAAAAAATTGACAGATTTCGCAATTCTTGCAACCGTCGGCATCGGGACATTGGAAATGATAACACCATACATAAAACATAAACTTTTTCCGGACTCGGCTTCGCCAGCTACGATCCACTCTAGATTGCGACACCGCTGTATTTCGACCTTAAATGAAAACTGGTAACTTAACCCCCTGTGATATATGCAACCCATATTACATTTGCATATATCAGCCGTTGCATATACGACAGTCTCACTCGACCGCGACACCTCTGTCTTTTGACCTTGAACGAAAACTGGTAACTCGACCCCCATATACGAACATAAACATTTCCAATGTTAAAACTAGAATGGCTGAAATTCGGCACACGCTTAGGCTAGGCCCGGGGGCCGCTCCAGACGATGGGCAAAGTGGGCGGCCGCCCAGGGCGCCACATTTGTAAGGGCGGCATTTTCGGTGTAGCGATACGATACGGCAGGGACGGGGAGCGACAAAATGACATTTCGCCCAGAGCAGGAAAAGAGCTAGAGCGGCCCATGCCTAGAACTCCATTTGCGAATTCTAATCGTAGTGACCAAAAATCGTTGCCGCAGAAAATCTACAAGGTGCATTCACTGCGATAGATAAATCGTTATATTAGAACCGTTTTCCAATGGATGTCATTGAAACTACTTGTGTGATCGCTCTTTTGTTCCGGGGGATAAGTAAACGGCAGAAGCATAGTTATTGGATACATCCAATAACAAGTCAAAGATTATATTAAAAGGACAGTAAAAGTACAAGTTATTTCAATTTCTTTAATATGTAATTCAGTATCAATTACTGTTAATATTCGCCCATCATTAGCGGTAGATTCCTTGTCAGATATTTTAAACAAATATTTGCAATGTTTGAAACAGAAAAATAGGACCTGTTGCAATTTTTTATTCGCTGCGATTGTTTAGTCGCAACTTTGTTCACTTGTATTTAAAACAATGAGTTTTATTTTTGCAACTGAAAACCCGCATGACTAGAAATCGCAACTGGAGGCCTAGCCTTCTATTTTCAAAGCATATTAATTAAAAAACATAAATGTTGTTTGTTTACATTTCTATAAGGGGCTTCAGTAAAAAAAGTGAGGTTAAACTTTGAAAATTCCGTTTTTCTTAAACATCTCGAGACAAAAAAAAATGGCAAATTTCTTTATGAAAAAGAGGAAATTTAAAAGTAAAAGTCTCATGATATTTTTTTGCAGCGCAAACAGTCATCGAGTAAAACGAAATTTAACAAGTTATAAACATAGCATTTGTAAAAACAAAATATTTTCATATTTTCTTGTTTAAATTCGACTGATTTATGTAAGTTAGTAAATTTTATATTTTATATAATTCTGAGTTAAAATCTTTGAAAAAATAAAAATAAAAAATAAATTTTTAAAAACTACATAGGTAGTTCGGTTCTTGTGGTACTGTGGTACCTAAGCCACACGCCACGAGATGAATACACATGAGTAAGATCTGCTGATCAACAGCGGAAACGCGGTAAACGTAGCAGCAGGCAAATATAAATGTTAGGCCGGGTCCACGCTATCCGTATTCCGCAGATGCGTAAATTACGTATGCGTATTATCGGCAAGTGTGTTGCGTCCACATTGTGCAGATTTTCAGCGTCTATGTGGTAGTCAGTTTGTGTCAAACAATTGAAGTACTACGTTTAAAGTAAAATTTGTTTGCGCTTTGGAAGCCACGACGTTTCTTCGAAGACCCACCTGCAGGCAGTATTGGATTCAACCTTATGTTGAAGGCAACCCAAAAAAAAAGGTTTCCGGCGTTTTACAGCAATATTAGAAAACACGATAGCATGTTTTGTAATTATTATCGAATCTCGATTATTAAGTCGTTCGACGAGTTGCTGGAAATTTTGAGACCACACATGACCAAAAATGAACTACAAAAATTAATAAAACAGCAAATACACACCAACCGATCCGCACAGTATGAACGCTCGCTCAGGAATGCACGTGCTTTCTATCACAAGAGTCTAGAGAGACCGAAATGCGAAAGCTTCGAGCATGCGCATTACCTTGTAAATGTATAATAAATTCGTGCAAGTGGAGAAATTGAAATATTTCCTGTTATTTTGTGGAAAAAAGGCGGGGGGACACCCCCCGCACCCCCCATTTTTTTGTCTGCGACGCTAATACTGCCTGCGGCGCTAATAATTATTAACAATTAGATATCAAAATAAAAACCTACTAACCTAACCCAAAGAAATCACACGAAAGAATGAAATTATTATATAAAAAGAAGGAAAACCTAAAGAAATCAGAAAAGAATTTGTAAAAAAATATATTAATCGTTACAGAATTTAAAAAAAAATTGTGCGGGTATACGAATTTGAACCCGGGACCCCTCGCGCCATAAGCAAAAGCGTAACCTATGTGCTAACCATCTCGTTGGAAGTAAACGCTAGAGCAAAGAAGAAATAGTCCAAACTAGTGATATCACGTGTTGGGCGTGTCTAAGCTTTCGCATTTCGGTCTCTCTAGACGCTTCTCTTTCTATCAACTTCCCGGTAATGGAGTTCAGCACCTGCATGCGGAAGTACGTATTTCCGGCAGCATACCGCGTGGTTGCGTATTCTACGCATATATGTGAACGTTCCAAATTAAAACAATATGTTGTCATCTTGCCAAAAATACGCAGCCGAAATACGCATTTGAGGAATACGTATAGTGTGGACCCGGCCTTAGGGTACGATTATATTGGAGCAGTGATGAAAGCGGCGCGAAGAACAGAGCCAAATTCATTTGTTTTTAAATGTAGATCGGCTACTAAGCGAGTCTCTGCTCGTCGCTCCAATATAAATACTTTCATACAAAATAATGTAATCATTTTCTTTGCATCGCAGCTCTCCAGCGATGGCAACCCTACGGATTTATCCGTAATGTACGGATTTTTTGTACCAGTTGCCATTTTCCGATAAACCGCATCTATCTATGGATTTTTAAGGATATAAATTATACTGTTATACATTATTGCCTAATAGTGACAGGAAACTTGTAGAAAGAGATAGAGTCTTCTAGAGTGTGGAGAAGATTCTCGATTATGTTCTGGATGACTCCAGAGGCAATTTCAGAGTATATAAGGCGCGATTACCGGCGAAAGAGAAGAAGTTTATTAAAGTGCAGTTTGGTAGCGAAAAAAGTGAGGTCAAATATCAAGTAAACAAAGTGTCAAGGTTATTGTATAATCAGTAAATTATTAAATAAAGTGTTAGTGGTTTACCCCTTGTTAAAATTATTTACAACCTACGGATTCATACAGGGTGTTTCCTAAAGGGCGAAAAACACGCAACAATACTAATATTAATTAATAGCGAAATATGAAAGTCGGACAGTTCGTGGCTGCTGAGCCGACGCCATCGCGGTTTACGATTTTAATAGTAATGAAATGACAGAATGCATTCTATCATCTGGTCATGATGAATGGTTGAGAGTTGGTATTAGTTAGTAGTCTTAGTTAAGAACAAGATGCCCCGTGGATGACAGACACGTTAAAATTAATTTTGAAAGAACGCGATAGAGCTTTAAGAAAGTATGAATGCCACAAAAATGGGGAAAACTGGAGTAATTATAAAAATTTACCCAATTATGCTTTAGCGTCAATAAGGAGAGAAAAACTAGCATATTTAAACTTTCTTCAAAAGCAGAAAAACCAGAAAGAAATTTGGAGAGGTCTGAAAGTCCTAAATATTCGTTTTAAAAATGATGTAGAATTGCCACCTAACTTACAAAACCCCTCGGAGATTAATGAATTTTTTATTTCAGTATTTACTAGAAATAACTCTACTCAGGCTGCAGATTTTTACAAAAATGCCAAGTTTAGCGAGAATTTAGTATTTTCATTTATACCAACCAATATTAAAGAAATAAATAAGATCATGTCAACTTTTAAATCTAATGCCAGTGGTGACGATCAAATGTCTCTAGAAATGTTTAAACTATGCTTTCCCGTTATTGCTCCATATTTAGTTCACATTTTTAACATATGTTTAGAAGAAGGCTATTTCCCGGCGAAGTGGAAAAACGCTCTTATTCGTCCGCTACCCAAAATAAAGGATCCTAAAATAATTTCTGATTTACGTCCCATTAGTCTTTTCTTGTCAAAAATGTTAGAGAAGGTCGTTCAACGTCAGATTACGGCATATTTATCGGCAAACATGATACTCCCCATCCATCAGTCTGATTTTCGCGCAGGACATAGTACAACAACAGCGTTATTAAACTTACTTGAAAATATTCTACAAGCCCGCGATAAAAAACTTGCGACAGTTCTCATATCATTAGATTTCTCAAAAGCATTCGATACAATTGATCATAATTTACTGTGCGATAAATTACATTATTACGGTTTTGATGAAAGAGCCATAAGCTTTTTTAAGTCGTATTTATACGATCGCTATCAACGAGTAACTGTCGCTCATCAAACATCCACCGCAAAACATGTTATTTCGGGCGTACCACAAGGCTCAATTCTCGGCCCACTACTATTTTTATTGTACACTGCAGATATTTCAAGACATATTCAGCACTCACATCTTCAATCGTATGCAGACGATACACAGATGTTATACTCCTTTCATCCCTCTGAAACCCAATCTGCATCTCGTACAATAAATCAGGACCTTCAATCAATCAATACGTATGCTGCTGAACACAATTTAAAATTAAATCCAAATAAAAGTGTAGCTATGCTATTTTGTTCTGACAATAAGCTGATAAATATAAAAAATGAGCTAAATGTAATGATAGATAACACCGTACTGCAATTTTCCCAAGGATCAAAAATACTAGGTATTATATTTGATGAAAAACTCAGATTTTATTCCCACGTGTCTAAGCTAATTCAAAGGGCCTACATCAAACTCAAAGTTTTATATTCGAACAGACATATAATGAATTATAAACTAAGGAAAAAACTTTGTGAGTCACTGGTAATACCTATTTTTCATTATTGTGACATTTTATATTTTCCATGCCTGGATAAATTTACGCAAAATCGCGTTCAAAGAGTACAAAATCTTTGCTGTCGGTTTGTATGCAATCTGAGGAAATTTGATCACGTATCTGACAAATTCTCACAACTTAAATAGTTAAAAATGACGGAACAAACAAACTATCACTATTTAATGTTTATTCACAAACTTTTACTGACCTCCGTTCCAGTTTATCTTAGACAAAAACTTATACCTAGAAACTCTATACACAATATTAGTACTAGATTTCACACCAAACTTACAGTGCCCCAACATACTACAACCATCTTTCAAAGGTCGTTTTCTTATAACGCTGTAAAATTGTACAATGGTATACCCGAAAATTTTAAATCGATGTCACAGCATCAGTTTCGTACATCTATAAAAAACATGTATTTTAATAGATAAGTAAATATAAATTGTAGATACATATCAAATTAATTTAAGTACTAACTTCATATACATTTCACATTAAATCCACCTAATTAATGTTTTTTTTTCCATTTTTCTTTCAGTTATAAGATTAGTATATGTACTTAGACATCTTACTTTTAGTTTAATTTAGAATTAGTTTATTACTTACCATTGTCCTCAAAATGCTCGGTTAAGTGTAAGAGTAGCCTTTGGCTAAACTTCGCCGAGCATCCCCCAACATCTCTAACATATTGTAAATACATTTTCTTTGTATTTCACTTGTAAAAATAAAGACGATTTATTATTATTATTATTATAAGATGCGACCACATTTTGACATTTTATTATTTCGCAATTCCTATTTTTAAAATTCCCGCCTAATGTAGACTAAAGAAAGCATGAGAAAAGCTATCGTGGAAGTGAACGTCTAGGGGTATTGCAAAAACTCGCATAAAGTCAATTTTCGACCCTTCTCTATCGCTATTCAGTTACTAACATAGATATGTTCAAAAATTATCATTTTTTAAGTAAAATGTAATAAAACAAAATAGTCCAAATTCATTGATTATATTTTGAATATTTATTACATTGTGTTAAAATTTTCACGGATTTATTATCAACCAGGTGCTACGGATTTATTATCAGATTCTACGGTTTTTTTAAGCTTGTCTACGGATACGCAAATCAGAAAAGTTCCCAACGCTGCAGCTCTCATCGCTGCTCACAGCTTCGACATTATCATACCCTTACACACGACGACTTTTATTAGAGAATTCTACGTGCTTTTAGATCCATTGCACTTTCTCTGACAGAACCATATCAAAATAGATTGCTACGAATTAAAAGCATAGGATTTCATGAACAAAATCCATACAAGTCCGAGAATTACGCCATTACTGAATACTGTTTAATAATATAAAAAATACCACATTTTTGATATGCGAATTTAAAAAAAAAGTTAATCTTGAAATAAAAAACTATGTTGTGCACTACATAATAGACACCTTTAGCTTCATTTTATGTTTCTTTCTTTTTTGTTAGGAATAAATTCCGCGACTTTACAGCTACTTTTAATTGAAATATTGATGTTAATTTCGAAAATATCGAAATTCATTAATTTCAAAATGAATTTAGAGTCAATAAAAAGAAAACGGTTTGCATTTAGTACAGGCAATGAAAGCAAAATTTTGTAAAAACCTCGCAAAAATTAATAAAAGGATCATCTCCGGGATTTAAGTAGGTAATAACCTGTAGAATGGAATGATGCATTCTTTGCACTTCCAATTTCCAGGAAAATTAAAAAAAAAAAAAACATTTGGAAAAACATTTTAATTTTCGATTTTTTTGCTCTAGCGGCTAAAATAATGAAAATAGGTACAGAAAAAATGTTTCAGCAAAATTTGTAGCTCGTCTGTTTCTCTACAAAAAAGGTCGTCACAAATGTTTGTCTTATATACTTAAGCCGTTTAGGAGATAAATCCACTTATAGTTTTAAGCCGCTCCGAAATGCGCGGAAAATAAGAATTCTCTGGGAGTTTCGTAGGACCGGACACGTCGATCGATAATTCTTACTATTTAGAGCCGCTAAAAAAATAAAAACAACATAAAATGTAGAGAAATGTCTCAGCTTTAATGTAATTGCAATAAAATGGTAACTGGATTAATAGATCATTATATAAGAATATATAAACAAATTGAATTATCATTCTAACGACTCCCGGCAAACATATGAATAAATCTGTGGATCAACCGTACAAAGTTTACTAAGCCATCTTCTGACACTTTTTCTCTATGATAAATTTTTTTATGAATTTTGTGATTAGTTCCACTTCTCATTTTGTTTAGGGGTTCTGAATAGTAAGAATTATCGATCAATGAGCCCTGTCGTACGAAACTCCCGGAGAATTATCATTTTTCGTGCATTTCGAAGCGGCTTAAAACTATATGTGGAAAACTCGATTTATCTTCTAAACGACTTAAGTAAGACAAAAATTTGTAAAGACCTTTTATGTAGAGAAAGAGACGAGCTACAACTTCTGTTGGGAACTTTTTTCTCTATTTTCATTATTTTGGCCGCTAGAGCAAAAAAAAACGAAAATCACAAAGTTTCTCCAAATTTTTTTAATTTTCCCGGAACTTTAAAGTGCAAAGAATGCACCACCTCATTCTCCAGGTTATTACCTACTTAAATCCCAGAGATAATCCTTTTATTAATTTTTGTTACCCTAAATGGCTAATTTGCCTGTACTATTAAGAATGTAACTCGACAAGAATTGTACATTTTGATTAATGTTTGAAGATTTAACAGCATTTTAAGTAAACGTGCTTTTTTCAGCCGTAATTTTTTTAAATGCATATATACATTCTTCAAAAGTAATGCTCTAAATAAATAAATAAATAAATCCGTACATCTGAAAGTTTACACCTTCTTTAAGTTGATTTTTCTCGTTTTTTAATGCTCATTTTTGACGGAGATGTGACACTTTTTATGAAGTTGCTTGCATCTATGAAATTTATGATTGTTTAGCTTCCAGTGCAAAAGTAAATTCCCAAAGTCACAGCGCACTTGCACTTCATTTTACATGAAAACTATTGACCCTACGAGACAAACCAAATAACCATTTTTCTCTCTAAATATCCTCTTATTTTTATTCTTCAAAGAGAACACTTTGAAAATATCAATGGCCAAATGTCAGCCGTTCTAGTTTTTTCCGAGATTAAAACCTTTAGTAACTGGACTACTGGACTAATAAGCATTTCAACTTTCACCTCAGATCTATGAAAGTGCCCTAATCTGATCTCAATCGCTAATGTCAAACAATTATTTGTGTCGGCGATTCAAAAAGGTCTTAAACTGAATCACTCAACACATTTTTACCAATAAAACCTTTAAGTGTATTGCTTCCAATACAATTAAAGAATTACCATTAATTATAATGGATGGGCAATAACCTTACCGACTAGCTTTGCAATGCTTGAGTGCGCGAATTATGTTGATAGATTACTTTTCATAACACTTTTTTACTTTAAATATTTAATTCGAAGATCACAGATAAAAGTATGGCGTTTTTGCCTTAAAGTATTTTGTTATAAATCTGGTATTTCCCATTTGTTGCCGAATAAACTCTGTTGCGTTGAGGTTAATTCACTGCGGTTTTCTTTGTCCTCGCCCACAATGCAATAACGTTTTTTTAATCACATTTCGCTGGTCTTCACTGGGATGCTTACTGCAATAAAACTATTTGTTTCACATACAGGGCTTCAGATAATTAGCCCAGTTAGTTCCCAGGGAAAAATAGCGGCAAAAGCTAGGAAAAAATAATCCTCATAACTTTTGATTCTTTGGTAGGTTTTTAGTAGTAGAAAAGTATTTTTAAAAGTTATCAAGGCCACTGTGGGCGGAACATAGAACAAAATGGCGTAAAACTTTAAAATAATTTTTATAAAACAGTTTTTAAAATACGAAAAATACAAAAACCTTTGTGGAGATGAAAACTAAAGATCACAGAATTCTATAAAACAATGCCTTTGCAAAAAAGAAGGTGACCAAATAAAGTCGGTTTTTCCTCTATCATGATCATGAAAATAAAGTGCTTATTTGAGCCATTCCTACATATTCATTTTAGATCAAGCATTCACGATTACGTTTAGATAAATTTTATATAAAACATACTTAACAATAAGTTGCATTAAAAATGGCTCAAACAGCATGTTTGTTGATTTTCCGACACTCGATGTTTTTTCGAAATTTCAACGACTACTTCATTATAAAGCGCTCAATAAATCACAATTAATTCACGCTTTTAAAAAAAACTTTTAGTCCATCGAAATTGTTATAAAATTATGGCCAAACCTTGCATTTTGGGCAGGACAAGATTTTTTGAAAGTGTGTGTGTGTGTTGGGGGGGTCAGTGTAGGTATAAAATTCGGTTTTCGGGGATTTAGTAACTTTTGTTTTCATGGCTTAAGTACTTAGATCTTTATTGAAGATTATTTGTTAGAAAATGGTAGGTTTGTACGAATTAAATTATTCAGGCGTTTTAAACCATCTGCCCTGGATTATTGCCCTTACGTTACACCCCGTATACGATTCGTAGATGTATATAATATATATAGGGTGTCCCGAATTGCATAGGCCAAACTTCACCAAGCAATACAACTTTTCAAAATAAGAAAAAAAGTTCCTATAAACATGGGTCGGGAAGTGATTAGTTTCCGAGATACAGGGTGTTCAAATAATTCTCCTGAAAATGTTTTTTTAATGAATGTTTTCGAAACGTCTAAAGATAAAAAAACGATAATTTACACAGGAATTTAACTTTTTATGCCTTTTAAGAAAAAATGACAACTATGTACGAAAATCATTCAGAGCGGGTGAAACTGGGGGGGGGGGGGGGGCTAGTAGCCCCAACTTTATTGTGTGACACTTTTAAATTAATTTATAAGCAGAACTTAAAGAATTAGAAGTTTTCTACACAAAAAAAGTATATTTTGTTTTTTCTCTAAAATTATCAGTTTTTGAGTAAATCTTATCTGAACTTTATTAATTAGTAACCATCATTACGAGCATTCCTGGTATGCAGGAGTGTGCCGTGATTGTAATGTTTGTAACAAATGAAAAATAATCTAGCATGCAATGCCAAGATGACATTTGTGTTTTTTGATTTTTTGTAGTTCATTGTTCTGTAGTTTTATTATTTCCTTTTGGAAAAAGTGTTCTATTGAAAAGTAAAAAATGGCCATGTTTAGTAATGTGGAGTATGTGGAATGCCGCGGTACGCGAATATCGCAGAAGATTTCCTAATAAAAGGAAACCATCTAAAGATGTTTTTATTCGAACCCACCTAGAATTTAGAAATGTTGGACTTAAAAAAGGTCCAAGAAATGAAGAACAGTGAAATGGGCGATTTAAAACCATAATTTTGGCAAAGTTTAACAATAATAATAAATTAAGTATCAGAAGAGCGGTCCAACAGCTGCGTGCGCAAGCTGTGCATGTTTCCAAAAACAAAGTTTTTCGGATTCTGAAAAAAGACTAGAGAAAAGCTTTTCGAATGCAGCTAGTCCAAAGCCTTCAATCAGGTGATCCCGAAAGGCGTATCAATTTTTGTAATTGGTTTATAAATGCCATGGAACAAGATCCAGATTTCGGAAGTAAAATTATTTGGACTGATGAAGCTACCTTTAACCACAATGGATCGGTTAATTTTAAAAATTCAAGAATCTAGGCTCATCAGAATCCTCATATAATTCGCCCTAGGGCATTTCAACAGGAATTTAGCGTTAATGTAAGATGTGGTGTTATAAACGGGACTTTTTGTGGGCCCCACATCCTTCCTCCCCGTTTAAATGGACCATTATTTAATGATTTTTTAAATAACCATTTTTTTCAATCTCGAGGATATTCCTCTTAGTTTAAGAAATGAATGCTGGTTTCAAATGGACGGAGCTCTTGCACATTTTGTTGTTGAGAACCGTTTGTGGGTAAATAATAATTATCCTGAACGGAGGATCGGTCGACTAGGTGCAATAGCCTGGCCACCCCATTCACCGGATTTAACTCCAGTTGATTTTTTTTTCTGGGGCTATTTAAAGGACAAAGTCTACGCAATTCCTGTAAACACGAGAGAAGAGTTAATAGAAAGAAATCTCGAAGAATGTGAAATTTGCAGACTAATCCTGATTTCATTTGTAAAGCTACACATTCTGTACGGCGCAAATGTCAGAAATATGTTGAAGCTGGCGGAATGCACTTTGAACAACTTTTGTAATTTGTAATTTACCTTACTTTAATCTAATTCATTGTCGTCTAATAAAAAATAATGTAATCAAATTTTATTTTACTGTCATTGTTTTTTCTGTTCAGCTAAAATTATTCCTAAAACACTATTCCCGAATAAAGATCCGATAAGATTTACTCAAAAACTGATAGTTTTAGAGAAAAAACACGAGACTTTTTTGTGTAGAAAACTTCAAATTTCTAAGTTCTGCTCTAATTTAAAAGTGTCACACAATAAAGTTGGGGCTAAATTATACCTAGTCCCCCCAGTTTCACCCGCTCCTGAATGATTTTCGTACATAGTTGTCATTTTTTCTTAAAAATCATAAAAAGTTAAATTCCTGTGTAAATTATCATTTGTTTATCTTTAGACTTTTCGAAAATATTCATAAAAACATTTTCTTCAGGAGAATTACTTGAACACTCAGAAACTGATCACTTCCCGACCCATGTTCACAGGAACTTTTTTTCATATTTTGAAAAGTTATATTACTTAGTGAAGTTTGGCCTATGCAATTCGGGACACCCTGTATACAACGGATAAAATATTCTCCTAGACATGAAATTATTCATGAGATGATACGCATTGTAAAAAAAACGCCCTTAACCTCGTCCTAAAAGTTTATACTCTATATCATGTGTATATCAATAAGTTAGCCCTTCCATAAACATTGATCACAACTAAATTATATGGAAGATGCATGGAAATGGAGAAGCGATATTTGGAAACTTCCAGACTTAATGAATTGTACTTTTTGAAAGGTCTGTTGTTTACAAATGTATCGAAATTACATTACAATATTAAAAAAATATTTGAACAAGTAATACCAGGACCTGGCTTCATTAAATGTCATCCAAACAAATATGAACTGATGATATGTTCAAACTAGTCTCCTTGGAAAAGTACACATTGATACCAACGTCTTTGGGCAGCATTGACCATGATCAAACATGGTCTGCTGATGCAAACTATGATGACATGCTATTTGAAAGGTTTCAGAGGAATCAGCAGCAGCAATATCTACGTTTGGATCATGGGCGTTGGCGTATACAACCACTGCTGTCTGTTTTAAGGAAGCTGTGGTCTGGTCTTCACGAGGAACACCGGAAATGCTTCTGGACCTATGAACTGTTTTTCTGAATATTAACAATTATTACTGTTACTAATTTCAAAACCCGGAACCTTATTTCTAATTCTATATAAGTAATGCACCTGACACGTGATTTGGCTGGCTCTACTGCCTACACTTATTGGCTCCACTATAGATACAAACACAGCACATTTAGAGCTAAAGAAAACCATCGAAAAACACGTTCTACTAAGCAGCTAAGTTCGTATTTCGACATTTGAAACGTTGTCGAATCTCTTGTATCAAATTTCCATTATAGTTACAGGGATTTCTTGGTTCGGCGCCCTACATTGTTCTTTCCTTCTTAAATCGGTACCACAGAATAGATGGTGGCGACGTGCAAAGGCCCTAAGAAAACTAACAGAATGGTGAAGTTTCTAGGCGCAGATAGACCACACTCCTCACAAATGTGATTAGTGAAATACACAAAGATCGCAAAACAGTGACGTGCATGTTTCAGTGCTTGAAAACTATTGTATTTAAAAGTTCGAATATAGTACCTAATATACTAGCGTCTCCGTCTTATTTTTAGAGTTTTTATATTTCACGTGCCTGAATTTTAAGGACAGGCTTCTTCAATACTGAATTACAACACTGAATGATCAGTGGTTATTACTGGTTATCGTGTTTGGGCAGAGCGAGGCCAAAATTGTCTACGATGCGATAAACTATCATGTAGTCAACATTGAATGGCATTCGACGCATCGTGTGGCACCGGCTTTACTGCAACACATATGTTGTAGTAAATATCAGAAAAATAAGGGTAAAAAATCCATTAAACCTGCATAAAGATAGTTTTGACCGACACCTACATCAGAATGATTACAGCAGAGGGTGAACGTATGTGGTGTACACTTTTTTAACAAAAAATAGTGAACGCCATATCAACAAATTAAGTGATGTAATGGGATCAAGATCGGTCTAATGTATACACATACATTTTTATACCTATTATTCTGGTAAAGTTCCCCAGAGTTCCTTATATATTTTAGTATCATTTGTATACAAAGAGTATTGACATACAATCATAGCTGGTTCAATGGACATGCACATAAATTTAGAGACAGTAGAGAGGGCTTAAAACATAGCTTTGAAGAACTACAATTTTTCAGGCTGTGCTGATATAGTCGTAAGAGCGCTTTTCACTATTTTATATGGTTTAGCCTTGTTATTTTGGCTTCAACTTTGACTATTGTTTGTGTTTCGACTTTTTAATGCAATTTGAATATGTTTATAGTTTGCAGAATTTCTTCTGAAGAGAGGGAAAGAAAGAAATACATTATAAGAGATGTCAGGTCTAAACTAGTAACTAAGTGACGTACTACAAACTGTAACAAATATCACTGGTAGTTAAATAATAACTTTAGAAATTTGACTTAAAAAAGATTCTTTGCTGTTTGTAATCAACCTACCAGTGTCGCCACCAGCCACGCTATAATCCCATTTTCTGCAATACCGGATATCTCTTCTCTTATCTTTTACTCCTCTATTATTGGGAATTACCATTGACTATTGTGTTGTTTAACACGTTAACGATTTAGAATACACATTAGATTGTAGCGTAAATTTGGAAATTTACAACGTATTCATGTTTTGTCAACTACAGAAGATATTACGTGAACTTTGGTTTTATACATAATTTTAGACTTGATTATGAAACTCTGTTGTTTATAGACTCAGTAGCGTAGAATGCATATGCGTAAAGGAGAACAAGGGGCACATTTTATTTAATATCCATCACATGTTTTTTTACTTATTGTAGTTGAATAAGAAACAACAATCAATTATAATCTGCTGATTAGTGTTCAAACAATACTGACTTCAATCTAGTATAGTGTTTTTAATCTGTCAGTCCCCATGTAACGTGAAAACCAATCGCATCTCTTTAAGTTTAAAATAAATATATACATACAAAAAATTGGACTCATGTTTATCTCTCCAATCTCGACGCTTATAGCACAACATATTCACTTTTATTTGAACGTTGCTAACTCTGCATTAAATGATCTAACCGAAATGAAAGCGATCACGCACAGTTTTCTTTTTGTTAAACTCAGAGGTAGTTCTTAAATGTTGTACAACCGTCCCAAAGATTGGTTCACTAGGATCTCGCATACTAGGTAATTGGTAATGGTAAAATAAATTAACCTGACGTGTATTTTCCCCAGCCGCAATATAATAAAGATACGTTTGTGAAATTCGCCATACTTAAAGAGTGAAAGAACACAATGAATACCGGTTACCATGTACACGTAGCGTCCAGTGCGTATTTAAACAGTGATTAAAAATATTATATTAAGCATTTTTGCTGTTATTGTAGCAATTGTCCTTGGCTTCTGCGCAATAAGAATAAGAAGGGTCATGTCCACAATACAACACGTGTAAACAATAACATACATGCAAAAAATAACATTAATTTTCTCGGTTATTTTTTATCATTTTGATTGTTATTTGTAGAGTACCAATACACACGCCACACATAATAGACAACCCCCAAATTCAAATTCAGGGCAGTCCGAAAAAGGGTTACACATTTGAAAATAACGCATTGTGGCGCCTATTGTTGGGCCAAATCTGTATAGCGGACCAGTGGCGTAGTAATTAATTTAAATCTTGTGCTACACACTATGTGCCACTTTTTATGCCGAAATCAACCTGGGGATATAAACAACTAAACAGCGGCAAAATGTGTGTCCACTTTATATATAAATACGTCTTATGTTTATAGTGGTGTAAACTATCTTTCGTGAATCTCACTTTTGTTGAACTTCGCTGATTTAATAAACAAACAATAAGTTAGTACTTGCAAGCTAGTATAAATTGTTCTTTTATATTACTGTCGTATTCGTGGAATTTTCGAGGTTTCGAATTTGAGTACCCTTTAAACAGAATAAGATATGTACGTGTAATATAGATAGATACTCTGTTTTTCAGGACTGAAAATATACAAACAAGCGAGCAAAATAAATACCTAAACAAAAGAAATGTATTATAAGTCACATTCGACAACGAGTTTTTGCCTATAAAGAATTCACAGCGTCTACTTTTATACAAGTGTTTAAAAATTCATAAAAAAGTTTTTAATAACAGATGACAAATACAGAAGTGAATTTATTAAGTTCTCACTTATTACCGGTCCGTAAATTAATTTTTTTAGAGTTTTAATAAAATTTCTTAGAAATCGAGACAATCGTAGTACAGTATTAAATCAACGAAGTTTAAATGTGTTGCCCTTGAAAATGTTATAGACGAATCGTTTTATTACATTTTGGGTATTCGATACAGACAAATTATTCATAATTTATATACTGGACGGAAATTTGATATGCGCATTGTAATTGGTGTAGTGCAATTTTAAGTAGGGATAAGTTGGGCAATAATACCTGAACAAACACACTTGGGTAGTGAACTATATCCAAAACAAAAAGTTTGCAAACAAAACAAATTCAGACAATTTATGTGCAGTTGCTGTACAAGGGCCTGGCATGGGGGTCTAGCAAAATACAATTTATGTAAACAGGTCCGTACTAGGGATAAATTTAAAAGACGATGGTATGTGAACACAACATTAAAAAAGCCTTACCTATCCTTTATTAAGAATACATCCAATTTGATTGCTTAAAATTCCAATAATTCCTTAATGAATTTAATTAATATTGGACACTTGTTTATAACACTAATGACGAGTATGTCATACAAAAAGATAATTTCAGTAGATATCCTTTTCTTTCGGATTTTTTCTCAGGGAATAGATAATCCTCGAAGAAATAACATGAAATAAAAATGAGTTTAAAGTTGTGGCAATAAAATATTCCAATGATACAAGAATATTCATTCTCTTTAAGTAAAGTAGAGCTCACAGTACTTCCAATATATCACAACGGTAAATGTTTTGACGTCATGTATGCGCAACGTGCTTGTACAATGTTTACAATGGTAAATTCATGCGTTGCTTCAAATAGAGTTGTCTCCATTTGTTTAAGGCACATAAAAAAGGCAATAAAAACCAGCCATCCGAATATAAAAGACAGCGCTATTACCTGTCGACAATGCACTACAGAGCCGTATTTCAAATTTTTGCGTATTAAAATTAACAAAATAATACTAGTGATTTGAAAATCGCGATTTCCGTAGAAATTTAATGACGTTTCTGGCAAATATAACTTACTCTGTTTTGCGCTAAGACAGAAATATCTTACGCATTGGTGGACGCAGCGTCATGAAGGTCGGGCATTGCACCCGTCGTTCATGACAATGACTACCATAATACCATAGATCTTGATGATTCCAATATGAGGCGACCGTCAAATCATACTCTACAGTTTATAAAAGATTTTATAGAAGTCGCTTATGCTAATTCAGAGTAATGATTGAACACACAGAAAAACATACATAGCTACCGATCTAAATTATTTCATAAAAAGACGGCACGGACGTCGACGGGTGTTGCTTGAGAGGCGAAATTCTGCTTTCCTTTTTGTGCCAATTGGTCGTTACAATCACTTCGTCGCCGTATGAGGCTAAGATCGTACGTTATCGAGACTTGTCCCACTTACCATGTGTGGTGTACTCTGATCTGAGTTGCTCTATATGCAATTAACCACAGATACTTTGAATGTTTTTTTCGTTTATACATTGAATTCTCTAAGGAATAACACGAATATTAATCGAATCCGAATCCTTCATTGAATACTTCTTTTTAAGCTTTACGACTCCTGTGTTTCTAATCGAAAAATGAGTATAGACTCACATGATTCTCTCACGTCTGTTCAGGATACCAATAGTACACAGAAACTAGTGAGGTTATTAACTATAAGCGTATCTCTGACTGTTAATTTCAAGTTGATCATGAGAGAAGTGCATCGCTACTATTCAGATACGATGGGAAGCAGAAAATAATAATCAAAGGTAAGCAGATATGTTCCTTTTACCCTTACCCTTCAGACACGCTCACAGCTAAAATTCCCATGCACAGCACTATCACAACCATTTCTACCTAGGTAGGTATCTAAAGTCGACCATCCCGCACAGTGATTTTTCAAATCTGGAGCCCTTCTTGGAACTCGCAGGACTCCACTAATGGGCTTGTTCCATGACATTCTTTTTATATGGTTTTTATACTTTTTCCTATAGTACTCGATATTCTCATTATACGCTTAAAATTTCGTATTATTAACTTTTTCCGTTCTCGAGATATAAGGAGTTGAATTTAGTAATAGTTGCAAAAACCGAGCGCTCATTTGTGACGTCACTATACGCAAGTGACGTAAGAAAAATGGCTTTCTGGGACCTTTCAAATTTAACCTGAAAAGTCGAAAAACATGGAATTTTTAAACGCTGGTAACTAAATAAATACGTCGAGTGGAAGTTCGATCTATGTGTCTACGGAAAGGAGAAGGTCGGCGATGAATTATAATCGTAAATTGCAGGGTCGAAATCGAAAATTCGTTCTGGCAGGAGCGAGAGAAAATTGTAATTTTTTGACATTTCACCAAATTGTACTCCCCTACTGTCAAGTAGTAAGCAAAACAAACAATACTTCGAAAACACTTATAATTATAACCAATCAGGAGCATCAAGTCTATTGAGATCGCCGAGTCTATGCGTATAGTGACGTAGCGCCTGGCCACGCCCCATTTTCGCGAGATGGAAATTTGTAATAGTTTTTAAGATACTAAACGTGCGAATAAGATTCTGGTTTTTTGCAGATCCATTAATTTATACTTGCACTTTCGATTTGTGAAATAAAAAAAAAATGCCGAACAAGCCCATTGGTAGTAAATCCGTATGTATTTTAATAATAAATATTTAAATAAGTCCTGATTAAACCGCATATGACTCGCGATCGTGAAAAAGCTGTAATAGCATGCAAAGTGTTCACTAACGCCTAACAGCTACATCAGTAGCTATAAACTTTTATTTACTGACCTGATTTTACCCGAAATCACACAATAAACTTGATATCTTGGCTACAAGTGCGTACACCAAAATTAGCGTGGGAAGAGTTTTTATGCAATTTTTATTTTTACCAGATAGGAATTTAATTCGTATCCGTGTGGATAATTTCACCAAGTTAAATATAAAGCGAGCCTTTTTAATAGCCCTTTCAAGGTTTTTATTTGACGGGGTTTATGTGCGGCAGAGAGAACTATTTACAAATTTTATTAGCAATACAAGGACGGAGATTAAAAACAGATATGAATACCCTAGTAGAGAGCTCGCACTACAAAATTCTTCTTAAAACTGAAGTCTGTAGGGGTTTGGAAAGTAAAAGCTGCGACTATCCGACTTATTAGTTCCTGAAAATTTACAATACACAGTGGGCCCAGTTAGTGGCTTGAAAACGTAAATACGCTCAAGGATTATCGTAAATGGACTGATATGTTTATAAATCAAATTGTAAAAAGGATATTTCCTAGAGTTGAAAAAAATATTTTAATAAAAAATTCTTTAACCTCGTTTCTTGTTAAATAACTACAGGGTGTCCCGTAACAACGCGCAAAGAATTTAACTACCAATTCCTTATCGAAAATGAAGGTGGGTTCTTCATATAACATTTTTCAAAATAAGCCTTACCTGTCCAGCTACACAGCCTTAAAAGGGTGTGCAAAAAACGGTTTTCAGTTTTTATCTGAAAATGATTTATAAGTACCAAATGATCATATCGGTACATACTGTTAAATTATGATTTGACACCAGTCTACTTAGTGTTTTGACTAATATAATAGTACTCGTCGCTCTTGATTGATCAGTTAGGTAGATGTAATTTAGTTTTTTCAAGAGGTAAAAAAGTTTCTAAATGAATCGTAATGTTCCTTATTTTAATTGAAAGTAAAAATTATAAGAAAGACAAAATTATAAGAATGGTAGTAAAGTTAAATACACTCGCCCTGAGAAGATATAAACCAAACTACTTATGGTAATTCATCAAAAAGTAGCGACACATTAATTTGTTAAATCAAAACTCAGCAATGCATAATGTCACTTTACAATCCGTAGCAATTATTCAACTTTTCTCTGCTTAACTAAACTATTCTTCCATTTCACTCTATGATATCGTGATTATGGGTACATATGTCTATGGGCGAGACATTGGGCATGAAGTGGTGCTCCCTGTCTTTACGCAACATGTCATTGGTCGAAGAGTGCGCGAGAACACTTTGCAGTAAAGTTTTCAACGCATTTGTGGCAATCTGTATCACAATATTTATGGTTTCAACGTGCTATTTGGTTTCTTCGTTCTCACTACGTTACACTGCATTTAAAACATGGCGAATTCTGAGGACTTTCAAACTGTATTTGTTAAATATTTACACCTACATAGTTTTTTATCAGAAAATTCGCTTTAGAATACAACATTATGGGAGAACAATGATGAAATTGAAAAAAGGGCAGTAAATACAACAAAAAAAATTATTAGTGAAATATTCTACCCAAATACCACTTGTACTTTTAAATGGTATCTATAAATAAAGTTGCCAAAAGTAACATAATTCGTGCAAATTGGCAGATTATTACCAAATATTAAATCCTAAGTACTTTAAGGCGAGGACTGATGAACGTTTGAGCATTACAATGACTACAGATATCGTTACCATTTATAAAGACGAATGATGGATGAATTCTTCAAGACATGCCACATCCGTAAATAAGTTGTTGACGGATAAACTCACACTTGTACTGGAAAACACCAGAACACGCAAGGTGTATCGAAGAAGCCCCATGTACAGTACGTAGAAGACATAAAAACGGCAGAGGTATGTGTTAAAGGGAACAAAAGTTGAGTTGCAACAATTTTGCTATGAACCATATTGGGTCGTACCAGTTCAGTTTTTAAGTAGCACTTACTATACATCAGATTTTTTAAGTGTTTTGTTAATTGTTCATAATATGAGAGAAATTCAAAAAGAAAATCCTCCTTAAACTAGATTTGTGTCATCTCCCAGAAGAGTAATGATTCTAAAGAGGAACCTTGGTAACGCCACTGGTAGTGGTGACGTATTACCAGGTTGTTCAACTCGATACCGTGATATAGTGATATATCTAACTACCAATTAAACAAATGTACCTATTAATAATTAAAAGAAAATTTTGAAAACACAAGTCATTCTGATTACTTTATTATTATTGTATTGTATTGTATTGTTGTAAGTTACAAGGAAAGTATGGCGTTTTATTAAGAATAAAGGCGATTTGTCAGATGTTTTTTCCCACGCTTATTTGTAACACAGTCGATTTGAAATTTCATGTTATCATGCGTAGAACATTAGGAAGGAGTCTATTGAATAATTGATCATGGATTTATTATTAAATAGAAGATAGGCCAGAGCAGGGAAATTCTCTTATATCATTTCTTATCTACCATTCACGTAAGCTACAAGGTACTTGCATTTATTCGTTGATATAACTGAATATTGTTTTCTTGACCGTCTGTTAATTTTTTTTACTGATTTTAAAATTTTGTCCGAGAAACAATATGGTTTTCGTTGTGGAAAATCCACCATAACAGCTATAACATTTTACAACCATATAATTCAATATATTGAGGCAGCGGAATGTACTCTTCGAAAATTATTTGATTTCAGCCTGGCACTTCAATGTCAATCATGCAAAATTGTTGACTACTATATGACTATGGGATTAGAGAACAATCATTAAACTGGATAATTTATTTTTAACCAATCATCAACATTATGTGAGTATACAAATACAACATGTTAGTGAAAATATGGTATACAGAGCCAATTCTGAACGTTCGTCTTTAAGTATGGGAGTTCCAGAGGGCTCAATATTGGGCCCTGTGTTATTTATATTATCTATTAATGAACTCGACGGGATTGTATGTAATAATTTCTTTTCGATGTATGCTGATGATTTTTCTATAGTCATTTCAGATGCTATGCATAATGTGTTAGAAAGCAAATGTAACAATATTGTGTATAATGTAATAACATGCGAGTCTATTTCTTTTCAGGTCAATGAGCCGATTATAATAAGTGCAAATTTTTTTGGTTACATATCGATAAGTGTTTGACTTAAAAATCACATTGTGAATATCTAATTTCCAAGCTAGCTTCAATTTCATTTTTATTTAATAATATTAAAACCTTGCTTACCAATTAGTTAATTTATACTGTGCCCAAGTAGAGTCTAGATTAAGATATGGTGTATGTTGTTGAGAAACTCCACTCTATCACAGAATATTTTCATTGCTCAAAAACGGACAATGCGTTATAAAGCTCGTGTTTCTAGTACTCATTCTTGCAAAGAGTTCTTTAGAAAGTATAATATTATAATTTTGCCGTGCTTATACATTTTCGAAATGTGTGTTTATGTTTATCGAAACAAGAATATGTTTACTGCGAATAAAAATATTCATAACGTAAATACGCGTAGCAAGGAAGGAGCTTTGAATACCAGATGCAGGCTTAATTTAACTTACAATTCCTCAAATTACATGGGACAAAAGTTGTTTAATAGCTTACCCTCTGAATGTAAAATAGATAGAAACTTACTGAATTTTAAAACTAAAATAAAGTTGCTTTTGTTGTCAAAAATGTTTTTACATTGTACGCGATTTTTTACCTAGTTTTGAAGGTATATGTTGTAACTTGACTGTTCCTATACAATTGTAATGTTGGGATTATGGAAAATAAATTAGTATTATTATTATTATTACCTACGACATATTATTATTTTCACATTTTCTACATGGTACAAAACGAATATTAAACTGACACGATATGAACTAACTACGGAAATGTTAATAGGAATTTTTATGATTATTTGAATCATTTGCGAATAACCTGGTTAACGTTTTATGATATAATTTGATTTATATCTACAACATATCCATTTTGATTATAATGAGCGTTCAAAAAAAGGAATCAAGTAGGCCATGCGAATGAAAATGTAGGCCGAGGCGTATTTAAGTTAGATTGAGCGGCCCGTGGCCCCCTAGGCCCGTGAGCCGGCTAAACATTTGCCAAATCGTTGGAAATTTTAAAAAGAATTTTTATGATTATTTGAAACATTTGCTAATAACCTGGTTAACATTTTATGATACAATTCGATTTATATCTACAACATAGCCATTTTGATTATAACGAGCGTTCAAAAAAAGGAATCAAGTAGGCCATGCGAATGAAAATGTAGGCAGAGGCGTATTTAAGTTAGATTGCGCCCTAGGCCTGCGCGCCGGCTAAAAATTTGCCAAATTGGTATAGAGGTAATGAGTTGCCATCTCAAACGTTTCGACCTGATGATGGGCAGAAGGGGTGTAAGACTTCGTATTCTGTCTGAATTAAGGTATTTAAATAGGAAAATTTTTGGACAAAAACTTCGGACAGAAGGGGGTGTAAGAACACCCCAAACAAATATTTTCTGAAATGAAATTTTTATTATTTGTCGCGGTCTGACGATTGAATATATTATTCTGGAGACCGTTTTGACCGTGTAATTGTCAGGCAAAACCTCGCAGCAGAACCTCCTGAAAATACTTTGCAATCTCTCTTTCGGCAGGCCCCCAGATATCTTAAGCGCAGGATATATTTCAAAGAGATTTTAATTTCTGGTGCGCAATGATATTGTCTTTTTTTAAATTTTAGAAGTGATAAAGAGGAATTATTATTAAAGATTCGGATAAGAATTTTCAATTTTGTAAAGAAAATTTATACAGATTCAGCAAATTTAGTTTAAGGTACGTAAACTTGTTTCTGCGCAGATAAACCACGCCTTGTCGTAGAACAATGCAGAGCACTGGTATAAAACAATAGCGCCATCGCTTGACCGCGTCGAGTTGAGAACAGCGCACCCACCCATTCTGCTTTTAATAGCGTAGCTGTTTAGACATGTGGGAATCAAATAAATTAATCTCAATGTCGTTATTAAAATGCCGTGTGTTCATACAACTGCAGAAAAAGTGCAAATTGTGAAGTGGTACTTCGGGGACCATTCCACTGAAGGCACAATAAATTTATTTACTGTGGCATATCAAGACAGACCAATCCCCTCAGCTAGCATAATTTCATATATTAAAAAATTTGAGAATTCCGAGCGTGTCGTGAATTATTGTACAAAATGCTGTCAACCCGAACCCCGTCATCAACAAATGAGCGAAGAACGTGAATTTCGCGAAACTAATGTCAGTATAGTCTGGCTTTAACGTTTTATTTTATTTTCTGGCATATCACGCCAGTAATTACATTACATTTAAAATATGGCGAATTCCGGGAACTTTTACGGGGACTTTAACAATCCAGCCTGCAGCTAGACTGCATTGTTAAAGTCCTCAGAGCGACACCCCTGGTAGTATATTGTAACTTCAATTATTATACTAATGTCATTATGTCTTATTAATAGCTTTACAAATTCGAAAGATGGCTGAGTACGCAAAATAGCAGCTGGATTCTTAGGATTTATTTGTTGCAATACTTTTCAAAACGTATGTAGTAGTAAGATGCAACAATAAAGCTGATCATACGCGAATTTCAGTGCCTTTATTCATGGGTTCACGGTACTTCGCAATAGTGAATAATCACGCCGTTTGCAGGGCAACTATTCGACCGGTATTTTTGAAAGTGACAAATACAATGCAATAATCGAAATATGTTTCTGGAATTGCATGTTGAGATACAGACTTTGCACATCCACTAGAGCCAACCAACGAGTTAGAAAGTAAGACGTCATGCAGTATAAGTTTTCTACGCAGAAATGGCACCAGTAGGTGTGGCTAAAAGTAGGAACAATATGGTAGTATTGTCAGACCTAGACTATCTAAATTTTCAAGAATTCGATATATCGACAAGCCTAAATAACGCAAATAAGAATTCAACAAATGTTAGTTTCTCAGCAGAAAGAATTCGGGTAAAGGATGTATAGTTAAATAAAACATAAAATGTATTTATTGACCTCTAAAAAATAATACAATTCTATCATTTAATTTTTATTTTCTTTAATACGGCTCCGCCTGTTGTTTACATTAACGTATGAAATTCTATTTACGTTAATTTCTCCTTATTAACGCGACCTTTAGAAGAGGAAACTTCTTTCAGCGCATGACACTATTGTCCTTTTGGTGTATATTGTCTAAAATTTAACAAGCTGTTGGAAATAATCCCTATAAATTGCATGTAAGTATAACGTATTAACAAACTGTTACTATTTGATGGAAAAGTAGTAACAAGATGGCGAAGAGGTGCCACTTTTGATCACGTGGCTGTTTCTCCCTTCCTTCTAACTCAATGAAGTCAACACAAGCTGACAAAAATCCGCTACTACCATGGGCCAACTCGTGCATATTCATCGAGAATGAAATATCTGTCGTCGCCGGGCGGGAATTTAAACCTTAAACTTTAATACAAATTACGAATAGTTGATAAACTAAAACTTGTCACTGTATTTGTTAATTAGAATCTTTAAGCTGTTCACCATATGCAATATAATATCACGATTTAGATGTGTGGAATGACCATATTTGATCACAATTAGATCAGCTATTTTAAATTAACGGTCAAAGTTAGAAAAAATATATTTACATAAGCAAGGAAAGCCGATAGCGGTATTTCTTTGTATTGTTTACTAATAAATAACACAGGGTATTAAATTTCAGCTGACAGAACTATTCCACAAATACGTCTGGGATTTCTAGGTAGAACTGTCTATAATGCATTTTAAATTTAGTTTTGCTTTATAGAAAAATTACGGAACTTTTGTTTATCGTTTCCGATCATTCATTGGCGCACATATACGGCATTAAAGGCATCGATGTTTTTTTTTCTCGTTAATTTCTTTATAAATAAGTTTGAGAATTAAATAGTACAGTTAACAATTGCAAAAAATGTATGTACAATATTACTAGATTCCAATACATAATACAATTGGGTTCGCGACGTTCAGCTCCAGCCCTGGCAGTATCGATGGGTCATGGAGGTTGTTTGTGTTTTTTCAAATATGTAAGCCCACCCTAGACTTGTTTTTGATTTTGAGGTGTCTAATATGTGTGGGGTGTATGTCATTTCCCCAACGAATTTTCATTTTTATTAACACGCTTCTATTAGTTTCACCTGTAACATTGTAAGGGAATCTTACGACTGATGTCGCATTGACTTGAAATTTGGCATGCGTATATGGTTCACATGACAATACAATTTGACATTTCTTATAGAAAAATCCAAGATGGCGTTTCAACAATGGCGGACAGTCTATTGTCATTTAATATACTATTCTACCAAAAGTTGGTATTTGGAGATTCTTGTGGTCGCAGATTACAAACATGTGATCAAAACTCAGAAATTCAAAAGGACTGCATCAATATGGCGGATAAGTTTTGTAACTTATGGTTTGATTCGTATGAAAATCGGTCTTCTTTTGAAAATGTTTGTTTTAAAAAGTGCTTTCAAGTTATGAAAAAGCAGATAATCTACATTGAAAAATAAAAAGGCTATATTGTTTTATACTTAATTGAACTGAGTCTGCGGTAGGTTCTTGGTGAAACATGCTAAATAGAATAAGGATTAAAAACACTTGGTATTACTGTTTCACAATTATTATTCAGATTTCTCTGACATATGTTTCGGCCTTTCGACCATTATCAGAGTTATAACAACTAACCTAAAAGTGACCTTTACAAGATATTTATATGATTTGAGAAGTATAGATAACCTAATTAACATTTTATTACTTATTTCTACTATAGCTACTACTAGGAATTTAATTTAAATTTTCATTACTATTTCTGGGTATGTTTAATTTTAGTATGGTGTCTATTATGGGGGTATTATGAAATTTAGTTTGTGTATTAGCAACGTTTTTTTGTTTATCAAGAAGGCCTTAAATATTCTCATTTTTAACTGAATCTTCATGATCGTAGGGGGTTATGTAGATACTAGTTTAATCTGCATGGCCGTAGGGGATGTGTGGATGCTAGTGTTAGAATGAGAATTGTCAAATTAGAAATTAAATAAATTCATTTTAGGATTTTAATTTGCTAGCATAACCAGAATTCAGGTTATCGAAAAAATGCAAAGATTTCATTAATATTTTTACACACAGAGTGCTTCTTTTAGTTATAGATAGTTATTTTCCTGCTGTTTGCAAAATCCTATAAAGAATATGTTTCAATACAATTATAAGCAAACAAATAATAATCCATCTTTTTTAAAATTCATTTAGTTCATCATTTGATTCCAGGGGACAATAAGCGGAGATTAGATTTTTTGGCGCAATTTTCAATTCTCTTAGAAGAAAATCCAAATCTTTTAGATAATAAAAGTCGATTCCACAACAATGGAGTAATCACAACACATAATTGTCGTTACTGGTTTCAAGAGAATCCTAGGTGGATGACACATACCAGATCCCAGAATCGTTTTGGAGTAAATGTTTGGTGTGGTATCGTTAATGGTTACATTGTTGGCCCATACCTCTACCATGAGAATTTAACAGGTGAAAGATATTTACAATTTTTACAAAATGATTTACAAGTACTATTAAGGAATTTGCCCGCTCAGTTGGATAATATGTGGTTTCATCAGGATGGAGCAGGCCCACATAATCATCACAACGTTGTTAATTATTTAAATCAAACATACCCAGGAAGATGGATTGGTACCAACGGAGTACTTAGATGGCCCGCTCGATCTCCTGACATTATTCCATTAGACTTTTATTTATGGGGATTTTAAAAAAATGAAGTGTACAAAGAACCAATAGACATGGCAGATCTTTATAATAAAATGTATGCTAGTGTTGCCGCCATTAATCGGCATACATTAATAAAAGTTTGTAGATCTGAACTAATTAATAGGTTTACGATGCGTGTTAATGAAAATGGCAATAATTATGAACATCTATAGTTATTTTAATTTCATTAGTAAAAATTGTTTTATATTCGTGATTGTTTTTTCATTGCTTAAATGTTTGAATTATATGATAAATCATATTTTTAGCTTTTTTTTCCAAGGGTTACTTCAAATATATTTAATTCATAAGATATGAAAAATTCTTTAAATATTTTCTTCCAAAATTTGTAAATTAAATAAGTACAGAATACTTAAAGGACTGAACTGTCGAAGAGATTACAATTATTCAATATTGGCAAATGCCAACATTTGGGCTCAAATATCTCGAAAACGGTTAGTTTTATGGTATTTTTTTTTTAAGATAATCTGCTCAGAAATGCATTTTCTTTCACATAAACCCCATTTCAAAGTTCCTCCCAACAAAATATTTCTTTAGAGCACAGCGCCATCTATATACTGATATATTAAAAAGACAATTATATTCAAAAATAAAGCTCTCTTTATGCTCTACAAATTGGCTTTTACATAATTAAAATATCTCTATTCGTTTAGAATATATCCGGCCTGGGAGCTTTTATTGGGACAGCCTATATAGCCTTCGTGAATATTTTGCATTTTCTCATTATTTCAAATCATGATCTGGTTCCGGAAGGCCCCCAAGCGACGCCACTGCGACTAATGTTCATTTTGGCAAGGATAGTTGTTTATTTCTCTTGAAACTGGTATAAAAATCAACGAACGACTAACCTTGAGAGGCCCACGGTCTTCGCTGAAATCAATACAATATGAAGAATTAATCTATCAAAGACTATGCGTAATATTTTCGATATAGTTAAGTTCTTTCTACCTCGCCATTTTCCTCTCTTCGCGTTTATGTTTTGCTATTTTTATACCCCCGTAATATTTATTGTTTCAGAAGTATTTTCATAAACATTACGTTTAATTTTAGAGAGTGATTCACATCATTTTAAGTACTCGTTACATTACAAGATTGTTTTGGTTTTTTGTAGTAAATGTTATTTATGTATTACTATAGGGAAGTGTTTTTTTTTTTACTATATTTTATGTTAAATCTATTTCATGTTTCGCGGAATTTATATTGAGGCTAATGCGTATTATTTTGATCGTATAGTGTTTTCTATTATACACCTACTGGTGCTATCTATAACTTCTGAATAATTCCGGTGCGTATTGGAATTGGAATATCGACAATAATAGCCTGCCGTACACGGGAGGAGTTTTTATCGGATTTGGACTGTTGTCGAACGTGATCACATGAAATCCTCGGGTCAACATATCGGACTGGATCTTACTTACTACCTAGCCTGCGCGAATGGTGACGTTTGGAGCGTAAAACTACAAAACAATAAGGTATATTACGTAAGTAACGTGCAATGTGTCATTTTTGAATGAGTAGTAATTTTATATAAACCTGCAGGTTCAAAAACGACCACAGCAGAGAGAATCTCTGACTACCAGACTACTCTATAAGTGCTCAAAGCACTGTGCTTTGCTTACGAATACTTTAACTATTCGCGAGCAAGTGCAAGCGAGCAGTACTTGCAAACGATGTATACCGGGTTTCCACGAGTCAATGTACGCCCCCAATATTTTGGTTGTTTTCGTATTTAAAAATTTGGTACAAATAAATTAGACAATAATAGGCTACTTTTAGACTAACAGGAATGAAAATATCACTTCCGGTTCAACTTTTTTTTCTTAAATGGAATGATTAAACTACTTTTAGACTAACCGGAATGAAAGTATGACCTTGCAAGCCACCTGACTGGACCATGGGTCCCAATCCAACAATCTGGAATTAATTGATTTAAGTAATCCCTAACGATAATAGCATTGTGTGGTCCAGCCCCGCCTTGTTGCAAGTAAACCTCGTCAATATTGGTATTGGGAATTTGATTAATCTGTGGAACTATTATATTTTGGAGAAATTCTAGATATCTTGGTCCAGTTAGAGTTTCGTTAAAAATTATTGGACCTACGATATGGTCGCCCGTACGCCTAACCAAACATTGAAGCCAAACCGCTCCTGAAACCGCCCCTGTCTCATAATGTGAGGATTATCAATTGCCCAATATCGAGTGTTGTTTCGATTAAATCTCGATTCATCAGTGAACAAAATGTATTTGATAAAATTCTCATTTCTTAATTGGTGTAACTGTAACCAATTAGAAAAGGTTTTTCTTCGTTGATAATCATTCTCATACAAAAATTGATGCAATTAATATTTATAAGAAGGATAGCCGTGTTTCTTTAAAATTTTTCTGGCTGATTCTTTGGAAACTGGTAATTCATGTTCAATTTGTCTTATCGAAATGGTTGGGTCAACATGCACTAAAGCTAATACATTAATTTCCGTTTCTTCATCCATAATAAATCTTTCTTCAATTTCTACATTAGGTTCAGTTCTAAATTGTTGCTCCAACCGGGCGAAATAGTTTCTCGGAGGTTGTCTTCTTTCTGGATATCTCCGTCCATACAGACTTTGTGCTCTAGTTGCATTACGTCGAGTCTCTCCATAAATAATGATCATGTCAACTTTTTCATCTCTTGAATAATTTTCAGCCATTTTATATTAATTTTCTTGTTTATAACAACTTTAATATACTTGCTTCAGAAAATTAGTGAGTAAGTAAAGACTAATTCAATTGTTGCGAATGTCTGTCATTTTCATGGCTATCTTCAATTTTGGATTTAAATGTAGATACGTACCTTATTAAAATGATTTGTTGGCGCTTACTTTTTAAAAATACTTCTATTATTACGAAGGATATCGTTAAGAAATGATTAATGGCGAAAAAATTATAGTTAACGAATCATTATTTCTGATTAATAAAAGAAATGGCACAGTTCCATTAACAAAATTTCCATAGGACCCCCACGGAAATGAAAATGAAATTCCGTTTCTTTGAAAAAAAACTAAAAATACTGGTACCTATCAGAAATTCAAACAACTGTTTTCTTCTTTACAGACAAGTCTACAACCTTACTAATAATTTCCATAGCCTACTTAGTAATTTTCTTACATCCCATTCATCTAACGCGGCCATTTTTTTGTGAATTTTTTACATCTGAAAAAACTGTTGCACTAAGAAATGTATGCTTATGCCTAATGAGAAACCATCAAATATAGTCATTCCATTTAATAAAAAAAAGTTGATGTCACTTCCGGTTCAACCCTCAACCGGAAGTGATATTTTCATTCCTGTTAGTCTAAAAGTAGCTTATTATTGTCTAATTTATGTGTACCAAAAACCAAATTTTTAAATACGAAAACAACCAAAATATTGGGGGCGTACATTGACTCGTGGCCACCCGGTATAGGGAATACAATCCCGAGACGAAAATCCAATCCCAGGATTTCGGGATTGAAAACAGGCAATTCCGAATCCCGGGACCAATTCTGGAATTGACAAAACCATTTACAGAAATATTATGCTAGCGCTACCCGTTCGACCATATTTTGGCCGAAACAACTGTCGAAACATTTGTCTACAAATATACACTACAACCTAGAATTTCTGTAGGATGTCATCACTAACTTCGAATTTCTCCTGTGCAAGATACAAACAAGTATTTCAAAGAGAGATACTGACTGGCGAAAAGCTATATCAGTCGAAGATAGTTTGACTATTAGTTTAAGGTTTCTACCACTGCTGACAGCTATCGAAGTCTCTATCACCTGTTCAAAATCTGAAGCCAATTATTTTTCAGATCACATATCGTAGGTTCGTTCTTCCTGATGTAGTTTTAAAAACTTAAAAATATTATCGTTGTTCCAAACTGCCATTTTAACGCAACACTAACTACAGGAAAACATAGATACGCACGCTGTAAGCCGTATTTATGCATTGACATGCACCAGCGTGTGAATGGGAATTGGTATCTGACTCAAGCACGCCCAAAATCTCTGATTTGTGTACTATTTACCGACACCGAGGTGATCACAGGCAAACTTGGCGCATTCGCGGCCAATCAAGACAAACTTATCATCCACACGTTGGCCTGCAAACTCCCACAGGACACGTCTCCATGAAAGGCGAGAACATCCAATGGCACGATACCGTCAAGTGCCTTGGCGTTATCATGGATCGAAGCCTGACATGGAGACAGAACACGAAAGCGATAATACAGAAAGCGAGGACGAGAAGGATTCTACTCTACCCTATGAGAGGTAGACAGAGACAACTCAACCTGAGGAACAAGCTCACGCTCATCAGGACCCTCATTACACCTATTCTGACCACCGCCTCTATTGCTTGGGGATACCAAGCAGTCACGCAGTCACCTACCTGAAGAGTATACTTAGGTGCGTCGTGGATGCACCATGGTTGTCGGAAACGCCGACATCTTCAGAGACCTGGAATACCACGGTAACTGAAGTCATCCAGGACAGTGTAAAAAATCTATACGCCCGTGCAGCAGGCGACTGACTACGACCCCAACGACGCTCGGAGACACACGAGGCCGAAGCTCCAGATCCTGGATAACGGATAAGTATACCTTAACCGTTTCTCTGTTTCAGCCCGACCTTCAACCCACTCTGAAGGAGACAATGACCAAAATCATCCGATCCCGGGGATACAAAGCAAACAACCAGCTCGGTACCCTTATCCCAACCCGTACCGGCCTCTCACGCTAAAATAAGCGTCTTTGGCCGAACACAATCCTTGAGCTACACAGACTCAGGGTTCAGACATCGTGAAGCTGAAAAAATTCCCTGAATTTTCCATATTTTCCAAAAATATTAATTTTCATATATTTTTTAGTGAAGTAATTTTTAATTTGACATAAAATAATTGCTTGAATTGGATTGAGTCAGTGAAAGTTCTTAAGAACTCTATGGTTTTCCATATCGAGACGCAGAATTCCCTGATTCTTAATACTTCTAAAATTCCCTAACATTTCCAGGTTTTTTTTTAACATTTTTAAATTCCCTGAGTTTTTCAGGTTCTCCATACGAGTCTGAACCCTCACAGTCCACACTTCCTTCCGACGAAATCGGAGTACGTGATGCCAATTGGCACCCTGGACGATTAGTCAAAACTACCCAAACCCCTCCAAATTCCAAGAGGGCTTGGCAATAGCCGTTAGTAGGAGCATATACGTACAGTGTGTTCAAAATTGGGGCTGCATGTATTGGTATCTCCGTTATTAGAAAAAATAGAAAGTTGGTTAAATAGAGAAAGCTTTAGATAATTTCTTGGGCATTTCAATGGCAAATTCAATTTTAAACTTGATCTAACTTTTTCAGTTTTTGAAATAATTGGGAAGAACTACAATCGTGCGCGTTTTTGAAAATCAATCATATTCCCTTTAATTTAAAATGTTACGTCATTTTCACTTACATTGCAAAGACACTTTTTTAACATTTTTACAGCAAGGGCAAGAGAAAAAAATATTGTTTTTTTTTTGTTTCTGAGATATTGACTAAAACTTTTGTTTTTATATGAATCATGGCGGCTTCTACTTCTGGTACCCATTCTGATGCATCTTTGTTTGCAACCACGGTAATGCCTCTTCGCTTGCAGTCACACGAAATTATTTTGTGGAATAACCGAACTCCGCTATCGAGATTTTCCAGGCCTCTTAAATTGGAGTAAGTCAAAGAGTCTTCTTCTCTTCTTCTTCTTCTTTTAGCGGGGCGCCTGGAGGTCGCCGCACTCAGGCCTTGTGGCCCATTGTGCTACCGCTAACAAATTAAGGAGCTCCCCCGTACAGACCGGATTCCAGCCCAAAGGCTGAAATCCTTCCCACGGGAGAACTCCTTATTTCCTCCAGCACTGGAAAGCCAGCGCCGAAGTGCTTGTGCCTCAGGTTCATCAGTCCTGGGAAGAAGTGAGAACGTGGATGGAAGTCTCCTCGTCGTCCTCACAGAACCTGCAATCGGGGTGGTCAACCACCCCCATTGTGTGTAGGTGTTTCCTAAAAGTCCATGTCCGGTCAGGAGGCCTGTTACGGCTCTAATTTGCTTTCTGCTTAGACGCATAAATTGCTTTGTTCTCTCCGGCAAGGGTCCTGAGATTAGGAGCTTCGCTTGCCGGAGTCCTGGATAGAAATCCCAGAGGTCAATGAACTGGGAGCGAGTCCAGTTATCTATCAACCTCTTGGCTTGGGATCTAGGGTAGCCGAGAGCCGGCTCCGGACCGAGCAGAGGTTCACGAGAGCCCCTTCTGGCCAAAGCATCGGCCCGCTCGTTACCCTCAATGTTGCTGTGTCCAGGCACCCAGAGAAGCCTGACCCAGTTTGATGAGCCAAGTTCACAGAGGGCCTGTTTACAGTTTTGGACCAGTTTTGACTTGGTCCGATTCGATGCAAGGGCCTTGAGGGCCGCTTGGCTATCGTTACATATATATATGTGTTTATTGGAGTATTTCCTTCGGATGTTCTCCTGTGCGCAGACCAAAATAGCGAATATCTCGGTCTGGAATACCGTGGCGAATTTGCCCAGGGCATAGGAAAGCTCAGCCCTGGGCCTTTCCCCAAATATACCCGCTCCGGTACTTTCCCCTAGCCTCGATCCGTCTGTGAACCAGACAATATCTACAGGCCTTAGTATGTCCTCGAGTTGTCTCCAGTCTTCCCTTTTCGGGAAGACTACCTCGAAGGGTTGTGCGAAGGAGAAGGAAAGCATCACGTCGTCACTCCTGGCTTCCAGAAGTGAGTGGGCTCCTATCGCATCAGCTAGGGCCCTTGTGTGACCTGATTGTTCTCCTCCTTTCTTCCACTGACCTCCGCATTCCAGTCTGTAAGCCGCTTTCCGAGCCTCGGCCACAATCACTAGGTGAAGGGGCGCAAGGTCCAGAAGGACCTCCAGAGCTGCTGTGGGGGTCGTGCGTATTGCTCCTGTGACTCCTAAGCAGGCAAGTCTTTGGAGTTGTGTTAACTTCTGTCGTATGGTTGACCTGGTTGTGGCAGACCACCAGACAACAGAGGCATACGTAAGTCAAAGAGTCAGTGGAGCATATATTAAAAGAAAAGCCAAACTACCGATCCGCAAATTGAGAATCTTAAGGAATTGAAAATTTCTTTACCGAATGACAGAGCAATTAATATAAAATTTAATCTTTTCATGATCTTAATTGACGGCAAAGTATTGAATACTCTGACCGGAACAAAGTCAAGTCAAGCTTGTCCGATATGTGGTGCCACACCCCGTGATTTTTTGCGAATTGAGGATTTTGAAACGACAAATGTATTTGATTCAAAACCAAATACTTTGCATTTTGGAATAGGTTCATTACATGGTTGGATTCGATTTTTTGAATGTATCCTCCACACTCCTATCGATATGATATACGTGAATGGCAAGTCCGAGACCAGAAAAATAAAAAAAAATGTTGCCAAAAGGAAAAAAAAATACAAGAACGATTTTTAGAAAAAATTCATTTACATGTGGACAAACCAAAAGCCGTATTTGGTAGTACAAACGATGGTAATACTGCTCGTCGAGCATTTAATGACACTACAAAATTCTGAAATTACCGATGTTGATAAAGACCTCATTAAAAAAATTAAAGTCATTTTAATTTGCCTGTCTTGTAACTACCAAATCGATGCACCAAAATAGGAAGAATATTGCTACGCAACAGCCAGACTATATATGACGAAAAATTCCTGGTACTCAATGCCTGCAGCTGTGCGTAAAGTTCTAGGACATAGTAAACAGGTCATTGAAAATACTGTATTGCCAGTAGGGTATTTGGAGAAGAAGGATCTGAAGCTGGAAATAAATTATACAACGTAGACTGCAACTTCCTTTTGAAGTAATTAGAATGCTGCTGGAACAGAAACCTGAAACTTTACGATCTGAAGAAAGCAGCGAGGTCGATGATGTCGAGGATGATGTAGAGAACGTCCTAGAAGATATATTGCCTATTGACCAATTAGATTTATTAGAATTGGAAAACGATATATAATGTACAATTATTGTTTTGTTACGTAAATCAATAAAACTTTGCCAAACAAGCGTTTGTTATTAAAATTTTAACGTTGAATAGCCCTTAATTTATGCCTTTTTGTTATTAACTATCACAGGAAATAGTTACGCCGCTTAATTTTCCATAACACAAATTAATTAATTTTGGCCAGATAATTTGGGCTCAGAAACCATAGTGCGTACGTGACTTCTCTTTTGTATGCTATTTATTTCGCTGTCAAAAAGGCAAGACAATCCTAATTTTCACTTTCAATATTTCGATTTGTACAAATATGGAAATCATATTTGTTACCAAAGTCTGGCCAGGTTCAATCCGGACAGGACAGCAATTTTAATTAATATTTAGCATTTGCAAAAAATACAAGTGGGTGTGACAAAGTTAGTCCGCGTTATTGGAAAAACCTTCAGGTCATGTACACATGTACATTTAGGATTTGCAAAAGCAAATATTGAATGTGATATTGGTAATTAATATTTTATAAAAACTGATCAAACAAAATTACATGAAAGTGTCAGGTAATATCCTATGTCTATATCAGGCGGATGTAACTATTGCTTTCATACATACTGCAAAAAAAATCCTCTAAAAGTCTAATCCTCCGGCGTTTTTAACCCACTGAAACGTTTTTAAGAAGGAGAAGGTTTTAAATTCGATTCGTATGTATGTCTTTCTCTGCTTGTATTGAAACATATTCTTTATAGGATTTTGCAAACAGCAGAAAAAATAACTATCTATAACTAAAAGAAAAACTTTGTGTTAAAATATTAATGAAATCTTTGCATCCTTTCGATAACCTGAATTCTGGTTATGCTAGCAAATTAAAATCCTAAAATGAATTTGTCTAATTTCTTATTGGACAATTTTCATTCTAACACTAGCATCCACACAATCCCCTACGGCCATGCAGATTAAACTAGTATCTACATAACCCCTACGATCATGAAGATTCAGTTAAAAATGAGAACAAAGGCCTAAAATTAATTTATTTATCTACCTTGTTTTAAAAAATTTCTCAATCCAATTCTCTGGTTGTTCAATCATTTTTCTGGGATGACTTAAGTGATTTCTATGGAATTGTTTATCTAGAGTATGGGCTTGGTTGTTCCCTATTAGTCCATACTTATGATATGAATGAGGAAACAGCTGATCCCATTTCATTATTTGCAATTAATAGTGTATTCAAGATCTCTACCAATTTTCAGCTCTATGCGAATTATTACGAATTTTGGCATCTATTTGTACTTACCTAACAAAGCTGAGTATTTTGAAAGAATTTCCTGCACTAGAGAATAACTTTTTGGGGTGCTGGATACGACTCTGCCATCCGAATTTTCTAAAAACATCAGGCAGTAAAAAGCAATCCTTATTTAGGGGTAGCATTGAAATTGATATTAGAACTTGGAACAAAAAGTTATTCTTTAGTGTAGGAAATTCTTTCAAAATGCTCAGTTTTATGAGGTAAGTAGGAAAAAAAGCAGACATTCTAAAGTCAGCCCTCACCCTTCACCACCCATACGAATTGTGTTCAACATCTAATATAAGATTATTTATAAAAAAAAAACTCCACGTTAAATAGTTATTATCAGGTTATAATGTGATTACTTCTGAATATCCCTAATCACCCCCAACCTCTTGTAGTTCTAATTCTAGTGGCAAGTTCTAATAAGGGTTGTTTTTAATGTGTTCCCGAGATTTTTCGTCAAAACGGGCGACGGATTGGTTTTGACGAATATTGGAATCTTATTTATATTATCGTAGTCAGACTCTTAAATTGAACAACATAACATCAAGCAAAGAAACATTAAAGACATGTGTGCCTCGAGGCTCCATATCAGGACCCTTACTGTTTTTGATTTACATTAATGATATGCCCTTGGCAAAAAAATGTCTCACGTATATTCTGTACGTAGATGATACTACAATCTCTATTAGATCAGACAATTTAATTAACGTTATAAAGTGAATAAAAGCCAAATTCAGTCAAAAGTTGAACAATGGTTTGCCTCTAATAATCTAATTTGTAATAACATAAAATCACAAGATATGATGTTCACGTTACGCAATTTCAAGATTTCTACTGATCTGAATATCTAGTGTAAAATTTATTTGGATCCTCACTTGAGGTGGAATATACACATTGACAACATTTGTCGAAAATTGAGTACACTGAAAAAAGTATACGTAAAATTACAGCCTCATTACATTAGAATTCACGAAATATTACGGTAACTGTCTGCTAAATTATAATGTAATTATACACAGTGAGTGCAAATTTACAGGTTTCTTTGTAACGTTACAACAAATTACATTACTACTGTTAAATTACAAGAACACTGTAGCAGCGTAACCAACAGCATCGCTAAATTTTATCACGTGATGAAGAACACTTGTCGCTTCAGTGCATTTTATGTACAATGTGTTGAGTTTTTAAGTTCTTCATGTCTGAGTGATTAATTCGTTAAATTTGAAATAAACCAGATAAATCTACAAAAAAGACTAGTAAGTATATATAGGTTTTATTTGTAAGTTATTTACTGATGTTTATATAGTTGAGCTTAGTTTAGAATTATTTTGTGTATTTATGTTTTATACAATAAAGACAGTATTCTCCTAACATGTAATGTTTTTATCTATATACAGGGTGATTCACGTAGGCCATTCATTAGAAGTTTTTCAACTTGCAGTTGGATTAGAAACTTGAAATTTGGTATGCAGCCATAATCGATCATGCCCGTTCTATCTAAAATATTTTAAGTCCTCTAACTATACAGGGTGTGCCAAAAATTGGTACCAACTTTCTTATTTTAAATAGAAACCTATATTTTTCTTTACATGGTTCGATTGGTCTTCTAATTCTGAGTTTAGAGAACCCAAGTTATGTTAAGTTGTCTATTACAATTTTTGACATGTCCAATTTTTTTTTAAAAATTGCCGCTGTAGTAGTTTACGAACAAATTTGTATCTCGCAAACCTTTCAAAATTATGAAACCAAATTTGTGAAGCAGTTAGCTAGAAGTCCAGGCTAACTTTTGATGTCCCATCGGTGGTCCCATTTTGTACCATATGGGCGCAGTCGATTTTCAAATGTCGCAATCAAAAATTGTCAAAAAGTCAATTTTTTCAAATGGCACCTATTATTTTTTTTCACACCATTCGAAAGAAAATTGAATTTTAGGGTGAGTTACTTAAGCATTCCCTATACCTAACTTCACACCATATCGAGTTATTCAATAAAAACCAAGAAATACCTTATGAGAGATTCCTTACTTCATCAAGTATGCGATGGAAACAAAAGACAGTTGTAATAATTTTTAAAGAAAAATATGGATTCTTATTTAATTACACACAACACCAACAAATTATTATTAACGAACAAGAACAATGTTGACGAAATTCTGTCAGTGAAAACGGTGCACACATTGAGCATTTGTATTGAAATCATTATTTTGTTAATCTGTTTATTTGTTGTTATTTTGTTATTATTTATTATTGCAATACGATTTTTGGATAAAAATTAAAATGAAATGATTGTTTCCAAAGCCTTGAGAGAAAAAACAATTTTTTTTTCAAAAAATGCCAATAACTCAAAAACGACTGTAGATAGACATACACAATGTTAATAAAAGTGGCCCTAAAATTCAATTTTGCATTGATTTCTGGCGTCAGAAATGGTAGGCGCAAAGATGTGCTACGCAATCTGTTGAAAGTAGAATAATAGAATATTAGAACAAAAATATGGTGGTCACATTGAACATTTACGTCAGAATTTCGTCAACATTGTTCTTGTTCGTTAATAATAATTTGTTGGTGTTGTGTGTAATTAAATAAGAATCCATAGTTTTCTTTAAAAATTATTACAACTGTCTTTTATTTCCATGGCATACTTGATGAAGTAAGGAATCTCTCGGCAAGATAAGGTATTTCTTGATATTTATTGAATAACTCGGTATGGGGTGAAGTTAGGTATAGGGTGCTTAAGTAACTCACCCTAAAATTCAATTTTCTTTCGAATGGTGTGAAAAAAAATAGTAGGTGCCATTTGAAAAAATTGACTTTTTGACAATTATTGATTGCGATATTTGAAAATCAACTGCGCCCATATGGTACAAAATGGGACCACCGGTGGGACATCAAAAGTTAGCCTGGACTTCCAGCTAACTGCTTCACAAATTTGGTTTTATAATTTTGAAAGGTTTGCGAGATACAAATTTGTTCGTAAACTACTACAGCGGCAATTTTTTTCAAAAAATTGGACATATGTCAAAAATTGCAATAGACAAGTTAACATAACTTAGGTTCTCTACTCAGAATTAGAAGACCAATCGAACCATGTAAAGAAAAATATAGGTTTCCATTTAAAATAAGAAAGTTGGTACCAATTTTTGACACACCCTGTATAGTTGGAGGACTGAAAATATTTTGGCTGCATACCAAATTTCAAATTTCTAATCCAACTGTAAGTTGAAAAACTTCTAGTGAATGGCCTACGTGAATCACCCTGTATACATGCTTCATTTTTGTCTGTCTGTGTTACAGGGAACGCATGTACACTTTTATCTACAATATGTGTCAAATTCATCGTATTTAAGTATTTTAGATAATTTTGAAAGGTTATAAAATGAAAAACGAATTTTTTGTATATAATCACCTCTGAGATGGTTAAATACGAAAAACTGGTATCTTCATTTTATAACTTAACTTACCTAAATTATATTTAAAAGCCTTGAATTTGAGTCATCATTTACGTTGTAATGAAAATTACACGCGGTCCCGAAAATTCTCAGGATTTTGTAAAATCACATTGTTACGCCAACAAAACTCAAAAATTTGTGTGAAATCATGTTGTATGATTGTAAATTCCATGTAAAATTACGCCGAAGAATTACAAGAAGTTACGTAAAATCACATCACGTTGCACTTGTACACTTACATCGGTGGTGTAATTTTACGTCCAGTCTGTAAAATTCTAGTCATTATCACTGGTCATAGAACTACATGAAGAAGCCTGTAAAATTACACGAGTACTTTTTTCAGTGTAGTAGAGTTTTCGTAATGGGCTTGGAAATTTTTTAAAAAGTCTCGTTTTTTTTGTTTAAAATCAATACGAATCATTATTATAATTACAGTAGCGTTTAAATCAAGTCGATACGATCATTAATTAAAGAGATATAAGCTTTTAAAATCTGCAAATAACGATACGGCTTGCTGCAATGCCCGAAACTCGAGCTGGCCGGCTGTGACGTAATCGGCGCCGATGTCGCACGCCGCTCGCCTTATTTGAATGAATTTATATAAATGAAACAGTCTTATTTTGAATTCCTAAGTAGTTGTGACAATAATGGAGCAGGGATTTGTTCGTGGACAGTCGGATAACTTGCCAAAAATTCACTCTATCACAATGGCGAGTTATTTTGCTACAAATAACAATTTTATAAGTGCTGAAATCCGTGGTTTAAAAGCATCAAGGTAAGAAGTTTGCTAATTTATAATATCTACGATTATGTACATTTCATTGATATTCTTTTATTTATTTATAATATCAGGTGCCCACGAGATCAGGTAGCCCTTATTTTTTTCTTTTCAAGATAAAAATTTGAAATTAAGGTAGAGGTAACTCAAACGTCTATCAGATCAGTTTAAAAAACATGTACTATTCTCGTTGGCACCCGATGCAATATTATACATATACAAGGCCGTACCCGGGGGGGGGTCAGACGGATTCGAACCCCCCCGGAAATATATACTTTTCATATCCAAAAGCTCACCTTTGGTGGAAATTGTTATTATGGAAATTATATTTTATTTATTATATTTTTAAGAAATTATGATTCTACTGACAAAATAAAGACAGCTAGGAACTATATTTTCTAAGTTTGGCACTTCAAAGTATTGTGCTCTCTCCTAAGGGTCAATAACATGCAATGTTATGCATCCTCAATCTCCATCTAAAAGGAATGGTCGTTATCTGTTATAATATTGGTTTGAATTTGCTTAGATTGAGAGAAGTCTTTTCTTCTCACTTGAATTTTTTTATTTTTTCTGTGGATGGTATCAGGGACAAAAGTTGGTTCACTATCGGATAAGTCGATAGGATTCTTGTCAATCTCAGTACTACCGCAATCAATCCATTCCATCGAGGTTGAAGTAGATGATTGAGGTTCGGCTGGTACCTCTATATTTTGTAGAATGTTAATGCGACGTCCTTTTGCTGCAGCGCTTCTTTCGGGTTTCACACTATTTGGACGCTGACAGTTAAAAATGTGTGGTAATACTCCTTTTTTTAACCTAATACTTCCTCCCATTAGCTTCCATTTCATATAATTTTCCATATCATTTTCAAGCTGAAATAAAGAACATTAATACGTTTAATTATTATTCCCATTGGTTACCCAGCTTGATATACAAAATCTAATCAATTTTCATCCTGGGGCTACATAACAGCAAAATATGTTTTCTTAATTCTCACACAGCGAATTAACTTTTTAAACCTATCTGGACAAAAATATTTACAATATTTAATAAAGCTCGGTAATGCGGAATCAAAAATTTAGAAACTCGGTAAGAAAATTTTAACCTCATTTAAAAAATGTCAAAATATATGCACCGATGTACTGAATCACCCTGTATACTTAAAAATAATTTTTAAGTGTGCACTCTTCGACACTACACCAGTTACATAAAAAAAAATTGAATTATTTTAATAAGAGCAATATGACTGATACACTGTTGGGATACCCTGTATGTGAGTGCTGGATAATTAAGTATTGCATTATGCAGGTACAGATAACTATTACAATTTTAAGTTAACTTACCTCGAAATGGTCTTCACAACAAAACCGATTACTTGTACTCGAAAAGGTGATATTATTCTTTTTACCTCTCTTTATTGCATCACACCATTGTTTTCGTGTTTTTTCACCTTTTGGCATACTTATAAATAATTTGTATGGCGTAGTGATTGTTGTATTGGTACATCGAGGCACAATACAGTATTTGTAACGAATATTTTGTGTAGCCATCTCTATAACATCGCAGCAAAGCATCGTTATACTATGGTCACTACGGAGTAAATGGGCGTCGATGACGTAGTGCACTCAGTCGAGCTGCTACTAGGAAAGATGGGGGCGTGGACTAATTGCTCGAACTTCAACAATTAATTGTAAAGCCATTTTAAGTGCTAGAGAAATAAATTAAATTGCAATGTTTAAGTTACAACGTGCACATTTTTATAAAAATATATAAAAAATATCGTTTTTAAGCCCATTCGTAACCTCTAGGGTACTGTGTCCACAGATACATTGAGATCAGCTTGTGTCTTGTGTCATTCAATCATGAGTTAGTAGAGTTTTTGTAATTCGTAACCTCTAGGGTACTGTGTCCACAGATACATTGAGATAAGCTTGTGTCTTGTGTCATTCAATCATGAGTTAGTAGAGTTTTTGTAATTCGTAACCTCTAGGGTACTGTGTCCACAGATACATTGAGATAAGCTTGTGTCTTGTGTCATTCAATCATGAGTTATGCTATAATAGGGAGATGCTGGGGGACTTTAATAAGGTAGTTGTTATACAGCAAAAATTAATTAGAATTATGGAATGCTTAAGATATACTGAGGATTGCAAAAATGCTTTTATTGAATTTAGCATATTAACATTACCTTCTCTATATGTTTTGGAATGTTTAACATATATTAAATCAAATTCAAATGGCAAAAAAAATGTGACGAGTTTTAAACAGTCATTAAAATTACCCTAAGATTTTTTTTCAAATAGTGTTCAGTAACAGCCTTAATTTTTATTACCGACATTTAGTATATTTGATGATAGAACTGTTTTAAATAAAAATATCTATATTGTAAGATTGTCCATATTCAACTCAAGTGCCACTTCCCTGAAATAACTATGAATACATAAACAAAAATAGGTCACGCAAAATTATCGAGAGCCACGTGTAGTTCGTTTACTATTTACTACCTTGTAGATATAAAAAGACCAACGTAAAGCTTAAGAAAGTTTGTCAATCAATAACTATAAGGAGAATTGATCTATAAAATATCGCGTTGTTGGAGGTTTTATTTTATATCTTCCCATATTATTTGTTTTGCTCTTGTGGCCAAAGCACACTCAATAGGAAATATATTTTCGTAATATTTTATCTCTCAATGATTTGCGTCCGGAAAAGACCTATTTTTCTATGGATGAAATTAGCAATTTAAATATGGATTTTCAGAGTTCTTGGTTTATTAAACGCATCCTTAGTGAGCTTTGAGGAAAAAAATGTGAAGGAGGACAATAATCTTTGGCATCTAGTTAATACAACTGTCAAGAAAGAAATTTGCTATACTTTTAGCGAAACATGTACAGGGTGGCCGTTCTAAAGGAATAATTAAAAAACGACGAGGGAAAATAATATTTGAAAAATATTTACAGGTACAAAACCGGATTTACTTTTATTTAAAACGTAGTATAGTGAAGCCAATAAGTGAAGGCAGAAGAGCTAGGGGCGTACGGATTTACGAATTTCCTAAATTCGCACGTACATAATTCGAAGAAATAAAAGCACTCGGATTGTGTTAATTATCCCTGAGCTACCATGTCTTAAATTTAAAATATTATGCTTAAATCTAGCAACATTACCTCCACGTATAATAGCAGCGCAATCGCAAATATTTGTCCGTTGCATTGAAACCGTTACTATTGTAAATTCAGTTGACAATCAGTGTTATTGTGTTAGTTTATGAATCATGCGGAATTAATTTGTTGTTCATAAATTACGTATTTGTTGTATTATAGTGCCGTAACATTTTATCTTGTCTGTGCTTTGGCGAAAATAAGTATAATATTGCGATATCGTAATATTTTTAAATCTGAAAAAATGGAAGCGGTTCCCGGTTGTTCAAAAGAAGTAGTAAAAGTTCATACCCCTACAAATTCTCCATTTGGGTATAAAGAGAAGAAAATTATTTTGAATGTATATCATGCATTGGAGAAAGATTATTCGATGGTACAGAAATGAAGATCCACAGGTTTAGTTAATATGACTTCAAGGTATACCAGCGTGAGTGAGCGGACCATTTACAGAATTTTGAGAGAAGCCTAAAGGGAAGTCTGGAAGAAATAAAATAATATTAGACAAACTCGAGAAAAATTGAATTCGACGTAAAGTTCATACATTTTTCTATGTTTACATGATACGAACTTTGTATCTGCAAAAGGAGAGAAGAATAGCTTCCTACTTGAGAGAGATGATGGCGAAGAAATTATATTCGGGCAATTAGAGCTGCTTGTGAAAGAGGAAGAAAATGCTACTATTTGGATGAGACGTGGTTGAATGAAGGACATAGTGTAACGAAATTTTGGTAAGATAGGAGTGTAAAGTGTTCGTCAAGGCCATATGGAAAATTGGTCAACAGGATTAAAAATGCCAACAGGAAAAGGGAAATGCATAGTAATAACGCACATAGGAAGTGATTCAGGATTCGTGAAAAGATGGACTTCGTGTCGAAAAAAAGTGCGATTACCATGAGGACATGAATGGGGATGTTTTCGAGGAATGATTTGCAAAAATTCCCGCAAAAATAGAACCCGGATCTGTCGTTATTATGGATAACGCCCCGTACCACAGCCGATTACTAGAAAAATTGTCAACCAATGCATGGCGAAAAGCGCAAATTCAAGAATGGTTAGATGGTAAAGGTACTTCATTCGATCGTGCTTCGGTTAAATCCGAACTGCTAACCCTAGCGAAACAGCATTCGCCGATATATAAGAAATATAATGTAGATGAAATAGCTTAGCTAAAGGTATTGAGGTATTAAGAATGCCGCCTTACCACTGTGAACTCAACCCCATTGAGCTTATTTGGGCTGAAGTAAAGGGGAATGTTGCACGAGCAGGGTTCCGACTTTGCAAAGCTGAAAACATTCCCTGAGTTTTCCAGGTTTTCAATAACCAAAAATATTAATTTCCATATATTTTTTAGCGAAATAATTTTTTATTTGACATAAAATAATTCCTTGAATTGAACTGAATAAGTGAAAATTCTAAAGAACTCTATGGTTTTCCATATCGAGACGCAGAATTCCATGATTTTTTTATACAATTTATAAAATTCCCTGATATTTCCAGGTTTCTCTTAAAGACTTTTAAATTCCCTGAATTTTCCAGATTCTCCAGGTTTTCCATATGAGTCTGAACCCTGACGAGAAAATAGAATCTTTACATTAGAACATATAAAAGGCCTTCTATTTAGTGCATTAAAGAGAGTTACAGCTGAATATTGGCGAAAATGCATAGAGCACGTTAAAAAAGTTGAACAAAAAGTGTGGAATACGGATATTCGGATTGACGCAGTAATTAAGCCAATAATTATAAATACAGGAGCCAGCAGCGATAGTGACAGTGATGAGTCCATGCGGTGACTTTTGATAGTGTCGTGTAGCGATTGTGATAAGATAAATTATTTACAGCCGGTTTTACAATCGCTAGTTAACTTCCAATCAGAGTTAACTTTCAGGTTATTACAGAAATTGGGTTTTACAGTAGCTGGTCATTTTCGATGTAGTAGTTATCTAGTAGTTAACTTTACTAGCAGATGAGGTGTGGGTAAACTAGAAGTTGGCAGTTTACTGGCAATTTATAACCTATAAAATAACTGTCACAAAATAATTTTCTGACATTTTGCCTAAAAATGGATACGTACGAAGTAAATGCATATAGCAGTGATGAAGTAACCAAGGTAATCCTGTATAGACCTAACTTTTTCGAAGAATGCGATGGAAGAGATTTTTTAAATAGATCGAGACTAAATACTACTACCTACTTAATTAGTAATAGACCACTAACTCATAAATTGCTTCTGACATTTATATTTGATAGCAGGTGACGTGACTTTGGACCAAAATTCATACATTTTATGCATATTACCCATTTTTCCAGCACCAACATTATAAATATTATTCACAACCTCTCGTTTACAAATCATCACTTAACTTTATATTGAAAAACGCAAGTGTCGGTAAAGTTATAGTTAACCTGCAAGTAAAAGTCAACTAACATGAAAGTTAACTTGCGATTGTAAAACCGGCTGTTATTGTGGAAAATTATTGTTAAGTTTTGTTTTTAATTATGTTATTTTAGCAAGAAAATTTATTTATGTTATTAGAACAGTCATTCATTTTTAACTTTAGTAAGTTTTGTTTTTAATTACGTTATTTTAACCAGTTTATTTATGTTATTAGAACATTTATTCATTTATAACTTTGGTAAGTTTTGTTTTTAATTATGTTATTTTAACAAGAAAGTTTAGTTATGTTGTTAGAAGCGTTATTTATTTTTAACTTGCAAGTTTGTTAATTTATTTTCTTTTTTAACCTGTTACTCCCTAATTAACAACCCTGTCATCATCCTTTCCTGGCAAGGGATATGCTCACGCCTCCACATTGGTCCTGGCTGGGCAATAAGAACAACTGGCGTGGTTGAAATTTGTTTAAATTTTTATAAACATCAAACATTCTACAGTTTTGATGTCAGATTTCGTAGGTATTCCACTCCTAAACAAAATTATGCGTGCCATTAAAAATTTTCTTTCTTCTTTTTGGCTGAGTTGAGTGTAAAAACAAATTTAATTATATTAATTTTGTATTTAATGAAATATGGATACTATTATTATTTATATATACCTAAAAGTATATATGAGGCGCCACTGATTGCGGTAGGTTGGGATCGTTTCACGTTTGTTTATGACAGTTCCGCAAATTTTATAGTAACAAATTATTAGGTATAAAGACACCACATTAAAACATTTATTCTATTTGGTCGATTGTAGCAATTACACATAATGACTTAGTTGTGGTTTTCATCACTGGTAGGCGGCTAAAACTTAATATATTTCTCTAGATTATATGGGATTATATAGTAGAACGAGGTGCCGCTTAAATATTGCATAACAGTTACTATCCTTTGACCACAATGCCGCTGATTTTTTGCTCTACTGCCTACACTTATTGGCAGCACTATAATGTAGGCGAATTAGACGAAAATCGACCTAAACTTGAAAAAGTTTACCGAATGAACGGATTTTCACGAAATTTTCTGGATTCTGTTCGTATTGCTGTCTAGATGCTGTTGCCGCTATTGCCTCGCCATTACTTTAAACAATGATTTTGTTGCTAATTTGTTAACTACCAAAATTGAGGTAAATTTAAATGTTTTTTTAGATAACCTGACGATAAATAACAATTTTTTATTTTTGTAAAATTTTCGAAAAAATGCGCATTTTCCGAGATACGACTGTTCGAATTTTTCAAAACATGGGGGAAGGGGAACAAAAAGCGACGAGAAAGAATCCACAAACATTCTGTGAATGCATTATTAAAATACAAGAATTTTTTCCCTCTATGACTTTTTCGTAAAGTGCACTCTGTCCAAGTTTTTCCGGAAAAACAGGAAAAAAAGACCGTTATCGGAAAATGCAAAATCTCGTAAACTATGAAATTTAAAAATCTGGAATAATTCAGACGTATGGGTTAAGATATTATTTAAAATGTTGGTCTCTTGTAATTTTTTTGTAACGTGCATATTTTCCGAGTTCTCAACAGCATTTCACGATCCAAAGGGTGCTTTTCTCGTCGACCTACCCCAAATCGATTCACTATAACTTTTTGTACGTCCACAGGAAGCCGAGATAATGATGATTTTGCGAGCGCGCACGATTTTGAACGTTCGAGTTCAGTTGCTGCAGCGCGCAAGGAAAACTGAACCATCGAGCCATAGTTCACTTCATATTTATAATTTACATAAAAAACGAAAAGTTCAAATAAACAGAAACACGCCTCTTTTAATTAAAATTAACTCTTGTAATATAGTTACGCAAATCCCTAACTAGAACGTCATATTCAGGGAACAGACAAACAGAGCCGTGCTTTGAATGTATCTGCCAGTGTCGCGAAGGACAGGCAATGCGTCCACCATTGCATAAGATATTCTTATCTTGACGCAAAACAGACCAAGCACACAGAATAATTTACCAGAAAAGTCTGTACCGAAAACACGATTTTTAAATCTCTAGTATTATTTTGTTCATTTTGATACGTAAAAATTTGAAGTACGGCTCTGTAGTAGGGCTCTTGTCAGCAGGTAATGGCGCAGACTTTGATATTTTGAGAGACGGTCTTTATGGCGTTTTTTATGTGCACTAATAACCCAGCGATATTAGACTTTTCTGATCTAACAAAATATATCCTTCATTTTCTTATTTTAAATCGATTTATTTTGGTGTTTTAAAGAAAATATTAAAAATCGAGAACAAAATCATTATGGCATAAAAAATTATTCAAGATCAAAGTTCACAAAAAACGTTTTTTGCGAATATCGTGCTTTTTATGGCTCGGAGGTCAATTGAGGTTGGTATGAAAATGAAAGATAATGAAATTCCGCACAAAAATGGTCTCTTCCATTTTTTATGTACAACGAACCGTTTAGGCAAAAATGTGCTTCAAAGTTTCCGCGCAAGGTAATATGCTCCATTTCATATAATCCATACATAGAATACGTGCTTGTTCTAGGTATAGTATTTATTAGCTGATCGATATATAAAATAAAATGCATATATATGTTAACTATTATACAGTATGTCTCACTTTTCATTACTCTTATATCACAGCACACTTGTTTACAATGTGATTTCTACAAAATTTGGGTGGAAGGTAGTTACTTATCCTTCAGGAGATTGTATCACGGTAAAATATTTTAAAATCCACCAATGGCGTCCGTCGTTATGAAGAAAAATGCATCTAATTTTCCAAAAAAAAAGATAGGCAAAGTTTTAATTGTAGAAAAATCTCATAATCTTATTCGTTGTTAACAAAAACTCACTGAAACCGAATTTTAATAAATAGTGTACTTGGTGTTCACGTAATAGGAAAATAAAACTTCCCTTGGCGGAATCTTCGAAGCACATTTTTTCCTCAACGGTTCACTGTACATAAAATATGGAAGAGATCATTTTCGTGCGGAATTTCATTATCTTTCATTTTCATAATACCTAACCTCAATTGGCCTTCGAGCCATAGAAAGCGCCATATTCGCAAAAAACGTTTTTTGTGAACCTTGACCTTGGATAATTTTTTTGTGCCATAGTGATCTCGTTCTCTATTTTTGATATTTTCATGAAAACACCAAAATAAATCGATAAAAAATTGAAGGATATATTTTGTTAGACCAGAAGCCAAATTTTTGTCTAAAGTGACTGGAGTGTAAAACAATAGCAGGCGCGGATCCAGCATTTTGTTGAGGGGGGGGGGGAGACAATACAAGTAATTTCCATAGGAATCGCTTATGCTATCCAGAGAAATGTTTGAACATTAAAAATACACACATACATGTGGAATTGAGAATCTCCCTTTAAAAAATATTTAAAATCGGTTAAAAAGAGCCTTACACTCTATGGGTCGATTTTAATATCTGGAATTCTGTAGAGATCTTTATTTCACTAAAAATATTAACTTTACCGTGTTGCTATAAACTTTAAATCTTCACTTTTGTAAAAAAAAAATATTGAACACATTCCGCTTTACATGAATATAATGCACATCTATTAACGTATTTTCTGTTTGAGCTGTTCTACGTCAATATTGTTTGATCTTTTGGATTAATAAACTATTATTATTATAATCGTTTCACCACAAATCAGTTTGCACTTAAGGAAAAAGTAATTGCTTAGTTACGGCTACAACCTTTGATTAAACGGTTCTGAAAGAATTTATCAATGTAATAAAAATTGATAATTCATCCATTTATTTTTCCCTTTTATAGACAAGTTTGTAATATAGTTTTCTCCAATTAAAACGTAAGTGAAGAAAGTAAACCTACTATTTTACCTTTCTTTTGTACGTTCTATGTCTTAAATTATTCTCTGCAATTACTATTTAATAACATAATAACATACATCCACGTTATTACGACTATTATATGTATAAAATTACATAATGGTTAAATGGACGAAACAACATTTCATTAATAATTATTAAGATTATTATGGAAAGTTTGTTACTTTTTACCATTAAGTCCGGAAGAAGGTGTCAGTTTTGTTCAATTAGTCTATCATCTTGTTATAGACTAAAAAATCTACAAATAATAATTTTCCTTTTTTTTTAACCGTTGCCTAAGGAATCACTACTTCCACATCAAAATTTCCCATCCAAATCTCTTTAAAGGAAAACATCTTGACCACATTATATAAAATATTATAAAAAATCTAAGGCCTTGGCTTCTAGTAGATACTCAAAATCGCAAATTTATGTACTCTTACCAGCTTGCTTTACTTATTTTCTCCTTATTTACCCCTTTAATCCCCAACCTTTCACCGCAATTAGAGCAAAATATAATCTAGTTCCAGATCTCGTCATGATACATATTCGTAACAAAGTGTCTCCTTTTTTTTAAAATAAATACTTAGAAACGTTCTTTGGATATGTTATTACAGTAGGAATTACGAAAAATTTGAGATTGGGATCATTTTGATCGGTTTGTAATTAGTAAAGTTATTAACAAAAAATATATTTTTTTTCAACCGTGCTTTGCTCCAAATATTGCTTTAATAGGACTGTCATTTTTTTGTTTCAAAAAATTATTAAGGGATGGAACAATGATACGCAAGTGTCATTTTCTTTGTATTTCAATCATCAGTGTTTTTAATTTTTTAAATCAGCCGTCGAGCGCTCCGCGTTCAGCCTCAAGCAGACAGACAGTGATACTCGGTGCGCGGCTAGCCCCACCCATCACCACTACCAGCAGTCTCACTACGCTGCATTCATTTAAACATCGTGCATGTTTTCAATAATAATAATGATAATAATAGCAATAATAATGATTTTTGTTATTATCATTACTATTATTATTATCATTATTGATGTTATTTTAATAATTACATTTCAAGTCAATATCTTAAACTGTTCCTGAGAAAACGTGCGCACAAAAAAGTTACAGACCAACCGACAGACAGAGATTTTTTTGCTCAAATTTAAAATCTTGACGTTTTGACATTCTAAGAATATTTCAACAAAAAAATGTTTTTAATTTTTTTTACGACTGCTGTACTGCATCCACTACGTGGTTACGCAAGTAAAATTAAGATTTTTGATTGAGAACACAAAAATACTGTTATGAATTACACCCCCTTGGAACTGGAGATGATACGCCTATGCCTACTAATTGTGACTGGGAGCTGTCAGAATGAAATGGACTTTTTCTGGAATGTTGTTGAAGATTCTTGATTGTTTCTAGATGGATCTAGAGAGTCAAATTCGGAGTATATAAGGCGCGATTACCAGCGCAGAGAGAGAAGTTTTATTAAAGAGCAGTTTATAAAAGTGAACAAGTTGAAAAGTGGAAAGTGAGGTTAAATATTAGTAAACAAGTATTGTACAGTCAGTAAATTGTTAAAGTGTTAGTAGTGGTTATCTCTTGTTGAAATTATTTAGAACCCACGGATTCATACAGGGTATTTCCAAAAAGGTGGAAAATTCGCCACAATACGTATCTCTCAGGTTCGAGCCTACATGACAAGAAATAGGTTTTCATTTAGGTATTTACCACAACTTACAGGCTGAAAGTTGTTTTCGAACAAGAGAAGAAATCATGAAATTGATTTATTACTCCATCAAATATACTAACTACACTTGTTATGAAAAATCGGTAAAGGTATTTACACAGAACTTCCCTCTTTATTTGTGCATGGCGGTCACTCTAAGAAATTAATAATTACGAAATGACATTAAAAATAATAATCGGAATATAGTTATCACTATTGTTACAAAGAGAACCTAATAAGTTTTGGTCAAAAACATATACAGAGTGCTCATCCAACAGCAAAAGTTCAATACAAAATGACAGGTGCCATATATGGAAGGATTGCGCAAATACCTTTACAAATGTCCACACCATGACTGAATTATTTCTTGGGATGACCACCCTGTACGTTTTTCAATATAAGTATAATAGGTGCATATGCCAAATATTATTGGCATCTGTCACATTTTCAATTCCATATTCGTGTAGTGGAGTGGAAGTATAGTAGTGGTGGTAAAAAATTTCATTTTTTTTTTTGAAATTAAGTATTAAAAAATGGTAAAAAAATTTTCAAAATATTTTTTTTCTGAAATAGGTTTAGAATGTCATGAAACGTGAAAATTTTAAATTTGAGCAAAAAGGAAAGTTTCCTTCTCCTATACTATTGTAGTGGTAAAAAAAGATTACAAATTTAATTTTTTTTTTTAATAGGTTTAGAATGCCATGAAACGTGAAAATTTTAAATTTGAAAAGAGAAAAAAACATTTTTCATCTATTAAAATAGTGATAAAAGAATTTTCAAAAATGTTGAAAAAAACTTAAATTTTTTTTTTCTGAAATAGGTTCAGAATGTCATGAAACGTGAAAATTTTAAATTTGATCAAGAAAAATTTTTTCCATATATTCTAGCGTAAATTCTTTTCCAAAATGGTAAAAGAATGTTGCAATTTTTTTTTCTGAAATAGGTTTGGAATGTCATGCAGCATGGAAATTTTAAATTTGAGCAAAAAAAAAAATGTTCATCTATTCTATAGTATAGTGATAAACAGATTGAATATTTTTTCAAAATTTTTTTAAAATTTTTCAAAATCATTTTTAAACTTGTTTGATTAGGTTTAGGATGCCACGGAAACGTGGAAATTTTAAATCTGAACAAAGAAAAAAAAATTCCATCTATTTTAGTGGTAAATTTTTTTCAAAAATGGTAAAAAAAATTTCGATATTTTTTAATAGGTTTAGAACGCTATGAAACGTGGAAATTTTAAATTTGAACTAAGAAAAAAATTTCCAACTATTTTAGCGGTAAAAAATTTATCAAAAATTTTGATAAAAAAAAAATTCAATTTTTTAAAAAAATAGGTTTAGAATGCCATGAAACGTGGAAATTTTAGATTTGAACAAAGGAAAAAAAAAAAATTTATCAATTTTTGTGGTAAAAATTTTTTCAAAAATGTTGGTGAAAAAAGTTTTCAAATTTCTTTTTTTCTGAAATAGATTTAGCGTGTCATGATACGTGGAAATTTTAAATATAAGCAAAAAAAAATGTATTCATTATTTATTCCCTTTAGACGATCCACCCTGTATATTTTCCAGTGAAAGTTTAACCATTTCTTCGCTGACAGTAGCGTCTACCTACCCACCAAATTTGACTGCTCTCCGTCAAGTAGGTTTTTAGTTAGAGCACCAACAGACAGACTCACAGAATTGAAAAACCTATATTTTCGGCATCTACATGATCTGAAACGTCAAAATCCGAAAAAATCTCGGAGGGTGATTTTTTTCTCGAATACAATACTTCCTTCGGTATGCGAGGGAAGTAAAAATCTCACGACATTATTGGAAGAATATCAGCATTCAATGCAAAAATGACCTATCTAAAATAATCGTATTTTTATTGGAGTTCCCCAGAGCAGTGTGCTGAGTCCGCTTCTATGCCTGTTATATTTAATGATATTGAAAACTTTGTTTGCATTTTTTACGGCACATTCTCTTATGGCATGTCTTTGGTAACAAGCAATCGAAATGTACATATAATGTTAGAACTTCTGCAGGATAATCCGATCTCTCTTTTAGACTACTTTTCTTCAAACAATCTGGCAATAAATGAGAAAAAAAATGTTTATCACCATCATTTAAAATTTTTATTTCTTTGGAGTCAATTTGAGTTTCACTCCCGGGAGTTGAAACCTTGCACAAATTCAGTTCATGACATGCTAATCAAAAGTGTCCCTGGTAACAAAAAATTTTAATGAAAGGATTTCGACATATTGGCCAGAGAAAGCCGTAATTTCGTCGAAATTAAGACCTTCTTCGGCCAATATCTCGAAATTCGGCCATTAAAATTAGTTGCGCCCGTGGAGACTGTTGATCAGCAAGTCATGAACTACTTCTGTGCAAAGTTTCAGCACCAGGGAGTGAAACCCAAATTGCATTTAAAATATCAGCGGGACCCCGCACTTATTATTATTATTATCGCGCGAGCAGATCTGTGAAATCCGCAGCACTCAGGCCTGTCGGCCCATTGTGCATTCGCGTCATGTGGGATCTTCTAGAAGAGACCAGTGCTCTCCGCAAAGGAGAGCAGTCTATTCCATGGTTGATCCCGTAGCTCCTCCGGCTGTAAAAATTGCCTTTGGAGATGCCTATACCTTAACGCACCTAAGGGTGCGCAATTGCATAGGATATGAGTGGTGGTTTCATCCTCCACTCCACACATCCTACAAATAGGGCTGTTTTTCAACCCCATTGTGTGAAGATGTTTGTTCAGAGGACAGTGTCCTGTTAATAGGCCTACTATCCGTCTCATTTTTTCTCTATCGAGCCCAAGCAGCCACTTAATGGTTGAGTCAGTCGAGGGCCCCTTTATATGGAGCCTCGACTGCCTCATTCCAGGGGCCTGAGTCCAATAGTTGCTGAACCTTGCAGTGGCCCAGTCTCGTAACTCTGATTGAATCAGACTTCTTGGCAAACCGAAGGCTGGCTCAGGGCCAGGAAACGGAGTTATTGCTCCTTCTCCCGCCAATCGGTCTGCTTCTTCGTTGCCCTCCACACCTCTGTGACCGGGCACCCATATGAGTTTGACAGAGTTGTGTTTGCACAGTTCTGTCAAAATATTCCGACAGTTTAAAACTAGTCTTGAGGTCACTTTGTTTGACACAAGAGCCCTCAAGGCTGCTTGACTGTCGCTACATATATAAATATGTTTGTTAGCGATACCTCTCCTGAGATTCTCGCTTGCACACACCAATATGGCATATACTTCTGCTTGGAATACACTAGGATACCTACCAAGTGGCACCGATATACGAGCCCTTGGTTTGCAGCCGTGTATGCCAGCACCAGTTCCCTCCTGAGTCTTAGATCCGTCTGTGTACCACTCGAGACCTTTGGGACTCAGAAGACGGTTTTTATCGCGCTCCCAGTCCTCCAGACTGGGAAACACCGCTGAGTATGGAATAGTGAAATTATAGACAGGGAGACACCGGTCATCCTCCGCTTGGGTGATGACCCGGTCCCTTACCGGCAGATCCAGGGCCTTTGTGTGCCCCCATCCCCGGCCAGTCCCATTCCACATTCCATTTTTGAACAGTCTATTTGCTGCCTTTTTAGCTTCCAGTTCCACCTCGATATGCAAGGGAGTGAGTCCAAGAATGGCCTCCATTGCTATCGTTGGAGTGGTTCTGATAGCTCCTGTAATTCCAAGGCAAGCTAGCCTTTGAACTTGACATAGGCGAGCCCTAATTGTGGAGCGCTCCTGGCAGCGCCACCACACTAGTGCCGCATATGTTATTAGGGGTTTCACCATGGTGGTGTATGTCCAAAGAGCAACCTTCGGACTTATTCCCCATTTTAAACCGAAGATGCGTTTGCACATCCATAAGGAGGCGCACGCTTTCCTCGTTTGAGCTTCAACGTGGTCCTTCCATGACAGCTTGGAGTCCAAGGTTACCCCGAGATACCTTACTGTGCGGGAAAGACACAAACGTGTGCCCATAAGAGAAGGAAGCTGGAAGTCGCTTATTTTTCTCCTTTTAGTGAACAGCATTAGCTCCGTCTTGCCAGGGTTGACAGAGAGCCCATGTCTGTTACACCATTCCTGAACTATGTTGAGAGCCCGTTGCATGAGCCCTGTAATAGTTGTTTCAAATTGGCCTCTAATCATGATAGCCAAATCATCTGCGTATGCTTGTGCATAGAAACCTGCTTCGTTCAATTCAGCCAGTAACCCGTCGAGCAGAAGATTCCACAGTAGTGGAGATAGTACCCCTCCCTGCGGACATCCTCGGCCCACCTTGGCCCTGACCGTCTCGTTGCGAAGCGTGATCTCGATGTCGCGGGTGCTCAACATGGACGATATCCATCTGATAATGGTACCATCCACATTGCGGTCCGCAACTGCTTGAGAGAGAGACTCGAAGGTGGGGTTATTAAACGCTCCTTCGATATCCAAAAACGCTACCATGGCAAGTTCTTTCTGCTCGAGCGCCTTCTCAGCTCTGACAACAAGCTGATGAAGGGCCGTCTCTGCAGATTTCCCCGCCTGGTATGCATGTTGATTGGGGTGGATTGGTGATAGCGCCAATACCCCATCTTTTATATACTTTTCTACCAACCTTTCCAGTATCTTTAAAAGAAAGGATGTGAGGCTTATTGGTCTAAAAGCCTTAGTCTGGTCATATATGATACGACCTGTCTTTGGTATGAAGACCACTTTGACCTCTCTCCAAGACGTTGGTATACATCCTAGAGCTAGGCAAGATCTTAATAGATGATACAGGTGACTTAGCAGTACAGCCGCGCCCTTTTGTATTAGGGCCGGATAGATACCGTCAAGTCCCGGTGATTTGAATGGGTCAAATGTAGATATGGCCCATCTTAATCTTTCATGTGTTACAACCTCTGACGCCTTTTTCCAGTCTGCGGCAGTAGCCGTTGATCTGGGTTCCGTCGCCAGGGGTTTAGTTTCCACAATCTCTGACCCCGGAAAATGAGCCTCAATTAGACACTCAATTGTCTCACGGTCATTGTTTGTGTAAGATCCATCTGGAAGCCTGATGCAATCAAGCCGCGACGATGGACTTTTTGAGAGAGATTTACGTAGTCTAGCTACTGCTGGTAGGCCTTCTATGGTTCCACAGAAAGCCTTCCAGCACTCTCTTTTTTGCTTGTTTATCAAGCTTTTGTACCTTCGTTGGGACTCCTTATAGGTTTCCCAATCCGCTGGCTCGCCAGAAAAGGTTGCTCTATTGAGCAACCTCCTCGTTTCTTTACGCAACCCACATAGTTCTTTATTCCACCATGGGGTGCGATTATCCCCTTTAGTTACTTGTAAGGGGCAATTTTTTTCAAACGCGGAGATAATGGCAGTTTGCAGCTGAAGAGCTGCTGATTCCACTTCTCGCGAGTTTCTTGGTTTACAGGGCACATCCTTCAGATTCACTTGCAGGTCCCTTGTGTAAGAGATCCAGTCAGTGGATCTGGGGTTCCTGTACGTAATTGGTTCTGGTCGGTTCCTTTCCAGGACGAATCGAATGTATCGATGGTCCGATAAGGAAGGTTCCGACATAACCCTCCAACCTTTTATTCTGTTCCCCACTGTTGTGGAGCTCAGAGTTAGGTCGATTACTTCTTGTCTTCCTTGGATTACAAACGTGGGGGCGCTCCCCTTGTTTATAATCTCCAGATCTGAAGCGTAGAGAAACTCCAGCAATGCCGTGCCCCTCGGGTTGACGTCCGAGCTGCCCCACACTGTGTGGTGAGCATTGGCGTCACACCCGAGGACCAAAGGCAGCCGCTTTTCCTTTGAAAATTGCACTAATTTCCTAAACTCCTCAGATGGGGGTGGGGTGGGTGAGTCGTACGGTAGGTATGCCGAGCAGATGATTAGATCTCCACAACTCCCTTCCTTTGTCGAGCTCACCTTAACTGCGACCCCGCACTTAAATGCTTGATACTTTGTTTGTCATGTTTAGTGGCGTACATAGTTTGCAGGTTTGGAATATCTGTCTCTGGACCTGCAGTGGTGAATAATAATAATCGATGTTAAAATATTTAAAAAATATGCAGATATTTACACTAACTTTAAAAGACATTTATTATTTAGTGAAGTTTCCACCACTAAGAAAATTTCTCACATAACTTTCGTATCTGTCATGCTCTAAGGAACAGGATAATAATGTTTCCAATAGAGTAAAATCTCAAAGTCCCCAGACCATTTTAGTAAAGCTAACATTTTGACAATAAATGTGATATGTAGTTAAAAAAGTATGCGTACTTGCTAGCTTGAAAGCGGGGCCCTTCTACAAGGCAACAGGTACAAAAAATACATAAAACCATACTCACCTGCGTTAAAGTATGATAGCTGGTTTTTTATGTTTGAGAGAATACTGTTAAAAACCAACCATTTCCGTGGGCCCTAACTTCCGCCAGACGCTTTAAAGCTCGAAAAAACCTAACCTAACCTAACAAAACATAAATCTTTTATCCTGTTGTTTTAAAATAACTGTGGAATCATATCTACTACTAACTGTGTAAAAAGACGAAACAAAACAAAATATTTATTGTCTTGTTAGGTTAGGTTAGGTTTTTTCGAGCTTTAAATCGTCTGGCGGAAGTTATGGCCCACGGAAAGCGTCTGGCAATAATAAATGTTGGTTTTTAATAGCATTCTGTCGAACATATATAAAAACCCGCTATCATATTTCAACGTAGGCGAGTAAGGTTTTTATGTACCTTTTGTACCTGATACCTATAAAGGGGCCCCACTTTCAAGCTAGCAAGTATGCATACGTTCTTAATTAGATATCACACTATTCATTGTCTAAATGTAGGTCCGAGGGGTCTGGCCTCTTGGTCTATAACTGAAACAAATGGTCAGGTAATTGCACGCTGGCTTTTGTACTATCTAGATTGAGCCCTGTATTAAACTAGGTTCCATCCAATATGAGGTTCTTCTATATCTGACGGTTATACTTACGTAAATGAATGACTGATGTACTTACCTAGAAAAGAAAAACAGGATTAGATTTGTTTCGATATGTTTTACCCTAGTAGCACAAAATATTGGACCAATATTGAACCTATATTTATATATTGGTCCTATATAGGACCAATATTCATGTATTGGTCCTATATGGATTATATATTGGTGCAATATTTGTGCTACTAGGGAATTGAATAATGAATAATCGTTGAACCTTTTGGAGTTTCTTCACAAAATATACTATTTGTCACAAACAATAGAAACTGTTCGCTCAGTCTATTTTCTTATATTTTAGTGATACGTCAATGTCATTTCTTTATAATTATACTCCTTGTAAATACAAAAACAAAGGTATATTACATTTGATCCGCATATAAAAAAAAAGAAATCATTTTAATGCGTGAAAAACTCGAATTCTGAATAACATTCAAGATACGGGTCTGCCTGTCCATCCGTCACGTTTCTTGTGGGCAAGAAAGAAAGTTGTAATGAAGAACCATATTGTTTTTGAAAAAAATCTATCAGTAAATATATGTACATGGAAAGTGTTGTAACATTTAATACGCCAAGTCGAGTTTTCCGGGGAAAAAGAGTTTTCCGACCGTGGAAGGGAAGGGTCACGAGCTGCCGCGATTTTCTCTCTGGGGATGCTTTTCTTTTAACAATAGGTACCCTTTGACCTATTTCCAGCGCGGCAGCTCAACGCCAAGTCGAGTTTTCAGGGGGAAAAGGGTTTTCCGACCGTGGAAGGGAAGGGCCACGAGCTGCCGCGATTTTCTCTCTGCGGACGCTTTTCTTTTAACAATAGGTAGCCTTTGAATCACTTTCAGCGCGGCAGCTCAATGCATGAAAGTAGGTCAAAAGGTACTTATTGTTAAAAGAAGAGCAACCGCAGAGAGAAAATCGCGGCAGCTCTTGGCCCTTCCCTTCCACGGAAAATTGGAGGGCGGTTAGTTTACACTGAATCATGATGATTGCCACAACCTGAATCGCGGCAGTTCTTTGCATGTGCATTTCAGAGCCGGAAAATGTTTTTATATCGGAAAATTCGTCTGGCTATGAGCTGCCGCTTTCCACCCCCGACAAGCCTCTTCTACTCCTCGAAACAAGATAATCCCCGCCAGCAGCAGCGCGGCCGCTCTTTAGTTTGCGATTTCAGACCTAGTGTGAATCTAGGGTGCATGCTCTGGGTGCCAACTTTATGTTCATAATTAAGTACACCTATATGTGACAGGCGAATCAAGTCCACGTGGACTGTAGACGAGGAGTGGTGAATATAAATCTGTAAAATTCTGTGCTCTCTCATTCAATGTGAAGCGATATATTGACAATACCCCGTAAGATTCCAAGTTATGTATACATAACTACTTGCTCTTTTATTTCAGTATCACTGATATCCTATTAGCTATTACCTATTTCTCCAACAAACTAAAAACCCTAACTAAAGTAAGCTTTAGAGAGCGCGAGAAAAAAATAAAACCTCTAATTTTGCATTTATTTTAAATACACTTCCTGCCTTATACTCTCTCATTCTATTTTGTCACAATAGATTTATTCTAAATAGTATTATTTACCTGTTGCAAAACATGCAGAAACAGATTTATTAATTTTTGTCATGCGTCGGCTTCGAAATCTGTTATTAATATCTGAGGACATTCACCCTCCAAAAATGTTTACAAGCGTCCCTACGACCCTGTACCCTGCCTCTTCCCCTGAAGTCTTTCATATTACTACTCTTATATTTTTAAATATTGATTAAATAAGTTGAACCCACGTATGTCGTATTCCTAAAAATATTTTTTTTCCGCCCGGTGAAATGCAGGTATTTAAATAAATATGTAATTTTATCGTCAATTTAACTCATTTAAATCCAAAGGTGTTTATAAACACTCGAAAGTGTAATAATAGGTAGTTATTATACCATTTAAAAGCTAATTACAGATAGGAAACCTAGATTTTGCGTTGGGTATCATATGTGTTCGAAACTAATGGTTTACAACCGATCAAGAGCGTTATCTAACGATACGTAATAGTTTGAAATGGTATTATGTAATTGCAGGCATTATTTATGCCGCTTTTATTGTCATATAGCGATAAAATAGCAACATTATTACTTGCAGTATTAGGGCACAACAAATACCTCACTTGAATTAGATAACATCTTATCATTAAATCATGTCAAAACCAAATTTATCACAAGTCCGAAACATATTCAGTTTATAGAGTCGGGTACAATTTAAACTGACTTGTGTCATGGCCGCTAAAACGTCCGAACTAAGATTTTATTTGATACGTAAGAAATGCCAGTAGTTAGGATAGGAAAGATATTATCATAAAATGTTAAGATTATTAATTTAGTAACTTCATAATTTTACTGGAATTCTGATTACACAGTGTCCATAAAGTTGGCTACATATGGGAAAAAATTGTATTTTTGACATTTCTAAAATACTCTATTGGGGGTTATTACATGCATGTCCAACAACAAAAAATTACATTTTGACACATGTCATGTGATCACCGGTTTCGCAGGACTGTAAAAAATAGTTGACCGTGGTACCGAAAAGTGGGTAAAATTGTTAAGATATCGAAAAATTTTATGAAGAAAAAGTGCATATAGAATACAACAAGAACCCCATATATCAATTTTGAAGCAGATATGAGGAAAATAAAAAAGTGCAAATTTTACTCCTACCATTAATTATCATAAACTCTTGTGTCTATTTCACAAATATTTGATTAGTTTCGACAAAAACAAACACGGACAGTGTAGGTCTATAGGTTCGAGCACAAATGAAACTGATAGCAAAAAATGAATTGCTCAATTCAGTCAATAACAATGAGTGATCAGAAAAATAAATCAAAGACTAATATTACTACAGTCCAGCAAGAGACACGGTTTGGGCATTTCTTGCCAGGAAAGGATAGGATCGTAGTTATTAGTAGGGGAAACGGTGTCAGTAAAAACAAAATATTTCATATAACAAAAAAAAAAAAATCTGAAATCTCTATGAGAATAACGAAAATAAATTATTTTTCCTGTAGCGGTAATAAATAAAAATTCTGGTTGACAAAATTAATATTAAAAAAATTAACAATAATTTGAAAACAAATAAATTAAAACAATTCTGAAAGAACAACGCATTGACACGTTTTCATAAACACTAAAACACTACACTTGAACAATGTACCTACTCTACGCACGTTTCACCAATCGTGTATTAATATATAACGTAAGAAAGTAGATTTTATTAGAGATAAACACGCGCTAGTAATAAAAGACACATTTTTGGGGAAAATAAAGTTTTAACAAAACTCGAAATAAAATCAATCAAAACAAATTTATTTTAAATTAATTATACATAATTGTCCTCCCTATGCACTCGTCCAGAGCCAGCCAAACATCCACAGCACTAATCGCCGTGGTAATTGAAGGGATCGCAGCGCAGTTTAATAAAATAAAAATTTTAGAAGGAAAATTATTAACTTTTAATAATTAATCAAATAAAAAAAAAATGGTAGTGCTTGGGGATCGATCTTGCAACAACCCCATTTATATTTATCGTTGTTCGAGAATCTTACCGATTGAGCTACGCGATCGTGTTTATTCTATTCTAAAACGTATAATATCTACGTGCTAGAAAATTGTAAAACTTAGTGGTTTGACATTGTTCGTTTGACGGATGAATATCCACTATTTATCACTAAAAACAAATTAAATATTTCATATAAAGACGTTTTTCATATTTAGAGTGGTGTTAGTTCATGGAAATAAATAATATTCGTCGTTAAATCACGCAGTTTGAGAATCACTGAGCTTATGACTATGTTTCTCACTCCTCAGTGTAGATTTCATATTTCCATCTCAAAAGAAGTGGGAAAGAATCTTGGTAGACATACATTAACAATGTCTTTAGGCTATGGCTTTAAGTTTGTGTGCAAGAGATAGTGAAAACGTATGTGCAATATTAATTCATACATCGGTCTTTTTAAAACTTGACCCGACTCTAGTAGTAGATGTTGTAAGAACAGAGAAGTGTAGGTGCTTTGAATGTAAAATTGATTTTTGCAGAGGCAACTCAAAGATGATGTGGAAATCCTTGAAAACAATCATTTTTGTAAGAATGGAGAGGTCATAAATGAAGTAATTGTTTGGAACCAAATTAATAAAAGACATGGACAATATTGTCAAAAAATTTAATGAATTTCACATAACAGTGACAATATCAGATAGAACATAATCCCAACAAGTTTTCTAATTTCCATTTATTGAACAATGGTGAACCTAAACAATATTTTTTTCATTGCAAATAAAAGCAGCCCTGATGATATTACAATGTTTATTCACAAAGACTTCTTTGACATTCTATATGACCCCCTACTAAATACTATTAACACTTCATTGCAAGTTGGCGTTGTTCCTGATGCACTGAAAGTTTCAATCATTTTTGTAATGAGAAAGGTTGCCAAAACTATTAAAGCAAAAGAATTTCGTCCAATCAATATGCTTGCAGCATTTGAAAAAATATTAGAAAAAGTGGTACTTATATGTACAAATCTTACAATTCGTGATAGACAACAATTTAATATATAAGATTCAGTCTGGGTTTAGAGAAGGTCATAGTTGTGAAAGTGCGCTGCACTATGTAATCAATGGAAGGAAGGAAGCATGTGACTTAGGTAAAGTGATTGGTACAATTTCTTTAGATTTAAAACGTGCGTTTGAAACGGTAGATAGAGAAAGATTGTTGAAAAAATTGCAAGGATATGGCCTGGATGCTGTTGTACATATGTGGTTAAGTAGTTACCTACTTGAGTGACAGGATACAAAAAGAAAAGCATGAGGGATATGTATCGACTGAAAGAAGTATAAATGTTGGGGTACCGCAAGGCAGTATTCTGGGGCCGTCATTATTCATTGTATACATTAATGACATAGTAGCTCTGTTTGATAAGTGCTGTTATCATTTGTTTGCAGATGATACGGTTATTTATATAACAGAGGAAAGCGGTGCGTTGTTGGTGAATAGAATGAATAAAGTTCTCAAAGAAGTGAGTGAATGGGTAGAAGTCAAGAATGTGTCTAAAACAAAAGGTATAATTGCAGGAAAAAAGACATTTAAATATGAAATAAAACAGCAAAAACTAGAATTTCGAGAAGTATTTTAAGTTATCAGGGAAATTAAATATCTAGGAGTCATCACATATGATAAATTTAAATTCGGTAATCATGTTAATTATGTGTGTAAAAAGATAGCTAAGATTGGTGTCCTAAAAAGCGTTAGTCAGTATTTATCTATAGAAAATAGAAAACTGGTATGCAACACTAATATTACCACACTTTAACTATTGTAGAACTGTTCTGTATCTTGCAAATTAAGGGGACGTGGATCGCTTACAGAAGTTGCAGAACAGAGCTACAAGAGTTACACTAAGATGTAGTATTTATACTAGAGTAAATGACATGTTAAAAGCCTTAGGATGGATGAACGTGTTTAAATATGTGGAGCTCGATGTATTGGTTTTCATACATAAAATTAAATTGCAAGAAAATGTACAAAGTTTTGAAGACTTCCACAACTATAACACCAGAGGTAGAATTAATTTTGTTTTGCAACAAGTAAATACAAGTACTGCACAATGACAATTTTGTTCAGAGGTTTACATACATACATACATATACATACAACAGCCTTACTAAGGAAGCTAAGCAGATTCGAAGCATAGGTTCTTTCAAAAGAATAGTTAGGGATATTTACAAATAGATTTTCTGTTTCACTATTAATATTTATTTATTCATTTATTAGTCTAGTTAGTCAGTTAATAGTGGAATCGCTTATTGTTAATATCAGATGAATACTGAACATGTTATACATATTGTATTAATCTTCTTTGTTATCTCCTATCATTGTGTACATATATAGCAAAGTGCTAAATATACGACTATTATTATTATTATTATTATTATAGTTGAACTATTTTTATAGGATTTCACATACAGCAGAAAAAGTGATCTATAAAAGGAATCTACCTATGAAAATATTAACTTTCAGTCTTTGCATTTTTTCGATAACCTGTATTTTAGTCATACTAGAAAACGAAATATCCAAAGCACCTATGTATAAATACGCGTAAGTATTATTCAAAATACTAATCGTGTACAGTATCAGGTATAGCAGGAATGCGTTAGAAACACTTCATGCTAGGAAGAAAACTGGACAAAGGAGTTTCATATTTTTAGGATAAACTTCTCCATGAAATCAAAAACTTAAACTCCACAAAACGTTTTCAAAAGTAAAATAAAAAAAATCTCTCGGTAGATTGCATTTACATCAGTTAACGGACATAAAAAACTCTAACCATTTTTAAACCCTGCAAACAGTAACCAATTTCAAAGCGGCTCTTAGCCGTGTTTGGTGAAAATTGGGTATACCATTTCCATGATTTTCAGGTTTCATTGTCAAACACTTAGTGTAACGGACGCTGTATTCTAAGAACCCCTCATGCTAGGAAGACAACTGGACAGAGTTGTTTCATATTTTTAGGATCAAGGGTGTATGATAAACTTCTCTTCATATTTTTAAGATCAAGGGTGTATGATAAACTTATTCCTGAAATCAAAAACTTACACTCCACAAAACTTTTTAAAGGTAAAATAAAAAAATGGATATTATCTCTCGATAGATTGCATTTACATCAGTTAATGAACATAAAAAACATTAAACTCTAACCATTTTTAAACCCTACAAACAGTAATTTCAAAGCGGCTCTTAGCAGTGTTTGGCGAAAATTGGGTATGCCGTTTTCAAGATTTTCAGGTTTCATTGTTAAACACTTAATGCAACGAACGTTGCATTCTAAGAAATGGCGAAGGAGCCGGTGTAACATATTAAATTAATGTTTATCTGAAATGCATTTAAACAATTTTAAAAAAAATCTTGAACTTGATAGGTTTAAGTCAATTTTGCAATAAAGAAAAATTGAAAGTAAAAGTTAGATGGAAAGTTTAATAAAACCCCGCCAAAAGAAAAAAACCTTTAAAAAGGTACAAATAAAAGTTAAATTAAAAATCTGAAAATCCCCAAAAATAAACCTTTAAAAAGGAACAAATCATTTATATTCACTTCTTTTTCTGTAAATTTATTTTTGGACCGTGGATTAATAGTTTCCAGTCAGATAGGTACCTAGGTACATTATTTGTTTTACTACAGATATCATTATTCGAAAAGAAAAAAACATAAGTGCGCGGGGGACCGCTGAAATGAACAACTCTCATACTTACTAAAAGTAACATAATGCATAAAATCAAATATGTATCAATATTATGTAAAATAAGTTTTTATCTGTGGATATAGACATTTTGAAGAATGGGTCCTTTATTATTTAAAAACAGTTAAAAATTTAGAAATTATGACATTGGGGCAGATTTTTCTAGCTTTCGATATCCCACCTTCATATACAAATTTTTTCTCGAGCTCATTGCCAGAAGTTAATATAACCATAAACACACTCACTCGCTCTGAGAAGATGTAAGCTAAAAATGTACCTGCTTATGGTAATTCATCAAAAGTAACAACACGTTATTAAATCTGGAAATTAAAACTATGCACTGTTCATTACAATTATTCGTAGTACTTAGCATTGTCGCATTTCTTAGTCTTCAAAAATTATTTTCTGCTGAACTAAATAACCTTAATTTTTAAACTTCTCAAATTAAAAAACAAAGATTAAATAGGTAAGTAGTTGGAGAGTCGGTTTATCTTCATCGAGGACGGACGTGTTGTGAGGGACGCCCCCGAAAAACGCAAAAAGAACCGGTTGAAACGCCAATAAACTCGATTAAATTTAAGTCATCGGTAGATTAAATAATTCTGCGTAAAATGTAATGTAATAATAGAAGAACAAAGCTCGCAACAAATTAAAAAATAAAAAGTGCTTGATGCAGAGGCCGGTGTCTGTTAGGAAAAACTGGAACCGGAGCGCCACAACAGATTCACAGGGGGTCCCGGTGATCAAAGCCTATCAGTCAGATCTTCCTTTCTAAATTTAATACCAGTAAGTAAATTCATTGGTTGTCGGTTCTGTTCTTTTCTTTTTGTGGTTATGTCCTACTATGTATAGGGTATTGTAAACTCATTTCACACACGATACTTCAGCGTTTGCTTATTCTGTTTCACAACTCGTGATTGGCAACAAATCTTTGATGAGCTTAAAAAGAAGTCGACGTGGGATACGATATCTTGTATATGTATAGTCTAATTCATGATATGGGGTACCCAAGACAATGTATGACGGGGCTTAATGTAATCATTAACAAAATCAAATGGCGAAAGAATTTGAATTTCTTTTAATTTCATTTGGGCTTATACTGCATGTATTGTAACTTGTGGTACAACACTGTAGGCAGTTCGTAAAACACGATCTTTTCATATGTTCCCTTTCCCCATCGTAAATAATTAAAAGAAGCACAAACAATTACATATGTGCTATATTTTTGCATACTCTCTCATAGGTCAGCAAGCTCCATCAGATAAATATGAATATATCGCCAACATTCAAAATACAAGCGGCACATGCCTAGTTTAATTAATATAATAGTTTTACAATTCACAAGCCTTTATTTGATTAGGTGTAACATCTGATAATTCGTATCGTACAACGTACGCTACATTTTTAAACGTACAATGAGCTTGATTAGAGTAATTGTTTATTTACATTCAGGTAACGCTATTAGCTTAATTGTTTGGATTACAGAAATGGGTATTTTCGGTTAACTATTATAAACTATGAAATATACTGGAAATTCCTAGTCCAGTTTTTCGCACATTTGGATATTTATTACGCTCGGAAATTTCTACTGATTCATATGTTTAATTTCTAGGTGCTGCAGGCACATCTTCAATTTTTTTAAGGGAAAAATATTTGTGGAAAAAATTGAACGACCTATAGAAAATGATCACTAAACAAAATTATAAACACCCCCACAGCATCTGGTTTCCAGGTGTACAAATTTCAAAAAAATAATGTTTTACTTTTTAGCACAGTCTTTTAAAATAAAAGATTTTTCTTAAAAATATTTTTTTATATAATTTTTTTTATTCTTGAATGATTTTCATATTTTTTGCCCTACCCTGTATAATATATAATTTGAAGCCCTTCTAAGTGCGCCTAGAAATGGTTATCGGACATGTAATAACTTTTGGCGGTATTTAAACTTTCTTCCATTTGTTGCACACTTAATCGACCACACTGTATATCCTGGGTGTAGGATCAGGTCATGCCTATCATAAAAATGCATTGTCATAGAAACTGAATCAACGTGTAAAATTTCAACTCCGTAGGATGAGGAAGTGATTCTAATTCAGCTTGCAAAATTTGACCTAAACAAACTAACACACTAGCGTTGCAAGTTAAACAAAAGTTTTTAAAAATGAACATTTTATTATTTTTGTAAGGAAAAGAAAAGGTTAACGAAACTCATTAATAAATAAGATGTTCAAACTGAGCACCGTTAACAGCTACGTAATGTGCAAGTTGCTGTTGAAAGTGTTGTAAACAATTATGGAATTCAGTTTAGGGTATTCGACCAATCTCCGTCTATATTCTCTCTTAGATCCTCCAAAGTATTTGGCCTATTGTTATAGACATAACCTACCCTTTAAATGACCCCATAAAAAAGTCGAGGGGTAAGCGGAAGAGGGCCGATCAAATGGCCAGCTAGATCTCTTGATCTTACACACCTTGACTTTTTTATGGGGTCAATTAAAGTATTGCGTCTATAACAATAGGCCAAATAGTTTGAAGAAAATGAAAGATAGAATATGCGGGCGGAGATTGGTCGAATAACCCAGTATACCCGTATACCCAGTACGTCCAAGTATACTTAGTACTCGTAAAAAAAAATTAAAAACTTTTTTTTGTTGAAATAGGCTCAGAATGTTATGAAACGTGGATTTTAAATTTGAGCGAAACATTTTTAAACCCATTATCTATTCCCTTTAGACCGTCCACCCTATATATTTCTGAGTGAAAGTATACTAATTTCTTCGCTAGCAGTAGAACGTCAACTACCTACCAAATTTGACTGTTCTCCGCCAAGTAGTTTTCTAGTTACAGCGCCAAGACGACAGACATACAGACTGACGGAATTGAAAGAGCTTTATTTTCATAATCTATATGGTCTGAGACGTGGAAATCTGAAGAAATCTCGGAGGGTGATTTTTTCTCGCATACAATACTTCCCTTTTATTCGGTAAGCGAAGGAGGTAAAATTGTATATATTCTACACCTAAAAAACTTACAATTTAGTAAATACCAAATTATCATCCCTTAAAAAACAACCCCAGATGCGCAATTTTTCACAAAAAGTTTTCTATAGGTATTTTTCTCATACTTTCGAAATGGTTTAATGAAGAAATACATGATTACTGCTTTTGAGGCTTGAATATCGGACACGCTGTACATTTGGGTCAAACAAAAAAATATTTCGTCTTTGTTGATTCCATAACTACATAATTCGGACTCACAGAAAACTAAATTCCTATTTCCTTTCGCTTCAACGTGTTTATAAGGCAAACTGTTATAGGCCTGGAACTGTTACCAAATAAGCTAAATGGACTATTATTGTGCCAGTGTTTTTTAATTGGAGGGAAGTCACATAAATAGCAGTCGGACGACCGTGCCGTGCATTTACTTAACAATATACCTTGGCGGCATCTCTTTCGTGAAACAAAAGTTTTAATTAGATTGCATACCCGGCACTTTTAATCGAAATATGTAGATCTAGACTTCATCTAGAAATAGGGCGCACCGTTATCAACTCGTGGCTTTGAAATTGTCCTGATTTTCATCGCATTTTGTTGTCTATTTGAATATCGAGTTTACTGATTAGATGTTCAAATAAACACGAGTAGAAGTTGCAACCGGGAGTGGCCGACTGCGAATACCTTGATTAACATTTTGCTCCAATACGGCTCAATTCACTTTACGTGGTGCCACTGAGATTAAGTACATAGGAAAAAATAACAAAAATAATATCGGCCAAGAATTTCCCTACATTTTTTTTCTCAGAAAAATACCAACAAACTCGGGCGTGGGTTAGCTACAGATGCCTACAATATATCGACCAGGTGGCAGCAACTGCGGTGCATGAAGCCACTTTTGTCGATGGGCTCCGTAGTAATAGTTTTTAACTACATTTTTCAAATTTTAAACGATTGAGGAGTTACTGACAGTCCACGCACTAGTCTTGCAAATCCTAAGTAATTTACTTCGCATCTTCAAAATATAAATACTCGATTGAAAATAAAAATTCCTTGATTTTGTTACAGATAAACAAAAATCATTTCGGTAAAATTTTCTTCAAACTTTGGGAACAGGTAGTTCAAGGGCTCCCGAAGAAAAACATGTAATATGAAAAAAGATTTTTAACTTCCAGTCACTGTAATCATACATGGAAGGCATTAAATCAATTCTTTCATAAGACATCATTTTTTGTTCGAAAGCCTTAGTGTGAATTCCCAAAGTTTGAATTGAAGAAAATTCCATCGAAATGATTTTTCCAATGGTAATGGTGGGGCGTCCTTTAACCTTCCTAGGCAAACACAAAAGAAAAGGAGGAAAGTAAGGATACAGGCATACAGTAGATTTTTATGACCTTGTATTAGAAAAATTGCTGAAAATACATTTATTGTATTGTTTCAGTTATGTCAAAAGCACATCACTTTTATTTGGAAATGTATTCTGTTAATTCAATATCTTCTCCCAATCTCTAAGACGTCTAAGAGACTTCAAGCAGGTACATTACATCTTCAAGACATGATTTACTCTTAATTCTTGTATCTAACATACAGAAATTCGGTGGGCTTTTATCATTAGAAGACTTAGGCCAATCAAACTAAGCAGAAGGAGATCGTTTTTTAGAAGTAATTCCCATTAGAAAACACTGGGATCATATTCAGTACATATCATGAAATATTAATTTTCAAACCAGTGCATCCAAAACAAAGTTGCAGAAACAAAATGGCGAACGTTTTACGTGCGAAAGAATATGGAAAAGTAGGCTCTTCTCGTTTATCCGCGAATGTAAGTTTTTCATCGAAAAACGTATCAAACAATAGCTGTAAGTATTTAAAGAACCTACAAAATGGTGCCCGCTGAATCAAAATCCGATTGTTAGATTTCTCGGAACACCTGCAAATCTCAATACTGTGAGTTAAAAAATGAAAAAATAAGATTCGGGAATTTTTTGGAAAAAAAAATTATCTCAAGCCCTGAAGGTCGCAGTGAGTTCTTTTTTTTATTCGAATAAAAATGCCATCTATGCGAATATCTACTTTACATTTCGATACACGAACAACTGACAAAGTTATCACGTACATTTGTTTGTAACGAAGAAATATGCATCATTTTCAACGGCGTTTTTAAGCAACTTACTTGAAATATTTGAGTTCGGCTTTGAGCTCAGTGATATTGCAACTCTTGAAGAGTTGAAAGCTTTTTGCGAAATTAAAATCGAACAGCCTCATTTTGGGAATTCAAATGTTACTAAAATTTTTAATAAACAATTGAATTTCTCGCAAACTATTCATCCGCCGGAGAGTTTCTTTCGTGTCGAGTTCGGTGAAAGACGCAAGTTTCGTGGCCTCTTACGGGATATCGAGATAAATCCGGATAAAGCGGCAACAAAACGCCGAAATTGTACCGAACTGAAGCGTGAACAATTCTGCATTGATTGATATAAATTAGCGCGAGTATAGCTATTTCATATAGTTGATATTTGATTAAATTATGTTGGTTAAATAAGGCAACACAAAATAGTGTATATAAACAACGCGAGAAAAGTGTACTGTAAAATATATACCTGGATTCGTCCCTTCTTGAAGTGGGTGATATAAAATAAGCAACAACCAGCCAGATGTCTGAATAAAACAGATAAGTTATTGTTTATGTAGCATTAGCAATTTATTTATGCCTTAAATTTTAAACGAGAATTGGAGATCAAAATTGAAAAGATATTAAACATAATATATAGGTGATGAAATGGAAAAACTGCCCAAAATTGAAACCGATTGTTTCAAGGAAACGACATACAGGGTGAGCAAACTATCCCTTCCGAACTCTTTTCTCATAACGCGCAAAAAAATATTGTTACCGCGAGATAGGGCCTTTCCCAGCAACTCCACCGTAGATGGATATTTACTTGTGGAGCGGTTAATAAATAAAAAAAGAAAGTGAAAAAATGAAAAAAATACAAAAGTAAAATAAAAAATAAAAGGTGCCAGATTCAGGGACACAAGAAGCAGAAAACTTAGAAGAAGAAAAATAAGGAGATGACGATAGATGGAAACTTAAAAGAAGCATCTCGCAAACAACTGCACCACACTCCAGCCGATTATGACAAATTGAAACTTAAAAGAAGCATCTCTCAAACACCTACACTTCCCATCCTAATATTCCCACCCCATGCGTCCCTCGCTGCTGACAACAAGCATGTCCAGTGTCCAACCCGGCGTATGCAGCCGGTCCGGCGGTATATAAAACATCCGAGATTTGGTTCCGGTACGCGGTTTGGCAGTCCGTTGGGCGTGTTCGACGGACGACCAAGCTGCGTGTTAGAACGAACCTCCATGGATGCCCGGAATCGATAGCAATGCCCACCTTACGCTGGCAAATCAAATAAAAAAAATTAAACTATTCATCCGTCGGAATTCGGGGTATGGCCACTATTTAGCACATTATGACGCATATTTCCTAAGATTGTTGATGCCATAAATTAACTATTGGAAAAGTTACTGCGAAATTAAAATGTCATTTTTCGATGTTTTTTTTTAATTTCCGAGAAATCTAACAATCGGATTTTGATTCAGCGGGCGCCAATTTGTAGGTTTCTTAAATATCCACAACTATTGTTTAAACTTTTTTTGATGAAAAAGTTACATTCACAGAAAAACGAGAAAAACCGACATTTACACATGTTTTCGTACGTAAAACGTCCGCCATTTTATTTCTGCAACTTTGTTTCAGATACACTGGTTTGAAAATTGATATTTTAATACTGAGTATGATCCTAGTGTTTTTTTTCAATGGGAATTACATTTAGAAATTTTCCTACTTGGTTGTATGGTCAAAAATTTAATTATTTTCATTTATGTAAGAAAATTAGGCACGAAACGGATAATACTTGTTCAAACTGGCCCTTTAAATCAATTAAAATACATAAATATTGTAAATCTTTGCAAAAATTGCAACATCTGAATAAAACAACGTTTTCTTAAGCGATTGTTCGACACAAAAATTGACAAATAACAGATTAGTTTATAACTTCTTAAGTGAGTAGCCAACTGAATTAGAAATTTTTTGCAAGTTAGCTATTTAAATTTTTGAGACACCGACGCACTTCATCAATTATTCATTGAAAACGAAATCACTTTAAAATCATTCCTCAAAAATTCCCTTAAGTAGCTAATACATTTTAATAAATTTATTAAAGACTTCTTTTCAGGTTCAGGAAATATTCAGGTTCGGTATAGACAGAATGTAACGCCAGCTCTAAGGAGTATGATCATTGCTGCAATTCAACAGTTTATAACGTGTAATATATAAAATTTCAAAGCATACAGAGTGTACATTAAACACTCCCACAAAACTTAGAATATTCAAAATAGTATGACTTGATCACTATTACGTATGTAACTTGTTAAAAAACAATGTTGTGGGCCATGTTGGGCAGACGCATTAAAGCTCGTATTCCTGTCTTAAAGGCCTCACAAGGACTTGTAAAAGTACTGATCTCTGGTTAGTGAAGAGGTCAGTTATACATAAGTGAATATGAGATTAACTAAGTTTCTTACTGCATTAAAATGACGGCTGAACATAATTAAATGCAGATTCAGCGTTTTTAATTAGAGGCCGTCAAGCACTTGTGTTTAATTTGCGATTGTAAACTTGCACCTTAGTTGCAATCCGAAAATATTCCAAAGTTTGTAGAAATATGCGAAAAGTGATATACATAATTTTCATCCAATTTCAATATTGTGTAACTTTTGCATCTGGAAGTTACTGCGCAATCATATTCATCTACAATGCCAAATGCCAAGAACATTATAGATAGATAGATAGATAGATAGATCTTTATTGGTCATATATACAGAAATTATGCTTTGACACGTCAAAATAAATGCAAAATATAGCAAAAAAAACCAAGGAAATATTGGTTGTCTTAAACAATAATAATCAAAAAATACCCAATAAATAAAAGAAATAAATAACATATAGAGTAAATAACAATAAAGTAAATAGAGAACGAACAATAATCGTAGTCATGTATAGAATAGGTTTATAAAATTAAACGGGAAAAATCAGTCAACAGGAATTCGTCAAAATCATAGGATGCAGAATCAAGTAGGAATCGTTTAATTACGTATTTGAAACGAGTACTATCAAGTAATTGTACAGCAATCGGTAACACATTGAAAAATTTTACTGTATAATAGCATGTCCCATTTCTGGTATTTGAAAGTCGCAAAAAATCCAAATACATATTACCCCTATTACGAGTTGAGTACGTATGTACACTTTCACATGTTGTGTAATTATTTAAGTTGCTTTTAATATATACAAGGCACTGTAGAATATATTCGCAGGGTAAGGTAAGTATCTTGAGGCTTTTAAAACCATTCCTACAATCATCCCTATATGGCAACCCAGCAACGATTCTGACGGCCTTTCTTTGCAGTGAGAAAACTGTTGAGGTATGTGCCGAGTGGGCCCATATTAAAATGGCATAGGTAAGGGAAGATTGAATTATAGCATGATATGCCATTAAAACCGTTGATTGTGACAAACAAATTTTTAAATTGCGCAATAAGAAAATATTCCGTGATATATTTTTGCAGATGTAGGACGTGTGTTCTTCCCATGTCAACTTACTGTCCAAAATAATGCCCAAAAACTTGACGCAATGAGAGGTCATCTGTACAGAGTGTTGTCGTAACGAAAAAATCATAGTCTCTGTCTTATCATTATTTAGTACTAGCTTATTATTTAAAAACCAGTTATGAACCATAGACAGACTGTTTTGGGCCTGAGACAATAAAATGTTACAATCATTATGGGAGTGAGCCAATGTCGTGTCATCAGCAAAGAGAGTGAAATTTGTTAAGGGACTACTGTTAGGCAAATCATTTACATAAATAAGAAATAAAACCGGTCCCAAAACTGAACCCTGAGGGACACCAAATCTAATATTAATGTTACCAGAATCAGCATTATTAAAACGAATTTCTGCTGCCCTCAGAGAATTTGTAAAATTTCAGTTTGTTTACTAAAATACTATGAGGCACACAGTCAAAAGCTTTACTTAGATCTAAAAATTGCACATGCACAAATTGTTTCGCCTCGAAACCTTGATTTATTACACTCATTAATGAATTAATTGCTAACGTCGTTGACAATTTTGACCTGAAACCATATTGACAACTATTAAATAAATTAGAATTTTCAAAATAATTCCGTGATTTGAGATTTAAAAACTACCTCAAAAATTTTGGCAAATAATGGCACGATAGAAATAGGTCTGTAGTTAGCCGGATCATCAATGCAGTTTTTTTTAAACAAAGGTAACACTTTTGACAGTTTAAGACATTTCGGAAACACATTTTTTCTGATGCATTAATTAATTAATTTCGTGAGTGGAATTATAATGATGTATTTGATACAACTGAGAATTTTAATGTTGATATCGTAAGCATCTTTACTCTGTTTGTTTTTCAGATTAGCGATTACATCTAGTATTTGATTGTAAGTGACTCCTGTAAAAATAAACTCCTTGTCAGCACCAATTGTTATGGAACTTGCAAAATAATTTTCAAAATTGTCGGGGGCAGGTGACAAGGAGTTAACTATATAATATTAATATATCTTCATGAAAGGTCGATCCTCTCATTACTGAATTTATTAATACGCGGGCTTAAAGTTACGTATTTCTCCATGGCAAACAGACTTGACCACAACATAATACTAAAGCTTGAATTATTTCTCTACTATTTATATTATATCTCTCCCACAGGAAGCAGTTATAAAGATGCTATACTAGCAGAGTACTTAATGGTTCAGGCGTGTGGAATATCTTGTAACCTTAGGAGTTCCCTGGGGATCTGCTCCTGGGCCCTTGGTAATTCACACATTCATAAGCACCATTGTAAAAGATGTGACGGTAAAACTTCAGAACGTCTTTCAGAATCTCGCGAGTATTTTTTAATAAGAAACTGTTATTCGAAGTAAATTGAGCCTATACATAGTATTTGAGGTATAGAAAATGTATGGGTTTATAGCTCGAATTAGGGCTTTTCCGAATCTGAACAGTATTAAAATGTTATGTAATTTGAGAATATGCTGCGACTTTATGATAACTAATTTCAATATCCACTTCAATAATATTTGGTCTGTTCACAGTAAACTTTGCAAGTGTTGTCTTTTTAAGCGATACTACGACTATGATTGGAGACATGCTCACGCTCTCAGGTTGTGTTATTCTGTTATATTAACGATAGCAATGACGTGAACGCGTGCGTAATCCATACTATAGAATAGAAATAAAATAAAAATTAAGAAAAGGTGGTTGGTATTGCTCAAACTGTACTATGATCTAAAGTGCGACAGTTTCCTTGTCATACAAAGTACCAATTTTTTTCTTTTCTTGAAGTCACAACGTGTTGACAGACGTCTTGCGATTCACGTAACGTTCCCTTTGCTGTATAGACTATAAAACAGCCTCACGGCTTCTAACGTGGATGCCTGTTAGGCTACGGCCTCAACAAAGCTCTTTGGTGGCACCAGCACAACGTTTTGGTGGTCTTCCTGTCAGAGCTGTGCAAGAACCCACCTTTCTTAGAAAAAGACGACCAAATGGGTATTTAGGTGGGTTTTTGGTGGATTTTTCTGGGCAACTATGGTTTATTTTGGGTTTTTGTACCGCCCAATTTTCCACCTTTCATTTGGCGTTGCATTGACAATATAGCATGTGATAACATCTGGACTGTTTTGGAAATATTCACAGTTGTTCAGTTGCAGTTACACTCTTAGGGCTGACTGATGCGATGCAGTGGCGGCTCGTGATATTGTCTACAGAGGAGGCTTGATATTTTGAAAGACAATTAACTTGCAATATACCGATTCCCGACTTGAGAGAATAGAACTAATAAAAAAATAGAAGAAAAAAGAAATAGAAAATATGAGATGAAAAAATCATTCTCATGAATTTTGCTAATTATCATACCCGGTCCTGCCCCAAACTGAGGATTGATCATTAGTAAATAATAAACATCTCCAACAATACAATTTGTTTGTAACTGTTGATGCCGTTAACCACTCGATTTTTTATAATTGTTATCACAAAACCCTCTGTTTTAAAAGTGAATTATTTATTATTTGTTTGCTTATAGTAATGAAACATTTTCTTTACAGGATTTTGCAAACAGTGGAAAGAAAAGCTATCTATGAGAACTAAAGGAAAAACTATATATATAAAAATATTAATGAAATCTTTGCATTCTTTCGAAAGAATGCAAAGATTTCATTAATATTTTTATATATATAGTTTTTCCTTTAGTTCTCATAGATAGCTTTTCTTTCCACTGTTTGCAAAATCCTATAAAGAAAATGTTTCACCCTCTGTTTTGTTTACCATTTTTAAAAACTAACGAAGACATTGCTGGTGTAGGCCTGGCATTTCTTTTAATTTTTACCTTTTCGTCGCAATAGGTAGAGAGTCGGCTGAATATATTTCCTATGAATAAGATACATGAAAAACTTTGTGTGATTGAGTAAGAACTACCACAGACCTACAGGGAGTCACTTTTCATATAAGCAAATTTTGCCCGCGCCATGGAATTTTACCGGAAGTGACGTCAAAATGGGAGGATTCGGGCAAATAAGAAGAGGCAGCCTATTCTTTTAATAACCATAAGGCTTGTACTTTAACTTAAAAAAAAAATATTCATGTATTCGATGACTTTAATCGAGGGTGTCTCAGGGTTGCGGGCAAATTAAGCCTGGCATCATACTACAATCTCATTGTATACCTCAAAACCTACATTTTGACGTAAGTTTTATTCATGTATGCGATGACACAAAAAATCGTGACGTCAGAATTCCAGGTTGCGGGCAAAATTTGCAAAAATGAAAAGTGGCTCCTTGTATGTCTGTGGTAGTACTTACTCACTCACATAAAGATTTTTATGTATTTTATAAGAAATCTACATAACCGGCTCTCCACCTAGAATAAGAGCAGTAAATCAATTTAATAACAAATAATTCACCACGTCTGGACAACCAGAGATGGTTGTTGGGAATATTTTCAGTATTTTCACCTAGAGCACTCATTTCTAGCCCGGCTATCAAATGTTTTATGTATTTTTACGTCAAGTTCATCTTATTCGGGCTAAACGGCAAATTACCACTGACAGTACATTTTCTTGTGAATCACCTGAACTCCTGAACTGCATGCACATGCGCTATAAAGAATTGAAGACTGAGGCTAGCTGCCTTAGCTTGGCTTATTCGAAGTGTTGCTAGACAACGCAAAAGTAATGAGCTTGTTCCATGATATTCTTTTTACATGGTTTTTATACTTTTTCATATAGTACTTGATATTCTCATTATACACTTAAAATTTCGTATTATTAACTTTTTCTGTTCTCGAGATATAAGGAGTTGAAATTAGTAATAGTTGCAAAAACCGAGCGCTTATTTGTGACATCACTATACGCAAGTGACGTAAGAAAAATGGCTTTCTGGGACCTTTCAAATTTAACCTGAAAAGTCGAAAAACATGGGATTTTTAAACGCTGGTAACTAAATAAATATGTCGAGTGGAAGTTCGTTCTATGTGTCTACGGAAAGGAGAAGGTCGGCGATGAATTATAATCGTAAATTGCAGGGTCGAAATCGAAAATTCGTTCTGGCAGGAGCGAGAGAAAATTGTAATTTTTTGACATTTCACCAAATTGTACTCCCCTACTGTCAAGTAGTAAGCAAAACAAACAATACTTTGAAAACACTTCTAATGGGCTTGTTCCATGATATTCTTTTTATATGGTTTTTATACTTTTTCATATAGTACTCGATATTCTCATTATACACTTAAAATTTCGTATTATTAACTTTTTCCGTTCTCGAGATATAAGGAGTTGAAATTGGTAATAGTTGCAAAAACCGAGGGCTCATATGTGACGTCACTATACGTAAGTGACGTAAGAAAAATGGCTTCTGGGATCTTTCAAATTTAACCTGAAAAGTCGAAAACATGGAATTTTTAAATGCTGGTAACTAAATAAATACGTCGAGTGAAAGTTCGTTCTATGTCTCTAAGGAAAGGAGAAGGTCAGCGATCAATTCTAATCGTAAATTGCATGGTCAAAATCGAAAATTCGTCCCGGCAGGAGCGATAGAAAATTGTAATTATTTGACATTTCACCAAATTGTACTCCCCTACTGTCAAGTAGTAAACAAAACAAACAATACTTTCAAAACACTTATAATATAACAAGTAAGGAGCATCAAGTCTACTGAGATCGCTGAGTCTATGCGTATAGTGACGCAGCGCCTGGCCACGCCCCATTTTCGTGAGATGGAGATTTGTGATGGTTTTTAAGATACTAAACGTGCGAATAAGATTCTAATTTTTTGCAGATCCATTAATTTATACTTGCACTTTCGATTTATGAAATAAAAAAAAATGCTGAACAAGCCCATTCAAGGTCATTTATGTTATAAGTAAATGGCTTAAGTCGGATACTATTTCGTATAAGCCTCAAGTGAAGTGCCGTGTTCATTCAATGAAAGACCGGGTCGATCGGGAAATATGCATACAAAGAGTGTCCGGACTGTAACGTTATAGGTATGTTTGTGGAAAGGAAATGCAAAACTTTTTTATATACTTACACTGAAAATTAATTAATGAATTATAAACAATAAACAATATTGAAAATTGAGATAAGATATACCTAAGTAGAAATTTCTACAAGTAAAAGTTATTAATTTGGAAGATTGGAAGATATGCTGCTTCATCCAAAGGGAGGCTCATCCTCCCTTGCCTCTCCTGACGAGCCGCCACTGATGTGATGTAATGTAAAACTTGAGGAATGATTTTGATTTATTATAATCTAGTCTAATTGTATTAGTAGTGCAAAAAAGATATAGGTAAGTAAGACATTACGTAAATATTTACCGGCATTCATTATCTCGATATTATTATTACAGGCTAAAAAAATAAAATTTGAAATTTGTTCTCAGGTATGATTGTAACGTTATATTGCTTGATGTCTAAGTGATATCGATAACGTTAGCACACGGCAGTCATTAAATTCGGAGGCTGGGTCGTGGGCAAGGATTATTGTAATATAAAAATTTTATTCATTTATCTAGATGTTCAATTTAGCATTTAGATGTTATTTAACACTAATATTATAGCAAGTTATGCCTGAGCGCCAGTCGAATACTTCGACGAGGGTAGAGGGGAATCAAGACACACAAAAACAATTATAAAAAAATGACGTAAGTAATATAAGTAAATTTAATAAATAATAATTTTACCATTAAGAAAACAACATGTACATAAATCATAGATGTTTGAAAAGCCAAACTATTAATTTCCAAGTTAACAATTACTTTGTGGTGTATAATAGCAACAGGAAAGTAGACAAAAAAACAGGTATAAAAAATTGTAGAAACCTATAAGCAAAGATTGGTAACAAACGACAAAGTATTATATCGATATAACAAACGTAAAACACAGGTAACGACAAATTGTAAATATGAACAAATATTTTCCTCTCTTACACAACGTACTTATATCACAGATATCAAATTAATTTAGTAACTAAGGTGTGCGCTAATTACCTGGATGATTTTTCTCTTATTTTTTACTAAGCTACCAAATCTACTTTTAATTTTAAATAAAGCTTGAACCTTTATCGAGATCAATATATGTAACAGTTTCACAATACTTTACTATTTTCGAGTATAACATGCATTAAAATTATAACACAAAGATATTAATTTATAGGTACCCAATTAACAGCTGTTAGTCGGTGAACACAAAAATATATATAAGCAATCAATAATTTTGTTTAAAAATTCAATGAATTATTATAAGTAAATGTTTAAGGTTCACTTTTTATTTGCCAAAGGTATAATCAAATTTATTCTTGTAAAAAAATAACGGTAAGCTCGTATACTTGGTAAATTGAAATGGATAGACTGCACAGAGGTTGAGGTGTTGACGTAAAGTCCAAGCAAAGTTACGTAAATTCTAAGAAGAGTTTACGAAGGTTACGAAGAGTCTAAGAAGAGTCTGAGAAGAGGCTAAGAAGAGGCCTGAAAAAATTATAACGTCTAAAACCTCTTGCATTTTCAGCTTATAATTGCAGTAAATAAGATATTAATAATAATTAGACACTCACCCTAGGTTACATGAGGCCCCTTGAAAGTGTTTCCCTCACAGAATTAACACGAGGTGCGAGTAGGTAATAAATGCCTAAAAATTCAAATCGTCTAAGCAAATTGCAGTGGACTTAACGCGATCAATAGTTAATATATGTATTTTTAAAATTACTCACCCTAGATTTTATGAGGCACTCGCGAATCTTTCAGATTTTAATTTAATTAATTAACATACGCACACCGCGTACTCATTACTTCGATCTACCCAAAACGTGGAAACCTTAATCTCCCGGACGGCTCGATCGACTTTTTATACCAATACTTTTTGTAGTTTTTTTATTTTATCATTTCACGCTTACTTTTTCTAAACTAATTTTTGTTAAAAGTTCTTTATGCAAATCAATAGAGTTGTCATTACATTTATTTATTGATAAATTTATAACAATTCAAAAGTCTTCTTCTCGAACTTTAAAACAAAAATAAACTATTTACATATGTGACCAGATATACCAACTAGCGAATTCTTAATATACAGTGTGTTGCATGATTCTTGCTCGAGAAATTTTAAGACTTGTTCTATATGTTCTTTTTAAACCGCTACACACCCCCTGTTGCTGGAAAAAAATTTTTTAGCATAGCAAAAATTTTTCACTTGAAATCTAACTAGTCCTACTTATGCTTAACCTCATCACTAATACTAACCCATATTTATCTACTTACTAACATATGCTAAAAGTTGATGCCTAAGAAAATCTAACTATATAAATAAGACTAATAACTAGACTACCAGATAAAAGCAATAAAGACACGATTAATATGTTAACATAAAAAATAATCCGGATTGTAAATATAAATGTCTAAATCGGGAAAAGCAAATAAAAATATCTGCTTAGGTCATAGTCAGGATATAACTTAATCAAAAAAGTTTTTTTTTTTTGTTTTCTTTGAGCTCAAAATTACAGACAAAATCGGGTAATAAACAGATAGATAGAATCCTATTCATTCATCCTCATTCGCTCACATTCACTCTACTTTTACATCAGGATTCATCACCAGCATCGCCATCATTAAATGGTTTCAGGTCTTTCACATGCCAATTTCCTAAATTTTTGCCACTCTCAGCGTCTACCAACTCATACACCAAATTTGATACTACCTTTTTCACTTTACAAAGAGTAAATTTAGGTGCAAGCTTCGCAGCAAAATTCTGAACAGCATTTGACAGGACATAATTTTTCTTCCACACACGTTCTCCTTTTGTGTATTGATCTGATGGCCGCTTTCTTAGATTATACGAATGAGAATTTTTCTCATATGCCTTCTTTAACCTGTCGTGGATATCCCTATATATCGACGGCAGTTTGTTAATTTCCTTAACGTAATTTTCGGTATCAAAAGGATCTAAGTTGTAACCTTCAACTGAATCTAATTTCTCATAATACGTTCCATCAATCGGTACATATCTTCCAAAATTCAAGTAAGCTGGACTATAACCGGTGGCCTCATGTACGGCTGT